>JAQJVK010000035.1:0-710010 GCA_035578135.1 Flexamia atlantica
ACGTCACAAAATACATAACGTCACAAAAATAAATAACGTTACAAAATACATAACGTCACAAAAATAAATGACGTCACAAAATACATAACGTCAAAAAATAAATGACGTCACAAAATACATAACGTCACAAAAATAAATGACGTCACAAAATACATAACGTCACAAAAAAATGACGTCACAAAATACATAACGTCACAAAAAAAAGACGTCACAAAATACATATGGTCACAAAAATAAATGACGTCACAAAATATTAATTACGTCACAAAATATATAACGTCACAAAAATAAATGACGTCACAAAATACATAAAGTCACAAAAACATAACGTCACAAAAATAAATGACGTCACAAAATACATAACGTCATAAAAATAAATGACGTTCCAAAATACATAACCTTTCAAAAATAAATGACGTCACAAAATACATAACGTCACAAAAATAAATGACGTCACAAAATACATAACGTCACAAAAAAAAATGACGTCACAAAATACATAACGTCACAAAAATAAATGACGACACAAAATACAAAACGTCACAAAATACATAACGTCACAAAAATAAATGACGTAACAAAATACATAACGTCACAAAAATAAATGACGTCACAAAATACTTAACGTCACAAAAATAAATGACGTCGAAATATACATAACGTCACAAAAATAAATGACGTCACAAAATACATAACGTCAAAAAAAATTAATGACGTCACAATATACATAACGTCACAAAAATAAATGACGTCACAAAATACATAACGTCACAAAAATAAATGACGTCAATAAATATATAACGTCACAAAAATAAATGACGTCACAAAATATAATTTACGTCACAAAATACATAACGTCACAAAAATAAATGACGTCACAAAATATTAATCACGTCACAAAAATAAATGACGTCACAAAATACATAACGTCACAAAAATAAATGACGTCACAAAATACATAACGTCACAAAAATAAATGACGTTACAAAATACATAACGTTTCAAAAATAAATGACGTCACAAAATACATAACGTCAAAAAAATGACGTCACAAAATACATAACGTCACCAAAATAAATGACGTCACAAAATATTAATTACATCACAAAATACATAACGTCACAAAAATAAATGACGTCACAAAATACATAACGTCACAAAAATAAATGACGTCACAAAATATTAATCACGTCACAAAATGCATAACGTCACAAAAATAAATGACGTCAAAAAATTAATTAAGTCACAAAATACATAACGTCACAAAAATAAATTACGTCACAAAATACATAACGTCACAAAATACATAACGTCACAAAAATAAATGGCGTCACAAAATACATAACGTCAAAAAAATGAAGTCACAAAATACATAACGTCACAAAAATAAATGACGTCACAAAATACATAACGTCACAAAAATAAATTACGTCACAAAATACATAACGTCACAAAAATAAATAACGTCACAAAATACATAACGTCACAAAAATAAATGACGTCACAAAATACATAACGTCAAAAAAATAAATGATGTCACAAAATACATAACGTCACAAAAATAAATGACGTCACAAAATACATAACGTCACAACAATAAATGACGTCACAAAAATTAATTAAGTCACAAAATACATAACTTCACAAAAATAAATGACGTCACAAAAATTAATTACGTCACAAAATACATAACGTCACAAAAATAAATGACGTCACAAAATACATAACGTCACAAAAATAAATGGCCTCACAAAATACATAACGTAACAAAAATAAATGACGTCACAAAATATATAACGTCACAAAAAAATGACGTCACAAAATACATAACGTCACAAAAAAAAGACGTCACAAAATACATAACGTCACAAAAATAAATGACGTCACAAAATACATAACGTCACAAAAATAAATGACGTCACAAAATACATAACGTCACAAAAATAAATGACGTCACAAAATACATAACGTCACAAAAATAAATGACGTCACAAAAATTTAATTAAGTCACAAAATACATAACGTCACAAAAATAAATTACGTCACAAAATACATAACGACAAAAAATACATAACGTCACAAAAATAAATGGCGTCACAAAATACATAACGTCAAAAAAAATAAATGACGTCACAAAATACATAACGTCACAAAAATAAATGACGTCACAAAATACATAACGTCACAAAAATAAATGACGTCACAAAATACATAACGTCACAAAAATAAATGGCCTCACAAAATACATAACGTAACAAAAATAAATGACGTCACAAAATATATAACGTCACAAAAAAATGACGTCACAAAATACATAACGTCACAAAAAAAAAGACGTCACAAAATACATAACGTCACAAAAATAAATGACGTCACAAAATATTAATTACGTCACAAAATACATAACGTCACAAAAATAAATGACGTCACAAAATATTAATTACATCACAAAATACATAACGTCACAAAATAAATGACGTCACAAAATATTAATTACGTCACAAAATACATAACGTCACAAAAATAAATGACGTCACAAAATACATAACGTCACAAAAAAATAACGTCACAAAAATAAATGACGTCACAAAATACATAACGTCACAAAAATAAATGACGTTACAAAATACATAACGTTTCAAAAATAAATGACGTCACAAAATACATAACGTCAAAAAAATGACGTCACAAAATACATAACGTCACCAAAATAAATGACGTCACAAAATATTAATTACATCACAAAATACATAACGTCACAAAAATAAATGACGTCACAAAATACATAACGTCACAAAAATAAATGACGTCACAAAATATTAATCACGTCACAAAATGCATAACGTCACAAAAATAAATGACGTCAAAAAATTAATTAAGTCACAAAATACATAACGTCACAAAAATAAATTACGTCACAAAATACATAACGTCACAAAATACATAACGTCACAAAAATAAATGGCGTCACAAAATACATAACGTCAAAAAAATGAAGTCACAAAATACATAACGTCACAAAAATAAATGACGTCACAAAATACATAACGTCACAAAAATAAATTACGTCACAAAATACATAACGTCACAAAAATAAATAACGTCACAAAATACATAACGTCACAAAAATAAATGACGTCACAAAATACATAACGTCAAAAAAATAAATGACGTCACAAAATACATAACGTCACAAAAATAAATGACGTCACAAAATACATAACGTCACAAAAAATGACGTCACAAAATACATAACGTCACAAAAAAAAGACGTCACAAAATACATATGGTCACAAAAATAAATGACGTCACAAAATATTAATTACGTCACAAAATATATAACGTCACAAAAATAAATGACGTCACAAAATACATAAAGTCACAAAAACATAACGTCACAAAAATAAATGACGTCACAAAATACATAACGTCATAAAAATAAATGACGTTCCAAAATACATAACCTTTCAAAAATAAATGACGTCACAAAATACATAACGTCACAAAAATAAATGACGTCACAAAATACATAACGTCACAAAAAAAAATGACGTCACAAAATACATAACGTCACAAAAATAAATGACGACACAAAATACAAAACGTCACAAAATACATAACGTCACAAAAATAAATGACGTAACAAAATACATAACGTCACAAAAATAAATGACGTCACAAAATACTTAACGTCACAAAAATAAATGACGTCGAAATATACATAACGTCACAAAAATAAATGACGTCACAAAATACATAACGTCAAAAAAATTAATGACGTCACAATATACATAACGTCACAAAAATAAATGACGTCACAAAATACATAACGTCACAAAAATAAATGACGTCAATAAATATATAACGTCACAAAAATAAATGACGTCACAAAATATAATTTACGTCACAAAATACATAACGTCACAAAAATAAATGACGTCACAAAATATTAATCACGTCACAAAAATAAATGACGTCACAAAATACATAACGTCACAAAAATAAATGACGTCACAAAATACATAACGTCACAAAAATAAATGACGTTACAAAATACATAACGTTTCAAAAATAAATGACGTCACAAAATACATAACGTCAAAAAAATGACGTCACAAAATACATAACGTCACCAAAATAAATGACGTCACAAAATATTAATTACATCACAAAATACATAACGTCACAAAAATAAATGACGTCACAAAATACATAACGTCACAAAAATAAATGACGTCACAAAATATTAATCACGTCACAAAATGCATAACGTCACAAAAATAAATGACGTCAAAAAATTAATTAAGTCACAAAATACATAACGTCACAAAAATAAATTACGTCACAAAATACATAACGTCACAAAATACATAACGTCACAAAAATAAATGGCGTCACAAAATACATAACGTCAAAAAAATGAAGTCACAAAATACATAACGTCACAAAAATAAATGACGTCACAAAATACATAACGTCACAAAAATAAATTACGTCACAAAATACATAACGTCACAAAAATAAATAACGTCACAAAATACATAACGTCACAAAAATAAATGACGTCACAAAATACATAACGTCAAAAAAATAAATGATGTCACAAAATACATAACGTCACAAAAATAAATGACGTCACAAAATACATAACGTCACAACAATAAATGACGTCACCAAAATTAATTAAGTCACAAAATACATAACTTCACAAAAATAAATGACGTCACAAAAATTAATTACGTCACAAAATACATAACGTCACAAAAATAAATGACGTCACAAAATACATAACGTCACAAAAATAAATGGCCTCACAAAATACATAACGTAACAAAAATAAATGACGTCACAAAATATATAACGTCACAAAAAAATGACGTCACAAAATACATAACGTCACAAAAAAAAAGACGTCACAAAATACATAACGTCACAAAAATAAATGACGTCACAAAATACATAACGTCACAAAAATAAATGACGTCACAAAATACATAACGTCACAAAAATAAATGACGTCACAAAATACATAACGTCACAAAAATAAATGACGTCACAAAAATTAATTAAGTCACAAAATACATAACGTCACAAAAATAAATTACGTCACAAAATACATAACGACAAAAAATACATAACGTCACAAAAATAAATGGCGTCACAAAATACATAACGTCAAAAAAATAAATGACGTCACAAAATACATAACGTCACAAAAATAAATGACGTCACAAAATACATAACGTCACAAAAATAAATGACGTCACAAAATACATAACGTCACAAAAATAAATGGCCTCACAAAATACATAACGTAACAAAAATAAATGACGTCACAAAATATATAACGTCACAAAAAAATGACGTCACAAAATACATAACGTCACAAAAAAAAGACGTCACAAAATACATAACGTCACAAAAATAAATGACGTCACAAAATATTAATTACGTCACAAAATACATAACGTCACAAAAATAAATGACGTCACAAAATATTAATTACATCACAAAATACATAACGTCACAAAATAAATGACGTCACAAAATACATAACGTCACAAAAATAAATGACGTCACAAAATATTAATCACGTCACAAAATGCATAACGTCACAAAAATAAATGACGTCAAAAAATTAATTAAGTCACAAAATACATAACGTCACAAAAATAAATGGCCTCACAAAATACATAACGTCACAAAAATAAATGACGTCACAAAATACATAACGTCAAAAAAATAAATGACGTCACAAAATACATAACGTCACAAAAATAAATGACGTCACAAAATACATAACGTCACAACAATAAATGACGTCACAAAAATTAATTAAGTCACAAAATACATAACTTCACAAAAATAAATGACGTCACAAAAATTAATTACGTCACAAAATACATAACGTCACAAAAATAAATGACGTCACAAAATACATAACGTCACAAAAATAAATGGCCTCACAAAATACATAACGTAACAAAAATAAATGACGTCACAAAATATATAACGTCACAAAAAAATGACGTCACAAAATACATAACGTCACAAAAAAAAGACGTCACAAAATACATAACGTCACAAAAATAAATGACGTCACAAAATACATAACGTCACAAAAATAAATGACGTCACAAAATACATAACGTCACAAAAATAAATGACGTCACAAAATACATAACGTCACAAAAATAAATGACGTCACAAAAATTAATTAAGTCACAAAATACATAACGTCACAAAAATAAATTACGTCACAAAATACATAACGACAAAAAATACATAACGTCACAAAAATAAATGGCGTCACAAAATACATAACGTCAAAAAAATAAATGACGTCACAAAATACATAACGTCACAAAAATAAATGACGTCACAAAATACATAACGTCACAAAAATAAATGACGTCACAAAATACATAACGTCACAAAAATAAATGGCCTCACAAAATACATAACGTAACAAAAATAAATGACGTCACAAAATATATAACGTCACAAAAAAATGACGTCACAAAATACATAACGTCACAAAAAAAAGACGTCACAAAATACATAACGTCACAAAAATAAATGACGTCACAAAATATTAATTACGTCACAAAATACATAACGTCACAAAAATAAATGACGTCACAAAATATTAATTACATCACAAAATACATAACGTCACAAAAATAAATGACGTCACAAAATACATAACGTCACAAAAATAAATGACGTCACAAAATATTAATCACGTCACAAAATGCATAACGTCACAAAAATAAATGACGTCAAAAAATTAATTAAGTCACAAAATACATAACGTCACAAAAATAAATGACGTCACAAAATACATAACGTCACAAAAATAAATTACGTCACAAAATACGTAACGTCACAAAAATAAATAACGTCACAAAATACATAACGTCACAAAAATAAATGACGTCACAAAATACATAACGTCAAAAAAATAAATGACGTCACAAAATACATAACGTCACAAAAATAAATGACGTCACAAAATACATAACGTCACAACAATAAATGACGTCACAA
The DNA here is from genome assembly GCA_035578135.1 of Flexamia atlantica. Classification (NCBI taxonomy): domain Eukaryota; kingdom Metazoa; phylum Arthropoda; class Insecta; order Hemiptera; family Cicadellidae; genus Flexamia; species Flexamia atlantica. The sequence goes on from JAQJVK010000035.1 coordinate 7,051, forward strand.
AAATTAATTAAGTCACAAAATACATAACTTCACAAAAATAAATGACGTCACAAAAATTAATTACGTCACAAAATACATAACGTCACAAAAATAAATGACGTCACAAAATACATAACGTCACAAAAATAAATGGCCTCACAAAATACATAACGTAACAAAAATAAATGACGTCACAAAATATATAACGTCACAAAAAAATGACGTCACAAAATACATAACGTCACAAAAAAAAGACGTCACAAAATACATAACGTCACAAAAATAAATGACGTCACAAAATATTAATTACGTCACAAAATACATAACGTCACAAAAATAAATGACGTCACAAAAATTAATTAAGTCACAAAATACATAACGTCAAAAAATAAATGACGTCACAAAATACATAACGTCACAAAAACATAACGTCACAAAAATAAATGACGTCACAAAATACATAACGTCACAAAAATAAATGACGTTACAAAATACATAACTTTTCAAAAATAAATGACGTCACAAAATACATAACGTCACAAAAATAAATGACGTCACAAAATACAAAACGTCACAAAATACATAACGTCACAAAAATAAATGACGTCACACAATACATAACGTCACAAAAATAAATGGCGTCACAAAATACATAACGTAACAAAAATAAATGACGTCACAAAAAAAAGACGTCACAAAATACATAACGTCACAAAAATAAATGACGTCACAAAATATTAATTACGTCACAAAATACATAACGTCACAAAAATAAATGACGTCACAAAATACATAACGTCACAAAAAAATAACGTCACAAAAATAAATGACGTCACAAAATACATAACGTCACAAAAATAAATGACGTTACAAAATACATAACGTTTCAAAAATAAATGACGTCACAAAATACATAACGTCAAAAAAATGACGTCACAAAATACATAACGTCACCAAAATAAATGACGTCACAAAATATTAATTACATCACAAAATACATAACGTCACAAAAATAAATGACGTCACAAAATACATAACGTCACAAAAATAAATGACGTCACAAAATATTAATCACGTCACAAAATGCATAACGTCACAAAAATAAATGACGTCAAAAAATTAATTAAGTCACAAAATACATAACGTCACAAAAATAAATTACGTCACAAAATACATAACGTCACAAAATACATAACGTCACAAAAATAAATGGCGTCACAAAATACATAACGTCAAAAAAATGAAGTCACAAAATACATAACGTCACAAAAATAAATGACGTCACAAAATACATAACGTCACAAAAATAAATTACGTCACAAAATACATAACGTCACAAAAATAAATGACGTCACAAAATATTAATTACGTCACAAAATACATAACGTCACAAAAATAAATGACGTCACAAAATATTAATTACATCACAAAATACATAACGTCACAAAATAAATGACGTCACAAAATACATAACGTCACAAAAATAAATGACGTCACAAAATATTAATCACGTCACAAAATGCATAACGTCACAAAAATAAATGACGTCAAAAAATTAATTAAGTCACAAAATACATAACGTCACAAAAATAAATGGCCTCACAAAATACATAACGTCACAAAAATAAATGACGTCACAAAATACATAACGTCAAAAAAATAAATGACGTCACAAAATACATAACGTCACAAAAATAAATGACGTCACAAAATACATAACGTCACAACAATAAATGACGTCACAAAAATTAATTAAGTCACAAAATACATAACTTCACAAAAATAAATGACGTCACAAAAATTAATTACGTCACAAAATACATAACGTCACAAAAATAAATGACGTCACAAAATACATAACGTCACAAAAATAAATGGCCTCACAAAATACATAACGTAACAAAAATAAATGACGTCACAAAATATATAACGTCACAAAAAAATGACGTCACAAAATACATAACGTCACAAAAAAAAGACGTCACAAAATACATAACGTCACAAAAATAAATGACGTCACAAAATACATAACGTCACAAAAATAAATGACGTCACAAAATACATAACGTCACAAAAATAAATGACGTCACAAAATACATAACGTCACAAAAATAAATGACGTCACAAAAATTAATTAAGTCACAAAATACATAACGTCACAAAAATAAATTACGTCACAAAATACATAACGACAAAAAATACATAACGTCACAAAAATAAATGGCGTCACAAAATACATAACGTCAAAAAAATAAATGACGTCACAAAATACATAACGTCACAAAAATAAATGACGTCACAAAATACATAACGTCACAAAAATAAATGACGTCACAAAATACATAACGTCACAAAAATAAATGGCCTCACAAAATACATAACGTAACAAAAATAAATGACGTCACAAAATATATAACGTCACAAAAAAATGACGTCACAAAATACATAACGTCACAAAAAAAAGACGTCACAAAATACATAACGTCACAAAAATAAATGACGTCACAAAATATTAATTACGTCACAAAATACATAACGTCACAAAAATAAATGACGTCACAAAATATTAATTACATCACAAAATACATAACGTCACAAAAATAAATGACGTCACAAAATACATAACGTCACAAAAATAAATGACGTCACAAAATATTAATCACGTCACAAAATGCATAACGTCACAAAAATAAATGACGTCAAAAAATTAATTAAGTCACAAAATACATAACGTCACAAAAATAAATGACGTCACAAAATACATAACGTCACAAAAATAAATTACGTCACAAAATACGTAACGTCACAAAAATAAATAACGTCACAAAATACATAACGTCACAAAAATAAATGACGTCACAAAATACATAACGTCAAAAAAATAAATGACGTCACAAAATACATAACGTCACAAAAATAAATGACGTCACAAAATACATAACGTCACAACAATAAATGACGTCACAAAAATTAATTAAGTCACAAAATACATAACTTCACAAAAATAAATGACGTCACAAAAATTAATTACGTCACAAAATACATAACGTCACAAAAATAAATGACGTCACAAAATACATAACGTCACAAAAATAAATGGCCTCACAAAATACATAACGTAACAAAAATAAATGACGTCACAAAATATATAACGTCACAAAAAAATGACGTCACAAAATACATAACGTCACAAAAAAAAGACGTCACAAAATACATAACGTCACAAAAATAAATGACGTCACAAAATACATAACGTCACAAAAATAAATGACGTCACAAAATACATAACGTCACAAAAATAAATGACGTCACAAAATACATAACGTCACAAAAATAAATGACGTCACAAAAATTAATTAAGTCACAAAATACATAACGTCACAAAAATAAATTACGTCACAAAATACATAACGACAAAAAATACATAACGTCACAAAAATAAATGGCGTCACAAAATACATAACGTCAAAAAAATAAATGACGTCACAAAATACATAACGTCACAAAAATAAATGACGTCACAAAATACATAACGTCACAAAAATAAATGACGTCACAAAATACATAACGTCACAAAAATAAATGGCCTCACAAAATACATAACGTAACAAAAATAAATGACGTCACAAAATATATAACGTCACAAAAAAATGACGTCACAAAATACATAACGTCACAAAAAAAAGACGTCACAAAATACATAACGTCACAAAAATAAATGACGTCACAAAATATTAATTACGTCACAAAATACATAACGTCACAAAAATAAATGACGTCACAAAATATTAATTACATCACAAAATACATAACGTCACAAAATAAATGACGTCACAAAATACATAACGTCACAAAAATAAATGACGTCACAAAATATTAATCACGTCACAAAATGCATAACGTCACAAAAATAAATGACGTCAAAAAATTAATTAAGTCACAAAATACATAACGTCACAAAAATAAATGGCCTCACAAAATACATAACGTCACAAAAATAAATGACGTCACAAAATACATAACGTCAAAAAAATAAATGACGTCACAAAATACATAACGTCACAAAAATAAATGACGTCACAAAATACATAACGTCACAACAATAAATGACGTCACAAAAATTAATTAAGTCACAAAATACATAACTTCACAAAAATAAATGACGTCACAAAAATTAATTACGTCACAAAATACATAACGTCACAAAAATAAATGACGTCACAAAATACATAACGTCACAAAAATAAATGGCCTCACAAAATACATAACGTAACAAAAATAAATGACGTCACAAAATATATAACGTCACAAAAAAATGACGTCACAAAATACATAACGTCACAAAAAAAAGACGTCACAAAATACATAACGTCACAAAAATAAATGACGTCACAAAATACATAACGTCACAAAAATAAATGACGTCACAAAATACATAACGTCACAAAAATAAATGACGTCACAAAATACATAACGTCACAAAAATAAATGACGTCACAAAAATTAATTAAGTCACAAAATACATAACGTCACAAAAATAAATTACGTCACAAAATACATAACGACAAAAAATACATAACGTCACAAAAATAAATGGCGTCACAAAATACATAACGTCAAAAAAATAAATGACGTCACAAAATACATAACGTCACAAAAATAAATGACGTCACAAAATACATAACGTCACAAAAATAAATGACGTCACAAAATACATAACGTCACAAAAATAAATGGCCTCACAAAATACATAACGTAACAAAAATAAATGACGTCACAAAATATATAACGTCACAAAAAAATGACGTCACAAAATACATAACGTCACAAAAAAAAGACATCACAAAATACATAACGTCACAAAAATAAATGACGTCACAAAATATTAATTACGTCACAAAATACATAACGTCACAAAAATAAATGACGTCACAAAATATTAATTACATCACAAAATACATAACGTCACAAAAATAAATGACGTCACAAAATACATAACGTCACAAAAATAAATGACGTCACAAAATATTAATCACGTCACAAAATGCATAACGTCACAAAAATAAATGACGTCAAAAAATTAATTAAGTCACAAAATACATAACGTCACAAAAATAAATGACGTCACAAAATACATAACGTCACAAAAATAAATTACGTCACAAAATACGTAACGTCACAAAAATAAATAACGTCACAAAATACATAACGTCACAAAAATAAATGACGTCACAAAATACATAACGTCAAAAAAATAAATGACGTCACAAAATACATAACGTCACAAAAATAAATGACGTCACAAAATACATAACGTCACAACAATAAATGACGTCACAAAAATTAATTAAGTCACAAAATACATAACTTCACAAAAATAAATGACGTCACAAAAATTAATTACGTCACAAAATACATAACGTCACAAAAATAAATGACGTCACAAAATACATAACGTCACAAAAATAAATGGCCTCACAAAATACATAACGTAACAAAAATAAATGACGTCACAAAATATATAACGTCACAAAAAAATGACGTCACAAAATACATAACGTCACAAAAAAAAGACGTCACAAAATACATAACGTCACAAAAATAAATGACGTCACAAAATATTAATTACGTCACAAAATACATAACGTCACAAAAATAAATGACGTCACAAAAATTAATTAAGTCACAAAATACATAACGTCAAAAAATAAATGACGTCACAAAATACATAACGTCACAAAAACATAACGTCACAAAAATAAATGACGTCACAAAATACATAACGTCACAAAAATAAATGACGTTACAAAATACATAACTTTTCAAAAATAAATGACGTCACAAAATACATAACGTCACAAAAATAAATGACGTCACAAAATACAAAACGTCACAAAATACATAACGTCACAAAAATAAATGACGTCACACAATACATAACGTCACAAAAATAAATGGCGTCACAAAATACATAACGTAACAAAAATAAATGACGTCACAAAAAAAAGACGTCACAAAATACATAACGTCACAAAAATAAATGACGTCACAAAATATTAATTACGTCACAAAATACATAACGTCACAAAAATAAATGACGTCACAAAATACATAACGTCACAAAAAAATAACGTCACAAAAATAAATGACGTCACAAAATACATAACGTCACAAAAATAAATGACGTTACAAAATACATAACGTTTCAAAAATAAATGACGTCACAAAATACATAACGTCAAAAAAATGACGTCACAAAATACATAACGTCACCAAAATAAATGACGTCACAAAATATTAATTACATCACAAAATACATAACGTCACAAAAATAAATGACGTCACAAAATACATAACGTCACAAAAATAAATGACGTCACAAAATATTAATCACGTCACAAAATGCATAACGTCACAAAAATAAATGACGTCAAAAAATTAATTAAGTCACAAAATACATAACGTCACAAAAATAAATTACGTCACAAAATACATAACGTCACAAAATACATAACGTCACAAAAATAAATGGCGTCACAAAATACATAACGTCAAAAAAATGAAGTCACAAAATACATAACGTCACAAAAATAAATGACGTCACAAAATACATAACGTCACAAAAATAAATTACGTCACAAAATACATAACGTCACAAAAATAAATAACGTCACAAAATACATAACGTCACAAAAATAAATGACGTCACAAAATACATAACGTCAAAAAAATAAATGACGTCACAAAATACATAACGTCACAAAAATAAATGACGTCACAAAATACATAACGTCACAAAAAATGACGTCACAAAATACATAACGTCACAAAAAAAAGACGTCACAAAATACATATGGTCACAAAAATAAATGACGTCACAAAATATTAATTACGTCACAAAATATATAACGTCACAAAAATAAATGACGTCACAAAATACATAAAGTCACAAAAACATAACGTCACAAAAATAAATGACGTCACAAAATACATAACGTCATAAAAATAAATGACGTTCCAAAATACATAACCTTTCAAAAATAAATGACGTCACAAAATACATAACGTCACAAAAATAAATGACGTCACAAAATACATAACGTCACAAAAAAAAATGACGTCACAAAATACATAACGTCACAAAAATAAATGACGACACAAAATACAAAACGTCACAAAATACATAACGTCACAAAAATAAATGACGTAACAAAATACATAACGTCACAAAAATAAATGACGTCACAAAATACTTAACGTCACAAAAATAAATGACGTCGAAATATACATAACGTCACAAAAATAAATGACGTCACAAAATACATAACGTCAAAAAAATTAATGACGTCACAATATACATAACGTCACAAAAATAAATGACGTCACAAAATACATAACGTCACAAAAATAAATGACGTCAATAAATATATAACGTCACAAAAATAAATGACGTCACAAAATATAATTTACGTCACAAAATACATAACGTCACAAAAATAAATGACGTCACAAAATATTAATCACGTCACAAAAATAAATGACGTCACAAAATACATAACGTCACAAAAATAAATGACGTCACAAAATACATAACGTCACAAAAATAAATGACGTTACAAAATACATAACGTTTCAAAAATAAATGACGTCACAAAATACATAACGTCAAAAAAATGACGTCACAAAATACATAACGTCACCAAAATAAATGACGTCACAAAATATTAATTACATCACAAAATACATAACGTCACAAAAATAAATGACGTCACAAAATACATAACGTCACAAAAATAAATGACGTCACAAAATATTAATCACGTCACAAAATGCATAACGTCACAAAAATAAATGACGTCAAAAAATTAATTAAGTCACAAAATACATAACGTCACAAAAATAAATTACGTCACAAAATACATAACGTCACAAAATACATAACGTCACAAAAATAAATGGCGTCACAAAATACATAACGTCAAAAAAATGAAGTCACAAAATACATAACGTCACAAAAATAAATGACGTCACAAAATACATAACGTCACAAAAATAAATTACGTCACAAAATACATAACGTCACAAAAATAAATAACGTCACAAAATACATAACGTCACAAAAATAAATGACGTCACAAAATACATAACGTCAAAAAAATAAATGATGTCACAAAATACATAACGTCACAAAAATAAATGACGTCACAAAATACATAACGTCACAACAATAAATGACGACACAAAAATTAATTAAGTCACAAAATACATAACTTCACAAAAATAAATGACGTCACAAAAATTAATTACGTCACAAAATACATAACGTCACAAAAATAAATGACGTCACAAAATACATAACGTCACAAAAATAAATGGCCTCACAAAATACATAACGTAACAAAAATAAATGACGTCACAAAATATATAACGTCACAAAAAAATGACGTCACAAAATACATAACGTCACAAAAAAAAGACGTCACAAAATACATAACGTCACAAAAATAAATGACGTCACAAAATACATAACGTCACAAAAATAAATGACGTCACAAAATACATAACGTCACAAAAATAAATGACGTCACAAAATACATAACGTCACAAAAATAAATGACGTCACAAAAATTAATTAAGTCACAAAATACATAACGTCACAAAAATAAATTACGTCACAAAATACATAACGACAAAAAATACATAACGTCACAAAAATAAATGGCGTCACAAAATACATAACGTCAAAAAAATAAATGACGTCACAAAATACATAACGTCACAAAAATAAATGACGTCACAAAATACATAACGTCACAAAAATAAATGACGTCACAAAATACATAACGTCACAAAAATAAATGGCCTCACAAAATACATAACGTAACAAAAATAAATGACGTCACAAAATATATAACGTCACAAAAAAATGACGTCACAAAATACATAACGTCACAAAAAAAAGACGTCACAAAATACATAACGTCACAAAAATAAATGACGTCACAAAATATTAATTACGTCACAAAATACATAACGTCACAAAAATAAATGACGTCACAAAATATTAATTACATCACAAAATACATAACGTCACAAAATAAATGACGTCACAAAATACATAACGTCACAAAAATAAATGACGTCACAAAATATTAATCACGTCACAAAATGCATAACGTCACAAAAATAAATGACGTCAAAAAATTAATTAAGTCACAAAATACATAACGTCACAAAAATAAATGGCCTCACAAAATACATAACGTCACAAAAATAAATGACGTCACAAAATACATAACGTCAAAAAAATAAATGACGTCACAAAATACATAACGTCACAAAAATAAATGACGTCACAAAATACATAACGTCACAACAATAAATGACGTCACAAAAATTAATTAAGTCACAAAATACATAACTTCACAAAAATAAATGACGTCACAAAAATTAATTACGTCACAAAATACATAACGTCACAAAAATAAATGACGTCACAAAATACATAACGTCACAAAAATAAATGGCCTCACAAAATACATAACGTAACAAAAATAAATGACGTCACAAAATATATAACGTCACAAAAAAATGACGTCACAAAATACATAACGTCACAAAAAAAAGACGTCACAAAATACATAACGTCACAAAAATAAATGACGTCACAAAATACATAACGTCACAAAAATAAATGACGTCACAAAATACATAACGTCACAAAAATAAATGACGTCACAAAATACATAACGTCACAAAAATAAATGACGTCACAAAAATTAATTAAGTCACAAAATACATAACGTCACAAAAATAAATTACGTCACAAAATACATAACGACAAAAAATACATAACGTCACAAAAATAAATGGCGTCACAAAATACATAACGTCAAAAAAATAAATGACGTCACAAAATACATAACGTCACAAAAATAAATGACGTCACAAAATACATAACGTCACAAAAATAAATGACGTCACAAAATACATAACGTCACAAAAATAAATGGCCTCACAAAATACATAACGTAACAAAAATAAATGACGTCACAAAATATATAACGTCACAAAAAAATGACGTCACAAAATACATAACGTCACAAAAAAAAGACGTCACAAAATACATAACGTCACAAAAATAAATGACGTCACAAAATATTAATTACGTCACAAAATACATAACGTCACAAAAATAAATGACGTCACAAAATATTAATTACATCACAAAATACATAACGTCACAAAAATAAATGACGTCACAAAATACATAACGTCACAAAAATAAATGACGTCACAAAATATTAATCACGTCACAAAATGCATAACGTCACAAAAATAAATGACGTCAAAAAATTAATTAAGTCACAAAATACATAACGTCACAAAAATAAATGACGTCACAAAATACATAACGTCACAAAAATAAATTACGTCACAAAATACGTAACGTCACAAAAATAAATAACGTCACAAAATACATAACGTCACAAAAATAAATGACGTCACAAAATACATAACGTCAAAAAAATAAATGACGTCACAAAATACATAACGTCACAAAAATAAATGACGTCACAAAATACATAACGTCACAACAATAAATGACGTCACAAAAATTAATTAAGTCACAAAATACATAACTTCACAAAAATAAATGACGTCACAAAAATTAATTACGTCACAAAATACATAACGTCACAAAAATAAATGACGTCACAAAATACATAACGTCACAAAAATAAATGGCCTCACAAAATACATAACGTAACAAAAATAAATGACGTCACAAAATATATAACGTCACAAAAAAATGACGTCACAAAATACATAACGTCACAAAAAAAAGACGTCACAAAATACATAACGTCACAAAAATAAATGACGTCACAAAATATTAATTACGTCACAAAATACATAACGTCACAAAAATAAATGACGTCACAAAAATTAATTAAGTCACAAAATACATAACGTCAAAAAATAAATGACGTCACAAAATACATAACGTCACAAAAACATAACGTCACAAAAATAAATGACGTCACAAAATACATAACGTCACAAAAATAAATGACGTTACAAAATACATAACTTTTCAAAAATAAATGACGTCACAAAATACATAACGTCACAAAAATAAATGACGTCACAAAATACAAAACGTCACAAAATACATAACGTCACAAAAATAAATGACGTCACACAATACATAACGTCACAAAAATAAATGGCGTCACAAAATACATAACGTAACAAAAATAAATGACGTCACAAAAAAAAGACGTCACAAAATACATAACGTCACAAAAATAAATGACGTCACAAAATATTAATTACGTCACAAAATACATAACGTCACAAAAATAAATGACGTCACAAAATACATAACGTCACAAAAAAATAACGTCACAAAAATAAATGACGTCACAAAATACATAACGTCACAAAAATAAATGACGTTACAAAATACATAACGTTTCAAAAATAAATGACGTCACAAAATACATAACGTCAAAAAAATGACGTCACAAAATACATAACGTCACCAAAATAAATGACGTCACAAAATATTAATTACATCACAAAATACATAACGTCACAAAAATAAATGACGTCACAAAATACATAACGTCACAAAAATAAATGACGTCACAAAATATTAATCACGTCACAAAATGCATAACGTCACAAAAATAAATGACGTCAAAAAATTAATTAAGTCACAAAATACATAACGTCACAAAAATAAATTACGTCACAAAATACATAACGTCACAAAATACATAACGTCACAAAAATAAATGGCGTCACAAAATACATAACGTCAAAAAAATGAAGTCACAAAATACATAACGTCACAAAAATAAATGACGTCACAAAATACATAACGTCACAAAAATAAATTACGTCACAAAATACATAACGTCACAAAAATAAATAACGTCACAAAATACATAACGTCACAAAAATAAATGACGTCACAAAATACATAACGTCAAAAAAATAAATGACGTCACAAAATACATAACGTCACAAAAATAAATGACGTCACAAAATACATAACGTCACAAAAAATGACGTCACAAAATACATAACGTCACAAAAAAAAGACGTCACAAAATACATATGGTCACAAAAATAAATGACGTCACAAAATATTAATTACGTCACAAAATATATAACGTCACAAAAATAAATGACGTCACAAAATACATAAAGTCACAAAAACATAACGTCACAAAAATAAATGACGTCACAAAATACATAACGTCATAAAAATAAATGACGTTCCAAAATACATAACCTTTCAAAAATAAATGACGTCACAAAATACATAACGTCACAAAAATAAATGACGTCACAAAATACATAACGTCACAAAAAAAAATGACGTCACAAAATACATAACGTCACAAAAATAAATGACGACACAAAATACAAAACGTCACAAAATACATAACGTCACAAAAATAAATGACGTAACAAAATACATAACGTCACAAAAATAAATGACGTCACAAAATACTTAACGTCACAAAAATAAATGACGTCGAAATATACATAACGTCACAAAAATAAATGACGTCACAAAATACATAACGTCAAAAAAATTAATGACGTCACAATATACATAACGTCACAAAAATAAATGACGTCACAAAATACATAACGTCACAAAAATAAATGACGTCAATAAATATATAACGTCACAAAAATAAATGACGTCACAAAATATAATTTACGTCACAAAATACATAACGTCACAAAAATAAATGACGTCACAAAATATTAATCACGTCACAAAAATAAATGACGTCACAAAATACATAACGTCACAAAAATAAATGACGTCACAAAATACATAACGTCACAAAAATAAATGACGTCACAAAAATTAATTAAGTCACAAAATACATAACCTCACAAAAATAAATTAAGTCACAAAATACATAACGTCACAAAATACATAACGTCACAAAAATAAATGGCGTCACAAAATACATAACGTCAAAAAAATAAATGACGTCACAAAATACATAACGTCACAAAAATAAATGACGTCACAAAAAACATAACGTCACAAAAATAAATGACGTCACAAAATACATAACGTCACAAAAATAAATGACGTCACAAAATACATAACGTCACAAAAATAAATTACGTCACAAAATACATAACGTCACAAAAATAAATGACGTCACAAAAATTAATTAAGTCACAAAATACATAACTTCACAAAAATAAATGACGTCACAAAAATTAATTACGTCACAAAATACATAACGTCACAAAAATAAATGACGTCACAAAATACATAACGTCACAAAAATAAATGGCGTCACAAAATACATAACGTAACAAAAATAAATGACGTCACAAAATACATAACGTCAGAAAAAAATGACGTCACAAAATACATACCGTCACAAAAAAGACGTCACAAAATACATAACGTCACAAAAATAAATGACGTCACAAAATATTAATTACGTCACAAAATACATAACGTCACAAAAATAAATGACGTCACAAAATATTAATTACATCACAAAATACATAACGTCACAAAAATAAAAGACGTCACAAATTACATAACGTCACAAAAATAAATGACGTCACAAAAATTAATTAAGTCACAAAATATATAACTTCACAAAAATAAATAATGTCACAAAAATTAATTACGTCACAAAATACATAACGTCACAAAAATAAATGACGTCACAAAATACATAACGTCACAAAAATAAATGACGTCACAAAATACATAACGTCACAAAAATAAATGAGGTCACAAAATACATAATGTCACAAAAAAAATTACGTCACAAAATACATAACATCACAAAAATAAATGACGTCACAAAATATTAATCACGTCACAAAATGCATAACGTCACAAAAATAAATGACGTCACAAAATACATAACGTCACAAAAATAAATGACGTCACAAAAATTAATTAAGTCACAAAATACATAACTTCACAAAAATAAATGACGTCACAAAAATTAATTACGTCACCAAATACATAACGTCACAAAAATAAATGACGTTACGAAATACATAACGTCACAAAAATAAATGGCGTCACAAAATACATAACGTAACAAAAATAAATGACGTCACAAAATACATAACGTCACAAAAAAATGACGTCACAAAATACATAACGTCACAAAAAAAAGACGTCACAAAATACATAACGTCACAAAAATAAATGACGTCACAAAATATTAATTACGTCACAAAATACATAACGTCACAAAAATAAATGACGTCACAAAATATTAATTACATCACAAAATACATAACGTCACAAAAATAAATGACGTCACAAAATACATAACAACACAAAAATAAATGACGTCACAAAATATTAATCACGTCACAAAATGCATAACGTCACAAAAATAAATGACGTCAAAAAATTAATTAAGTCACAAAATACATATCGTCACAAAATACATAACGTCACAAAAATAAATGGCGTCACAAAATACATAACGTCAAAAAAAATGACGTCACAAAATACATAACGTCACAAAAATAAATGACTTCACAAAATACATAACGTCACAAAAATAAATGACGTCACAAAATACATAACGTCACAAAAATAAATGACGTCACAAAAATTAATTAAGTCACAAAATACATAACGTCAAAAAAATAAATGACGTCACAAAATACATAACGTCACAAAAATAAATGACGTCACAAAATACAAAACGTCACAAAATACATAACGTCACAAAAATAAATGACGTCACACAATACATAACGTCACAAAAATAAATGGCGTCACAAAATACATAACGTAACAAAAATAAATGACGTCACAAAAAAAAGACGTCACAAAATACATAACGTCACAAAAATAAATGACGTCACAAAATATTAATTACGTCACAAAATACATAACGTCACAAAAATAAATGACGTCACAAAATACATAACGTCACAAAAAAATAACGTCACAAAAATAAATGACGTCACAAAATACATAACGTCACAAAAATAAATGACGTTACAAAATACATAACGTTTCAAAAATAAATGACGTCACAAAATACATAACGTCAAAAAAATGACGTCACAAAATACATAACGTCACCAAAATAAATGACGTCACAAAATATTAATTACATCACAAAATACATAACGTCACAAAAATAAATGACGTCACAAAATACATAACGTCACAAAAATAAATGACGTCACAAAATATTAATCACGTCACAAAATGCATAACGTCACAAAAATAAATGACGTCAAAAAATTAATTAAGTCACAAAATACATAACGTCACAAAAATAAATTACGTCACAAAATACATAACGTCACAAAATACATAACGTCACAAAAATAAATGGCGTCACAAAATACATAACGTCAAAAAAATGAAGTCACAAAATACATAACGTCACAAAAATAAATGACGTCACAAAATACATAACGTCACAAAAATAAATTACGTCACAAAATACATAACGTCACAAAAATAAATAACGTCACAAAATACATAACGTCACAAAAATAAATGACGTCACAAAATACATAACGTCAAAAAAATAAATGACGTCACAAAATACATAACGTCACAAAAATAAATGACGTCACAAAATACATAACGTCACAAAAAATGACGTCACAAAATACATAACGTCACAAAAAAAAGACGTCACAAAATACATATGGTCACAAAAATAAATGACGTCACAAAATATTAATTACGTCACAAAATATATAACGTCACAAAAATAAATGACGTCACAAAATACATAAAGTCACAAAAACATAACGTCACAAAAATAAATGACGTCACAAAATACATAACGTCATAAAAATAAATGACGTTCCAAAATACATAACCTTTCAAAAATAAATGACGTCACAAAATACATAACGTCACAAAAATAAATGACGTCACAAAATACATAACGTCACAAAAAAAATGACGTCACAAAATACATAACGTCACAAAAATAAATGACGTCACAAAATACAAAACGTCACAAAATACATAACGTCACAAAAATAAATGACGTAACAAAATACATAACGTCACAAAAATAAATGACGTCACAAAATACTTAACGTCACAAAAATAAATGACGTCGAAATATACATAACGTCACAAAAATAAATGACGTCACAAAATACATAACGTCAAAAAAATTAATGACGTCACAATATACATAACGTCACAAAAATAAATGACGTCACAAAATACATAACGTCACAAAAATAAATGACGTCAATAAATATATAACGTCACAAAAATAAATGACGTCACAAAATATAATTTACGTCACAAAATACATAACGTCACAAAAATAAATGACGTCACAAAATATTAATCACGTCACAAAAATAAATGACGTCACAAAATACATAACGTCACAAAAATAAATGACGTCACAAAATACATAACGTCACAAAAATAAATGACGTCACAAAAATTAATTAAGTCACAAAATACATAACCTCACAAAAATAAATTAAGTCACAAAATACATAACGTCACAAAATACATAACGTCACAAAAATAAATGGCGTCACAAAATACATAACGTCAAAAAAATAAATGACGTCACAAAATACATAACGTCACAAAAATAAATGACGTCACAAAAAACATAACGTCACAAAAATAAATGACGTCACAAAATACATAACGTCACAAAAATAAATGACGTCACAAAATACATAACGTCACAAAAATAAATTACGTCACAAAATACATAACGTCACAAAAATAAATGACGTCACAAAAATTAATTAAGTCACAAAATACATAACTTCACAAAAATAAATGACGTCACAAAAATTAATTACGTCACAAAATACATAACGTCACAAAAATAAATGACGTCACAAAATACATAACGTCACAAAAATAAATGGCGTCACAAAATACATAACGTAACAAAAATAAATGACGTCACAAAATACATAACGTCAGAAAAAAATGACGTCACAAAATACATACCGTCACAAAAAAGACGTCACAAAATACATAACGTCACAAAAATAAATGACGTCACAAAATATTAATTACGTCACAAAATACATAACGTCACAAAAATAAATGACGTCACAAAATATTAATTACATCACAAAATACATAACGTCACAAAAATAAAAGACGTCACAAATTACATAACGTCACAAAAATAAATGACGTCACAAAAATTAATTAAGTCACAAAATATATAACTTCACAAAAATAAATAATGTCACAAAAATTAATTACGTCACAAAATACATAACGTCACAAAAATAAATGACGTCACAAAATACATAACGTCACAAAAATAAATGACGTCACAAAATACATAACGTCACAAAAATAAATGAGGTCACAAAATACATAATGTCACAAAAAAAAATACGTCACAAAATACATAACATCACAAAAATAAATGACGTCACAAAATATTAATCACGTCACAAAATGCATAACGTCACAAAAATAAATGACGTCACAAAATACATAACGTCACAAAAATAAATGACGTCACAAAAATTAATTAAGTCACAAAATACATAACTTCACAAAAATAAATGACGTCACAAAAATTAATTACGTCACCAAATACATAACGTCACAAAAATAAATGACGTTACGAAATACATAACGTCACAAAAATAAATGGCGTCACAAAATACATAACGTAACAAAAATAAATGACGTCACAAAATACATAACGTCACAAAAAAATGACGTCACAAAATACATAACGTCACAAAAAAAAGACGTCACAAAATACATAACGTCACAAAAATAAATGACGTCACAAAATATTAATTACGTCACAAAATACATAACGTCACAAAAATAAATGACGTCACAAAATATTAATTACATCACAAAATACATAACGTCACAAAAATAAATTACGTCACAAAATACATAACAACACAAAAATAAATGACGTCACAAAATATTAATCACGTCACAAAATGCATAACGTCACAAAAATAAATGACGTCAAAAAATTAATTAAGTCACAAAATACATATCGTCACAAAATACATAACGTCACAAAAATAAATGGCGTCACAAAATACATAACGTCAAAAAAAATGACGTCACAAAATACATAACGTCACAAAAATAAATGACTTCACAAAATACATAACGTCACAAAAATAAATGACGTCACAAAATACATAACGTCACAAAAATAAATGACGTCACAAAAATTAATTAAGTCACAAAATACACAACGTCAAAAAAATAAATGACGTCACAAAATACATAACGTCACAAAAATAAATGACGTCACAAAATACATAACGTCACAAAAATAAATGACGTCACAAAATACAAAACGTCACAAAATACATAACGTCACAAAAATAAATGACGTCACACAATACATAACGTCACAAAAATAAATTGCGTCACAAAATACATAACGTAACAAAAATAAATGACGTCACAAAAAAAAGACGTCACAAAATACATAACGTCACAAAAATAAATGACGTCACAAAATATTAATTACGTCACAAAATACATAACGTCACAAAAATAAATGACGTCACAAAATACATAACGTCACAAAAAAATAACGTCACAAAAATAAATGACGTCACAAAATACATAACGTCACAAAAATAAATGACGTTACAAAATACATAACGTTTCAAAAATAAATGACGTCACAAAATACATAACGTCAAAAAAAATGACGTCACAAAATACATAACGTCACCAAAATAAATGACGTCACAAAATATTAATTACATCACAAAATACATAACGTCACAAAAATAAATGACGTCACAAAATACATAACGTCACAAAAATAAATGACGTCACAAAATATTAATCACGTCACAAAATGCATAACGTCACAAAAATAAATGACGTCAAAAAATTAATTAAGTCACAAAATACATAACGTCACAAAAATAAATTACGTCACAAAATACATAACGTCACAAATTACATAACGTCACAAAAATAAATGGCGTCACAAAATACATAACGTCAAAAAAATGAAGTCACAAAATACATAACGTCACAAAAATAAATGACGTCACAAAATACATAACGTCACAAAAATAAATTACGTCACAAAATACATAACGTCACAAAAATAAATAACGTCACAAAATACATAACGTCACAAAAATAAATGACGTCACAAAATACATAACGTCAAAAAAATAAATGACGTCACAAAATACATAACGTCACAAAAATAAATGACGTCACAAAATACATAACGTCACAAAAAATGACGTCACAAAATACATAACGTCACAAAAAAAAGACGTCACAAAATACATATGGTCACAAAAATAAATGACGTCACAAAATATTAATTACGTCACAAAATACATAACGTCACAAAAATAAATGACGTCACAAAATACATAAAGTCACAAAAACATAACGTCACAAAAATAAATGACGTCACAAAATACATAACGTCATAAAAATAAATGACGTTCCAAAATACATAACGTTTCAAAAATAAATGACGTCACAAAATACATAACGTCACAAAAATAAATGACGTCACAAAATACATAACGTCACAAAAAAAAATGACGTCACAAAATACATAACGTCACAAAAATAAATGACGTCACAAAATACAAAACGTCACAAAATACATAACGTCACAAAAATAAATGACGTAACAAAATACATAACGTCACAAAAATAAATGATGTCACAAAATACTTAACGTCACAAAAATAAATGACGTCGAAATATACATAACGTCACAAAAATAAATGACGTCACAAAATACATAACGTCAAAAAAATTAATGACGTCACAATATACATAACGTCACAAAAATAAATGACGTCACAAAATACATAACGTCACAAAAATAAATGACGTCAATAAATATATAACGTCACAAAAATAAATGACGTCACAAAATATAATTTACGTCACAAAATACATAACGTCACAAAAATAAATGACGTCACAAAATATTAATCACGTCACAAAAATAAATGACGTCACAAAATACATAACGTCACAAAAATAAATGACGTCACAAAAATTAATTAAGTCACAAAATACATAACCTCACAAAAATAAATTAAGTCACAAAATACATAACGTCACAAAATACATAACGTCACAAAAATAAATGGCGTCACAAAATACATAACGTCAAAAAAATAAATGACGTCACAAAATACATAACGTCACAAAAATAAATGACGTCACAAAAAACATAACGTCACAAAAATAAATGACGTCACAAAATACATAACGTCACAAAAATAAATGACGTCACAAAATACATAACGTCACAAAAATAAATTACGTCACAAAATACATAACGTCACAAAAATAAATGACGTCACAAAAATTAATTAAGTCACAAAATACATAACTTCACAAAAATAAATGACGTCACAAAAATTAATTACGTCACAAAATACATAACGTCACAAAAATAAATGACGTCACAAAATACATAACGTCACAAAAATAAATGGCGTCACAAAATACATAACGTAACAAAAATAAATGACGTCACAAAATACATAACGTCAGAAAAAAATGACGTCACAAAATACATACCGTCACAAAAAAGACGTCACAAAATACATAACGTCACAAAAATAAATGACGTCACAAAATATTAATTACGTCACAAAATACATAACGTCACAAAAATAAATGACGTCACAAAATATTAATTACATCACAAAATACATAACGTCACAAAAATAAAAGACGTCACAAATTACATAACGTCACAAAAATAAATGACGTCACAAAAATTAATTAAGTCACAAAATATATAACTTCACAAAAATAAATAATGTCACAAAAATTAATTACGTCACAAAATACATAACGTCACAAAAATAAATGACGTCACAAAATACATAACGTCACAAAAATAAATGACGTCACAAAATACATAACGTCACAAAAATAAATGAGGTCACAAAATACATAATGTCACAAAAAAAATGACGTCACAAAATACATAACATCACAAAAATAAATGACGTCACAAAATATTAATCACGTCACAAAATGCATAACGTCACAAAAATAAATGACGTCACAAAATACATAACGTCACAAAAATAAATGACGTCACAAAAATTAATTAAGTCACAAAATACATAACTTCACAAAAATAAATGACGTCACAAAATACATAACGTCACAAAAAAATGACGTCACAAAATACATAACGTCACAAAAATAAATGACGTCACGAAATACATAACGTCACAAAAATAAATGGCGTCACAAAATACATAACGTAACAAAAATAAATGACGTCACAAAATACATAACGTCACAAAAAAATGACGTCACAAAATACATAACGTCACAAAAAAAAGACGTCACAAAATACATATCGTCACAAAATACATAACGTCACAAAAATAAATGGCGTCACAAAATACATAACGTCAAAAAAATGACGTCACAAAATACATAACGTCACAAAAATAAATGACTTCACAAAATACATAACGTCATAAAAATAAATGACGTCACAAAATACATAACGTCACAAAAATAAATGACGTCACAAAATACATAACGTCACAAAAATAAATGACGTCACAAAATACATAACGTCAAAAAAATAAATGACGTCACAAAATACATAACGTCACAAAAATAAATGACGTCACAAAATACATAACGTCACAAAAAATGACGTCACAAAATACATAACGTCACAAAAAAAAGACGTCACAAAATACATATGGTCACAAAAATAAATGACGTCACAAAATATTAATTACGTCACAAAATACATAACGTCACAAAAATAAATGACGTCACAAAATACATAAAGTCACAAAAACATAACGTCACAAAAATAAATGACGTCACAAAATACATAACGTCATAAAAATAAATGACGTTCCAAAATACATAACCTTTCAAAAATAAATGACGTCACAAAATACATAACGTCACAAAAATAAATGACGTCACAAAATACATAACGTCACAAAAAAAATGACGTCACAAAATACATAACGTCACAAAAATAAATGACGTCACAAAATACAAAACGTCACAAAATACATAACGTCACAAAAATAAATGACGTAACAAAATACATAACGTCACAAAAATAAATGACGTCACAAAATACTTAACGTCACAAAAATAAATGACGTCGAAATATACATAACGTCACAAAAATAAATGACGTCACAAAATACATAACGTCAAAAAAATTAATGACGTCACAATATACATAACGTCACAAAAATAAATGACGTCACAAAATACATAACGTCACAAAAATAAATGACGTCAATAAATATATAACGTCACAAAAATAAATGACGTCACAAAATATAATTTACGTCACAAAATACATAACGTCACAAAAATAAATGACGTCACAAAATATTAATCACGTCACAAAAATAAATGACGTCACAAAATACATAACGTCACAAAAATAAATGACGTCACAAAATACATAACGTCACAAAAATAAATGACGTCACAAAAATTAATTAAGTCACAAAATACATAACCTCACAAAAATAAATTAAGTCACAAAATACATAACGTCACAAAATACATAACGTCACAAAAATAAATGGCGTCACAAAATACATAACGTCAAAAAAATAAATGACGTCACAAAATACATAACGTCACAAAAATAAATGACGTCACAAAAAACATAACGTCACAAAAATAAATGACGTCACAAAATACATAACGTCACAAAAATAAATGACGTCACAAAATACATAACGTCACAAAAATAAATTACGTCACAAAATACACAACGTCACAAAAATAAATGACGTCACAAAAATTAATTAAGTCACAAAATACATAACTTCACAAAAATAAATGACGTCACAAAAATTAATTACGTCACAAAATACATAACGTCACAAAAATAAATGACGTCACAAAATACATAACGTCACAAAAATAAATGGCGTCACAAAATACATAACGTAACAAAAATAAATGACGTCACAAAATACATAACGTCAGAAAAAAATTACGTCACAAAATACATACCGTCACAAAAAAGACGTCACAAAATACATAACGTCACAAAAATAAATGACGTCACAAAATATTAATTACGTCACAAAATACATAACGTCACAAAAATAAATGACGTCACAAAATATTAATTACATCACAAAATACATAACGTCACAAAAATAAAAGACGTCACAAATTACATAACGTCACAAAAATAAATGACGTCACAAAAATTAATTAAGTCACAAAATATATAACTTCACAAAAATAAATAATGTCACAAAAATTAATTACGTCACAAAATACATAACGTCACAAAAATAAATGACGTCACAAAATACATAACGTCACAAAAATAAATGACGTCACAAAATACATAACGTCACAAAAATAAATGAGGTCTCAAAATACATAATGTCACAAAAAAAATTACGTCACAAAATACATAACATCACAAAAATAAATGACGTCACAAAATATTAATCACGTCACAAAATGCATAACGTCACAAAAATAAATGACGTCACAAAATACATAACGTCACAAAAATAAATGACGTCACAAAAATTAATTAAGTCACAAAATACATAACTTCACAAAAATAAATGACGTCACAAAAATTAATTACGTCACCAAATACATAACGTCACAAAAATAAATGACGTTACGAAATACATAACGTCACAAAAATAAATGGCGTCACAAAATACATAACGTAACAAAAATAAATGACGTCACAAAATACATAACGTCACAAAAAAATGACGTCACAAAATACATAACGTCACAAAAAAAAGACGTCACAAAATACATAACGTCACAAAAATAAATGACGTCACAAAATATTAATTACGTCACAAAATACATAACGTCACAAAAATAAATGACGTCACAAAATATTAATTACATCACAAAATACATAACGTCACAAAAATAAATGACGTCACAAAATACATAACAACACAAAAATAAATGACGTCACAAAATATTAATCACGTCACAAAATGCATAACGTCACAAAAATAAATGACGTCAAAAAATTAATTAAGTCACAAAATACATATCGTCACAAAATACATAACGTCACAAAAATAAATGGCGTCACAAAATACATAACGTCAAAAAAAATGACGTCACAAAATACATAACGTCACAAAAATAAATGACTTCACAAAATACATAACGTCACAAAAATAAATGACGTCACAAAATACATAACGTCACAAAAATAAATGACGTCACAAAAATTAATTAAGTCACAAAATACATAACGTCAAAAAATAAATGACGTCACAAAATACATAACGTCACAAAAATAAATGACGTCACAAAATACATAACGTCACAAAAATAAATGACGTCACAAAATACAAAACGTCACAAAATACATAACGTCACAAAAATAAATGACGTCACACAATACATAACGTCACAAAAATAAATGGCGTCACAAAATACATAACGTAACAAAAATAAATGACGTCACAAAAAAAAGACGTCACAAAATACATAACGTCACAAAAATAAATGACGTCACAAAATATTAATTACGTCACAAAATACATAACGTCACAAAAATAAATGACGTCACAAAATACATAACGTCACAAAAAAATAACGTCACAAAAATAAATGACGTCACAAAATACATAACGTCACAAAAATAAATGACGTTACAAAATACATAACGTTTCAAAAATAAATGACGTCACAAAATACATAACGTCAAAAAAAATGACGTCACAAAATACATAACGTCACCAAAATAAATGACGTCACAAAATATTAATTACATCACAAAATACATAACGTCACAAAAATAAATGACGTCACAAAATACATAACGTCACAAAAATAAATGACGTCACAAAATATTAATCACGTCACAAAATGCATAACGTCACAAAAATAAATGACGTCAAAAAATTAATTAAGTCACAAAATACATAACGTCACAAAAATAAATTACGTCACAAAATACATAACGTCACAAAATACATAACGTCACAAAAATAAATGGCGTCACAAAATACATAACGTCAAAAAAATGAAGTCACAAAATACATAACGTCACAAAAATAAATGACGTCACAAAATACATAACGTCACAAAAATAAATGACGTCACAAAATACATAACGTCACAAAAATAAATAACGTCACATAATACATAACGTCACAAAAATAAATGACGTCACAAAATACATAACGTCAAAAAAATAAATGACGTCACAAAATACATAACGTCACAAAAATAAATGACGTCACAAAATACATAACGTCACAAAAAATGACGTCACAAAATACATAACGTCACAAAAAAAAGACGTCACAAAATACATATGGTCACAAAAATAAATGACGTCACAAAATATTAATTACGTCACAAAATACATAACGTCACAAAAATAAATGACGTCACAAAATACATAAAGTCACAAAAACATAACGTCACAAAAATAAATGACGTCACAAAATACATAACGTCATAAAAATAAATGACGTCCAAAATACATAACGTTTCAAAAATAAATGACGTCACAAAATACATAACGTCACAAAAATAAATGACGTCACAAAATACATAACGTCACAAAACAATATGACGTCACAAAATACATAACGTCACAAAAATAAATGACGTCACAAAATACAAAACGTCACAAAATACATAACGTCACAAAAATAAATGACGTAACAAAATACATAACGTCACAAAAATAAATGACGTCACAAAATACTTAACGTCACAAAAATAAATGACGTCGAAATATACATAACGTCACAAAAATAAATGACGTCACAAAATACATAACGTCACAAAAATTAATGACGTCACAATATACATAACGTCACAAAAATAAATGACGTCACAAAATACATAACGTCAAAAAAATAAATGACGTCAATAAATATATAACGTCACAAAAATAAATGACGTCACAAAATATAATTTACGTCACAAAATACATAACGTCACAAAAATAAATGACGTCACAAAATATTAATCACGTCACAAAAATAAATGACGTCACAAAATACATAACGTCACAAAAATAAATGACGTCACAAAATACATAACGTCACAAAAATAAATGACGTCACAAAAATTAATTAAGTCACAAAATACATAACCTCACAAAAATAAATTAAGTCACAAAATACATAACGTCACAAAATACATAACGTCACAAAAATAAATGGCGTCACAAAATACATAACGTCAAAAAAATAAATGACGTCACAAAATACATAACGTCACAAAAATAAATGACGTCACAAAAATAAATGGCGTCACAAAATACATAACGTCAAAAAAATAAATGACGTCACAAAATACATAACGTCATAAAAATAAATGACGTCACAAAAAACATAACGTCACAAAAATAAATGACGTCACAAAATACATAACGTCACAAAAATAAATTACGTCACAAAATACATAACGTCACAAAAATAAATTACGTCACAAAATACATAACGTCACAAAAATAAATGACGTCACAAAAATTAATTAAGTCACAAAATACATAACTTCACAAAAATAAATGACGTCACAAAAATTAATTACGTCACAAAATACATAACGTCACAAAAATAAATGACGTCACAA
Source organism: Flexamia atlantica (assembly GCA_035578135.1). Taxonomy (NCBI): domain Eukaryota; kingdom Metazoa; phylum Arthropoda; class Insecta; order Hemiptera; family Cicadellidae; genus Flexamia; species Flexamia atlantica. The sequence continues at coordinate 33,647 of JAQJVK010000035.1, forward strand.
AATACATAACGTCACAAAAATAAATGGCGTCACAAAATACATAACGTAACAAAAATAAATGACGTCACAAAATACATAACGTCAGAAAAAATGACGTCACAAAATACATACCGTCACAAAAAAGACGTCACAAAATACATAACGTCACAAAAATAAATGACGTCACAAAATATTAATTACGTCACAAAATACATAACGTCACAAAAATAAATGACGTCACAAAATATTAATTACATCACAAAATACATAACGTCACAAAAATAAAAGACGTCACAAATTACATAACGTCACAAAAATAAATGACGTCACAAAAATTAATTAAGTCACAAAATATATAACTTCACAAAAATAAATAATGTCACAAAAATTAATTACGTCACAAAATACATAACGTCACAAAAATAAATGACGTCACAAAATACATAACGTCACAAAAATAAATGACGTCACAAAATACATAACGTCACAAAAATAAATGAGGTCACAAAATACATAATGTCACAAAAAAAATGACGTCACAAAATACATAACATCACAAAAATAAATGACGTCACAAAATATTAATCACGTCACAAAATGCATAACGTCACAAAAATAAATGACGTCACAAAATACATAACGTCACAAAAATAAATGACGTCACAAAAATTAATTAAGTCACAAAATACATAACTTCACAAAAATAAATAATGTCACAAAAATTAATTACGTCACAAAATACATAACGTCACAAAAATAAATGACGTCACAAAATACATAACGTCACAAAAATAAATGACGTCACGAAATACATAACGTCACAAAAATAAATGGCGTCACAAAATACATAACGTAACAAAAATAAATGACGTCACAAAATACATAACGTCACAAAAAAATGACGTCACAAAATACATAACGTCACAAAAAAAAGACGTCACAAAATACATATCGTCACAAAATACATAACGTCACAAAAATAAATGGCGTCACAAAATACATAACGTCAAAAAAAATGACGTCACAAAATACATAACGTCACAAAAATAAATGACTTCACAAAATACATAACGTCATAAAAATAAATGACGTCACAAAATACATAACGTCACAAAAATAAATGACGTCACAAAAATTAATTAAGTCACAAAATACATAACGTCAAAAAAATAAATGACGTCACAAAATACATAACGTCACAAAAATAAATGACGTCACAAAATACATAACGTCACAAAAATAAATGACGTCACAAAATACATAACGTCACAAAAAATGACGTCACAAAATACATAACGGCACAAAAAAAGACGTCACAAAATACATAACGTCACAAAAATAAATGACGTCACAAAATATTAATTACGTCACAAAATACATAACGTCACAAAAATAAATGACGTCACAAAATACATAACGTCACAAAAACATAACGCAACAAAAATAAATGACGTCACAAAATACATAACTTCACAAAAATAAATGACGTTACAAAATACATAACGTTTCAAAAATAAATGACGTCACAAAATACATAACGTCACAAAAATAAATGACGTCACAAAAATAAATGACGTCACAAAAAAAATGACGTCACAAAAAAAATGACGTCACAAAATACATAACGTCACAAAAATAAATGACGTCACAAAATACATAACGTCACAAAAATAAATGACGTCACAAAAATTAATTAAGTCACAAAATACATAACGTCACAAAAATAAATGGCGTCACAAAATACATAACGTCAAAAAATAAATGACGTCACAAAATACATAACGTCACAAAAATAAATGACGTCACAAAATACATAACGTCACAAAAATAAATGACGTCACAAAAATTGATTAAGTCACAAAATACATAACTTCACAAAAATAAATGTCGTCACAAAAATTAATTAAGTCACATAATACATAACGTCACAAAAATAAATGACGTCACAAAATACATAACGTCACAAAAATAAATGGCGTCACAAAATACATAACATCACGAAAATAAATGACGTCACAAAATATTAATCACGTCACAAAATGCATAACGTCACAAAAATAAATGACGTCACAAAATACATAACGTCACAAAAATAAATGACGTCACAAAAATTAATTAAGTCACAAAATACATAACTTCACAAAAATAAATGACGTCACAAAAATTAATTACGTCACAAAATACATAACGTCACAAAAATAAATGACGTCACGAAATACATAACGTGACAAAAATAAATTGCGTCACAAAATACATAACGTAACAAAAATAAATGACGTCACAAAATACATAACGTCAAAAAAAATGACGTCACAAAATACATAACGTCACAAAAAAAAGACGTCACAAAATACATAACGTCACAAAAATAAATGACGTCACAAAATATTAATTACGTCACAAAATACATAACGTCACAAAAATAAATGGCGTCACAAAATACATAACGTCACAAAAAAATGACGTCACAAAATACATAACGTCACAAAAAAAAGACGTCATACATAACGTCACAAAAATAAATGACGTCACAAAATACATAACGTCACAAAAACATAACGTCACAAAAATAAATGACGTCACAAAATACATAACGTCACAAAAACATAACGTCACAAAAATAAATGACGTCACAAAATACATAACGTCAAAAAAATGACGTCACAAAATACATAACGTCACAAAAATAAATGACGTCACAAAATATTAATTACATCACAAAATACATAACGTCACAAAAATAAATGACGTCACAAAATACATAACGTCACAAAAATAAATGACGTCACAAAATATTAATCACGTCACAAAATGCATAACGTCACAAAAATAAATGACGTCAAAAAATTAACTAAGTCACAAAATACATAATTCACAAAAATAAATTACGTCACAATATACATAACGTCACAAAATACATAACGTCACAAAAATAAATGGCGTCACAAAATACATAACGTCAAAAAAATGACGTCACAAAATACATAACGTCACAAAAATAAATGACGTCACAAAATACATAACGTCACAAAAATAAATGACGTCACAAAATACATAACGTCACAAAAATAAATGACGTCACAAAAATTAATTAAGTCACAAAATACATAACGTCAAAAAATAAATGTCGTCACAAAATACATAACAAAAAAATAAATCACGTCACAAAATACAAAACGTCACAAAAATAAATGACGTCACAAAATACATAACGTCACAAAAAATGACGTCACAAAATACATAACGTCACAAAAAAAGACGTCACAAAATACATAACGTCACAAAAATAAATGACGTCAAAAAATATTAATTACGTCACAAAATACATAACGTCACAAAAATAAATGACGTCACAAAATACATAACGTCACAAAAAAACGACGTCACAAAATACATAACGTCACAAAAATAAATGACGTCACAAAATACATAACGTCATAAAAATAAATGACGTCACAAAATATATAACGTCACAAAAATAAATGACGTCACAAAATATAATTTACGTCACAAAATACCTAACGTCACAAAAATAAATGACGTCACAAAATATTAATCACGTCACAAAATGCATAACATGACAAAAATAAATGACGTCACAAAAATTAATTAAGTCACAAAATACATAACGTCACAAAAAAAAATTACGTCACAAAATACATAACGTCACAAAATACATAACGTCACAAAAATAAATGGCGTCACAAAATACATAACGTCACAAAAATAAATGACGTCACAAAATACATAACGTCACAAAAATAAATGACGTCACAAAAATTAATTAAGTCACAAAATACATAACGTCACAAAAATAAATTACGTCACAAAATACATAACGTCACAAAATACATAACGTCACAAAAATAAATGGCGTCACAAAATACATAACGTCAAAAAAATAAATGACGTCACAAAATACATAACGTCACAAAAATAAATGACGTCACAAAATACATAACGTCACAAAAATAAATGACGTCACAAAAATTAATTACGTCACAAAATACATAACGTCACAAAAATAAATGACGTCACAAAATACATAACGTCACAAAAAAATGACGTCACAAAAATTAATTAAGTCACAAAATACATAACTTCACAAAAGTAAATGGCGTCAAAAAAATTAATTACGTCACAAAATACATAACGTCACAAAAATAAATGACGTCACAAAATACATAACGTCACAAAAATAAATGGCGTCACAAAATACATAACGTATCAAATATAAATGACGTCACAAAATACATAACGTCACAAAAAAAAGACGTCACAAAATACATAACGTCACAAAAAAAGACGTCACAAAATACATAACGTCACAAAAATAAATGACGTCACAAAAATTAATTAAGTCACAAAATACATAACGTCACAAAAATAAATTACGTCACAAAATACATAACGTCACAAAATACATAACGTCACAAAATACATAACGTCACAAAAATAAATGACGTCACAAAATACTCATCGTCACAAAAATAAATGACGTCACAAAATTCATAAGGTCACAAAAATAAATGACGTCACAAAAATTAATGACGTCACAAAATACATAACGTCACAAAATACATAACGTCACAAAAATAAATGACGTCACAAAATACTCATCGTCACAAAAATAAATGACGTCACAAAACACATAAGGTCACAAAAATAAATGACGTCACAAAAATTAATTACGTCACAAAATACATAACGTCACAAAAATAAATGACGTCACAAAATACATAACGTCACAAAAATTAATGACGTCACGAAATACATAACGTCACAAAAATAAATGACGTCACAAAAATTAATTACGTCAAAAAATTAATTACGTCACAAAATACATAACGTCACAAAAATAAATGACGTCACAAAATACATAACATCACAAAAATAAATGACGTCACAAAATACATAACGTCACAAAAATAAATGACGTCACAAAATACATAACGTAACAAAAATAAATTAAGTCACAAAATACATAACGTCACAAAAATAAATGACGTCAAAAAATTTAATTAAGTCACAAAACATATAACGTCACAAAAATAAATGACGTCACAAAATACATAACGTCACAAAAATTAATGACGTCACAAAATACATAACGTCACAAAATACATATCGTCACAAAAATAAATGACGTCACAAAATACATAACGTCACAAAATACATAACGTCACAAAAAAAAGGACGTCACAAAATACATAACGTCACAAAAAAAATTACGTCACAAAATACATAACGTCACAAAAAAATTACGTCACAAAATACATAACGTCACAAAAAAAGACGTCACAAAATACATAACGTCAAAAAAATAAATGACGTCACAAAATATTAATCACGTCACAAAATACATAACGTCACAAAAATAAATGACGTCACAAAATACAAAACGTCACAAAAATAAATGACGTCACAAAATACATAACGTCACAAAAATAAATGACGTCACAAAAATTAATTTAGTCAAAAAATACATAACTTCACAAAAATAAATGACGACACAAAAATTAATTACGTCACAAAATACATAACGTCACAAAATACATAACGTCACAAAATACATAACGTCACAAAAATAAATGACGTCACAAAATACATAACGTCAAAAAAATTAATGACGTCACAAAATACATAACGTCACAAAAATAAATGACGTCACAAAATTAATTATGTCACAAGATACATAACGTCACAAAAATAAATGACGTCACAAAATACATAACGTCACAAAAATAAATGACGTCACAAAATACTCAACGTCACAAAAATAAATGACGTCACAAAATACATAACGTCACAAAAATAAATGAAGTCACAAAATACATAACGTCACAAAAATGAATGACGTCACAAAAATTAATTACGTCACAAAATACATAACGTCACAGAAAAAAATGACGTCACAAAATACATAACGTCACAAAAATTAATGACGTCACAAAATACATAACGTCACAAAAATAAATGACGTCACAAAAATTAATTACGTCAAAAAATTATTTACGTCACAAAATACATAACGTCACAAAAATAAATGACGTCACAAAATATATAACGTCACAAAATACATAACATCACAAAAATAAATGACGTCACAAAATACATAACGTCACAAAAATAAATGACGTCACAAAATACATAACGTAACAAAAATAAATGAAGTCACAAAATACATAACGTCACAAAAATAAATTACGTCAAAAAATTTAATTAAGTCACAAAACATATAACGTCACAAAAATAAATGACGTCACAAAATACATAACGTCAAAAAAATTAATGACGTCACAAAATACATAACGTCACAAAATACATATCGTCACAAAAATAAATGACGTCACAAAATACATAACGTCACAAAATACATAACGTCACGAAAAAATGACGCCACAAAATACATAACGTCACAAAAAAATTACGTCACAAAATACATAACGTCACAAAAAAATGACGTCACAAAATACATAACGTCACAAAAAAAGACGTCACAAAATACATAAAGTCAAAAAAATAAATGACGTCACAAAATATTAATCACGTCACAAAATACATAACGTCACAAAAATAAATGACGTCACAAAATACAAAACGTCACAAAAATAAATGACGTCACAAAATACATAACTTCACAAAAATTAATTACGTCACAAAATACATAACGTCACAAAATACATAACGTCACAAAATACATAACGTCACAAAAATAAATGACGTCACAAAATACATAACGTCACAAAAATAAATGACGTCGCAAAATACATAACGTCAAAAAAATAAATGACGTCACAAAAATTAATTAAGTCACAAAATACATAACTTCACAAAAATAAATGATGTCACAAAAATTAATTACGTCACAAAATACATAACGTCACAAATATAAATGACATCACAAAATACATAACGTCACAAAAATAAATGACGTCACAAAATATTAATTACGTCGTAAAATACATAACGTCACAAAAATAAATGACGTCAAAAAATATTAATTACATCACAAAATACATAACGTCACAAAAATAAATGACGTCACAAAATACATAACGTCACAAAAATAAATGACGTCACAAAAATAAATGACGTCACAAAATACATAACGTCAAAAAAATTAATGACGTCACAAAATACATAACGTCACAAAAATAAATGACGTCACAAAATTAATTACGTCACAAGATACATAACGTCACAAAATAAATGACGTCACAAAATACATAACGTCACAAAATACATAACGTCACAAAATACATAACGTCACAAAAATAAATGACGTCACAAAATACTCAACGTCACAAAAAAATGACGTCACAAAATACATAACGTCACAAAAATAAATGAAGTCACAAAATACATAACGTCACAAAAATAAATGACGTCACAAAAATTAATTACGTCACAAAATACATAACGTCACAAAAATAAATGACGTCACAAAATACATAACGTCACAAAAATTAATGACGTCACAAAATACATAACGTCACAAAAATAAATGACGTCACAAAAATAAATTACGTCAAAAAATTAATTACGTCACAAAATACATAACGTCACAAAAATAAATGACGTCACAAAATATATAACGTCACAAAATACATAACATCACAAAAATAAATGACGTCACAAAATACATAACGTCACAAAAATAAATGGCGTCACAAAATACATAACGTCACAAAAATAAATGACGTCAAAAAATTTAATTAAGTCACAAAACATATAACGTCACAAAAATAAATGACGTCACAAAATACATTACGTCACAAAAATTAATGACGTCACAAAATACATAACGTCACAAAATACATATCGTCACAAAAATAAATGACGTCACAAAATATATAACGTCACAAAATACATAACGTCACAAAAAAATGACGTCACAAAATACATAACGTCACAAAAAAAATAACGTCACAAAATACATAACGTCACAAAAAAATGACGTCACAAAATACATAACGTCACAAAAAAAAGACGTCACAAAATACAAAACGTCACAAAAATAAATGACGTCACAAAATACATAACGTCACAAAAATAAATGACGTCACAAAAATTAATTAAGTCACAAAATACATAACTTCACAAAAATAAATGATGTCACAAAAATTAATTACGTCACAAAATACATTACGTCACAAAATAAATGACGTCACAAAATACATAACGTCTTAAAAATAAATGACGTCACAAAATACATAACGTCACAAAAATAAATGAGGTCACAAAATACATAATTCTTTGTTTGAAATTCATTGTTGGTGATGGTGATTTTATATTTTGTTTAGGATTTTTTGCGGACATTTGCCATCACTGTTGTTGTTTTTTACTAATCAGTGATGGCAAATGTCCGCAAAAAATCCTAAACAAAATATAAATACATAATGTCACAAAAAAATGACGTCACAAAATACATAACATCACGAAAAATACGTCAAAAAATACATAACGTCACAAAAATAAATGACGTCACAAAATATTAATTTCGTCACAAAATACATAACGTCACAAAAATAAATGACGTCACAAAATACATAACGTCACAAAAAACATAACGTCACAAAAATAAATTACGTCACAAAATACATAACGTCACAAATATAAATGACGTCACAAAATACATAACGTCACAAAAATAAATGACGTCACAAAATACATAACGTCACAAAAATAAATGACGTCAAAAAATATTAATTACGTCACAAAATACATAACTTCACAAAAATAAATGACGTCACAAAAATTAATTACGTCACATAATACATAACGTCACAAAAATGAATGACGTCACAAAATACATAACGTCACAAAAATAAATGACGTCACAAAAATTAATTTAGTCAAAAAATACATAACTTCACAAAAATAAATGACGACACAAAAATTAATTACGTCACAAAATACATAACGTCACAAAATACATAACGTCACAAAATACATAACGTCACAAAAATAAATGACGTCACAAAATACATAACGTCAAAAAAATTAATGACGTCACAAAATACATAACGTCACAAAAATAAATGACGTCACAAAATTAATTACGTCACAAGATACATAACGTCACAAAAATAAATGACGTCACAAAATACATAACGTCACAAAAATAAATGACGTCACAAAATACTCAACGTCACAAAAATAAATGACGTCACAAAATACATAACGTCACAAAAATAAATGAAGTCACAAAATACATAACGTCACAAAAATGAATGACGTCACAAAAATTAATTACGTCACAAAATACATAACGTCACAGAAAAAAATGACGTCACAAAATACATAACGTCACAAAAATTAATGACGTCACAAAATACATAACGTCACAAAAATAAATGACGTCACAAAAATTAATTACGTCAAAAAATTATTTACGTCACAAAATACATAACGTCACAAAAATAAATGACGTCACAAAATACATAACGTCACAAAAATAAATGACGTCACAAAATACATAACGTAACAAAAATAAATGAAGTCACAAAATACATAACGTCACAAAAATAAATGACGTCAAAAAATTTAATTAAGTCACAAAACATATAACGTCACAAAAATAAATGACGTCACAAAATACATAACGTCAAAAAAATTAATGACGTCACAAAATACATAACGTCACAAAATACATATCGTCACAAAAATAAATGACGTCACAAAATACATAACGTCACAAAATACATAACGTCACAAAAAAATGACGCCACAAAATACATAACGTCACAAAAAAATTACGTCACAAAATACATAACGTCACAAAAAAATGACGTCACAAAATACATAACGTCACAAAAAAAGACGTCACAAAATACATAAAGTCAAAAAAATAAATGACGTAACAAAATATTAATCACGTCACAAAATACATAACGTCACAAAAATAAATGACGTCACAAAATACAAAACGTCACAAAAATAAATGACGTCACAAAATACATAACTTCACAAAAATTAATTACGTCACAAAATACATAACGTCACAAAATACATAACGTCACAAAATACATAACGTCACAAAAATAAATGACGTCACAAAATACATAACGTCACAAAAATAAATGACGTCGCAAAATACATAACGTCAAAAAAATAAATGACGTCACAAAAATTAATTAAGTCACAAAATACATAACTTCACAAAAATAAATGATGTCACAAAAATTAATTACGTCACAAAATACATAACGTCACAAAAATAAATGACATCACAAAATACATAACGTCACAAAAATAAATGACGTCACAAAATATTAATTACGTCGTAAAATACATAACGTCACAAAAATAAATGACGTCAAAAAATATTAATTACATCACAAAATACATAACGTCACAAAAATAAATGACGTCACAAAATACATAACGTCACAAAAATAAATGACGTCACAAAATACATAACGTCACAAAAATAAATGACGTCACAAAATACATAACGTCAAAAAAATTAATGACGTCACAAAATACATAACGTCACAAAAATAAATGACGTCACAAAATTAATTACGTCACAAGATACATAACGTCACAAAATAAATGACGTCACAAAATACATAACGTCACAAAATACATAACGTCACAAAATACATAACGTCACAAAAATAAATGACGTCACAAAATACTCAACGTCACAAAAAAATGACGTCACAAAATACATAACGTCACAAAAATAAATGAAGTCACAAAATACATAACGTCACAAAAATAAATGACGTCACAAAAATTAATTACGTCACAAAATACATAACGTCACAAAAATAAATGACGTCACAAAATACATAACGTCACAAAAATTAATGACGTCACAAAATACATAACGTCACAAAAATAAATGACGTCACAAAAATAAATTACGTCAAAAAATTAATTACGTCACAAAATACATAACGTCACAAAAATAAATGACGTTACAAAATATATAACGTCACAAAATACATAACATCACAAAAATAAATGACGACAAAATACATAACGTCACAAAAATAAATGGCGTCACAAAATACATAACGTCACAAAAATCAATGACGTCACAAAATACATAACGTCACAAAAATAAATGACGTCACAAAAATTAATTAAGTCACAAAATACATAACGTCACAAAAATAAATTACGTCACAAAATACATAACGTCACAAAATACATAACGTCACAAAAATAAATGGCGTCACAAAATACATAACGTCACAAAAATAAATGACGTCACAAAATACATAACGTCACAAAAATAAATGACGTCACAAAATACATAACGTCACAAAAATAAATGGCGTCACAAAATACATAACGTCAAAAAAATAAATGACGCCACAAAATACATAACGTCACAAAAATAAATGACGTCACAAAATACATAACGTCACAAAAATAAATGACGTCACAAAATACATAACGTCACAAAAATAAATGGCGTCACAAAATACATAACGTCAAAAAAATAAATGACGCCACAAAATACATAACGTCACAAAAATAAATGACGTCACAAAATACATAACGTCACAAAAATAAATGACGTCACAAAATACATAACGTCACAAAAATAAATGACGTCACAAAATACATAACGTCACAAAAATAAATGACGTCACAAAATACATAACGTCACAAAAATAAATGACGTCACAAAAATTGATTAAGTCACAAAATACATAACTTCACAAAAATAAATGACGTCACAAAAATTAATTACGTCACATAATACATAACGTCACAAAAATGAATGACGTCACAAAATACATAACGTCACAAAAATAAATGGCGTCACAAAATACATAACGTAACAAAAATAAATGACGTCACAAAATACATAACATCACAAAAAATGACGTCACAAAATACATAACGTCACAAAAAAAAGACGTCATACATAACGTCACAAAAATAAATGACGTCACAAAATACATAACGTCACAAAAACATAACGTCACAAAAATAAATGACGTCACAAAATACATAACGTCACAAAAACATAACGTCACAAAAATAAATGACGTCACAAAATACATAACGTCAAAAAAATGACGTCACAAAATACATAACGTCACAAAAATAAATGACGTCACAAAATATTAATTACATCACAAAATACATAACGTCACAAAAATAAATGACGTCACAAAATACATAACGTCACAAAAATAAATGACGTCACAAAATATTAATCACGTCACAAAATGCATAACGTCACAAAAATAAATGACTTCAAAAAATTAACTAAGTCACAAAATACATAATTCACAAAAATAAATTACGTCACAATATACATAACGTCACAAAATACATAACGTCACAAAAATAAATGGCTTCACAAAATACATAACTTTAAAAAAAATGACGTCACAAAATACATAACGTCACAAAAATAAATGACGTCACAAAATACATAACGTCACAAAAATAAATGACGTCACAAAATACATAACGTCACAAAAATAAATGACGTCACAAAAATTAATTAAGTCACAAAATACATAACGTCACAAAAATAAATGGCGTCACAAAATACATAACGTCAAAAAAATAAATGACGCCACAAAATACATAACGTCACAAAAATAAATGACGTCACAAAATACATAACGTCACAAAAATAAATGACGTCACAAAATACATAACGTCACAAAAATAAATGACGTCACAAAATACATAACGTCACAAAAATAAATGACGTCACAAAATACATAACGTCACAAAAATAAATGACGTCACAAAAATTGATTAAGTCACAAAATACATAACTTCACAAAAATAAATGACGTCACAAAATTTAATTACGTCACATAATACATAACGTCACAAAAATGAATGACGTCACAAAATACATAACGTCACAAAAATAAATGGCGTCACAAAATACATAACGTAACAAAAATAAATGACGTCACAAAATACATAACGTCACAAAAAAATGACGTCACAAAATACATAACGTCACAAAAAAAAAGACGTCATACATAACGTCACAAAAATAAATGACGTCACAAAATACATAACGTCACAAAAACATAACGTCACAAAAATAAATGACGTCACAAAATACATAACGTCACAAAAACATAACGTCACAAAAATAAATGACGTCACAAAATACATAACGTCAAAAAAATGACGTCACAAAATACATAACGTCACAAAAATAAATGACGTCACAAAATATTAATTACATCACAAAATACATAACGTCACAAAAATAAATGACGTCACAAAATACATAACGTCACAAAAATAAATGACGTCACAAAATATTAATCACGTCACAAAATGCATAACGTAACAAAAATAAATGACTTCAAAAAATTAACTAAGTCACAAAATACATAATTCACAAAAATAAATTACGTCACAATATACATAACGTCACAAAATACATAACGTCACAAAAATAAATGGCTTCACAAAATACATAACGTCAAAAAAATGACGTCACAAAATACATAACGTCACAAAAATAAATGACGTCACAAAATACATAACGTCACAAAAATAAATGACGTCACAAAATACATAACGTCACAAAAATAAATGACGTCACAAAAATTAATTAAGTCACAAAATACATAACGTCAAAAAATAAATGTCGTCACAAAATACATAACAAAAAAATAAATCACGTCACAAAATACAAAACGTCACAAAAATAAATGACGTCACAAAATACATAACGTCACAAAAAATGACGTCACAAAATACATAACGTCACAAAAAAAGACGTCACAAAATACATAACGTCACAAAAATAAATGACGTCAAAAAATATTAATTACGTCACAAAATACATAACGTCACAAAAATAAATGACGTCACAAAATACATAACGTCACAAAAAAAATGACGTCACAAAATACATAACGTCACAAAAAAAATGACGTCACAAAATACATAACGTCACAAAAATAAATGACGTCACAAAATATATAACGTCACAAAAATAAATGACGTCACAAAATATAATTTACGTCACAAAATACATAACGTCACAAAAATAAATGACGTCACAAAATATTAATCACGTCACAAAATGCATAACATGACAAAAATAAATGACGTCACAAAAATTAATTAAGTCACAAAATACATAACGTCACAAAAAAAAATTACGTCACAAAATACATAACGTCACAAAATACATAACGTCACAAAAATAAATGGCGTCACAAAATACATAACGTCACAAAAATAAATGACGTCACAAAATACATAACGTCACAAAAATAAATGACGTCACAAAAATTAATTAAGTCACAAAATACATAACGTCACAAAAATAAATTACGTCACAAAATACATAACGTCACAAAATACATAACGTCACAAAAATAAATGGCGTCACAAAATACATAACGTCAAAAAAATAAATGACGTCACAAAATACATAACGTCACAAAAATAAATGACGTCACAAAATACATAACGTCACGAAAATAAATGACGTCACAAAAATTAATTACGTCACAAAATACATAACGTCACAAAAATAAATGACGTCACAAAATACATAACGTCACAAAAAAATGACGTCACAAAAATTAATTAAGTCACAAAATACATAACTTCACAAAAGTAAATGGCGTCAAAAAAATTAATTACGTCACAAAATACATAACGTCACAAAAATAAATGACGTCACAAAATACATAACGTCCCAAAAATAAATGGCGTCACAAAATACATAACGTAACAAATATAAATGACGTCACAAAATACATAACGTCACAAAAAAAAGACGTCACAAAATACATAACGTCACAAAAAAAGACGTCACAAAATACATAACGTCACAAAAATAAATGACGTCACAAAAATTAATTAAGTCACAAAATACATAACGTCACAAAAATAAATTACGTCACAAAATACATAACGTCACAAAATACATAACGTCACAAAAATAAATGACGTCACAAAATACTCATCGTCACAAAAATAAATGACGTCACAAAATACATAAGGTCACAAAAATAAATGACGTCACAAAAATTAATGACGTCACAAAATACATAACGTCACAAAATACATAACGTCACAAAAATAAATGACGTCACAAAATACTCATCGTCACAAAAATAAATGACGTCACAAAATACATAAGGTCACAAAAATAAATGACGTCACAAAAATTAATTACGTCACAAAATACATAACGTCACAAAAATAAATGACGTCACAAAATACATAACGTCACAAAAATTAATGACGTCACGAAATACATAACGTCACAAAAATAAATGACGTCACAAAAATTAATTACGTCAAAAAATTAATTACGTCACAAAATACATAACGTCACAAAAATAAATGACGTCACAAAATACATAACGTCACAAAAATAAATGACGTCACAAAATACATAACGTAACAAAAATAAATTAAGTCACAAAATACATAACGTCACAAAAATAAATGACGTCAAAAAATTTAATTAAGTCACAAAACATATAACGTCACAAAAATAAATGACGTCACAAAATACATAACGTCACAAAAATTAATGACGTCACAAAATACATAACGTCACAAAATACATATCGTCACAAAAATAAATGACGTCACAAAATACATAACGTCACAAAATACATAACGTCACAAAAAAAATGACGTCACAAAATACATAACGTCACGAAAAAAATTACGTCACAAAATACATAACGTCACAAAAAAATGACGTCACAAAATACATAACGTCACAAAAAAAGACGTCACAAAATACATAACGTCAAAAAAATAAATGACGTCACAAAATATTAATCACGTCACAAAAAACATAACGTCACAAAAATAAATTACGTCACAAAATACATAACGTCACAAATATAAATGACGTCACAAAATACATAACGTCACAAAAATAAATGACGTCACAAAATACATAACGTCACAAAAATAAATGACGTCAAAAAATATTAATTACGTCACAAAATACATAACTTCACAAAAATAAATGACGTCACAAAAATTAATTACGTCACATAATACATAACGTCACAAAAATGAATGACGTCACAAAATACATAACGTCACAAAAATAAATGACGTCACAAAAATTAATTTAGTCAAAAAATACATAACTTCACAAAAATAAATGACGACACAAAAATTAATTACGTCACAAAATACATAACGTCACAAAATACATAACGTCACAAAATACATAACGTCACAAAAATAAATGACGTCACAAAATACATAACGTCAAAAAAATTAATGACGTCACAAAATACATAACGTCACAAAAATAAATGACGTCACAAAATTAATTACGTCACAAGATACATAACGTCACAAAAATAAATGACGTCACAAAATACATAACGTCACAAAAATAAATGACGTCACAAAATACTCAACGTCACAAAAATAAATGACGTCACAAAATACATAACGTCACAAAAATAAATGAAGTCACAAAATACATAACGTCACAAAAATGAATGACGTCACAAAAATTAATTACGTCACAAAATACATAACGTCACAGAAAAAAATGACGTCACAAAATACATAACGTCACAAAAATTAATGACGTCACAAAATACATAACGTCACAAAAATAAATGACGTCACAAAAATTAATTACGTCAAAAAATTATTTACGTCACAAAATACATAACGTCACAAAAATAAATGACGTCACAAAATACATAACGTCACAAAAATAAATGACGTCACAAAATACATAACGTAACAAAAATAAATGAAGTCACAAAATACATAACGTCACAAAAATAAATGACGTCAAAAAATTTAATTAAGTCACAAAACATATAACGTCACAAAAATAAATGACGTCACAAAATACATAACGTCAAAAAAATTAATGACGTCACAAAATACATAACGTCACAAAATACATATCGTCACAAAAATAAATGACGTCACAAAATACATAACGTCACAAAATACATAACGTCACAAAAAAATGACGCCACAAAATACATAACGTCACAAAAAAATTACGTCACAAAATACATAACGTCACAAAAAAATGACGTCACAAAATACATAACGTCACAAAAAAAGACGTCACAAAATACATAAAGTCAAAAAAATAAATGACGTAACAAAATATTAATCACGTCACAAAATACATAACGTCACAAAAATAAATGACGTCACAAAATACAAAACGTCACAAAAATAAATGACGTCACAAAATACATAACTTCACAAAAATTAATTACGTCACAAAATACATAACGTCACAAAATACATAACGTCACAAAATACATAACGTCACAAAAATAAATGACGTCACAAAATACATAACGTCACAAAAATAAATGACGTCGCAAAATACATAACGTCAAAAAAATAAATGACGTCACAAAAATTAATTAAGTCACAAAATACATAACTTCACAAAAATAAATGATGTCACAAAAATTAATTACGTCACAAAATACATAACGTCACAAAAATAAATGACATCACAAAATACATAACGTCACAAAAATAAATGACGTCACAAAATATTAATTACGTCGTAAAATACATAACGTCACAAAAATAAATGACGTCAAAAAATATTAATTACATCACAAAATACATAACGTCACAAAAATAAATGACGTCACAAAATACATAACGTCACAAAAATAAATGACGTCACAAAATACATAACGTCACAAAAATAAATGACGTCACAAAATACATAACGTCAAAAAAATTAATGACGTCACAAAATACATAACGTCACAAAAATAAATGACGTCACAAAATTAATTACGTCACAAGATACATAACGTCACAAAATAAATGACGTCACAAAATACATAACGTCACAAAATACATAACGTCACAAAATACATAACGTCACAAAAATAAATGACGTCACAAAATACTCAACGTCACAAAAAAATGACGTCACAAAATACATAACGTCACAAAAATAAATGAAGTCACAAAATACATAACGTCACAAAAATAAATGACGTCACAAAAATTAATTACGTCACAAAATACATAACGTCACAAAAATAAATGACGTCACAAAATACATAACGTCACAAAAATTAATGACGTCACAAAATACATAACGTCACAAAAATAAATGACGTCACAAAAATAAATTACGTCAAAAAATTAATTACGTCACAAAATACATAACGTCACAAAAATAAATGACGTTACAAAATATATAACGTCACAAAATACATAACATCACAAAAATAAATGACGACAAAATACATAACGTCACAAAAATAAATGGCGTCACAAAATACATAACGTCACAAAAATCAATGACGTCACAAAATACATAACGTCACAAAAATAAATGACGTCACAAAAATTAATTAAGTCACAAAATACATAACGTCACAAAAATAAATTACGTCACAAAATACATAACGTCACAAAATACATAACGTCACAAAAATAAATGGCGTCACAAAATACATAACGTCACAAAAATAAATGACGTCACAAAATACATAACGTCACAAAAATAAATGACGTCACAAAATACATAACGTCACAAAAATAAATGGCGTCACAAAATACATAACGTCAAAAAAATAAATGACGCCACAAAATACATAACGTCACAAAAATAAATGACGTCACAAAATACATAACGTCACAAAAATAAATGACGTCACAAAATACATAACGTCACAAAAATAAATGGCGTCACAAAATACATAACGTCAAAAAAATAAATGACGCCACAAAATACATAACGTCACAAAAATAAATGACGTCACAAAATACATAACGTCACAAAAATAAATGACGTCACAAAATACATAACGTCACAAAAATAAATGACGTCACAAAATACATAACGTCACAAAAATAAATGACGTCACAAAATACATAACGTCACAAAAATAAATGACGTCACAAAAATTGATTAAGTCACAAAATACATAACTTCACAAAAATAAATGACGTCACAAAAATTAATTACGTCACATAATACATAACGTCACAAAAATGAATGACGTCACAAAATACATAACGTCACAAAAATAAATGGCGTCACAAAATACATAACGTAACAAAAATAAATGACGTCACAAAATACATAACGTCACAAAAAAATGACGTCACAAAATACATAACGTCACAAAAAAAAGACGTCATACATAACGTCACAAAAATAAATGACGTCACAAAATACATAACGTCACAAAAACATAACGTCACAAAAATAAATGACGTCACAAAATACATAACGTCACAAAAACATAACGTCACAAAAATAAATGACGTCACAAAATACATAACGTCAAAAAAATGACGTCACAAAATACATAACGTCACAAAAATAAATGACGTCACAAAATATTAATTACATCACAAAATACATAACGTCACAAAAATAAATGACGTCACAAAATACATAACGTCACAAAAATAAATGACGTCACAAAATATTAATCACGTCACAAAATGCATAACGTCACAAAAATAAATGACTTCAAAAAATTAACTAAGTCACAAAATACATAATTCACAAAAATAAATTACGTCACAATATACATAACGTCACAAAATACATAACGTCACAAAAATAAATGGCTTCACAAAATACATAACTTTAAAAAAAATGACGTCACAAAATACATAACGTCACAAAAATAAATGACGTCACAAAATACATAACGTCACAAAAATAAATGACGTCACAAAATACATAACGTCACAAAAATAAATGACGTCACAAAAATTAATTAAGTCACAAAATACATAACGTCACAAAAATAAATGGCGTCACAAAATACATAACGTCAAAAAAATAAATGACGCCACAAAATACATAACGTCACAAAAATAAATGACGTCACAAAATACATAACGTCACAAAAATAAATGACGTCACAAAATACATAACGTCACAAAAATAAATGACGTCACAAAATACATAACGTCACAAAAATAAATGACGTCACAAAATACATAACGTCACAAAAATAAATGACGTCACAAAAATTGATTAAGTCACAAAATACATAACTTCACAAAAATAAATGACGTCACAAAAATTAATTACGTCACATAATACATAACGTCACAAAAATGAATGACGTCACAAAATACATAACGTCACAAAAATAAATGGCGTCACAAAATACATAACGTAACAAAAATAAATGACGTCACAAAATACATAACGTCACAAAAAAATGACGTCACAAAATACATAACGTCACAAAAAAAAAGACGTCATACATAACGTCACAAAAATAAATGACGTCACAAAATACATAACGTCACAAAAACATAACGTCACAAAAATAAATGACGTCACAAAATACATAACGTCACAAAAACATAACGTCACAAAAATAAATGACGTCACAAAATACATAACGTCAAAAAAATGACGTCACAAAATACATAACGTCACAAAAATAAATGACGTCACAAAATATTAATTACATCACAAAATACATAACGTCACAAAAATAAATGACGTCACAAAATACATAACGTCACAAAAATAAATGACGTCACAAAATATTAATCACGTCACAAAATGCATAACGTCACAAAAATAAATGACTTCAAAAAATTAACTAAGTCACAAAATACATAATTCACAAAAATAAATTACGTCACAATATACATAACGTCACAAAATACATAACGTCACAAAAATAAATGGCTTCACAAAATACATAACGTCAAAAAAATGACGTCACAAAATACATAACGTCACAAAAATAAATGACGTCACAAAATACATAACGTCACAAAAATAAATGACGTCACAAAATACATAACGTCACAAAAATAAATGACGTCACAAAAATTAATTAAGTCACAAAATACATAACGTCAAAAAATAAATGTCGTCACAAAATACATAACAAAAAAATAAATCACGTCACAAAATACAAAACGTCACAAAAATAAATGACGTCACAAAATACATAACGTCACAAAAAATGACGTCACAAAATACATAACGTCACAAAAAAAGACGTCACAAAATACATAACGTCACAAAAATAAATGACGTCAAAAAATATTAATTACGTCACAAAATACATAACGTCACAAAAATAAATGACGTCACAAAATACATAACGTCACAAAAAAAATGACGTCACAAAATACATAACGTCACAAAAAAAATGACGTCACAAAATACATAACGTCACAAAAATAAATGACGTCACAAAATATATAACGTCACAAAAATAAATGACGTCACAAAATATAATTTACGTCACAAAATACATAACGTCACAAAAATAAATGACGTCACAAAATATTAATCACGTCACAAAATGCATAACATGACAAAAATAAATGACGTCACAAAAATTAATTAAGTCACAAAATACATAACGTCACAAAAAAAAATTACGTCACAAAATACATAACGTCACAAAATACATAACGTCACAAAAATAAATGGCGTCACAAAATACATAACGTCACAAAAATAAATGACGTCACAAAATACATAACGTCACAAAAATAAATGACGTCACAAAAATTAATTAAGTCACAAAATACATAACGTCACAAAAATAAATTACGTCACAAAATACATAACGTCACAAAATACATAACGTCACAAAAATAAATGGCGTCACAAAATACATAACGTCAAAAAAATAAATGACGTCACAAAATACATAACGTCACAAAAATAAATGACGTCACAAAATACATAACGTCACAAAAATAAATGACGTCACAAAAATTAATTACGTCACAAAATACATAACGTCACAAAAATAAATGACGTCACAAAATACATAACGTCACAAAAAAATGACGTCACAAAAATTAATTAAGTCACAAAATACATAACTTCACAAAAGTAAATGGCGTCAAAAAAATTAATTACGTCACAAAATACATAACGTCACAAAAATAAATGACGTCACAAAATACATAACGTCCCAAAAATAAATGGCGTCACAAAATACATAACGTAACAAATATAAATGACGTCACAAAATACATAACGTCACAAAAAAAAGACGTCACAAAATACATAACGTCACAAAAAAAGACGTCACAAAATACATAACGTCACAAAAATAAATGACGTCACAAAAATTAATTAAGTCACAAAATACATAACGTCACAAAAATAAATTACGTCACAAAATACATAACGTCACAAAATACATAACGTCACAAAAATAAATGACGTCACAAAATACTCATCGTCACAAAAATAAATGACGTCACAAAATACATAAGGTCACAAAAATAAATGACGTCACAAAAATTAATGACGTCACAAAATACATAACGTCACAAAATACATAACGTCACAAAAATAAATGACGTCACAAAATACTCATCGTCACAAAAATAAATGACGTCACAAAATACATAAGGTCAAAAAAATAAATGACGTCACAAAAATTAATTACGTCACAAAATACATAACGTCACAAAAATAAATGACGTCACAAAATACATAACGTCACAAAAATTAATGACGTCACGAAATACATAACGTCACAAAAATAAATGACGTCACAAAAATTAATTACGTCAAAAAATTAATTACGTCACAAAATACATAACGTCACAAAAATAAATGACGTCACAAAATACATAACGTCACAAAAATAAATGACGTCACAAAATACATAACGTAACAAAAATAAATTAAGTCACAAAATACATAACGTCACAAAAATAAATGACGTCAAAAAATTTAATTAAGTCACAAAACATATAACGTCACAAAAATAAATGACGTCACAAAATACATAACGTCACAAAAATTAATGACGTCACAAAATACATAACGTCACAAAATACATATCGTCACAAAAATAAATGACGTCACAAAATACATAACGTCACAAAATACATAACGTCACAAAAAAAAAGACGTCACAAAATACATAACGTCACAAAAAAAATTACGTCACAAAATACATAACGTCACAAAAAAATGACGTCACAAAATACATAACGTCACAAAAAAAGACGTCACAAAATACATAACGTCAAAAAAATAAATGACGTCACAAAATATTAATCACGTCACAAAATACATAACGTCACAAAAATAAATGACGTCACAAAATACAAAACGTCACAAAAATAAATGACGTCACAAAATACATAACGTCACAAAAATAAATGACGTCACAAAAATTAATTTAGTCAAAAAATACATAACTTCACAAAAATAAATGACGACACAAAAATTAATTACGTCACAAAATACATAACGTCACAAAATACATAACGTCACAAAATACATAACGTCACAAAAATAAATGACGTCACAAAATACATAACGTCAAAAAAATTAATGACGTCACAAAATACATAACGTCACAAAAATAAATGACGTCACAAAATTAATTACGTCACAAGATACATAACGTCACAAAAATAAATGACGTCACAAAATACATAACGTCACAAAAATAAATGACGTCACAAAATACTCAACGTCACAAAAAAAATGACGTCACAAAATACATAACGTCACAAAAATAAATGAAGTCACAAAATACATAACGTCACAAAAATGAATGACGTCACAAAAATTAATTACGTCACAAAATACATAACGTCACAGAAAAAAATGACGTCACAAAATACATAACGTCACAAAAATTAATGACGTCACAAAATACATAACGTCACAAAAATAAATGACGTCACAAAAATTAATTACGTCAAAAAATTATTTACGTCACAAAATACATAACGTCACAAAAATAAATGACGTCACAAAATATATAACGTCACAAAATACATAACATCACAAAAATAAATGACGTCACAAAATACATAACGTCACAAAAATAAATGACGTCACAAAATACATAACGTAACAAAAATAAATGAAGTCACAAAATACATAACGTCACAAAAATAAATGACGTCAAAAAATTTAATTAAGTCACAAAACATATAACGTCACAAAAATAAATGACGTCACAAAATACATAACGTCACAAAAATTAATGACGTCACAAAATACATAACGTCACAAAATACATATCGTCACAAAAATAAATGACGTCACAAAATACATAACGTCACAAAAAAATGACGCCACAAAATACATATTGTCACAAAAAAATTACGTCACAAAATACATAACGTCACAAAAAAATGACGTCACAAAATACATAACGTCACAAAAAAAAGTAGTCACAAAATACATAAAGTCAAAAAAATAAATGACGTCACAAAATATTAATCACGTCACAAAATACATAACGTCACAAAAATAAATGACGTCACAAAATACAAAACGTCACAAAAATAAATGACGTCACAAAATACATAACTTCACAAAAATTAATTACGTCACAAAATACATAACGTCACAAAATAAATAACGTCACAAAATACATAACGTCACAAAAATAAATGACGTCACAAAATACATAACGTCACAAAAATAAATGACGTCGCAAAATACATAACGTCAAAAAAATAAATGACGTCACAAAAATTAATTAAGTCACAAAATACATAACTTCACAAAAATAAATGATGTCACAAAAATTAATTACGTCACAAAATACATAACGTCACAAAAATAAATGACATCACAAAATACATAACGTCACAAAAATAAATGACGTCACAAAATATTAATTACGTCGTAAAATACATAACGTCACAAAAATAAATGACGTCAAAAAATATTAATTACATCACAAAATACATAACGTCACAAAAATAAATGACGTCACAAAATACATAACGTCACAAAAATAAATGACGTCACAAAATACATAACGTCACAAAAATAAATGACGTCACAAAATACATAACGTCAAAAAAATTAATGACTTCACAAAATACATAACGTCACAAAAATAAATGACGTCACAAAATTAATTACGTCACAAGATACATAACGTCACAAAATAAATGACGTCACAAAATACATAACGTCACAAAATACATAACGTCACAAAATACATAACGTCACAAAAATAAATGACGTCACAAAATACTCAACGTCACAAAAAAATGACGTCACAAAATACATAACGTCACAAAAATAAATGAAGTCACAAAATACATAACGTCACAAAAATAAATGACGTCACAAAAATTAATCACGTCACAAAATACATAACGTCACAAAAATAAATGACGTCACAAAATACATAACGTCACAAAAATTAATGACGTCACAAAATACATAACGTCAAAAAATAAATGACGTCACAAAAATAAATTACGTCAAAAAATTAATTACGTCACATAATACATAACGTCACAAAAATAAATGACGTCACAAAATATATAACGTCACAAAATACATAACATCACAAAAATAAATGACGTCACAAAATACATAACGTCACAAAAATAAATGACGTCACAAAATAAATAACGTAACAAAAATAAATGAAGTCACAAAATACATAACGTCACAAAAATAAATGACGTCAAAAAATTTAATTAAGTCACAAAACATATAACGTCACAAAAATAAATGACGTCACAAAATACATAACGTCACAAAAATTAATGACGTCACAAAATACATAACGTCACAAAATACATATCGTCACAAAAATAAATGACGTCACAAAATATATAACGTCACAAAATACATAACGTCACAAAAAAATGACGTCACAAAATACATAACGTCACAAAAAAAATAACGTCACAAAATACATAACGTCACAAAAAAATGACGTCACAAAATACATAACGTCACAAAAAAAAGACGTCACAAAATACAAAACGTCACAAAAATAAATGACGTCACAAAATACATAACGTCACAAAAATAAATGACGTCACAAAAATTAATTAAGTCACAAAATACATAACTTCACAAAAAAAAATGATGTCACAAAAATTAATTACGTCACAAAATACATTACGTCACAAAAATAAATGACGTCACAAAATACATAACGTCACAAAAATAAATGACGTCACAAAATACATAACGTCACAAAAATAAATGAGGTCACAAAATACATAATGTCACAAAAAAATGACGTCACAAAATACATAACATCACAAAAAATACGTCAAAAAATACATAACGTCACAAAAATAAATGACGTCACAAAATATTAATTTCGTCACAAAATACATAACGTCACAAAAATAAATGACGTCACAAAATACATAACGTCACAAAAACATAACGTCACAAAAATAAATGACGTCACAAAATACTCAACGTCACAAAAAAATGACGTCACAAAATACATAACGTCACAAAAATAAATGAAGTCACAAAATACATAACGTCACAAAAATAAATGACGTCACAAAAATTAATTACGTCACAAAATACATAACGTCACAAAAATAAATGACGTCACAAAATACATAACGTCACAAAAATTAATGACGTCACAAAATACATAACGTCACAAAAATAAATGACGTCACAAAAATAAATTACGTCAAAAAATTAATTACGTCACAAAATACATAACGTCACAAAAATAAATGACGTCACAAAATATATAACGTCACAAAATACATAACATCACAAAAATAAATGACGTCACAAAATACATAACGTCACAAAAATAAATTACGTCACAAAATACATAACGTCACAAAATACATAACGTCACAAAAATAAATGGCGTCACAAAATACATAACGTCAAAAAAATAAATGACGTCACAAAATACATAACGTCACAAAAATAAATGACGTCACAAAATACTCAACGTCACAAAAAAATGACGTCACAAAATACATAACGTCACAAAAATAAATGAAGTCACAAAATACATAACGTCAAAAAAATAAATGACGTCACAAAATACATAACGTCACAAAAATAAATGGCGTCACAAAATACATAACGTCACAAAAATTAATTACGTCACAAAATACATAACGTCACAAAAATAAATGACGTCACAAAATACATAACGTCACAAAAATTAATGACGTCACAAAATACATAACGTCACAAAAATAAATGACGTCACAAAAATAAATTACGTCAAAAAATTAATTACGTCACAAAATACATAACGTCACAAAAATAAATGACGTCACAAAATATATAACGTCACAAAATACATAACATCACAAAAATAAATGACGTCACAAAATACATAACGTCACAAAAACATAACGTCACAAAAATAAATGACGTCACAAAATACTCAACGTCACAAAAAAATGACGTCACAAAATACATAACGTCACAAAAATAAATGAAGTCACAAAATACATAACGTCACAAAAATAAATGACGTCACAAAAATTAATTACGTCACAAAATACATAACGTCACAAAAATAAATGACGTCACAAAATACATAACGTCACAAAAATTAATGACGTCACAAAATACATAACGTCACAAAAATAAATGACGTCACAAAAATAAATTACGTCAAAAAATTAATTACGTCACAAAATACATAACGTCACAAAAATAAATGACGTCACAAAATATATAACGTCACAAAATACATAACGTCACAAAAATAAATGACGTCACAAAATACATAACGTCACAAAAAAATGACGTCACAAAAATTAATTAAGTCACAAAATACATAACTTCACAAAAGTAAATGGCGTCAAAAAAATTAATTACGTCACAAAATACATAACGTCACAAAAATAAATGACGTCACAAAATACATAACGTCACAAAAATAAATGGCGTCACAAAATACATAACGTAACAAATATAAATGACGTCACAAAATACATAACGTCACAAAAAAAAGACGTCACAAAATACATAACGTCACAAAAAAAGACGTCACAAAATACATAACGTCACAAAAATAAATGACGTCACAAAAATTAATTAAGTCACAAAATACATAACGTCACAAAAATAAATTACGTCACAAAATACATAACGTCACAAAATACATAACGTCACAAAAATAAATGACGTCACAAAATACTCATCGTCACAAAAATAAATGACGTCACAAAATACATAAGGTCACAAAAATAAATGACGTCACAAAATACATAACGTCACAAAATACATAACGTCACAAAAATAAATGACGTCACAAAATACTCATCGTCACAAAAATAAATGACGTCACAAAATACATAAGGTCACAAAAATAAATGACGTCACAAAAATTAATTACGTCACAAAATACATAACGTCACAAAAATAAATGACGTCACAAAATACATAACGTCACAAAAATTAATGACGTCACGAAATACATAACGTCACAAAAATAAATGACGTCACAAAAATTAATTACGTCAAAAAATTAATTACGTCACAAAATACATAACGTCACAAAAATAAATGACGTCACAAAATACATAACGTCACAAAAATAAATGACGTCACAAAATACATAACGTAACAAAAATAAATTAAGTCACAAAATACATAACGTCACAAAAATAAATGACGTCAAAAAATTTAATTAAGTCACAAAACATATAACGTCACAAAAATAAATGACGTCACAAAATACATAACGTCACAAAAATTAATGACGTCACAAAATACATAACGTCACAAAATACATATCGTCACAAAAATAAATGACGTCACAAAATACATAACGTCACAAAATACATAACGTCACAAAAAAAATGACGTCACAAAATACATAACGTCACAAAAAAAATTACGTCACAAAATACATAACGTCACAAAAAAATGACGTCACAAAATACATAACGTCACAAAAAAAGACGTCACAAAATACATAACGTCAAAAAAATAAATGACGTCACAAAATATTAATCACGTCACAAAATACATAACGTCACAAAAATAAATGACGTCACAAAATACAAAACGTCACAAAAATAAATGACGTCACAAAATACATAACGTCACAAAAATAAATGACGTCACAAAAATTAATTTAGTCAAAAAATACATAACTTCACAAAAATAAATGACGACACAAAAATTAATTACGTCACAAAATACATAACGTCACAAAATACATAACGTCACAAAATACATAACGTCACAAAAATAAATGACGTCACAAAATACATAACGTCAAAAAAATTAATGACGTCACAAAATACATAACGTCACAAAAATAAATGACGTCACAAAATTAATTACGTCACAAGATACATAACGTCACAAAAATAAATGACGTCACAAAATACATAACGTCACAAAAATAAATGACGTCACAAAATACTCAACGTCACAAAAATAAATGACGTCACAAAATACATAACGTCACAAAAATAAATGAAGTCACAAAATACATAACGTCACAAAAATGAATGACGTCACAAAAATTAATTACGTCACAAAATACATAACGTCACAGAAAAAAATGACGTCACAAAATACATAACGTCACAAAAATTAATGACGTCACAAAATACATAACGTCACAAAAATAAATGACGTCACAAAAATTAATTACGTCAAAAAATTATTTACGTCACAAAATACATAACGTCACAAAAATAAATGACGTCACAAAATATATAACGTCACAAAATACATAACATCACAAAAATAAATGACGTCACAAAATACATAACGTCACAAAAATAAATGACGTCACAAAATACATAACGTAACAAAAATAAATGAAGTCACAAAATACATAACGTCACAAAAATAAATGACGTCAAAAAATTTAATTAAGTCACAAAACATATAACGTCACAAAAATAAATGACGTCACAAAATACATAACGTCACAAAAATTAATGACGTCACAAAATACATAACGTCACAAAATACATATCGTCACAAAAATAAATGACGTCACAAAATACATAACGTCACAAAATACATAACGTCACAAAAAAATGACGCCACAAAATACATAACGTCACAAAAAAATTACGTCACAAAATACATAACGTCACAAAAAAATGACGTCACAAAATACATAACGTCACAAAAAAAAGACGTCAAAAAATACATAAAGTCAAAAAAATAAATGACGTCACAAAATATTAATCACGTCACAAAATACATAACGTCACAAAAATAAATGACGTCACAAAATACAAAACGTCACAAAAATAAATGACGTCACAAAATACATAACTTCACAAAAATTAATTACGTCACAAAATACATAACGTCACAAAATACATAACGTCACAAAATACATAACGTCACAAAAATAAATGACGTCACAAAATACATAACGTCACAAAAATAAATGACGTCGCAAAATACATAACGTCAAAAAAATAAATGACGTCACAAAAATTAATTAATTCACAAAATACATAACTTCACAAAAATAAATGATGTCACAAAAATTAATTACGTCACAAAATACATAACGTCACAAAAATAAATGACATCACAAAATACATAACGTCACAAAAATAAATGACGTCACAAAATATTAATTACGTCGTAAAATACATAACGACACAAAAATAAATGACGTCAAAAAATATTAATTACATCACAAAATACATAACGTCACAAAAATAAATGACGTCACAAAATACATAACGTCACAAAAATAAATGACGTCACAAAATACATAACGTCACAAAAATAAATGACGTCACAAAATACATAACGTCAAAAAAATTAATGACTTCACAAAATACATAACGTCACAAAAATAAATGACGTCACAAAATTAATTACGTCACAAGATACATAACGTCACAAAATAAATGACGTCACAAAATACATAACGTCACAAAATACATAACGTCACAAAATACATAACGTCACAAAAATAAATGACGTCACAAAATACTCAACGTCACAAAAAAATGACGTCACAAAATACATAACGTCACAAAAATAAATGAAGTCACAAAATACATAACGTCACAAAAATAAATGACGTCACAAAAATTAATTACGTCACAAAATAAATAACGTCACAAAAATAAATGACGTCACAAAATACATAACGTCACAAAAATTAATGACGTCACAAAATACATAACGTCACAAAAATAAATGACGTCACAAAAATAAATTACGTCAAAAAATTAATTACGTCACAAAATACATAACGTCACAAAAATAAATGACGTCACAAAATATATAACGTCACAAAATACATAACATCACAAAAATAAATGACGTCACAAAATACATAACGTCACAAAAATAAATGACGTCACAAAATAAATAACGTAACAAAAATAAATGAAGTCACAAAATACATAACGTCACAAAAATAAATGACGTCAAAAAATTTAATTAAGTCACAAAACATATAACGTCACAAAAATAAATGACGTCACAAAATACATAACGTCACAAAAATTAATGACGTCACAAAATACATAACGTCACAAAATACATATCGTCACAAAAATAAATGACGTCACAAAATATATAACGTCACAAAATACATAACGTCACAAAAAAATGACGTCACAAAATACATAACGTCACAAAAAAATAACGTCACAAAATACATAACGTCACAAAAAAATGACGTCACAAAATACATAACGTCACAAAAAAAAGACGTCACAAAATACAAAACGTCACAAAAATAAATGACGTCACAAAATACATAACGTCACAAAAATAAATGACGTCACAAAAATTAATTAAGTCACAAAATACATAACTTCACAAAAATAAATGATGTCACCAAAATTAATTACGTCACAAAATACATTACGTCACAAAAATAAATGACGTCACAAAATACATAACGTCACAAAAATAAATGACGTCACAAAATACATAACGTCACAAAAATAAATGAGGTCACAAAATACATAATGTCACAAAAAAAATGACGTCACAAAATACATAACATCACAAAAAATACGTCAAAAAATACATAACGTCACAAAAATAAATGACGTCACAAAATATTAATTTCGTCACAAAATACATAACGTCACAAAAATTAATGACGGCACAAAATACATAACGTCACAAAAACATAACGTCACAAAAATAAATTACGTCACAAAATACATAACGTCACAAATATAAATGACGTCACAAAATACATAACGTCACAAAAATAAATGACGTCACAAAATACATAACGTCACAAAAATAAATGACGTCAAAAAATATTAATTACGTCACAAAATACATAACTTCACAAAAATAAATGACGTCACAAAAATTAATTACGTCACATAATACATAACGTCACAAAAATGAATGACGTCACAAAATACATAACGTCACAAAAATAAATGGCGTCACAAAATACATAACGTAACAAAAATAAATGACGTCACAAAATACATAACGTCACAAAAAAATGACGTCACAAAATACATAACGTCACAAAAAAAAGACGTCATACATAACGTCACAAAAATAAATGACGTCACAAAATACATAACGTCACAAAAACATAACGTCACAAAATACATAACGTCACAAAAATAAATGGCGTCACAAAATACATAACGTCAAAAAAAAATGACGTCACAAAATACATAACGTCACTAAAATAAATGACGTCACAAAATACATGACGTCACAAAAATAAATGACGTCACAAAAATTGATTAAGTCACAAAATACATAACTTCACAAAAATAAATTACGTCACAAAAATTAATTACGTCACATAATACATAACGTCACAAAAATAAATGACGTCACAAAATATTAATCACGTCACAAAATGCATAACGTCGCTAAAATAAATGACGTCAAAAAATTAATTAAGTCACAAAATACATAACGTCACAAAAATAAATTACGTCACAATATACATAACGTCACAAAATACATAACGTCACAAAAATAAATGGCGTCACAAAATACATAACGTCAAAAAAATGACGTCACAAAATACATAACGTCACAAAAATAAATGACGTCACAAAATACATAACGTCACAAAAATAAATGACGTCACAAAATACATAACGTCACAAAAATAAATGACGTCACAAAAATTAATTAAGTCACAAAATACATAACGTCAAAAAAATAAATGTCGTCACAAAATACATAACAAAAAAATAAATGACGTCACAAAATACAAAACGTCACAAAAATAAATGACGTCACAAAATACATAACGTCACAAAAAATGACGTCACAAAATACATAACGTCACAAAAAAAAGACGTCACAAAATACATAACGTCACAAAAATAAATGACGTCACAAAATATTAATTACGTCACAAAATACATAACGTCACAAAAATAAATGACGTCACAAAATACATAACGTCACAAAAAAATAACGTCACAAAATACATAACGTCACAAAAATAAATGACGTCACAAAATACATAACGTCACAAAAATAAATGACGTCACAAAATATATAACGTCACAAAAATAAATGACGTCACAAAATATAATTTACGTCACAAAATACATAACGTCACAAAAATAAATGACGTCACAAAATATTAATCACGTCACAAAATGCATAACATCACAAAAATAAATGACGTCACAAAAATTAATTAAGTCACAAAATACATAACGTCACAAAAATAAATTACGTCACAAAATACATAACGTCACAAAATACATAACGTCACAAAAATAAATGGCGTCACAAAATACATAACGTCACAAAAATAAATGACGTCACAAAATACATAACGTCACAAAAATAAATGACGTCACAAAAATTAATTAAGTCACAAAATACATAACGTCACAAAAATAAATTACGTCACAAAATACATAACGTCACAAAATACATAACGTCACAAAAATAAATGGCGTCACAAAATACATAACGTCAAAAAAATAAATGACGTCACAAAATACATAACGTCACAAAAATAAATGACGTCACAAAATACATAACGTCACAAAAATAAATGACGTCACAAAAATTAATTACGTCACAAAATACATAACGTCACAAAAATAATTGACGTCACAAAATACATAACGTCACAAAAAAATGACGTCACAAAAATTAATTAAGTCACAAAATACATAACTTCACAAAAATAAATGGCGTCAAAAAAATTAATTACGTCACAAAATACATAACGTCACAAAAATAAATGACGTCACAAAATACATAACGTCACAAAAATAAATCGCGTCACAAAATACATAACGTAACAAAAATAAATGACGTCACAAAATACATAACGTCACAAAAAAAAGACGTCACAAAATACATAACGTCACAAAAAAAGACGTCACAAAATACTTAACGTCACAAAAATAAATGACGTCACAAAAATTAATTATGTCACAAAATACAAAACGTCACAAAAATAAATTACTTCACAAAATACATAACGTCACAAAATACATAACGTCACAAAATACATAACGTCACAAAATACATAACGTCACAAAAATAAATGACGTCAAAAAATACATAACGTCACAAAAATAAATGACGTCACAAAATACATAACGTCACAAAAATAAATGACGTCACAAAATACATAACGTCAAAAAAATTAATGACGTCACAAAAAACATAACGTTACAAAAATAAATGACGTCACAAAATCAATTACGTCACAAGATACATAACGTCACAAAAATAAATGACGTCACAAAATACATAACGTCACAAAATACATAACGTCACAAAAATAAATGACGTCACAAAATACTCAACGTCACAAGAATAAATGACGTCACAAAATACATAAGGTCACAAAAATAAATGACGTCACAAAAATTAATTACGTCACAAAATACATAACGTCACAAAAATAAATGACGTCACAAAATACATAACGTCACAAAAATAAATGACGTCACAAAATACATAACGTCACAAAAATAAATGACGTCACAAAATACATAACGTCACAAATATAAATGACGTCACAAAATACATAACGTCACAAAAATAAATGACGTCACAAAATACATAACGTCACAAAAATGAATGACGTCACAAAATACATAACGTCACAAAAATAAATGGCGTCACAAAATACATAACGTAACAAAAATAAATGACGTCACAAAATACATAACGTCACAAAAAAATGACGTCACAAAATACATAACGTCACAAAAAAAAGACGTCATACATAACGTCACAAAAATAAATGACGTCACAAAATACATAACGTCACAAAAACATAACGTCACAAAATACATAACGTCACAAAAATAAATGGCGTCACAAAATACATAACGTCAAAAAAAATGACGTCACAAAATACATAACGTCACTAAAATAAATGACGTCACAAAATACATGACGTCACAAAAATAAATGACGTCACAAAAATTGATTAAGTCACAAAATACATAACTTCACAAAAATAAATTACGTCACAAAAATTAATTACGTCACATAATACATAACGTCACAAAAATAAATGACGTCACAAAATATTAATCACGTCACAAAATGCATAACGTCGCTAAAATAAATGACGTCAAAAAATTAATTAAGTCACAAAATACATAACGTCACAAAAATAAATTACGTCACAATATACATAACGTCACAAAATACATAACGTCACAAAAATAAATGGCGTCACAAAATACATAACGTCAAAAAAATGACGTCACAAAATACATAACGTCACAAAAATAAATGACGTCACAAAATACATAACGTCACAAAAATAAATGACGTCACAAAATACATAACGTCACAAAAATAAATGACGTCACAAAAATTAATTAAGTCACAAAATACATAACGTCAAAAAAATAAATGTCGTCACAAAATACATAACAAAAAAATAAATGACGTCACAAAATACAAAACGTCACAAAAATAAATGACGTCACAAAATACATAACGTCACAAAAAATGACGTCACAAAATACATAACGTCACAAAAAAAAGACGTCACAAAATACATAACGTCACAAAAATAAATGACGTCACAAAATATTAATTACGTCACAAAATACATAACGTCACAAAAATAAATGACGTCACAAAATACATAACGTCACAAAAAAATGACGTCACAAAATACATAACGTCACAAAAATAAATGACGTCACAAAATACATAACGTCACAAAAATAAATGACGTCACAAAATATATAACGTCACAAAAATAAATGACGTCACAAAATATAATTTACGTCACAAAATACATAACGTCACAAAAATAAATGACGTCACAAAATATTAATCACGTCACAAAATGCATAACATCACAAAAATAA
Organism: Flexamia atlantica; assembly: GCA_035578135.1. Taxonomy (NCBI): domain Eukaryota; kingdom Metazoa; phylum Arthropoda; class Insecta; order Hemiptera; family Cicadellidae; genus Flexamia; species Flexamia atlantica. The sequence continues at coordinate 69,593 of JAQJVK010000035.1, forward strand.
ATGACGTCACAAAAATTAATTAAGTCACAAAATACATAACGTCACAAAAATAAATTACGTCACAAAATACATAACGTCACAAAATACATAACGTCACAAAAATAAATGGCGTCACAAAATACATAACGTCACAAAAATAAATGACGTCACAAAATACATAACGTCACAAAAATAAATGACGTCACAAAAATTAATTAAGTCACAAAATACATAACGTCACAAAAATAAATTACGTCACAAAATACATAACGTCACAAAATACATAACGTCACAAAAATAAATGGCGTCACAAAATACATAACGTCAAAAAAATAAATGACGTCACAAAATACATAACGTCACAAAAATAAATGACGTCACAAAATACATAACGTCACAAAAATAAATGACGTCACAAAAATTAATTACGTCACAAAATACATAACGTCACAAAAATAATTGACGTCACAAAATACATAACGTCACAAAAAAATGACGTCACAAAAATTAATTAAGTCACAAAATACATAACTTCACAAAAATAAATGGCGTCAAAAAAATTAATTACGTCACAAAATACATAACGTCACAAAAATAAATGACGTCACAAAATACATAACGTCACAAAAATAAATCGCGTCACAAAATACATAACGTAACAAAAATAAATGACGTCACAAAATACATAACGTCACAAAAAAAAGACGTCACAAAATACATAACGTCACAAAAAAAGACGTCACAAAATACTTAACGTCACAAAAATAAATGACGTCACAAAAATTAATTATGTCACAAAATACAAAACGTCACAAAAATAAATTACGTCACAAAATACATAACGTCACAAAATACATAACGTCACAAAATACATAACGTCACAAAAATAAATGACGTCACAAAATATTAATTACGTCGTAAAATACATAACGACACAAAAATAAATGACGTCAAAAAATATTAATTACATCACAAAATACATAACGTCACAAAAATAAATGACGTCACAAAATACATAACGTCACAAAAATAAATGACGTCACAAAATACATAACGTCACAAAAATAAATGACGTCACAAAATACATAACGTCAAAAAAATTAATGACTTCACAAAATACATAACGTCACAAAAATAAATGACGTCACAAAATTAATTACGTCACAAGATACATAACGTCACAAAATAAATGACGTCACAAAATACATAACGTCACAAAATACATAACGTCACAAAATACATAACGTCACAAAAATAAATGACGTCACAAAATACTCAACGTCACAAAAAATGACGTCACAAAATACATAACGTCACAAAAATAAATGAAGTCACAAAATACATAACGTCACAAAAATAAATGACGTCACAAAAATTAATTACGTCACAAAATAAATAACGTCACAAAAATAAATGACGTCACAAAATACATAACGTCACAAAAATTAATGACGTCACAAAATACATAACGTCACAAAAATAAATGACGTCACAAAAATAAATTACGTCAAAAAATTAATTACGTCACAAAATACATAACGTCACAAAAATAAATGACGTCACAAAATATATAACGTCACAAAATACATAACATCACAAAAATAAATGACGTCACAAAATACATAACGTCACAAAAATAAATGACGTCACAAAATAAATAACGTAACAAAAATAAATGAAGTCACAAAATACATAACGTCACAAAAATAAATGACGTCAAAAAATTTAATTAAGTCACAAAACATATAACGTCACAAAAATAAATGACGTCACAAAATACATAACGTCACAAAAATTAATGACGTCACAAAATACATAACGTCACAAAATACATATCGTCACAAAAATAAATGACGTCACAAAATATATAACGTCACAAAATACATAACGTCACAAAAAAATGACGTCACAAAATACATAACGTCACAAAAAAATAACGTCACAAAATACATAACGTCACAAAAAAATGACGTCACAAAATACATAACGTCACAAAAAAAAGACGTCACAAAATACAAAACGTCACAAAAATAAATGACGTCACAAAATACATAACGTCACAAAAATAAATGACGTCACAAAAATTAATTAAGTCACAAAATACATAACTTCACAAAAATAAATGATGTCACCAAAATTAATTACGTCTCAAAATACATTACGTCACAAAAATAAATGACGTCACAAAATACATAACGTCACAAAAATAAATGACGTCACAAAATACATAACGTCACAAAAATAAATGAGGTCACAAAATACATAATGTCACAAAAAAATGACGTCACAAAATACATAACATCACAAAAAATACGTCAAAAAATACATAACGTCACAAAAATAAATGACGTCACAAAATATTAATTTCGTCACAAAATACATAACGTCACAAAAATAAATGACGTCACAAAATACATAACGTCACAAAAACATAACGTCACAAAAATAAATTACGTCACAAAATACATAACGTCACAAATATAAATGACGTCACAAAATACATAACGTCACAAAAATAAATGACGTCACAAAATACATAACGTCACAAAAATAAATGACGTCAAAAAATATTAATTACGTCACAAAATACATAACTTCACAAAAATAAATGACGTCACAAAAATTAATTACGTCACATAATACATAACGTCACAAAAATGAATGACGTCACAAAATACATAACGTCACAAAAATAAATGGCGTCACAAAATACATAACGTAACAAAAATAAATGACGTCACAAAATACATAACGTCACAAAAAAATGACGTCACAAAATACATAACGTCACAAAAAAAAGACGTCATACATAACGTCACAAAAATAAATGACGTCACAAAATACATAACGTCACAAAAACATAACGTCACAAAATACATAACGTCACAAAAATAAATGGCGTCACAAAATACATAACGTCAAAAAAAATGACGTCACAAAATACATAACGTCACTAAAATAAATGACGTCACAAAATACATGACGTCACAAAAATAAATGACGTCACAAAAATTGATTAAGTCACAAAATACATAACTTCACAAAAATAAATTACGTCACAAAAATTAATTACGTCACATAATACATAACGTCACAAAAATAAATGACGTCACAAAATATTAATCACGTCACAAAATGCATAACGTCGCTAAAATAAATGACGTCAAAAAATTAATTAAGTCACAAAATACATAACGTCACAAAAATAAATTACGTCACAATATACATAACGTCACAAAATACATAACGTCACAAAAATAAATGGCGTCACAAAATACATAACGTCAAAAAAATGACGTCACAAAATACATAACGTCACAAAAATAAATGACGTCACAAAATACATAACGTCACAAAAATAAATGACGTCACAAAATACATAACGTCACAAAAATAAATGACGTCACAAAATACATAACAAAAAAATAAATGACGTCACAAAATACAAAACGTCACAAAAATAAATGACGTCACAAAATACATAACGTCACAAAAAATGACGTCACAAAATACATAACGTCACAAAAAAAGACGTCACAAAATACATAACGTCACAAAAATAAATGACGTCACAAAATATTAATTACGTCACAAAATACATAACGTCACAAAAATAAATGACGTCACAAAATACATAACGTCACAAAAAAATGACGTCACAAAATACATAACGTCACAAAAATAAATGACGTCACAAAATACATAACGTCACAAAAATAAATGACGTCACAAAATATATAACGTCACAAAAATAAATGACGTCACAAAATATAATTTACGTCACAAAATACATAACGTCACAAAAATAAATGACGTCACAAAATATTAATCACGTCACAAAATGCATAACATCACAAAAATAAATGACGTCACAAAAATTAATTAAGTCACAAAATACATAACGTCACAAAAATAAATTACGTCACAAAATACATAACGTCACAAAATACATAACGTCACAAAAATAAATGGCGTCACAAAATACATAACGTCACAAAAATAAATGACGTCACAAAATACATAACGTCACAAAAATAAATGACGTCACAAAAATTAATTAAGTCACAAAATACATAACGTCACAAAAATAAATTACGTCACAAAATACATAACGTCACAAAATACATAACGTCACAAAAATAAATGGCGTCACAAAATACATAACGTCAAAAAAATAAATGACGTCACAAAATACATAACGTCACAAAAATAAATGACGTCACAAAATACATAACGTCACAAAAATAAATGACGTCACAAAAATTAATTACGTCACAAAATACATAACGTCACAAAAATAATTGACGTCACAAAATACATAACGTCACAAAAAAATGACGTCACAAAAATTAATTAAGTCACAAAATACATAACTTCACAAAAATAAATGGCGTCAAAAAAATTAATTACGTCACAAAATACATAACGTCACAAAAATAAATGACGTCACAAAATACATAACGTCACAAAAATAAATCGCGTCACAAAATACATAACGTAACAAAAATAAATGACGTCACAAAATACATAACGTCACAAAAAAAGACGTCACAAAATACATAACGTCACAAAAAAAGACGTCACAAAATACTTAACGTCACAAAAATAAATGACGTCACAAAAATTAATTATGTCACAAAATACAAAACGTCACAAAAATAAATTACTTCACAAAATACATAACGTCACAAAATACATAACGTCACAAAATACATAACGTCACAAAATACATAACGTCACAAAAATAAATGACGTCAAAAAATACATAACGTCACAAAAATAAATGACGTCACAAAATACATAACGTCACAAAAATAAATGACGTCACAAAATACATAACGTCAAAAAAATTAATGACGTCACAAAAAACATAACGTCACAAAAATAAATGACGTCACAAAATCAATTACGTCACAAGATACATAACGTCACAAAAATAAATGACGTCACAAAATACATAACGTCACAAAATACATAACGTCACAAAAATAAATGACGTCACAAAATACTCAACGTCACAAGAATAAATGACGTCACAAAATACATAAGGTCACAAAAATAAATGACGTCACAAAAATTAATTACGTCACAAAATACATAACGTCACAAAAATAAATGACGTCACAAAATACATAACGTCACAAAAATAAATGACGTCACAAAATACATAACGTCACAAAAATAAATGACGTCACAAAATACATAACGTCACAAATATAAATGACGTCACAAAATACATAACGTCACAAAAATAAATGACGTCACAAAATACATAACGTCACAAAAATAAATGACGTCAAAAAATATTAATTACGTCACAAAATACATAACTTCACAAAAATAAATGACGTCACAAAAATTAATTACGTCACATAATACATAACGTCACAAAAATGAATGACGTCACAAAATACATAACGTCACAAAAATAAATGGCGTCACAAAATACATAACGTAACAAAAATAAATGACGTCACAAAATACATAACGTCACAAAAAAATGACGTCACAAAATACATAACGTCACAAAAAAAAGACGTCATACATAACGTCACAAAAATAAATGACGTCACAAAATACATAACGTCACAAAAACATAACGTCACAAAATACATAACGTCACAAAAATAAATGGCGTCACAAAATACATAACGTCAAAAAAAAATGACGTCACAAAATACATAACGTCACTAAAATAAATGACGTCACAAAATACATGACGTCACAAAAATAAATGACGTCACAAAAATTGATTAAGTCACAAAATACATAACTTCACAAAAATAAATTACGTCACAAAAATTAATTACGTCACATAATACATAACGTCACAAAAATAAATGACGTCACAAAATATTAATCACGTCACAAAATGCATAACGTCGCTAAAATAAATGACGTCAAAAAATTAATTAAGTCACAAAATACATAACGTCACAAAAATAAATTACGTCACAATATACATAACGTCACAAAATACATAACGTCACAAAAATAAATGGCGTCACAAAATACATAACGTCAAAAAAATGACGTCACAAAATACATAACGTCACAAAAATAAATGACGTCACAAAATACATAACGTCACAAAAATAAATGACGTCACAAAATACATAACGTCACAAAAATAAATGACGTCACAAAAATTAATTAAGTCACAAAATACATAACGTCAAAAAAATAAATGTCGTCACAAAATACATAACAAAAAAATAAATGACGTCACAAAATACAAAACGTCACAAAAATAAATGACGTCACAAAATAGATAACGTCACAAAAAATGACGTCACAAAATACATAACGTCACAAAAAAAAGACGTCACAAAATACATAACGTCACAAAAATAAATGACGTCACAAAATATTAATTACGTCACAAAATACATAACGTCACAAAAATAAATGACGTCACAAAATACATAACGTCACAAAAAAATGACGTCACAAAATACATAACGTCACAAAAATAAATGACGTCACAAAATACATAACGTCACAAAAATAAATGACGTCACAAAATATATAACGTCACAAAAATAAATGACGTCACAAAATATAATTTACGTCACAAAATACATAACGTCACAAAAATAAATGACGTCACAAAATATTAATCACGTCACAAAATGCATAACATCACAAAAATAAATGACGTCACAAAAATTAATTAAGTCACAAAATACATAACGTCACAAAAATAAATTACGTCACAAAATACATAACGTCACAAAATACATAACGTCACAAAAATAAATGGCGTCACAAAATACATAACGTCACAAAAATAAATGACGTCACAAAATACATAACGTCACAAAAATAAATGACGTCACAAAAATTAATTAAGTCACAAAATACATAACGTCACAAAAATAAATTACGTCACAAAATACATAACGTCACAAAATACATAACGTCACAAAAATAAATGGCGTCACAAAATACATAACGTCAAAAAAATAAATGACGTCACAAAATACATAACGTCACAAAAATAAATGACGTCACAAAATACATAACGTCACAAAAATAAATGACGTCACAAAAATTAATTACGTCACAAAATACATAACGTCACAAAAATAATTGACGTCACAAAATACATAACGTCACAAAAAAATGACGTCACAAAAATTAATTAAGTCACAAAATACATAACTTCACAAAAATAAATGGCGTCAAAAAAATTAATTACGTCACAAAATACATAACGTCACAAAAATAAATGACGTCACAAAATACATAACGTCACAAAAATAAATCGCGTCACAAAATACATAACGTAACAAAAATAAATGACGTCACAAAATACATAACGTCACAAAAAAAAGACGTCACAAAATACATAACGTCACAAAAAAAGACGTCACAAAATACTTAACGTCACAAAAATAAATGACGTCACAAAAATTAATTATGTCACAAAATACAAAACGTCACAAAAATAAATTACGTCACAAAATACATAACGTCACAAAATACATAACGTCACAAAATACATAACGTCACAAAATACATAACGTCACAAAAATAAATGACGTCAAAAAATACATAACGTCACAAAAATAAATGACGTCACAAAATACATAACGTCACAAAAATAAATGACGTCACAAAATACATAACGTCAAAAAAATTAATGACGTCACAAAATACATAACGTCACAAAAATAAATGACGTCACAAAATCAATTACGTCACAAGATACATAACGTCACAAAAATAAATGACGTCACAAAATACATAACGTCACAAAATACATAACGTCACAAAAATAAATGACGTCACAAAATACTCAACGTCACAACAATAAATGACGTCACAAAATACATAAGGTCACAAAAATAAATGACGTCACAAAAATTAATTACGTCACAAAATACATAACGTCACAAAAATAAATGACGTCACAAAATACATAACGTCACAAAAATTAATGACGTCACAAAATACATAACGTCACAAAAATAAATGACGTCACAAAAATTAATTACGTCAAAAAATTAATTACGTCACAAAATACATAACGTCACAAAAATAAATGACGTCACAAAATACATAACATCACAAAAATAAATGACGTCACAAAATACATAACGTCACAAAAATAAATGACGTCACAAAATACATAACGTAACAAAAATAAATTAAGTCACAAAATACATAACGTCACAAAAATAAATGACGTCAAAAAATTTAATTAAGTCACAAAACATATAACGTCACAAAAATAAATGACGTCACAAAATACATAACGTCACAAAAATTAATGACGTCACAAAATACATAACGTCACAAAATACATATCGTCACAAAAATAAATGACGTCACAAAATACATAACGTCACAAAATACATAACGTCACAAAAAAAGACGTCACAAAATACATAAAGTCACAAAAAAAAATACGTCACAAAATACATAACGTCACAAAAAAATGACGTCACAAAATACATAACGTCACAAAAAAAGACGTCACAAAATACATAACGTCAAAAAAATAAATGACGTCACAAAATATTAATCACGTCACAAAATACATAACGTCACAAAAATAAATGACGTCACAAAATACAAAACGTCACAAAAATAAATGACGTCACAAAATACATAACGTCACAAAAAAATGACGTCACAAAATACATAACGTCACAAAAAAAGACGTCACAAAATACATAACGTCAAAAAAATAAATGACGTCACAAAATATTAATCACGTCACAAAATACATAACGTCACAAAAATAAATGACGTCACAAAATACAAAACGTCACAAAAATTAATTACGTCACAAAATACATAACGTCACAAAATACGTAACGTCGCAAAATACATAACGTCACAAAAATAAATGACGTCACAAAATACATAACGTCAAAAAAATTAATGACGTCACAAAATACATAACGTCACAAAAATAAATGACGTCACAAAATTAATTACGTCACAAGATACATAACGTCACAAAAATAAATGACGTCACAAAATACATAACGTCACAAAAATAAATGACGTCACAAAATACTCAACGTCACAAAAATAAATGACGTCACAAAATACATAACGTCACAAAAATAAATGAAGTCACAAAATACATAACGTCACAAAAATGAATGACGTCACAAAAATTAATTACGTCACAAAATACATAACGTCACAGAAAAAAATGACGTCACAAAATACATAACGTCACAAAATACATAACGTCACAAAAATTAATGACGTCACAAAATACATAACGTCACAAAAATAAATGACGTCACAAAAATTAATTACGTCAAAAAATTATTTACGTCACAAAATACATAACGTCACAAAAATAAATGACGTCACAAAATATATAACGTCACAAAATACATAACATCACAAAAATAAATGACGTCACAAAATACATAACGTCACAAAAATAAATGACGTCACAAAATACATAACGTAACAAAAATAAATGAAGTCACAAAATACATAACGTCACAAAAATAAATTACGTCAAAAAATTTAATTAAGTCACAAAACATATAACGTCACAAAAATAAATGACGTCACAAAATACATAACGTCACAAAAATTAATGACGTCACAAAATACATAACGTCACAAAATACATATCGTCACAAAAATAAATGACGTCACAAAATACATAACGTCACAAAATACATAACGTCACAAAAAAATGACGTCACAAAATACATAACGTCACAAAAAAATTACGTCACAAAATACATAACGTCACAAAAAAATGACGTCACAAAATACATAACGTCACAAAAAAAAGACGTCACAAAATACATAACGTCACAAAAATAAATGAAGTCACAAAATACATAACGTCACAAAAATAAATGACGTCACAAAAATTAATTACGTCACAAAATACATAACGTCACAAAAATAAATGACGTCACAAAATACATAACGTCACAAAAATAAATGACGTCACAAAATACATAACGTCACAAAATACATAACGTCACAAAAATTTAATTAAGTCACAAAACATATAACGTCACAAAAATAAATGACGTCACAAAATACATAACGTCACAAAAATTAATGACGTCACAAAATACATAACGTCACAAAAATAAATGACGTCACAAAAATTAATTACGTCAAAAAATTAATTACGTCACAAAATACATAACGTCACAAAAATAAATGACGTCACAAAATACATAACATCACAAAAATAAATGACGTCACAAAATACATAACGTCACAAAAATAAATGACGTCACAAAATACATAACGTAACAAAAATAAATTAAGTCACAAAATACATAACGTCACAAAAATAAATGACGTCAAAAAATTTAATTAAGTCACAAAACATATAACGTCACAAAAATAAATGACGTCACAAAATACATAACGTCACAAAAATTAATGACGTCACAAAATACATAACGTCACAAAATACATATCGTCACAAAAATAAATGACGTCACAAAATACATAACGTCACAAAATACATAACGTCACAAAAAAAATGACGTCACAAAATACATAAAGTCACAAAAAAATTACGTCACAAAATACATAACGTCACAAAAAAATGACGTCACAAAATACATAACGTCACAAAAAAAGACGTCACAAAATACATAACGTCAAAAAAATAAATGACGTCACAAAATATTAATCACGTCACAAAATACATAACGTCACAAAAATAAATGACGTCACAAAATACAAAACGTCACAAAAATAAATGACGTCACAAAATACATAACGTCACAAAATACATAACGTCACAAAATACATAACGTCGGAAAAAAATAAATGACGTCACAAAATACATAACGTCAAAAAAATTAATGACGTCACAAAATACATGACGTCACAAAATTAATTACGTCACAAGATACATAACGTCACAAAAATAAATGACGTCACAAAATACATAACGTCACAAAAATAAATGACGTCACAAAATACATAACGTCACAAAAATAAATGAAGTCACAAAATACATAACGTCACAAAAATGAATGACGTCACAAAAATTAATTACGTCACAAAATACATAACGTCACAGAAAAAAATGACGTCACAAAATACATAACGTCACAAAAATTAATGACGTCACAAAATACATAACGTCACAAAAATAAATGACGTCACAAAAATTAATTACGTCAAAAAATTATTTACGTCAAAAAATACATAACGTCACAAAAATAAATGACGTCACAAAATATATAACGTCACAAAATACATAACATCACAAAAATAAATGACGTCACAAAATACATAACGTCACAAAAATAAATGACGTCACAAAATACATAACGTAACAAAAATAAATGAAGTCACAAAATACATAACGTCACAAAAATAAATTACGTCAAAAAATTTAATTAAGTCACAAAACATATAACGTCACAAAAATAAATGACGTCACAAAATACATAACGTCACAAAAATTAATGACGTCACAAAATACATAACGTCACAAAATACATATCGTCACAAAAATAAATGACGTCACAAAATACATAACGTCACAAAATACATAACGTCACAAAAAAATGACGTCACAAAATACATAACGTCACAAAAAAATTACGTCACAAAATACATAACGTCACAAAAAAATGACGTCACAAAATACATAACGTCACAAAAAAAAGACGTCACAAAATACATAACGTCACAAAAATAAATGAAGTCACAAAATACATAACGTCACAAAAATAAATGACGTCACAAAAATTAATTACGTCACAAAATACATAACGTCACAAAAATAAATGACGTCACAAAAATAAATGACGTCACAAAATACAAAACGTCACAAAAATAAATGACGTCACAAAATACATAACTTCACAAAAATTAATTACGTCACAAAATACATAACGTCACAAAATACATAACGTCACAAAATACATAACGTCACAAAAATAAATGACGTCACAAAATACATAACGTAACAAAAATAAATTAAGTCACAAAATACATAACGTCACAAAAATAAATGACGTCAAAAAATTTAATTAAGTCACAAAACATATAACGTCACAAAAATAAATGACGTCACAAAATACATAACGTCACAAAAATTAATGACGTCACAAAATACATAACGTCACAAAATACATATCGTCACAAAAATAAATGACGTCACAAAATACATAACGTCACAAAATACATAACGTCACAAAAAAAAGACGTCACAAAATACATAAAGTCACAAAAAAAATTACGTCACAAAATACATAACGTCACAAAAAAATGACGTCACAAAATACATAACGTCACAAAAATAAATGACGTCACAAAATACATAACGTAACAAAAATAAATGAAGTCACAAAATACATAACGTCACAAAAATAAATTACGTCAAAAAATTTAATTAAGTCACAAAACATATAACGTCACAAAAATAAATGACGTCACAAAATACATAACGTCACAAAAATTAATGACGTCACAAAATACATAACGTCACAAAATACATATCGTCACAAAAATAAATGACGTCACAAAATACATAACGTCACAAAATACATAACGTCACAAAAAAATGACGTCACAAAATACATAACGTCACAAAAAAATTACGTCACAAAATACATAACGTCACAAAAAAATGACGTCACAAAATACATAACGTCACAAAAAAAAAGACGTCACAAAATACATAACGTCACAAAAATAAATGAAGTCACAAAATACATAACGTCACAAAAATAAATGACGTCACAAAAATTAATTACGTCACAAAATACATAACGTCACAAAAATAAATGACGTCACAAAATACATAACGTCACAAAAATAAATGACGTCACAAAATACATAACGTCACAAAATACATAACGTCACAAAAATAAATGACGTCACAAAATACTCAACGTCACAAAAATAAATGACGTCACAAAATACATAAGGTCACAAAAATAAATGACGTCACAAAAATTAATTACGTCACAAAATACATAACGTCACAAAAATAAATGACGTCACAAAATACATAACGTCACAAAAATTAATGACGTCACAAAATACATAACGTCACAAAAATAAATGACGTCACAAAAATTAATTACGTCAAAAAATTAATTACGTCACAAAATACATAACGTCACAAAAATAAATGACGTCACAAAATACATAACATCACAAAAATAAATGACGTCACAAAATACATAACGTCACAAAAATAAATGACGTCACAAAATACTCAACGTCACAAAAATAAATGACGTCACAAAATACATAAGGTCACAAAAATAAATGACGTCACAAAAATTAATTACGTCACAAAATACATAACGTCACAAAAATAAATGACGTCACAAAATACATAACGTCACAAAAATTAATGACGTCACAAAATACATAACGTCACAAAAATAAATGACGTCACAAAAATTAATTACGTCAAAAAATTAATTACGTCACAAAATACATAACGTCACAAAAATTAATGACGTCACAAAATACATAACGTCACAAAAATAAATGACGTCACAAAAATTAATTACGTCAAAAAATTAATTACGTCACAAAATACATAACGTCACAAAAATAAATTAAGTCACAAAATACATAACGTCACAAAAATAAATGACGTCAAAAAATTTAATTAAGTCACAAAACATATAACGTCACAAAAATAAATGACGTCACAAAATACATAACGTCACAAAAATTAATGACGTCAGAAAATACATAACGTCACAAAATACATATCGTCACAAAAATAAATGACGTCACAAAATACATAACGTCACAAAATACATAACGTCACAAAAAAAATGACGTCACAAAATACATAAAGTCACAAAAAAATTACGTCACAAAATACATAACGTCACAAAAAAATGACGTCACAAAATACATAACGTCACAAAAAAAGACGTCACAAAATACATAACGTCAAAAAAATAAATGACGTCACAAAATATTAATCACGTCACAAAATACATAACGTCACAAAAATAAATGACGTCACAAAATACAAAACGTCACAAAAATAAATGACGTCACAAAATACATAACGTCACAAAATACATAACGTCACAAAATACATAACGTCGGAAAAAAATAAATGACGTCACAAAATACATAACGTCAAAAAAATTAATGACGTCACAAAATACATAACGTCACAAAAATAAATGACGTCACAAAATTAATTACGTCACAAGATACATAACGTCACAAAAATAAATGACGTCACAAAATACATAACGTCACAAAAATAAATGACGTCACAAAATACATAACGTCACAAAAATAAATGAAGTCACAAAATACATAACGTCACAAAAATGAATGACGTCACAAAAATTAATTACGTCACAAAATACATAACGTCACAGAAAAAAATGACGTCACAAAATACATAACGTCACAAAAATTAATGACGTCACAAAATACATAACGTCACAAAAATAAATGACGTCACAAAAATTAATTACGTCAAAAAATTATTTACGTCAAAAAATACATAACGTCACAGAAAAAAATGACGTCACAAAATACATAACGTCACAAAAATAAATGAAGTCACAAAATACATAACGTCACAAAAAAATTACGTCACAAAATACATAACGTCACAAAAAATGACGTCACAAAATACATAACGTCACAAAAATAAATGACGTCACAAAAATTAATTACGTCACAAAATACATAACGTCACAAAAATAAATGACGTCACAAAATACATAACGTCACAAAAATTAATGACGTCACAAAATACATAACGTCACAAAAATAAATGACGTCACAAAAATAAATTACGTCACAAAATATTAATCACGTCACAAAATACATAACGTCACAAAAATAAATGACGTCACAAAATACAAAACGTCACAAAAATAAATGACGTCACAAAATACATAACTTCACAAAAATTAATTACGTCACAAAATACATAACGTCACAAAATACATAACGTCACAAAAATAAATGACGTCACAAAATACATAACGTCACAAAAATAAATGACGTCGCAAAATACATAACGTCACAAAAATAAATGACGTCACAAAAATTAATTAAGTCACAAAATACATAACTTTACAAAAATAAATGATGTCACAAAAATTAATTACGTCACAAAATACATAACGTCACAAAAATAAATGACATCACAAAATACATAACGTCACAAAAATAAATGACGTCACAAAATATTAATTACGTCGTAAAATACATAACGTCACAAAAATAAATGACGTCAAAAAATATTAATTACATCACAAAATACATAACGTCACAAAAATAAATGACGTCACAAAATACATAACGTCACAAAATACATAACGTCACAAAAATAAATGACGTCAAAAAATACATAACGTCACAAAAATAAATGACGTCACAAAATACATAACGTCACAAAAATAAATGACGTCACAAAATACATAACGTCAAAAAAATTAATGACGTCACAAAATACATAACGTCACAAAAATAAATGACGTCACAAAATTAATTACGTCACAAGATACATAACGTCACAAAATAAATGACGTCACAAAATACATAACGTCACAAAATACATAACGTCACAAAATACATAACGTCACAAAAATAAATGACGTCACAAAATACTCAACGTCACAAAAAAATGACGTCACAAAATACATAACGTCACAAAAATAAATGAAGTCACAAAATACATAACGTCACAAAAATAAATGACCTCACAAAAATTAATTACGTCACAAAATACATAACGTCACAAAAATAAATGACGTCACAAAATACATAACGTCACAAAAATTAATGACGTCACAAAATACATAACGTCACAAAAATAAATGACGTCACAAAAATTAATTACGTCACAAAATACATAACGTCACAAAAATAAATGACGTCACAAAATACATAACGTCACAAAAATTAATGACGTCACAAAATACATAACGTCACAAAAATAAATGACGTCACAAAAATTAATTACGTCAAAAAATTAATTACGTCACAAAATACATAACGTCACAAAAATAAATGACGTCACAAAATACATAACATCACAAAAATAAATGACGTCACAAAATACATAACGTCACAAAAATAAATGACGTCACAAAATACATAACGTAACAAAAATAAATGAAGTCACAAAATACATAACGTCACAAAAATAAATGACGTCAAAAAATTTAATTAAGTCACAAAACATATAACGTCACAAAAATAAATGACGTCACAAAATACATAACGTCACAAAAATTAATGACGTCACAAAATACATAACGTCACAAAAATAAATTACGTCAAAAAATTAATTACGTCACAAAATACATAACGTCACAAAAATAAATGACGTCACAAAATATATAACGTCACAAAATACATAACATCACAAAAATAAATGACGTCACAAAATACATAACGTCACAAAAATAAATGACGTCACAAAATACATAACGTAACAAAAATAAATGAAGTCACAAAATACATAACGTCACAAAAATAAATGACGTCAAAAAATTTAATTAAGTCACAAAACATATAACGTCACAAAAATAAATGACGTCACAAAATACATAACGTCAAAAAAATTAATGACGTCACAAAATACATAACGTCACAAAATACATATCGTCACAAAAATAAATGACGTCACAAAATATATAACGTCACAAAATACATAACGTCACAAAAAATGACGTCATAAAATACATAACGTCACAAAAAAAATAACGTCACAAAATACATAACGTCACAAAAAAATGACGTCACAAAATACATAACGTCACAAAAAAAAGACGTCACAAAATACAAAACGTCACAAAAATAAATGACGTCACAAAATACATAACGTCACAAAAATAAATGACGTCACAAAAATTAATTAAGTCACAAAATACATAACTTCACAAAAATAAATGATTTCACAAAAATTAATTACGTCACAAAATACATAACGTCACAAAAATAAATGACGTCACAAAATACATAACGTCACAAAAATAAATGACGTCACAAAATACATAACGTCACAAAAATAAATGAGGTCACAAAATACATAATGTCACAAAAAAAATGACGTCACAAAATACATAACATCACAAAAAATACGTCACAAAATACATAACGTCACAAAAATAAATGACGTCACAAAATATTAATTTCGTCACAAAATACATAACGTCACAAAAAAAAATGACGTCACAAAATACATAACGTCACAAAAACATAACGTCACAAAAATAAATTACGTCACAAAATACATAACGTCACAAATATAAATGACGTCACAAAATACATAACGTCACAAAAATAAATGACGTCATAAAATACATAACGTCACAAAAATAAATGACGTCAAAAAATATTAATTACGTCACAAAATACATAACGTCACAAAAATAAATGACGTCACAAAATACATAACGTCACAAAAATAAATGGCGTCACAAAATACATAACCTCACAAAATACATAACGTCACAAAAATAAGTGACGTCACAAAATACATAACGTCACAAAAATAAATTACGTCACAAAATACATAACGTCACAAAAATAAATGACGTCACAAAATACATAACGTCACAAAAATAAATGACGTCACAAAATACATAACGTCACAAAAATAAATGACGTCACAAAATATATAACGTCACAAAAATAAATGACGTCACAAAATACATAACGTCACAAAAATAAATGACGTCACAAAATACATAACGTCTCAAAAATAAATGACGTCACAAAATACATAACGTCACAAAAATAAATGACGTCACAAAATACATAACGTCACAAAATAAATGACGTCACAAAAATTAATTTAGTCACAAAATACATAACGTCACAAAAATAAATTACGTCACAAAATACATAACGTCACAAAATACATAACGTCACAAAAATAAATGGCGTCACAAAATACATAACGTCAAAAAAATAAATGACGTCACAAAATACATAACGTCACAAAAACAAATGACGTCACAAAATACATAACGTCAAAAAAATAAATGATGTCACAAAATACATATCGTCACAAAAATAAATGACGTCACAAAATACATAACGTAACAAAATACATAACGTCACAAAAATAAATGACATCACAAAATACATAACGTCACAAAAAAATTACGTCACAAAATACATGACGTCACAAAAAATGACGTCACAAAATACATAACGTCACAAAAAAAAGACGTCAAAAAATACATAACGTCACAAAAATAAATGACGTCACAAAATATTTATTACGTCACAAAGTACATAACGTCACAAAAATAAATGACGTCACAAAATATATAACCTCACAAAAATAAATGACGTCACAAAATACATAACGTCACAAAAATAAATGACGTCACAAAAATTAATTAAGTCACAAAATACATAACTTCACAAAAATAAATGACGTCACAAAAATTAATTTCGTCACAAAATACATAACGTCACAAAAATAAATGACGTCCCAAAATACATAACGTCACAAAAATAAATGACGTCAAAAATACATAACGTAACAAAAATAAATGACGACACAAAAATTAATTACGTCACAAAATACATAACGTCACAAAATACATAACGTCACAAAATACATAACGTCAAAAAAATAAATGACGTCACAAAATACATAACGTCACAAAAACAAATGACGTCACAAAATACATAACGTCACAAAAATAAATGATGTCACAAAATACATAACGTCACAAAAATAAATGACGTCACAAAAATTAATTAAGTCACAAAATACATAACGTCAAAAAAATAAATGACGTCACAAAATACATAACGTCACAAAAAAAATCACGTCACAACATACATAACGTCACAAAAAAAATGACGTCACAAAATATATAACGTCACAAAAAAATGACGTCACAAAATACATAACGTCACAAAAAAAAGACGTCAGAAAATACATAACGTCACAAAAATAAATGACGTCAAAAAATTTAATTAAGTCACAAAACATATAACGTCACAAATATAAATGACGTCACAAAATACATAACGTCACAAAAATTAATGACGTCACAAAATACATAACGTCACAAAATACATATCGTCACAAAAATAAATGACGTCACAAAATACATAACGTAACAAAATACATAACGTCACAAAAATAAATGACATCACAAAATACATAACGTCACAAAAAAATTACGTCACAAAATACATGACGTCACAAAAAATGACGTCACAAAATACATAACGTCACAAAAAAAAGACGTCAAAAAATACATAACGTCACAAAAATAAATGACGTCACAAAATATTTATTACGTCACAAAGTACATAACGTCACAAAAATAAATGACGTAACAAAATATAAAACCTCACAAAAATAAATGACGTCACAAAATACATAACGTCACAAAAATAAATGACGTCACAAAAATTAATTTCGTCACAAAATACATAACGTCACAAAAATAAATGACGTCCCAAAATACATAACGTCACAAAAATAAATGACGTCAAAAATACATAACGTAACAAAAATAAATGACGACACAAAAATTAATTACGTCACAAAATACATAACGTCACAAAATACATAAGGTCACAAAATACATAACGTCACAAAATACATAACGTCACAAAAATAAATGACGTCACAAAATACATAACGTCACAAAAATAAATGACGTCACAAAATACATAACGCCACAAAAAAATGACGTCACAAAATACATAACATCACAAAAAAGACGTTACAAAATACATAACGTCACAAAAATAAATGACGTCACAAAATACATAAGGTCACAAAAATAAATGACGTCACAAAATACATAACGTCACAAAATACATAACGTCACAAAAATAAATGACGTCACAAAATACATAACGTCACAAAAAACATAACGTCACAAAAATAAATGACGTCACAAAATACATAACGTCACAAAAATAAATGGCGTCACAAAATACATAACGTCAAAAAAAATAAATGACGTCACAAAATACATAACGTCACAAAAATAAATGACGTCACAAAATACATAACGTCACAAAAATAAATGATGTCACAAAATACATAACGTCACAAAAATAAATGATGTCACAAAAATTAATTAAGTCACAAAATACATAACGTCAAAAAAATAAATGACGTCACAAAACACATAACGTCACAAAAAAATTACGTCAAAAAATACATAACGTCACAAAAATAAATGACGTCACAAAATATATAACGTCACAAAAAATGACGTCACAAAATACATAACGTCACAAAAAAAGACGTCACAAAATACATAACGTCACAAAAATAAATGACGTCAAAAAATTTAATTAAGTCACAAAACATATAACGTCACATAAATAAATGACGTCACAAAATACATAACGTCACAAAAATTAATGACGTCACAAAATACATAACGTCACAAAATACATATCGTCACAAAAATAAATGACGTCACAAAATACATAACGTCACAAAAATAAATGACGTCACAAAATATTAATTACGTCACAAAATACATAAGGTCACAAAAATAAATGACGTCACAAAATACAAAACGTCACAAAAATAAATGACGTCACAAAATACATAACGTCACAAAAATAAATGACGTCACAAAAATTAATTAAGTCACAAAATACATAACTTCACAAAAATAAATGACGTCACAAAAATTAATTTCGTCACAAAATACATAACGTCACAAAAATAAATGACGTCAAAAATACACAACGTCACAAAAATAAATGACGACACAAAAATTAATTACGTCACAAAATACATAACGTCACAAAATACATAACGTCACAAAAATAAATGACGTCACAAAATACATAACGTCACAAAAATAAATGGCGTCAATAAAATACATAACTTCAAAAAAATAAATGACGTCACAAAATACATAACGTCACAAAAATAAATGACGTCACAAAATACATAACGTCACAAAAATAAATGACGTCACAAAATACATAACGTCACAAAAATAAATGACGTCACAAAATATTAATTACGTCACAAAATACATAACGTCACAAAAATAAATGACGTCACAAAATATTAATCACGTCACAAAATGCATAACGTCACAAAAATAAATGACGTCAAAAAATACATAACGTCACAAAAATAAATGATGTCACAAAATACATAACGTCACAAAAATAAATGACGTAACAAAATACATAACGTCACAAAAATAAATGACGTCACAAAAATTAATTAAGTCACAAAATACATAACGTCACAAAAATAAATTACGTCACAAAATACATAACGTCACAAAATACATAACGTCACAAAAATAAATGGCGTCACAAAATACATAACGTCACAAAAATAAATAATGTCACAAAATACATAACGTCACAAAAATAAATGACGTCACAAAAATTAATTAAGTCACAAAATACATAACGTCAAAAAAATAAATGACGTCACAAAATACATAACGTCACAAAAATAAATAACGTCACAAAATACATAACGTCACAAAAATAAATGACGTCACAAAATACATAACGTCACAAATAAATGACGACACAAAATACATAACGTCACAAAAAAAGACGTCAAAAAATACATAACGTCACAAAAATAAATGACGTCACAAAATACATAACGTCACAAAATACATAACGTCACAAAAATAAATGACGTCACAAAATACATAACGTCACAAAAAAATTACGTCACAAAATACATAACGTAACAAAAAATGACGTCACAAAATACATAACGTCACAAAAAAAGACGTCACAAAATACATAACGTCACAAAAAAAGACGTCACAAAATTCATAACGTCACAAAAATAAATGACGTCACAAAATACATAACGTCACAAAAATAAATGACGTCACAAAAATTAATTAAGTCACAAAATACATAACTTCACAAAAATAAATGACGTCACAAAAATTAATTATGTCACAAAATACATAACGTCACAAAAATAAATGACGTCACATAATACATAACGTCACAAAAATAAATGACGTCAAAAATACATAACGTCACAAAAATAAAAGACGTCACAAAAATTAATTAAGTCACAAAATACGTAACTTCACAAAAATAAATGACGTCACAAAAATTAATTACGTCACAAAATACATAACGTCACAAAAATAATTGACGTCACAAAATACATAACGTCACAAAAAAAATAACGTCACAAAATACATAACGTCACAAAAATAAATGTTGTCACAAAATACATAACGTCACAAAATACATAACGTCACAAAAATAAATGACGTCACAAAAATTAATTAAGTCACAAAATACATAACGTCACAAAAAAAATTACGTCACAAAATACATAACGTCACAAAATACATAACGTCACAAAAATAAATGGCGTCACAAAATACATAACGTCACAAAAATAAATGACGTCAAAAAATACATAACGTCACAAAAATAAATGACGTCACAAAAATTAATTAAGTCAAAAAATACATAACGTCACAAAAATAAATTACGTCACAAAATACATAACGTCACAAAATACATAACGTCACAAAATACATAACGTCACAAAAATAAATGGCGTCACAAAATACATAACGTAAAAAAAATATATGACGTCACAAAATACATAACGTCACAAAAATAAATGACGTCACAAAATACATAACGTCACAAAAATAAATGACGTCACAAAAATTAATTACGTCACAAAATACATAACGTCACAAAAATAAATGACGTCACAAAATACATAACGTCACAAAAAAATGACGTCACAAAATACATAACGTCACAAAAAAAGACGTCACAAAATACATAACGTCACAAAAATAAATGACGTCACAAAATATTAATTACGTCACAAAATACATAACGTCACAAAAATAAATGACGTCACAAAATATTAATTACATCACAAAATACATAACGTCACAAAAATAAATGACGTCATAAAATACATAACGTCACAAAATACATAACGGCACAAAATACATAACGTCACAAAAATAAATGACGTCAAAAAATACATAACGTCACAAAAATAAATGACGTCACAAAATACATAACGTCACAAAAATAAATGACGTCACAAAAATTAATTAAGTCACAAAATACATAACTTCACAAAAATAAATGGCGTCACAAAAATTAATTACGTCACAAAATACATAACGTCACAAAAATAAATGACGTCACAAAATACATAACGTACAAAAATAAATGGCGTCACAAAATACATAACGTAACAAAAATAAATGACGTCACAAAATACATAACGTCACAAAAAAAGACGTCACAAAATACATAACGTCACAAAAAAAGACGTCACAAAATACATAACGTCACAAAAATAAATGACGTCACAAAATATTAATTACGTCACAAAATACATAACGTCACAAAAATAAATGACGTCACAAAATATTAATTACATCACAAAATACATAACGTCACAAAAATAAATGACGTCTCAAAATACATAACGTCACAAAATAAATAACGTCACAAAATACATAACGTCACAAAAATAAATGACGTCAAAAAATACATAACGTCACAAAAATAAATGACGTCACAAAATACATAACGTCACAAAAATAAATGACGTCACAAAATACATAACGTCAAAAAAATTAATGACGTCACAAAATACATAACGTCACAAAAATAAATGACGTCACAAAATTAATTACGTCACAAGATACATAACGTCACAAAAATAAATGACGTCACAAAATACATAACGTCACAAAATAAATAACGTCACAAAAATAAATGACGTCACAAAATACTCAACGTCACAAAAATAAATGACGTCACAAAATACATAACGTCACAAAAATAAATGAAGTCACAAAATACATAACGTCACAAAAATAAATGACGTCACAAAAATTAATTACGTCACAAAATACATAACGTCACAAAAATAAATTACGTCACAAAATACATAACGTCACAAAAATTAATGACGTCACAAAATACATAACGTCACAAAAATAAATGACATCACAAAAATTAATTACGTCAAAAAATTAATTACGTATCAAAATACATAACGTCACAAAAATTAATGACGTCTAAAAATATATAACGTCACAAAATACATAACATCACAAAAATAAATGACGTCACAAAATACATAACGTCACAAAAATAAATGACGTCACAAAATACATAACGTAACAAAAATAAATTAAGTCACAAAATACATAACGTCACAAAAATAAATGACGTCAAAAAATTTAATTAAGTCACAAAACATATAACGTCACAAAAATAAATGACGTCACAAAATACATAACGTCACAAAAATTAATGACGTCACAAAATACATAACGTCACAAAATACATATCGTCACAAAAATAAATGACGTCACAAAATACATAACGTCACAAAATACATAACGTCACAAAAAAATGACGTCACAAAATACATAACGTCACAAAAAAAATTACGTCACAAAATACATAACGTCACAAAAAAATGACGTCACAAAATACATAACGTCACAAAAAAAGACGTCACAAAATACATAACGTCAAAAAAATAAATGACGTCACAAAATATTAATCACGTCACAAAATACATAACGTCACAAAAATAAATGACGTCACAAAATACAAAACGTCACAAAAATAAATGACGTCACAAAATACATAACGTCACAAAAATAAATGACGTCACAAAAATTAATTAAGTCACAAAATACATAACTTCACAAAAATAAATGACGTCACAAAATTAATTACGTCACAAGATACATAACGTCACAAAAATAAATGACGTCACAAAATACATAACGTCACAAAAATAAATGACGTCACAAAATACTCAACGTCACAAAAATAAATGACGTCACAAAATACATAACGTCACAAAAAAAAATGAAGTCACAAAATACATAACGTCACAAAAATGAATGACGTCACAAAAATTAATTACGTCACAAAATACATAACGTCACAAAAAAATGACGTCACAAAATACATAACGTCACAAAAATTAATGACGTCACAAAATACATAATGTCACAAAAATAAATGACGTCACAAAATATATAACGTCACAAAATACATAACATCACAAAAATAAATGACGTCAAAAAATACATAACGTCACAAAAATAAATGACGTCACAAAATACATAACGTCACAAAAATAAATGACGTCACAAAATACATAACGTAACAAAAATAAATTAAGTCACAAAATACATAACGTCACAAAAATAAATGACGTCAAAAAATTTAATTAAGTCACAAAACATATAACGTCACAAAAATAAATGACGTCACAAAATACATAACGTCACAAAAATTAATGACGTCACAAAATACATAACGTCACAAAATACATATCGTCACAAAAATAAATGACGTCACAAAATACATAACGTCACAAAATACATAACGTCACAAAAAAATGACGTCACAAAATACATAACGTCACAAAAAAAATTACGTCAGAAAATACATAACGTCACAAAAAAATGACGTCACAAAATACATAACGTCACAAAAAAAGACGTCACAAAATACATAACGTCAAAAAAATAAATGACGTCACAAAATATTAATCACGTCACAAAATACATAACGTCACAAAAATAAATGACGTCACAAAATACAAAACGTCACAAAAATAAATGACGTCACAAAATACATAACGTCACAAAAATAAATGACGTCACAAAAATTAATTAAGTCACAAAATACATAACTTCACAAAAATAAATGACGTCACAAAATTAATTACGTCACAAGATACATAACGTCACAAAAATAAATGACGTCACAAAATACATAACGTCACAAAAATAAATGACGTCACAAAATACTCAACGTCACAAAAATAAATGACGTCACAAAATTCATAACGTCACAAAAATAAATGAAGTCACAAAATACATAACGTCACAAAAATGAATGACGTCACAAAAATTAATTACGTCACAAAATACATAACGTCACAAAAAAAATGACGTCACAAAATACATAACGTCACAAAAATTAATGACGTCACAAAATACATAACGTCACGAAAATAAATGACGTCACAAAATATATAACGTCACAAAATACATAACATCACAAAAATAAATGACGTCACAAAATACATAACGTCACAAAAATAAATGACGTCACAAAATACATAACGTAACAAAAATAAATGAAGTCACAAAATACATAACGTCACAAAAATAAATGACGTCAAAAAATTTAATTAAGTCACAAAACATATAACGTCACAAAAATAAATGACGTCACAAAATACATAACGTCACAAAAATTAATGACGTCACAAAATACATAACGTCACAAAATACATATCGTCACAAAAATAAATGACGTCACAAAATACATAACGTCACAAAATACATAACGTCACAAAAATAAATGACGTCACAAAATACAAAACGTCACAAAAATAAATGACGTCACAAAATACATAACTTCACAAAAATTAATTACGTCACAAAATACATAACGTCACAAAATACATAACGTCACAAAATACATAACGTCACAAAAATAAATGACGTCACAAAATACATAACGTCACAAAAATAAATGACGTCGCAAAATACATAACGTCACAAAAATAAATGACGTCACAAAAATTAATTAAGTCACAAAATACATAACTTCACAAAAATAAATGATGTCACAAAAATTAATTACGTCACAAAATACATAACGTCACAAAAATAAATGACATCACAAAATACATAACGTCACAAAAATAAATGACGTCACAAAATATTAATTACGTCGTAAAATACATAACGTCACAAAAATAAATGACGTCAAAAAATATTAATTACATCACAAAATACATAACGTCACAAAAATAAATGACGTCACAAAATACATAACGTCACAAAATACATAACGTCACAAAAATAAATGACGTCAAAAAATACATAACGTCACAAAAATAAATGACGTCACAAAATACATAACGTCACAAAAATAAATGACGTCACAAAATACATAACGTCAAAAAAATTAATGACGTCACAAAATACATAACGTCACAAAAATAAATGACGTCACAAAATTAATTACGTCACAAGATACATAACGTCACAAAATAAATGACGTCACAAAATACATAACGTCACAAAATACATAACGTCACAAAAATAAATGACGACACAAAAATTAATTACGTCACAAAATACATAACGTCACAAAATACATAACGTCACAAAAATAAATGACGTCACAAAATACATAACGTCACAAAAATAAATGGCGTCAATAAAATACATAACTTCAAAAAAATAAATGACGTCACAAAATACATAACGTCACAAAAATAAATGACGTCACAAAATACATAACGTCACAAAAATAAATGACGTCACAAAATACATAACGTCACAAAAATAAATGACGTCACAAAATATTAATTACGTCACAAAATACATAACGTCACAAAAATAAATGACGTCACAAAATATTAATCACGTCACAAAATGCATAACGTCACAAAAATAAATAATGTCACAAAATACATAACGTCACAAAAATAAATGACGTCACAAAATACATAACGTCACAAAAATAAATGACGTCACAAAATATTAATTACGTCACAAAATACATAACGTCACAAAAATAAATGACGTCACAAAATATTAATCACGTCACAAAATGCATAACGTCACAAAAATAAATAATGTCACAAAATACATAACGTCACAAAAATAAATGACGTCACAAAAATTAATTAAGTCACAAAATACATAACGTCAAAAAAATAAATGACGTCACAAAATACATAACGTCACAAAAATAAATGACGTCACAAAATACATAACGTCACAAAAATAAATGACGTCACAAAATACATAACGTCACAAAAATAAATGACGTCACAAAATACATAACGTCACAAAATACATAACGTCACAAAAATAAATGGCGTCACAAAATACATAACGTCACAAAAATAAATAATGTCACAAAATACATAACGTCACAAAAATAAATGACATCACAAAATACATAACGTCACAAAAATAAATGACGTCACAAAATATTAATTACGTCGTAAAATACATAACGTCACAAAAATAAATGACGTCAAAAAATATTAATTACATCACAAAATACATAACGTCACAAAAATAAATGACGTCACAAAATACATAACGTCACAAAATACATAACGTCACAAAAATAAATGACGTCAAAAAATACATAACGTCACAAAAATAAATGACGTCACAAAATACATAACGTCACAAAAATAAATGACGTCACAAAATACATAACGTCAAAAAAATTAATGACGTCACAAAATACATAACGTCACAAAAATAAATGACGTCACAAAATTAATTACGTCACAAGATACATAACGTCACAAAATAAATGACGTCACAAAATACATAACGTCACAAAATACATAACGTCACAAAAATAAATGACGACACAAAAATTAATTACGTCACAAAATACATAACGTCACAAAATACATAACGTCACAAAAATAAATGACGTCACAAAATACATAACGTCACAAAAATAAATGGCGTCAATAAAATACATAACTTCAAAAAAATAAATGACGTCACAAAATACATAACGTCACAAAAATAAATGACGTCACAAAATACATAACGTCACAAAAATAAATGACGTCACAAAATACATAACGTCACAAAAATAAATGACGTCACAAAATATTAATTACGTCACAAAATACATAACGTCACAAAAATAAATGACGTCACAAAATATTAATCACGTCACAAAATGCATAACGTCACAAAAATAAATAATGTCACAAAATACATAACGTCACAAAAATAAATGACGTCACAAAAATTAATTAAGTCACAAAATACATAACGTCAAAAAAATAAATGACGTCACAAAATACATAACGTCACAAAAATAAATGACGTCACAAAATACATAACGTCACAAAAATAAATGACGTCACAAAATACATAACGTCACAAAAATAAATGACGTCACAAAATACATAACGTCACAAAATACATAACGTCACAAAAATAAATGGCGTCACAAAATACATAACGTCACAAAAATAAATAATGTCACAAAATACATAACGTCACAAAAATAAATGACGTCACAAAAATTAATTAAGTCACAAAATACATAACGTCAAAAAAATAAATGACGTCACAAAATACATAACGTCACAAAAATAAATGACGTCAAAAAATACATAACGTCACAAAAATAAATGACGTCACAAAATACATAACGTCACAAAATACATAACGTCACAAAAATAAATGACGTCACAAAATACATAACGTCACAAAAAAATACGTCACAAAATACATAACGTCACAAAAAAAGACGTCACAAAATTCATAACGTCACAAAAATAAATGACGTCACAAAATACATAACGTCACAAAAATAAATGACGTCACAAAAATTAATTAAGTCACAAAATACATAACGTCACAAAAAAAAATTACGTCACAAAATACATAACGTCACAAAAATAAATGACGTCACAAAATACATAACGTCACAAAAATAAATGACGTCACAAAATACATAACGTCACAAAATACATAACGTCACAAAAATAAATGGCGTCACAAAATACATAACGTCACAAAAATAAATAATGTCACAAAATACATAACGTCACAAAAATAAATGACGTCACAAAAATTAATTAAGTCACAAAATACATAACGTCAAAAAAATAAATGACGTCACAAAATACATAACGTCACAAAAATAAATGACGTCAAAAAATACATAACGTCACAAAAATAAATGACGTCACAAAATACATAACGTCAAAAATACATAACGTCACAAAAATAAATGACGTCACAAAATACATAACGTCACAAAAAAATTACGTCACAAAATACATAACGTAACAAAAAATGACGTCACAAAATACATAACGTCACAAAAAAATACGTCACAAAATACATAACGTCAAAAAAATAAATGACGTCACAAAATACATAACGTCACAAAAATAAATGACGTCACAAAATACATAACGTCACAAAAAAAATAACGTCACAAAATACATAACGTCACAAAATAAATAACGTCACAAAAATAAATGGCGTCACAAAATACATAACGACAAAAAAATAAATGACGTCACAAAATACATAACGTCACAAAAATAAATGTTGTCACAAAATACATAACGTCACAAAATACATAACGTCACAAAATACATAACGTCACAAAAATAAATGACGTCACAAAAATTAATTAAGTCACAAAATACATAACGTCACAAAAAAAAATTACGTCACAAAATACATAACGTCACAAAATACATAACGTCACAAAAATAAATGGCGTCACAAAATACATAACGTCACAAAAATAAATGACGTCACAAAATACATAACGTCACAAAAATAAATGACGTCACAAAAATTAATTAAGTCACAAAATACATAACGTCACAAAAATAAATTACGTCACAAAATACATAACGTCACAAAATACATAACGTCACAAAATAAATAACGTCACAAAAATAAATGGCGTCACAAAATACATAACGTCAAAAAAATAAATGACGTCACAAAATACATAACGTCACAAAAAAGACGTCACAAAATACATAACGTCACAAAAATAAATGACGTCACAAAATATTAATTACGTCACAAAATACATAACGTCACAAAAATAAATGACGTCACAAAATATTAATTACATCACAAAATACATAACGTCACAAAATTAAATGACGTCATAAAATACATAACGTCACAAAAATAAATGACGTCAAAAAATACATAACGTCACAAAAATAAATGACGTCACAAAATACATAACGTCAAAAATACATAACGTCACAAAAATAAATGACGTCACAAAATACATAACGTCACAAAAAAATTACGTCACAAAATACATAACGTAACAAAAAATGACGTCACAAAATACATAACGTCACAAAAAAATACGTCACAAAATACATAACGTCAAAAAAATAAATGACGTCACAAAATACATAACGTCACAAAAATAAATGACGTCACAAAATACATAACGTCACAAAAAAAATAACGTCACAAAATACATAACGTCACAAAATAAATAACGTCACAAAAATAAATGGCGTCACAAAATACATAACGTCAAAAAAATAAATGACGTCACAAAATACATAACGTCACAAAAATAAATGTTGTCACAAAATACATAACGTCACAAAATACATAACGTCACAAAATACATAACGTCACAAAAATAAATGACGTCACAAAAATTAATTAAGTCACAAAATACATAACGTCACAAAAAAAAATTACGTCACAAAATACATAACGTCACAAAATACATAACGTCACAAAAATAAATGGCGTCACAAAATACATAACGTCACAAAAATAAATGACGTCACAAAATACATAACGTCACAAAAATAAATGACGTCACAAAAATTAATTAAGTCACAAAATACATAACGTCACAAAAATAAATTACGTCACAAAATACATAACGTCACAAAATACATAACGTCACAAAATAAATAACGTCACAAAAATAAATGGCGTCACAAAATACATAACGTCAAAAAAATAAATGACGTCACAAAATACATAACGTCACAAAAAAGACGTCACAAAATACATAACGTCACAAAAATAAATGACGTCACAAAATATTAATTACGTCACAAAATACATAACGTCACAAAAATAAATGACGTCACAAAATATTAATTACATCACAAAATACATAACGTCACAAAATTAAATGACGTCATAAAATACATAACGTCACAAAATACATAACGGCACAAAATACAAACCGTCACAAAAATAAATGACGTCAAAAAATACATAACGTCACAAAAATAAATGACGTCACAAAATACATAACGGCACAAAATACATAACGTCACAAAATACATAACGTCACAAAAATAAATGGCGTCACAAAATACATAACGTCAAAAAAATAAATGACGTCACAAAATACATAACGTCACAAAAATAAATGACGTCACAAAATACATAACGTCACAAAAATAAATGACGTCACAAAAATTAATTACGTCACAAAATACATAACGTCACAAAAATAAATGACGTCACAAAATACATAACGTCACAAAATACATAACGTCACAAAAAAAGACGTCACAAAATACATAACGTCACAAAAATAAATGGCGTCACAAAAATTAATTACGTCACAAAATACATAACGTCACAAAAATAAATGACGTCACAAAATACATAACGTCACAAAAATAAATGGCGTCACAAAATACATAACGTAACAAAAATAAATGACGTCACAAAATACATAACGTCACAAAAAAAAGACGTCACAAAATACATAATGTCACAAAAAAAGACGTCACAAAATACATAACGTCACAAAAATAAATGACGTCACAAAATATTAATTACGTCACAAAATACATAACGTCACAAAAATAAATGACGTCACAAAATATTAATTACATCACAAAATACATAACGTCACAAAAATAAATGACGTCTCAAAATACATAACGTCACAAAATAAATAACGTCACAAAATACATAACGTCACAAAAATAAATGACGTCAAAAAATACATAAAGTCACAAAAATAAATGACGTCACAAAATACATAACGTCACAAAAATAAATGACGTCACAAAATACATAACGTCAAAAAAATTAATGACGTCACAAAATACATAACGTCACAAAAATAAATGACGTCACAAAATTAATTACGTCACAAGATACATAACGTCACAAAAATAAATGACGTCACAAAATACATAACGTCACAAAATACATAACGTCACAAAAATAAATGACGTCACAAAATACTCAACGTCACAAAAATAAATGACGTCACAAAATACATAACGTCACAAAAATAAATGAAGTCACAAAATACATAACGTCACAAATTAAATGACGTCACAAAAATTAATTACGTCACAAAATACATAACGTCACAAAAATAAATGACGTCACAAAATACATAACGTCACAAAAATTAATGACGTCACAAAATACATAACGTCACAAAAATAAATGACATCACAAAAATTAATTACGTCAAAAAATTAATTACGTCACAAAATACATAACGTCACAAAAATAAATGACGTCACAAAATATATAACGTCACAAAATACATAACATCACAAAAATAAATGACGTCACAAAATACATAACGTCACAAAAATAAATGAAGTCACAAAATACATAACGTCACAAAAATAAATGACGTCACAAAAATTAATTACGTCACAAAATACATAACGTCACAAAAATAAATGACGTCACAAAATACATAACGTCACAAAAATAAATGACGTCACAAAATACATAACGTCACAAAATACATAACGTCACAAAAATAAATGGCGTCACAAAATACATAACGTCACAAAAATAAATAATGTCACAAAATACATAACGTCACAAAAATAAATGACGTCACAAAAATTAATTAAGTCACAAAATACATAACGTCAAAAAAATAAATGACGTCACAAAATACATAACGTCACAAAAATAAATGACGTCAAAAAATACATAACGTCACAAAAATAAATGACGTCACAAAATACATAACGTCAAAAATACATAACGTCACAAAAATAAATGACGTCACAAAATACATAACGTCACAAAAAAATTACGTCACAAAATACATAACGTAACAAAAAATGACGTCACAAAATACATAACGTCACAAAAAAATACGTCACAAAATACATAACGTCAAAAAAATAAATGACGTCACAAAATACATAACGTCACAAAAATAAATGACGTCACAAAATACATAACGTCACAAAAAAAATAACGTCACAAAATACATAACGTCACAAAATAAATAACGTCACAAAAATAAATGGCGTCACAAAATACATAACGTCAAAAAAATAAATGACGTCACAAAATACATAACGTCACAAAAATAAATGTTGTCACAAAATACATAACGTCACAAAATACATAACGTCACAAAATACATAACGTCACAAAAATAAATGACGTCACAAAAATTAATTAAGTCACAAAATACATAACGTCACAAAAAAAAATTACGTCACAAAATACATAACGTCACAAAATACATAACGTCACAAAAATAAATGGCGTCACAAAATACATAACGTCACAAAAATAAATGACGTCACAAAATACATAACGTCACAAAAATAAATGACGTCACAAAAATTAATTAAGTCACAAAATACATAACGTCACAAAAATAAATTACGTCACAAAATACATAACGTCACAAAATACATAACGTCACAAAATAAATAACGTCACAAAAATAAATGGCGTCACAAAATACATAACGTCAAAAAAATAAATGACGTCACAAAATACATAACGTCACAAAAAAGACGTCACAAAATACATAACGTCACAAAAATAAATGACGTCACAAAATATTAATTACGTCACAAAATACATAACGTCACAAAAATAAATGACGTCACAAAATATTAATTACATCACAAAATACATAACGTCACAAAATTAAATGACGTCATAAAATACATAACGTCACAAAAATAAATGACGTCAAAAAATACATAACGTCACAAAAATAAATGACGTCACAAAATACATAACGTCAAAAATACATAACGTCACAAAAATAAATGACGTCACAAAATACATAACGTCACAAAAAAATTACGTCACAAAATACATAACGTAACAAAAAATGACGTCACAAAATACATAACGTCACAAAAAAATACGTCACAAAATACATAACGTCAAAAAAATAAATGACGTCACAAAATACATAACGTCACAAAAATAAATGACGTCACAAAATACATAACGTCACAAAAAAAATAACGTCACAAAATACATAACGTCACAAAATAAATAACGTCACAAAAATAAATGGCGTCACAAAATACATAACGTCAAAAAAATAAATGACGTCACAAAATACATAACGTCACAAAAATAAATGTTGTCACAAAATACATAACGTCACAAAATACATAACGTCACAAAATACATAACGTCACAAAAATAAATGACGTCACAAAAATTAATTAAGTCACAAAATACATAACGTCACAAAAAAAAATTACGTCACAAAATACATAACGTCACAAAATACATAACGTCACAAAAATAAATGGCGTCACAAAATACATAACGTCACAAAAATAAATGACGTCACAAAATACATAACGTCACAAAAATAAATGACGTCACAAAAATTAATTAAGTCACAAAATACATAACGTCACAAAAATAAATTACGTCACAAAATACATAACGTCACAAAATACATAACGTCACAAAATAAATAACGTCACAAAAATAAATGGCGTCACAAAATACATAACGTCAAAAAAATAAATGACGTCACAAAATACATAACGTCACAAAAAAGACGTCACAAAATACATAACGTCACAAAAATAAATGACGTCACAAAATATTAATTACGTCACAAAATACATAACGTCACAAAAATAAATGACGTCACAAAATATTAATTACATCACAAAATACATAACGTCACAAAATTAAATGACGTCATAAAATACATAACGTCACAAAATACATAACGGCACAAAATACAAACCGTCACAAAAATAAATGACGTCAAAAAATACATAACGTCACAAAAATAAATGACGTCACAAAATACATAACGGCACAAAATACATAACGTCACAAAATACATAACGTCACAAAAATAAATGGCGTCACAAAATACATAACGTCAAAAAAATAAATGACGTCACAAAATACATAACGTCACAAAAATAAATGACGTCACAAAATACATAACGTCACAAAAATAAATGACGTCACAAAAATTAATTACGTCACAAAATACATAACGTCACAAAAATAAATGACGTCACAAAATACATAACGTCACAAAATACATAACGTCACAAAAAAAGACGTCACAAAATACATAACGTCACAAAAATAAATGGCGTCACAAAAATTAATTACGTCACAAAATACATAACGTCACAAAAATAAATGACGTCACAAAATACATAACGTCACAAAAATAAATGGCGTCACAAAATACATAACGTAACAAAAATAAATGACGTCACAAAATACATAACGTCACAAAAAAAAGACGTCACAAAATACATAATGTCACAAAAAAAGACGTCACAAAATACATAACGTCACAAAAATAAATGACGTCACAAAATATTAATTACGTCACAAAATACATAACGTCACAAAAATAAATGACGTCACAAAATATTAATTACATCACAAAATACATAACGTCACAAAAATAAATGACGTCTCAAAATACATAACGTCACAAAATAAATAACGTCACAAAATACATAACGTCACAAAAATAAATGACGTCAAAAAATACATAAAGTCACAAAAATAAATGACGTCACAAAATACATAACGTCACAAAAATAAATGACGTCACAAAATACATAACGTCAAAAAAATTAATGACGTCACAAAATACATAACGTCACAAAAATAAATGACGTCACAAAATTAATTACGTCACAAGATACATAACGTCACAAAAATAAATGACGTCACAAAATACATAACGTCACAAAATACATAACGTCACAAAAATAAATGACGTCACAAAATACTCAACGTCACAAAAATAAATGACGTCACAAAATACATAACGTCACAAAAATAAATGAAGTCACAAAATACATAACGTCACAAATTAAATGACGTCACAAAAATTAATTACGTCACAAAATACATAACGTCACAAAAATAAATGACGTCACAAAATACATAACGTCACAAAAATTAATGACGTCACAAAATACATAACGTCACAAAAATAAATGACATCACAAAAATTAATTACGTCAAAAAATTAATTACGTCACAAAATACATAACGTCACAAAAATAAATGACGTCACAAAATATATAACGTCACAAAATACATAACATCACAAAAATAAATGACGTCACAAAATACATAACGTCACAAAAATAAATGAAGTCACAAAATACATAACGTCACAAAAATAAATGACGTCACAAAAATTAATTACGTCACAAAATACATAACGTCACAAAAATAAATGACGTCACAAAATACATAACGTCACAAAAATTAATGACGTCACAAAATACATAACGTCACAAAAATAAATGACATCACAAAAATTAATTACGTCAAAAAATTAATTACGTCACAAAATACATAACGTCACAAAAATAAATGACGTCACAAAATATATAACGTCACAAAATACATAACGTCACAAAAATAAATGACGTCACAAAATACATAACGTCACAAAAATTAATGACGTCACAAAATACATAACGTCACCAAAAATAAATGACGTCGCAAAATACATAACGTCACAAAAATAAATGACGTCAAAAAATTTAATTAAGTCACAAAACATATAACGTCACAAAAATAAATGACGTCACAAAATACATAACGTCACAAAAATTAATGACGTCACAAAATACATAACGTCACAAAATACATATCGTCACAAAAATAAATGACGTCACAAAATACATAACGTCACAAAATACATAACGTCACAAAAAAAATGACGTCACAAAATACATAACGTCACAAAAAAAATTACGTCACAAAATACATAACGTCACAAAAAAATGACGTCACAAAATACATAACGTCACAAAAAAAGACGTCACAAAATACATAACGTCAAAAAAATAAATGACGTCACAAAATATTAATCACGTCACAAAATACATAACGTCACAAAAATAAATGACGTCACAAAATACAAAACGTCACAAAAATAAATGACGTCACAAAATACATAACGTCACAAAAATAAATGACGTCACAAAAATTAATTAAGTCACAAAATACATAACTTCACAAAAATAAATGACGACACAAAAATTAATTACAAAATACATAACGTCACAAAATACATAACGTCACAAAATACATAACGTCACAAAAATAAATGACGTCACAAAATACAAAACGTCACAAAAATAAATGACGGCACAAAAATTAATTAAGTCACAAAATACATAACGTCACAAAAATAAATGACGTCACAAAATATATAACGTCACAAAATACATAACATCACAAAAATAAATGACGTCACAAAATACATAACGTCACAAAAATAAATGACGTCACAAAATACATAACGTAACAAAAATAAATGAAGTCACAAAATACATAACGTCACAAAAATAAATGACGTCAAAAAATTTAATTATTTCACAAAACATATAACGTCACAAAAATAAATGACGTCACAAAATACATAACGTCACAAAATACATAACGTCACAAAAATAAATGACGTCACAAAATACAAAACGTCACAAAAATAAATGACGTCACAAAATACATAACTTCACAAAAATTAATGACGTCACAAAATACATAACGTCACAAAATACATATCGTCACAAAAATAAATGACGTCACAAAATACATAACGTCACAAAATACATAACGTCACAAAAATAAATGACGTCACAAAATACAAAACGTCACAAAAATAAATGACGTCACAAAATACATAACTTCACAAAAATTAATTACGTCACAAAATACATAACGTCACAAAATACATAACGTCACAAAATACATAACGTCACAAAAATAAATGACGTCACAAAATACATAACGTCACAAAAATAAATGACGTCGCAAAATACATAACGTCACAAAAATAAATGACGTCACAAAAATTAATTAAGTCACAAAATACATAACTTCACAAAAATTAATGATGTCACAAAAATTAATTACGTCACAAAATACATAACGTCACAAAAATAAATGACATCACAAAATACATAACGTCACAAAAATAAATGACGTCACAAAATATTAATTACGTCGTAAAATACATAACGTCACAAAAATAAATGACGTCAAAAAATATTAATTACATCACAAAATACATAACGTCACAAAAATAAATGACATCACAAAATACATAACGTCACAAAATACATAACGTCACAAAAATAAATGACGTCAAAAAATACATAACGTCACAAAAATAAATGACGTCACAAAATACATAACGTCACAAAAATAAATGACGTCACAAAATACATAACGTCAAAAAAATTAATGACGTCACAAAATACATAACGTCACAAAAATAAATGACGTCACAAAATTAATTACGTCACAAGATACATAACGTCACAAAATAAATGACGTCACAAAATAC
This sequence comes from Flexamia atlantica, assembly GCA_035578135.1. Taxonomy (NCBI): domain Eukaryota; kingdom Metazoa; phylum Arthropoda; class Insecta; order Hemiptera; family Cicadellidae; genus Flexamia; species Flexamia atlantica. The sequence continues at coordinate 108,674 of JAQJVK010000035.1, forward strand.
ATAACGTCACAAAATACATAACGTCACAAAATACATAACGTCACAAAATACATAACGTCACAAAAATAAATGACGTCACAAAATACTCAACGTCACAAAAAAATGACGTCACAAAATACATAACGTCACAAAAATAAATGAAGTCACAAAATACATAACGTCACAAAAATAAATGACGTCACAAAAATTAATTACGTCACAAAATACATAACGTCACAAAAATAAATGACGTCACAAAATACATAACGTCACAAAAATTAATGACGTCACAAAATACATAACGTCACAAAAATAAATGACGTCACAAAAATAAATTACGTCAAAAAATTAATTACTTCACAAAATACATAACGTCACAAAAATAAATGACGTCACAAAATACATAACGTCACAAAATACATAACGTCACAAAAATAAATGACGTCACAAAATACTCAACGTCACAAAAATAAATGACGTCACAAAATACATAACGTCACAAAAATAAATGAAGTCACAAAATACATAACGTCACAAAAATAAATGACGTCACAAAAATTAATTACGTCACAAAATACATAACGTCACAAAAATAAATGACGTCACAAAATACATAACGTCACAAAAATTAATGACGTCACAAAATACATAACGTCACAAAAATAAATGACATCACAAAAATTAATTACGTCAAAAAATTAATTACGTCACAAAATACATAACGTCACAAAAATAAATGACGTCACAAAATATATAACGTCACAAAATACATAACATCACAAAAATAAATGACGTCACAAAATACATAACGTCACAAAAATAAATGAAGTCACAAAATACATAACGTCACAAAAATAAATGACGTCACAAAAATTAATTACGTCACAAAATACATAACGTCACAAAAATAAATGACGTCACAAAATACATAACGTCACAAAAATTAATGACGTCACAAAGAACATAACGTCACAAAAATAAATGACATCACAAAAATTAATTACGTCAAAAAATTAATTACGTCACAAAATACATAACGTCACAAAAATAAATGACGTCACAAAATATATAACGTAACAAAATACATAACGTCACAAAAATAAATGACGTCACAAAATACATAACGTCACAAAAATAAATGACGTCACAAAATACATAACGTAACAAAAATAAATTAAGTCACAAAATACATAACGTCACAAAAATAAATGACGTCAAAAAATTTAATTAAGTCACAAAACATATAACGTCACAAAAATAAATGACGTCACAAAATACATAACGTCACAAAAATTAATGACGTCACAAAATACATAACGTCACAAAATACATATCGTCACAAAAATAAATGACGTCACAAAATACATAACGTCACAAAATACATAACGTCACAAAAAAAATGACGTCACAAAATACATAACGTCACAAAAAAAATTACGTCACAAAATACATAACGTCACAAAAAAATGACGTCACAAAATACATAACGTCACAAAAAAAGACGTCACAAAATACATAACGTCAAAAAAATAAATGACGTCACAAAATATTAATCACGTCACAAAATACATAACGTCACAAAAATAAATGACGTCACAAAATACAAAACGTCACAAAAATAAATGACGTCACAAAATACATAACGTCACAAAAATAAATGACGTCACAAAAATTAATTAAGTCACAAAATACATAACGTCACAAAATACATAACGTCACAAAATACATAACGTCACAAAATACATAACGTCACAAAAATAAATGACGTCACAAAATACAAAACGTCACAAAAATAAATGACGTCACAAAAATTAATTAAGTCACAAAATACATAACGTCACAAAAATAAATGACGTCACAAAATATATAACGTCACAAAATACATAACATCACAAAAATAAATGACGTCACAAAATATATAACGTCACAAAAATAAATGACGTCACAAAATACATAACGTAACAAAAATAAATGAAGTCACAAAATACATAACGTCACAAAAATAAATGACGTCAAAAAATTTAATTATTTCACAAAACATATAACGTCACAAAAATAAATGACGTCACAAAATATATAACGTCACAAAAATTAATGACGTCACAAAATACATAACGTCACAAAATACATATCGTCACAAAAATAAATGACGTCACAAAATACATAACGTCACAAAATACATAACGTCACAAAAATAAATGACGTCACAAAATACAAAACGTCACAAAAATAAATGACGTCACAAAATACATAACTTCACAAAAATTAATTACGTCACAAAATACATAACGTCACAAAATACATAACGTCACAAAATACATAACGTCACAAAAATAAATGACGTCACAAAATACATAACGTCACAAAGATAAATGACGTCGCAAAATACATAACGTCACAAAAATAAATGACGTCACAAAAATTAATTAAGTCACAAAATACATAACTTCACAAAAATTAATGATGTCACAAAAATTAATTACGTCACAAAATACATAACGTCACAAAAATAAATGACGTCACAAAATATTAATTACGTCGTAAAATACATAACGTCACAAAAATAAATGACGTCAAAAAATATTAATTACATCACAAAATACATAACGTCACAAAAATAAATGACGTCACAAAATACATAACGTCACAAAATACATAACGTCACAAAAATAAATGACGTCAAAAAATACATAACGTCACAAAAATAAATGACGTCACAAAATACATAACGTCACAAAAATAAATGACGTCACAAAATATATAACGTCAAAAAAATTAATGACGTCACAAAATACATAACGTCACAAAAATAAATGACGTCACAAAATTAATTACGTCACAAGATACATAACGTCACAAAATAAATGACGTCACAAAATACATAACGTCACAAAATACATAACGTCCTAAAATACATAACGTCACAAAATACATAACGTCACAAAAATAAATGACGTCACAAAATACTCAACGTCACAAAAAAATGACGTCACAAAATACATAACGTCACAAAAATAAATGAAGTCACAAAATACATAACGTCACAAAAATAAATGACGTCACAAAAATTAATTACGTCACAAAATACATAACGTCACAAAAATAAATGACGTCACAAAATACATAACGTCACAAAAATTAATGACGTCACAAAATACATAACGTCACAAAAATAAATGACGTCACAAAAATAAATTACGTCAAAAAATTAATTACGTCACAAAATACATAACGTCACAAAAATAAATGACGTCACAAAATATATAACGTCACAAAATACATAACATCAAAAAAATAAATGACGTCACAAAATACATAACGTCACAAAAATAAATGACGTCACAAAATACATAACGTAACAAAAATAAATGAAGTCACAAAATACATAACGTCACAAAAATAAATGACGTCAAAAAATTTAATTAAGTCACAAAACATATAACGTCACAAAAATAAATGACGTCACAAAATACATAACGTCAAAAAAATAAATGACGTCACAAAATACATAACGTCACAAAAATAAATGTTGTCACAAAATACATAACGTCACAAAATACATAACGTCACAAAAATAAATGACGTCACAAAAATTAATTAAGTCACAAAATACATAACGTCACAAAAAAAAATTACGTCACAAAATACATAACGTCACAAAATACATAACGTCACAAAAATAAATGGCGTCACAAAATACATAACGTCACAAAAATAAATGACGTCACAAAATACATAACGTCACAAAAATAAATGACGTCACAAAAATTAATTAAGTCACAAAATACATAACGTCACAAAAATAAATTACGTCACAAAATACATAACGTCACAAAATACATAACGTCACAAAATAAATAACGTCACAAAAATAAATGGCGTCACAAAATACATAACGTCAAAAAAATAAATGACGTCACAAAATACATAACGTCACAAAAATAAATGACGTCACAAAATACATAACGTCACAAAAATAAATGACGTCACAAAAATTAATTACGTCACAAAATACATAACGTCACAAAAATAAATGACGTCACAAAATACATAACGTCACAAAAAAAGACGTCACAAAATACATAACGTCACAAAAATAAATGACGTCACAAAATATTAATTACGTCACAAAATACATAACGTCACAAAAATAAATGACGTCACAAAATATTAATTACATCACAAAATACATAACGTCACAAAAATAAATGACGTCATAAAATACATAACGTCACAAAATACATAACGGCACAAAATACAAACCGTCACAAAAATAAATGACGTCAAAAAATACATAACGTCACAAAAATAAATGACGTCACAAAATACATAACGGCACAAAATACATAACGTCACAAAATACATAACGTCACAAAAATAAATGGCGTCACAAAATACATAACGTCAAAAAAATAAATGACGTCACAAAATACATAACGTCACAAAAATAAATGACGTCACAAAATACATAACGTCACAAAAATAAATGACGTCACAAAAATTAATTACGTCACAAAATACATAACGTCACAAAAATAAATGACGTCACAAAATACATAACGTCACAAAATACATAACGTCACAAAAAAAGACGTCACAAAATACATAACGTCACAAAAATAAATGGCGTCACAAAAATTAATTACGTCACAAAATACATAACGTCACAAAAATAAATGACGTCACAAAATACATAACGTCACAAAAATAAATGGCGTCACAAAATACATAACGTAACAAAAATAAATGACGTCACAAAATACATAACGTCACAAAAAAAAGACGTCACAAAATACATAACGTCACAAAAAAAGACGTCACAAAATACATAACGTCACAAAAATAAATGACGTCACAAAATATTAATTACGTCACAAAATACATAACGTCACAAAAATAAATGACGTCACAAAATATTAATTACATCACAAAATACATAACGTCACAAAAATAAATGACGTCTCAAAATACATAACGTCACAAAATAAATAACGTCACAAAATACATAACGTCACAAAAATAAATGACGTCAAAAAATACATAAAGTCACAAAAATAAATGACGTCACAAAATACATAACGTCACAAAAATAAATGACGTCACAAAATACATAACGTCAAAAAAATTAATGACGTCACAAAATACATAACGTCACAAAAATAAATGACGTCACAAAATTAATTACGTCACAAGATACATAACGTCACAAAAATAAATGACGTCACAAAATACATAACGTCACAAAATACATAACGTCACAAAAATAAATGACGTCACAAAATACTCAACGTCACAAAAATAAATGACGTCACAAAATACATAACGTCACAAAAATAAATGAAGTCACAAAATACATAACGTCACAAAAATAAATGACGTCACAAAAATTAATTACGTCACAAAATACATAACGTCACAAAAATAAATGACGTCACAAAATACATAACGTCACAAAAATTAATGACGTCACAAAATACATAACGTCACAAAAATAAATGACATCACAAAAATTAATTACGTCAAAAAATTAATTACGTCACAAAATACATAACGTCACAAAAATAAATGACGTCACAAAATATATAACGTCACAAAATACATAACATCACAAAAATAAATGACGTCACAAAATACATAACGTCACAAAAATAAATGAAGTCACAAAATACATAACGTCACAAAAATAAATGACGTCACAAAAATTAATTACGTCACAAAATACATAACGTCACAAAAATAAATGACGTCACAAAATACATAACGTCACAAAAATTAATGACGTCACAAAATACATAACGTCACAAAAATAAATGACATCACAAAAATTAATTACGTCAAAAAATTAATTACGTCACAAAATACATAACGTCACAAAAATAAATGACGTCACAAAATATATAACGTCACAAAATACATAACGTCACAAAAATAAATGACGTCACAAAATACATAACGTCACAAAAATTAATGACGTCACAAAATACATAACGTCACCAAAAATAAATGACGTCGCAAAATACATAACGTCACAAAAATAAATGACGTCAAAAAATTTAATTAAGTCACAAAACATATAACGTCACAAAAATAAATGACGTCACAAAATACATAACGTCACAAAAATTAATGACGTCACAAAATACATAACGTCACAAAATACATATCGTCACAAAAATAAATGACGTCACAAAATACATAACGTCACAAAATACATAACGTCACAAAAAAAATGACGTCACAAAATACATAACGTCACAAAAAAAATTACGTCACAAAATACATAACGTCACAAAAAAATGACGTCACAAAATACATAACGTCACAAAAAAAGACGTCACAAAATACATAACGTCAAAAAAATAAATGACGTCACAAAATATTAATCACGTCACAAAATACATAACGTCACAAAAATAAATGACGTCACAAAATACAAAACGTCACAAAAATAAATGACGTCACAAAATACATAACGTCAAAAAAATTAATGACGTCACAAAATACATAACGTCACAAAAATAAATGACGTCACAAAATTAATTACGTCACAAGATACATAACGTCACAAAAATAAATGACGTCACAAAATACATAACGTCACAAAATACATAACGTCACAAAAATAAATGACGTCACAAAATACTCAACGTCACAAAAATAAATGACGTCACAAAATACATAACGTCACAAAAATAAATGAAGTCACAAAATACATAACGTCACAAAAATAAATGACGTCACAAAAATTAATTACGTCACAAAATACATAACGTCACAAAAATAAATGACGTCACAAAATACATAACGTCACAAAAATTAATGACGTCACAAAATACATAACGTCACAAAAATAAATGACATCACAAAAATTAATTTTTGTGACATCATTAATTTTTGTGAAGTTATGTATTTTGTGACTTAATTAATTTTTGTGACGTCATTTATTTTTGTGACGTTATGTATTTTGCGACGTCATTTATTTTTGTGACGTTATGTATTTTGTGACGTCATTTATTTTTGTGACGTTATGTATTTTGTGACGTTATGTATTTTGTGACGTTATGTATTTTGTGACGTAATTAATTTTTGTGAAGTTATGTATTTTGTGACGTCATTTATTTTTGTGACGTTTTGTATTTTGTGACGTCATTTATTTTTGTGACGTTATGTATTTTGTGACGTTATGTATTTTGTGACGTCATTTATTTTTGTGACGATATGTATTTTGTGACGTTATGTATTTTGTGACGTCATTAATTTTTGTGACGTTATGTATTTTGTGACGTCATTTATTTTTGTGACGTTATATGTTTTGTGAAATAATTAAATTTTTTGACGTCATTTATTTTTGTGACGTTATGTATTTTGTGACTTCATTTATTTTTGTTACGTTATGTATTTTGTGACGTCATTTATTTTTGTGACGTTATGTATTTTGTGACGTCATTTATTTTTGTGATGTTATGTATTTTGTGACGTTATATATTTTGTGACGTCATTTATTTTTGTGACGTTATGTATTTTGTGACTTAATTAATTTTTGTGACGTCATTTATTTTTGTGACGTTTTGTATTTTGGGACGTCATTTATTTTTGTGACGTTATGTATTTTGTGAGGTTATGTATTTTGTGACGTTATGTATTTTGTAATTAATTTTTGTGTCGTCATTTATTTTTGTGAAGTTATGTATTTTGTGACTTAATTAATTTTTGTGACGTCATTTATTTTTGTGACGTTATGTATTTTGTGACGTGATTAATATTTTGTGACGTCATTTATTTTTTTGACGTTATGTATTTTGTGACGTCTTTTTTTGTGACGTTATGTATTTTGTGACGTCATTTTTTTGTGACGTTATGTATTTTGTGACGTAATTTTTTTTGTGACGTTATGTATTTTGTGACGTCATTTTTTTTGTGACGTTATGTATTTTGTGACGTTATGTATTTTGTGACGTCATTTATTTTTGTGACGATATGTATTTTGTGACGTTATGTATTTTGTGACGTCATTAATTTTTGTGACGTTATGTATTTTGTGACGTCATTTATTTTTGTGACGTTATATGTTTTGTGACTTAATTAAATTTTTTGACGTCATTTATTTTTGTGACGTTATGTATTTTGCGACGTCATTTATTTTTGGTGACGTTATGTATTTTGTGACGTCATTAATTTTTGTGACGTTATGTATTTTGTGACGTCATTTATTTTTGTGACGTTATGTATTTTGTGACGTTATATATTTTGTGACGTCATTTATTTTTGTGACGTTATGTATTTTGTGACGTAATTAATTTTTTCACGTAATTAATTTTTGTGATGTCATTTATTTTTGTGACGTTATGTATTTTGTGACGTCATTAATTTTTGTGACGTTATGTATTTTGTGACGTCATTTATTTTTGTGACGTTGAGTATTTTGTGACGTCATTTATTTTTGTGACGTTATGTATTTTGTGACGTTATGTATTTCGTGACGTCATTTATTTTTGTGACGTTATGTATCTTGTGACGTAATTAATTTTGTGACGTCATTTATTTTTGTGACGTTATGTATTTTGTGACGTTATTTATTTTGTGACGTTATGTATTTTGAGACGTCATTTATTTTTGTGACGTTATGTATTTTGTGATGTAATTAATATTTTGTGACGTCATTTATTTTTGTGACGTTATGTATTTTGTGACGTAATTAATATTTTGTGACGTCATTTATTTTTGTGACGTTATGTATTTTGTGACGTCTTTTTTTGTGACGTTATGTATTTTGTGACGTCTTTTTTTTGTGACGTTATGTATTTTGTGACGTCATTTATTTTTGTTACGTTATGTATTTTGTGACGCCATTTATTTTTGTGACGTTATGTATTTTGTGACGTCATTTATTTTTGTGACGTTATGTATTTTGTGACGTAATTAATTTTTGTGACGCCATTTATTTTTGTGACGTTATGTATTTTGTGACGTCTTTTTTTGTGACGTTATGTATTTTGTGACGTTATGTATTTTGTGACGTCATTTATTTTTGTGACGTTATGTATTTTGTGACGTAATTAATTTTTGTGACGTCATTTATTTTTGTGACGTTATGTATTTTGTGACGTCATTTATTTTTGTGACGTTATGTATTTTGTGACGTCATTTATTTTTTTGACGTTATGTATTTTGTGACGCCATTTATTTTTGTGACGTTATGTATTTTGTGACGTTATGTATTTTGTGCCGTTATGTATTTTGTGACGTCATTTATTTTTGTGACGTTATGTATTTTTTGACGTCATTTATTTTTGTGACGGTTTGTATTTTGTGCCGTTATGTATTTTGTGACGTTATGTATTTTATGACGTCATTTATTTTTGTGACGTTATGTATTTTGTGATGTAATTAATATTTTGTGACGTCATTTATTTTTGTGACGTTATGTATTTTGTGACGTAATTAATATTTTGTGACGTCATTTATTTTTGTGACGTTATGTATTTTGTGACGTCTTTTTTTGTGACGTTATGTATTTTGTGACGTCATTTATTTTTGTGACGTTATGTATTTTGTGACGTAATTAATTTTTGTGACGTCATTTATTTTTGTGACGTTATGTATTTTGTGACGTCATTTATTTTTGTGACGTTATGTATTTTGTGACGTCATTTATTTTTTTGACGTTATGTATTTTGTGACACCATTTATTTTTGTGACGTTATTTATTTTGTGACGTTATGTATTTTGTGACGTTATGTATTTTGTGACGTAATTTATTTTTGTGACGTTATGTATTTTGTGACTTAATTAATTTTTGTGACGTCATTTATTTTTGTGACGTTATGTATTTTGTGACGTCATTTATTTTTGTGACGTTATGTATTTTGTGACGCCATTTATTTTTGTGACGTTATGTATTTTGTGACGTTATGTATTTTGTGACGTAATTTTTTTTTGTGACGTTATGTATTTTGTGACTTAATTAATTTTTGTGACGTCATTTATTTTTGTGACGTTATGTATTTTGTGACGTTATGTATTTTGTGACAACATTTATTTTTGTGACGTTATGTATTTTGTGACGTCATTTATTTTTTTGACGTTATGTATTTTGTGACGTCATTTATTTTTGTGACGTTATATGTTTTGTGACTTAATTAAATTTTTTGACGTCATTTATTTTTGTGACGTTATGTATTTTGTGACTTCATTTATTTTTGTTACGTTATGTATTTTGTGACGTCATTTATTTTTGTGACGTTATGTATTTTGTGACGTCATTTATTTTTTTGATGTTATGTATTTTGTGACGTTATATATTTTGTGACGTCATTTATTTTTGTGACGTTATGTATTTTGTGACGTAATTAATTTTTTGACGTAATTTATTTTTGTGACGTCATTTATTTTTGTGACGTTATGTATTTTGTGACGTCATTAATTTTTGTGACGTTATGTATTTTGTGACGTCATTTATTTTTGTGACGTTATGTATTTTGTGACGTAATTAATTTTTGTGACGTCATTTATTTTTGTGACGTTATGTATTTTGTGACTTCATTTATTTTTGTGACGTTATGTATTTTGTGACGTCATTTTTTTGTGACGTTGAGTATTTTGTGACGTCATTTATTTTTGTGACGTTATGTATTTTGTGACGTTATGTATTTTGTGACGTTATGTATTTTGTGACGTTATGTATTTTGTGACGTCATTTATTTTGTGACGTTATGTATCTTGTGACGTAATTAATTTTGTGACGTCATTTATTTTTGTGACGTTATGTATTTTGTGACGTCATTAATTTTTTTGACGTTATATATTTTGTGACGTCATTTATTTTTGTGACGTTATGTATTTTGTGACGTCATTTATTTTTGTGACGTTATGTATTTTTTGACGTCATTTATTTTTGTGACGTTATGTATTTTGTGACGTTATGTATTTTGTGACGTCATTTATTTTTGTGACGTTATGTATTTTGTGATGTAATTAATATTTTTTGACGTCATTTATTTTTGTGACGTTATGTATTTTACGACGTAATTAATATTTTGTGACGTCATTTATTTTTGTGACGTTATGTATTTTGTGACGTAATTAATTTTTGTGACATCATTAATTTTTGTGAAGTTATGTATTTTGTGACTTAATTAATTTTTGTGACGTCATTTATTTTTGTGACGTTATGTATTTTGCGACGTCATTTATCTTTGTGACGTTATGTATTTTGTGACGTCATTTATTTTTGTGACGTTATGTATTTTGTGACGTTATGTATTTTGTGACGTTATGTATTTTGTGACGTAATTAATTTTTGTGAAGTTATGTATTTTGTGACGTCATTTATTTTTGTGACGTTTTGTATTTTGTGACGTCATTTATTTTTGTGACGTTATGTATTTTGTGACGTTATGTATTTTGTGACGTCATTTATTTTTGTGACGATATGTATTTTGTGACGTTATGTATTTTGTGACGTCATTAATTTTTGTGACGTTATATATTTTGTGACGTCATTTATTTTTGTGACGTTATATGTTTTGTGAAATAATTAAATTTTTTGACGTCATTTATTTTTGTGACGTTATGTATTTTGTGACTTCATTTATTTTTGTTACGTTATGTATTTTGTGACGTCATTTATTTTTGTGACGTTATATATTTTGTGACGTCATTTATTTTTGTGATGTTATGTATTTTGTGACGTTATATATTTTGTGACGTCATTTATTTTTGTGACGTTATGTATTTTGTGACTTAATTAATTTTTGTGACGTCATTTATTTTTGTGACGTTTTGTATTTTGTGACGTCATTTATTTTTGTGACGTTATGTATTTTGTGACGTTATGTATTTTGTGACGTTATGTATTTTGTGACGTAATTAATTTTTGTGTCGTCATTTATATTTGTGAAGTTATGTATTTTGTGACTTAATTAATTTTTGTGACGTCATTTATTTTTGTGACGTTATGTATTTTGTGACGTCATTTATTTTTGTGACGTTTTGTATTTTGTGACGTCATTTATTTTTGTGACGTTATGTATTTTGTGACGTGATTAATATTTTGTGACGTCATTTATTTTTTTGACGTTATGTATTTTGTGACGTCTTTTTTTGTGACGTTATGTATTTTGTGACGTCATTTTTTTGTGACGTTATGTATTTTGTGACGTAATTTTTTTTGTGACGTTATGTATTTTGTGACGTCATTTTTTTTGTGACGTTATGTATTTTGTGACGTTATGTATTTTGTGACGTCATTTATTTTTGTGACGATATGTATTTTGTGACGTTATGTATTTTGTGACGTCATTAATTTTTGTGACGTTATGTATTTTGTGACGTCATTTATTTTTGTGACGTTATATGTTTTGTGACTTAATTAAATTTTTTGACGTCATTTATTTTTGTGACGTTATGTATTTTGTGACTTAATTTATTTTTGTTACGTTATGTATTTTGTGACGTCATTTATTTTTGTGACGTTATGTATTTTGTGACGTCATTTATTTTTGTGACGTTATGTATTTTGTTACGTTATATATTTTGTGACGTCATTTATTTTTGTGACGTTATGTATTTTGTGACGTAATTAATTTTTTGACGTAATTAATTTTTGTGATGTCATTTATTTTTGTGACGTTATGTTCTTTGTGACGTCATTAATTTTTGTGACGTTATGTATTTTGTGACGTCATTTATTTTTGTGACGTTATGTATTTTGTGACGTAATTAATTTTTGTGACGTCATTTATTTTTGTGACGTTATGTATTTTGTGACTTCATTTATTTTTGTGACGTTATGTATTTTGTGACGTCATTTATTTTTGTGATGTTATGTATTTTGTGACGTTATATATTTTGTGACGTCATTTATTTTTGTGACGTTATGTATTTTGTGACGTAATTAATTTTTTGACGTAATTAATTTTTGTGATGTCATTTATTTTTGTGACGTTATGTATTTTGTGACGTCATTAATTTTTGTGACGTTATGTATTTTGTGACGTCATTTATTTTTGTGACGTTATGTATTTTGTGACGTAATTAATTTTTGTGACGTCATTTATTTTTGTGACGTTATGTATTTTGTGACTTCATTTATTTTTGTGACGTTATGTATTTTGTGACGTCATTTATTTTTGTGACGTTGAGTATTTTGTGACGTCATTTATTTTTGTGACGTTATGTATTTTGTGACGTTATGTATTTTGTGACGTCATTTATTTTTGTGACGTTATGTATTTTGTGACGTAATTAATTTTTTGACGTAATTTATTTTTGTGACGTCATTTATTTTTGTGACGTTATGTATTTTGTGACGTCATTAATTTTTGTGACGTTATGTATTTTGTGACGTCATTTATTTTTGTGACGTTATGTATTTTGTGACGTAATTAATTTTTGTGACGTCATTTATTTTTGTGACGTTATGTATTTTGTGACTTCATTTATTTTTGTGACGTTATGTATTTTGTGACGTCATTTTTTTGTGACGTTGAGTATTTTGTGACGTCATTTATTTTTGTGACGTTATGTATTTTGTGACGTTATGTATTTTGTGACGTTATGTATTTTGTGACGTTATGTATTTTGTGACGTCATTTATTTTGTGACGTTATGTATCTTGTGACGTAATTAATTTTGTGACGTCATTTATTTTTGTGACGTTATGTATTTTGTGACGTCATTAATTTTTTTGACGTTATGTATTTTGTGACGTCATTTATTTTTGTGACGTTATGTATTTTGTGACGTCATTTATTTTTGTGACGTTATGTATTTTTTGACGTCATTTATTTTTGTGACGTTATGTATTTTGTGACGTTATGTATTTTGTGATGTCATTTATTTTTGTGACGTTATGTATTTTGTGACGTCATTTATTTTTGTGACGTTATGTATTTTTTGACGTCATTTATTTTTGTGACGTTATGTATTTTGTGACGTTATGTATTTTGTGACGTTATGTATTTTGTGACGTTATGTATTTTGTAATTAATTTTTGTGTCGTCATTTATTTTTGTGAAGTTATGTATTTTGTGACTTAATTAATTTTTGTGACGTCATTTATTTTTGTGACGTTATGTATTTTGTGACGTCATTTATTTTTGTGACGTTTTGTATTTTGTGACGTCATTTATTTTTGTGACGTTATGTATTTTGTGACGTGATTAATATTTTGTGACGTCATTTATTTTTTTGACGTTATGTATTTTGTGACGTCTTTTTTTGTGACGTTATGTATTTTGTGACGTCATTTTTTTGTGACGTTATGTATTTTGTGACGTAATTTTTTTTGTGACGTTATGTATTTTGTGACGTCATTTTTTTTGTGACGTTATGTATTTTGTGACGTTATGTATTTTGTGACGTCATTTATTTTTGTGACGATATGTATTTTGTGACGTTATGTATTTTGTGACGTCATTAATTTTTGTGACGTTATGTATTTTGTGACGTCATTTATTTTTGTGACGTTATATGTTTTGTGACTTAATTAAATTTTTTGACGTCATTTATTTTTGTGACGTTATGTATTTTGCGACGTCATTTATTTTTGGTGACGTTATGTATTTTGTGACGTCATTAATTTTTGTGACGTTATGTATTTTGTGACGTCATTTATTTTTGTGACGTTATGTATTTTGTGACGTTATATATTTTGTGACGTCATTTATTTTTGTGACGTTATGTATTTTGTGACGTAATTAATTTTTTGACGTAATTAATTTTTGTGATGTCATTTATTTTTGTGACGTTATGTATTTTGTGACGTCATTAATTTTTGTGACGTTATGTATTTTGTGACGTCATTTATTTTTGTGACGTTATGTATTTTGTGACTTCATTTATTTTTGTGACGTTATGTATTTTGTGACGTCATTTATTTTTGTGATGTTATGTATTTTGTGACGTTATATATTTTGTGACGTCATTTATTTTTGTGACGTTATGTATTTTGTGACGTAATTAATTTTTTGACGTAATTAATTTTTGTGATGTCATTTATTTTTGTGACGTTATGTATTTTGTGACGTCATTAATTTTTGTGACGTTATGTATTTTGTGACGTCATTTATTTTTGTGACGTTATGTATTTTGTGACGTAATTAATTTTTGTGACGTCATTTAATTTGTGACGTTATGTATTTTGTGACTTCATTTATTTTTGTGACGTTATGTATTTTGTGACGTCATTTATTTTTGTGACGTTGAGTATTTTGTGACGTCATTTATTTTTGTGACGTTATGTATTTTGTGACGTTATGTATTTTGTGACGTCATTTATTTTTGTGACGTTATGTATCTTGTGACGTAATTAATTTTGTGACGTCATTTATTTTTGTGACGTTATGTATTTTGTGACGTCATTAATTTTTTTGACGTTATGTATTTTGTGACGTCATTTATTTTTGTGACGTTATGTATTTTGTGACGTCATTTATTTTTGTGACTTTATGTATTTTTTGACGTCATTTATTTTTGTGACGTTATGTATTTTGTGACGTTATTTATTTTGTGACGTTATGTATTTTGAGACGTCATTTATTTTTGTGACGTTATGTATTTTGTGATGTAATTAATATTTTGTGACGTCATTTATTTTTGTGACGTTATGTATTTTGTGACGTAATTAATATTTTGTGACGTCATTTATTTTTGTGACGTTATGTATTTTGTGACGTCTTTTTTTGTGACGTTATGTATTTTGTGACGTCTTTTTTTTGTGACGTTATGTATTTTGTGACGTCATTTATTTTTGTTACGTTATGTATTTTGTGACGCCATTTATTTTTGTGACGTTATGTATTTTGTGACGTCATTTATTTTTGTGACGTTATGTATTTTGTGACGTAATTAATTTTTGTGACGCCATTTATTTTTGTGACGTTATGTATTTTGTGACGTCTTTTTTTGTGACGTTATGTATTTTGTGACGTTATGTATTTTGTGACGTCATTTATTTTTGTGACGTTATGTATTTTGTGACGTAATTAATTTTTGTGACGTCATTTATTTTTGTGACGTTATGTATTTTGTGACGTCATTTATTTTTGTGACGTTATGTATTTTGTGACGTCATTTATTTTTTTGACGTTATGTATTTTGTGACGCCATTTATTTTTGTGACGTTATGTATTTTGTGACGTTATGTATTTTGTGCCGTTATGTATTTTGTGACGTCATTTATTTTTGTGACGTTATGTATTTTTTGACGTCATTTATTTTTGTGACGGTTTGTATTTTGTGCCGTTATGTATTTTGTGACGTTATGTATTTTATGACGTCATTTAATTTTGTGACGTTATGTATTTTGTGATGTAATTAATATTTTGTGACGTCATTTATTTTTGTGACGTTATGTATTTTGTGACGTAATTAATATTTTGTGACGTCATTTATTTTTGTGACGTTATGTATTTTGTGACGTCTTTTTTGTGACGTTATGTATTTTGTGACGTCATTTATTTTTGTGACGTTATGTATTTTGTGACGTAATTAATTTTTGTGACGTCATTTATTTTTGTGACGTTATGTATTTTGTGACGTCATTTATTTTTGTGACGTTATGTATTTTGTGACGTCATTTATTTTTTTGACGTTATGTATTTTGTGACGCCATTTATTTTTGTGACGTTATTTATTTTGTGACGTTATGTATTTTGTGACGTTATGTATTTTGTGACGTAATTTATTTTTGTGACGTTATGTATTTTGTGACTTAATTAATTTTTGTGACGTCATTTATTTTTGTGACGTTATGTATTTTGTGACGTCATTTATTTTTGTGACGTTATGTATTTTGTGACGCCATTTATTTTTGTGACGTTATGTATTTTGTGACGTTATGTATTTTGTGACGTAATTTTTTTTTGTGACGTTATGTATTTTGTGACTTAATTAATTTTTGTGACGTCATTTATTTTTGTGACGTTATGTATTTTGTGACGTTATGTATTTTGTGACAACATTTATTTTTGTGACGTTATGTATTTTGTGACGTCATTTATTTTTTTGACGTTATGTATTTTGTGACGCCATTTATTTTTGTGACGTTATTTATTTTGTGACGTTATGTATTTTGTGACGTTATTTTTTTTGTGACGTTATGTATTTTGTGACGTCATTTATTTTTGTGACGTTATGTATTTTGTGACGTCATTTATTTTTTTGACGTTATGTATTTTGTGACGTATTTTTTTGTGACGTTATGTATTTTGTGACGTCATTTTTTGTTACGTTATGTATTTTGTGACGTAATTTTTTTGTGACGTTATGTATTTTGTGACGTCATTTATTTTTGTGACGTTATGTATTTTTGACGTTATGTATTTTGTGACGTCATTTATTTTTGTGACGTTATGTATTTTTTGACGTCATTTATTTTTGTGACGTTATGTATTTTGTGACGTCATTTATTTTTTTGACGTTATGTATTTTGTGACTTAATTAATTTTTGTGACGTCATTTATTTTTGTGACGTTATGTATTTTGTGACATTATTTATTTTTGTGACGTTATGTATTTTGTGACGCCATTTATTTTTGTGACGTTATGTATTTTGTGACGTTATGTATTTTGTGACGTCATTTATTTTTGTGACGTTTTGTATTTTGTGACGTCATTTATTTTTGTGACGTTATGTATTTTGTGACGTAATTTTTTTTTGTGACGTTATGTATTTTGTGACTTAATTAATTTTTGTGACGTCATTTATTTTTGTGACGTTATGTATTTTGTGACGTCATTTATTTTTGTGACGTTATGAATTTTGTGACGTCTTTTTTTGTGACGTTATGTATTTTGTGACGTATTTTTTTGTGACGTTATGTATTTTGTGACGTCATTTTTTGTTACGTTATGTATTTTGTGACGTAATTTTTTTGTGACGTTATGTATTTTGTGACGTCATTTATTTTTGTGACGTTATGTATTTTGTGACGTTATGTATTTTGTGACGTCATTTATTTTTGTGACGTTATGTATTTTTTGACGTCATTTATTTTTGTGACGTTATGTATTTTGTGACGTCATTTATTTTTTTGACGTTATGTATTTTGTGACTTAATTAATTTTTGTGACGTCATTTATTTTTGTGACGTTATGTATTTTGTGACATTATTTATTTTTGTGACGTTATGTATTTTGTGACGCCATTTATTTTTGTGACGTTATGTATTTTGTGACGTCATTTATTTTTGTGACGTTATGTATTTTGTGACGTCATTTATTTTTGTGACGTTATGTATTTTGTGACGTCATTTATTTTTGTGACGTTATGTATTTTGTGACGTCATTTATTTTTTTGACGTTATGTATTTTGTGACTTAATTAATTTTTGTGACGTCATTTATTTTTGTGACGTTATGTATTTTGTGACATTATTTATTTTTGTGACGTTATGCATTTTGTGACGTGATTAATATTTTGTGACGTCATTTATTTTTGTGACGTTATGTATTTTGTGACGTAATTAATATTTTGTGACGTCATTTATTTTTGTGACGTTATGTATTTTGTGACGTCATTTATTTTTGTGACGTTATGTATTTTGTGACGTCATTTATTTTTGTGACGTTATGTATTTTGTGACGTCATTTATTTTTTTGAAGTTATGTATTTTATTGACGCCATTTATTTTTGTGACGTTATGTATTTTGTTACGTCATTTATTTTTGTGACGTTATGTATTTTGTGACGTTATGTATTTTGTGACGTAATTAATTTTTGTGTCGTCATTTATTTTTGTGACGTTATGTATTTTGTGACGTTATGTATTTTGTGACGTCATTTATTTTGTGACGTTATGTATCTTGTGACGTAATTAATTTTGTGACGTCATTTATTTTTGTGACGTTATGTATTTTGTGACGTCATTAATTTTTTTGACGTTATGTATTTTGTGACGTCATTTATTTTTGTGACGTTATGTATTTTGTGACGTCATTTATTTTTGTGACGTTATGTATTTTTTGACGTCATTTATTTTTGTGACGTTATGTATTTTGTGACGTTATGTATTTTGTGACGTCATTTATTTTTGTGACGTTATGTATTTTGTGATGTAATTAATATTTTTTGACGTCATTTATTTTTGTGACGTTATGTATTTTACGACGTAATTAATATTTTGTGACGTCATTTATTTTTGTGACGTTATGTATTTTGTGATGTCATTTATTTTTGTGACGTTATGTATTTTGTGACATTATTTATTTTTGTGACGTTATGTATTTTGTGACGCCATTTATTTTTGTGACGTTATGTATTTTGTGACGTTATGTATTTTGTGACGTCATTTATTTTTGTGACGTTATGTATTTTGTGACGTCATTTATTTTTGTGACGTTATGTATTTTGTGACGTCATTTATTTTTGTGACGTTATGTATTTTGTGACGTCATTTATTTTTTTGACGTTATGTATTTTGTGACTTAATTAATTTTTGTGACGTCATTTATTTTTGTGACGTTATGTATTTTGTGACATTATTTATTTTTGTGACGTTATGCATTTTGTGACGTGATTAATATTTTGTGACGTCATTTATTTTTGTGACGTTATGTATTTTGTGACGTAATTAATATTTTGTGACGTCATTTATTTTTGTGACGTTATGTATTTTGTGACGTCATTTATTTTTGTGACGTTATGTATTTTGTGACATTATTTATTTTTGTGACGTTATGCATTTTGTGACGTGATTAATATTTTGTGACGTCATTTATTTTTGTGACGTTATGTATTTTGTGACGTAATTAATATTTTGTGACGTCATTTATTTTTGTGACGTTATGTATTTTGTGACGTCATTTATTTTTGTGACGTTATGTATTTTGTGACGTCATTTATTTTTGTGACGTTATGTATTTTGTGACGTCATTTATTTTTTTGAAGTTATGTATTTTATTGACGCCATTTATTTTTGTGACGTTATGTATTTTGTGACGTCATTTATTTTTGTGACGTTATGTATTTTGTGACGTTATGTATTTTGTGACGTAATTAATTTTTGTGTCGTCATTTATTTTTGTGACGTTATGTATTTTGTGACGTTATGTATTTTGTGACGTCATTTATTTTGTGACGTTATGTATCTTGTGACGTAATTAATTTTGTGACGTCATTTATTTTTGTGACGTTATGTATTTTGTGACGTCATTAATTTTTTTGACGTTATGTATTTTGTGACGTCATTTATTTTTGTGACGTTATGTATTTTGTGACGTCATTTATTTTTGTGACGTTATGTATTTTTTGACGTCATTTATTTTTGTGACGTTATGTATTTTGTGACGTTATGTATTTTGTGACGTCATTTATTTTTGTGACGTTATGTATTTTGTGATGTAATTAATATTTTTTGACGTCATTTATTTTTGTGACGTTATGTATTTTACGACGTAATTAATATTTTGTGACGTCATTTATTTTTGTGACGTTATGTATTTTGTGATGTCATTTATTTTTGTGACGTTATGTATTTTGTGACGTAATTAATTTTTGTGACATCATTTATTTTTGTGAAGTTATGTATTTTGTGACTTAATTAATTTTTGTGACGTCATTTATTTTTGTGACGTTATGTATTTTGCGACGTCATTTATTTTTGTGACGTTATGTATTTTGTGACGTCATTTATTTTTGTGACGTTATGTATTTTGTGACGTTATGTATTTTGTGACGTTATGTATTTTGTGACGTAATTAATTTTTGTGAAGTTATGTATTTTGTGACGTCATTTATTTTTGTGACGTTTTGTATTTTGTGACGTCATTTATTTTTGTGACGTTATGTATTTTGTGACGTTATGTATTTTGTGACGTCATTTATTTTTGTGACGATATGTATTTTGTGACGTTATGTATTTTGTGACGTCATTAATTTTTGTGACGTTATGTATTTTGTGACGTCATTTATTTTTGTGACGTTATATGTTTTGTGACTTAATTAAATTTTTTGACGTCATTTATTTTTGTGACGTTATGTATTTTGTGACTTCATTTATTTTTGTTACGTTATGTATTTTGTGACGTCATTTATTTTTGTGACGTTATGTATTTTGTGACGTCATTTATTTTTGTGATGTTATGTATTTTGTGACGTTATATATTTTGTGACGTCATTTATTTTTGTGACGTTATGTATTTTGTGACGTCATTAATTTTTGTGACGTTATGTATTTTGTGACGTCATTTTTTTTGTGACGTTATGTATTTTGTGACGTAATTAATTTTTGTGACGTCATTCATTTTTGTGACGTTATGTATTTTGTGACTTCATTTATTTTTGTGACGTTATGAATTTTGTGACGTCATTTATTTTTGTGACGTTGAGTATTTTGTGACGTCATTTATTTTTGTGACGTTATGTATTTTGTGACGTCATTTATTTTTGTGACGTTATGTATCTTGTGACGTAATTAATTTTGTGACGTCATTTATTTTTGTGAAGTTATGTATTTTGTGACTTAATTAATTTTTGTGACGTCATTTATTTTTGTGACGTTATGTATTTTGTGACGTCATTTATTTTTGTGACGTTTTGTATTTTGTGACGTCATTTATTTTTGTGACGTTATGTATTTTGTGACGTGATTAATATTTTGTGACGTCATTTATTTTTTTGACGTTATGTATTTTGTGACGTCTTTTTTGTGACGTTATGTATTTTGTGACGTCATTTTTTTGTGACGTTATGTATTTTGTGACGTAATTTTTTTTGTGACGTTATGTATTTTGTGACGTCATTTTTTTGTGACGTTATGTATTTTGTGACGTTATGTATTTTGTGACGTCATTTATTTTTGTGACGATATGTATTTTGTGACGTTATGTATTTTGTGACGTCATTAATTTTTGTGACGTTATGTATTTTGTGACGTCATTTATTTTTGTGACGTTATATGTTTTGTGACTTAATTAAATTTTTTGACGTCATTTATTTTTGTGACGTTATGTATTTTGTGACTTAATTTATTTTTGTTACGTTATGTATTTTGTGACGTCATTTATTTTTGTGACGTTATGTATTTTGTGACGTCATTTATTTTTGTGACGTTATGTATTTTTTGACGTCATTTATTTTTGTGATGTTATGTATTTTGTGACGTTATATATTTTGTGACGTCATTTATTTTTGTGACGTTATGTATTTTGTGACGTCATTAATTTTTGTGACGTTATGTATTTTGTGACGTCATTTTTTTTGTGACGTTATGTATTTTGTGACGTAATTAATTTTTGTGACGTCATTCATTTTTGTGACGTTATGTATTTTGTGACTTCATTTATTTTTGTGACGTTATGTATTTTGTGACGTCATTTATTTTTGTGACGTTGAGTATTTTGTGACGTCATTTATTTTTGTGACGTTATGTATTTTGTGACGTCATTTATTTTTGTGACGTTATGTATCTTGTGACGTAATTAATTTTGTGACGTCATTTATTTTTGTGAAGTTATGTATTTTGTGACTTAATTAATTTTTGTGACGTCATTTATTTTTGTGACGTTATGTATTTTGTGACGTCATTTATTTTTGTGACGTTTTGTATTTTGTGACGTCATTTATTTTTGTGACGTTATGTATTTTGTGACGTGATTAATATTTTGTGACGTCATTTATTTTTTTGACGTTATGTATTTTGTGACGTCTTTTTTTGTGACGTTATGTATTTTGTGACGTCATTTTTTTGTGACGTTATGTATTTTGTGACGTAATTTTTTTTGTGACGTTATGTATTTTGTGACGTCATTTTTTTGTGACGTTATGTATTTTGTGACGTTATGTATTTTGTGACGTCATTTATTTTTGTGACGATATGTATTTTGTGACGTTATGTATTTTGTGACGTCATTAATTTTTGTGACGTTATGTATTTTGTGACGTCATTTATTTTTGTGACGTTATATGTTTTGTGACTTAATTAAATTTTTTGACGTCATTTATTTTTGTGACGTTATGTATTTTGTGACTTAATTTATTTTTGTTACGTTATGTATTTTGTGACGTCATTTATTTTTGTGACGTTATGTATTTTGTGACGTCATTTATTTTTGTGATGTTATGTATTTTGTGACGTTATATATTTTTAGACGTCATTTATTTTTGTGACGTTATGTATTTTGATACGTAATTAATTTTTTGACGTAATTAATTTTTGTGATGTCATTTATTTTTGTGACGTTATGTATTTTGTGACGTCATTAATTTTAGTGACATTATGTATTTTGTGACGTAATTTATTTTTGTGACGTTATGTATTTTGTGACGTAATTAATTTTTGTGACGTCATTTATTTTTGTGACGTTATGTATTTTGTGACTTCATTTATTTTTGTGACGTTATGTATTTTGTGACGTCATTTATTTTTGTGACGTTGAGTATTTTGTGACGTCATTTATTTTTGTGACGTTATTTATTTTGTGACGTTATGTATTTTGTGACGTCATTTATTTTTGTGACGTTATGTATCTTGTGACGTAATTAATTTTGTGACGTCATTTATTTTTGTGACGTTATGTATTTTGTGACGTCATTAATTTTTTTGACGTTATGTATTTTGTGACGTCATTTATTTTTGTGACGTTATGTATTTTGTGACGTCATTTATTTTTGTGACGTTATGTATTTTTTGACGTCATTTATTTTTGTGACGTTATGTATTTTGTGACGTTATTTATTTTGTGACGTTATGTATTTTGAGACGTCATTTATTTTTGTGACGTTATGTATTTTGTGATGTAGTTAATATTTTGTGACGTCATTTATTTTTGTGACGTTATGTATTTTGTGACGTAATTAATATTTTGTGACGTCATTTATTTTTGTGACGTTATGTATTTTGTGACGTCTTTTTTTGTGACGTTATGTATTTTGTGACGTCTTTTTTTGTGACGTTATGTATTTTGTGACGTCATTTATTTTTGTTACGTTATGTATTTTGTGACGCCATTTATTTTTGTACGTTATGTATTTTGTGACGTCATTTATTTTTGTGACGTTATGTATTTTGTGACGTAATTAATTTTTGTGACGCCATTTATTTTTGTGAAGTTATGTATTTTGTGACTTAATTAATTTTTGTGACGTCATTTATTTTTGTGACGTTATGTATTTTGTGACGTCATTTATTTTTGTGACGTTATGTATTTTGTGACGTAATTAATATTTTGTGACGTCATTTATTTTTGTGACGTTATGTATTTTGTGACGTCTTTTTTTGTGACGTTATGTATTTTGTGACGTCATTTTTTTGTGACGTTATGTATTTTGTGACGTCATTTATTTTTGTGACGTTATGTATTTTGTGACGTAATTAATTTTTGTGACGTCATTTATTTTTGTGACGTTATGTATTTTGTGACGTCATTTATTTTTGTGACGTTATGTATTTTGTGACGTCATTTATTTTTTTTACGTTATGTATTTTGTGACGCCATTTATTTTTGTGACGTTATGTATTTTGTGACGTTATGTATTTTGTGACGTTATGTATTTTGTGACGTAATTTATTTTTGTGACGTTATGTATTTTTTGACTTAATTAATTTTTGTGACGTCATTTATTTTTGTGACGTTATGTATTTTGTGAGGTCATTTATTTTTGTGACGTTATGTATTTTGTGACGCCATTTATTTTTGTGACGTTATGTATTTTGTGACGTTATGTATTTTGTGACGTAATTTTTTTTGTGACGTTATGTATTTTGTGACCTAATTAATTTTTGTGACGTCATTTATTTTTGTGACGTTATGTATTTTGTGACGTTATGTATTTTGTGACAACATTTATTTTTGTGACGTTATGTATTTTGTGACGTTATTTTTTTTGTGACGTTATGTATTTTGTGACGTCAATTATTTTTGTGACGTTATGTATTTTGTGACGTAATTAATTTTTGTGACGTCATTTATTTTTGTGAAGTTACGTATTTTGTGACTTAATTAATTTTTGTGACGTCTTTTATTTTTGTGACGTTATGTATTTTTGACGTCATTTATTTTTGTGACGTTATGTATTATGTGACGTCATTTATTTTTGTGACGTTATGTATTTTGTGACGTAATTAATTTTTGTGACGTCATTTATTTTTGTGAAGTTATGTATTTTGTGACTTAATTAATTTTTGTGACGTCATTTATTTTTGTGACGTTATGTATTTTGTGACGTCATTTATTTTTGTGACGTTATGAATTTTGTGACGTCTTTTTTTGTGACGTTATGTATTTTGTGACGTCTTTTTTTGTGACGTTATGTATTTTGTGACGTCATTTTTTGTTACGTTATGTATTTTGTGACGTAATTTTTTTGTGACGTTATGTATTTTGTGACGTCATTTATTTTTGTGACGTTATGTATTTTGTGACGTTATGTATTTTGTGACGTCATTTATTTTTGTGACGTTATGTATTTTTTGACGTCTTTTTTTGTGACGTTATGTATTTTGTGTCGTCATTTATTTGTGACGTTATGTATTTTGTGACGTCATTTATTTTTGTGACGTTATGTATTTTGTGACGTTATTTATTTTTGTGACGTTATGTATTTTGTGACGTCATTTATTTTTTTGACGTTATGTATTTTGTGACTTAATTAATTTTTGTGACGTCATTTATTTTTGTGACGTTATGTATTTTGTGACATTATTTATTTTTGTGACGTTATGTATTTTGTGACGCCATTTATTTTTGTGACGTTATGTATTTTGTGACGTTATGTATTTTGTGACGTAAATTATTTTTGTGACGTTATGTATTTTGTGACTTAATTAATTTTTGTGACGTCATTTATTTTTGTGACGTTATGTATTTTGTTACGTCATTTATTTTTGTGACGTTATGTATTTTGTGACATCATTTATTTTTGTGACGTTATGTATTTTTTGACGTGATTTATTTTTGTGACGTTATGCATTTTGTGACGTGATTAATATTTTGTGACGTCATTTATTTTTGTGACGTTATGTATTTTGTGACGTAATTAATATTTTGTGACGTCATTTATTTTTGTGACGTTATGTATTTTGTGACGTCATTTATTTTTGTGACGTTATGTATTTTGTGACGTCATTTATTTTTGTGACGTTATGTATTTTGTGACGTCATTTATTTTTTTGAAGTTATGTATTTTATTGACGCCATTTATTTTTGTGACGTTATGTATTTTGTGACGTCATTTATTTTTGTGACGTTATGTATTTTGTGACGTTATGTATTTTGTGACGTTATGTATTTTGTGACGTAATTAATTTTTGTGTCGTCATTTATTTTTGTGACGTTGTGTATTTTTGACGTCATTTATTTTTGTGACGTTATGTATTTTGTGACGAAATTAATTTTTGTGACGTCATTTATTTTTGTGAAGTTATGTATTTTGTGACTTAATTAATTTTTGTGACGTCATTTATTTTTGTGACGTTATGTATTTTGTGACGTCATTTATTTTTGTGACGTTTTGTATTTTGTGACGTCATTTATTTTTGTGACCTTATGTATTTTGTGACGTAATTAATATTTTGTGACGTCATTTATTTTTGTGACGTTATGTATTTTGTGACGTCATTTATTTTTGTGACGATATGTATTTTGTGACGTTATGTATTTTGTGACGTCATTAATTTTTGTGACGTTATGTATTTTGTGACGTCATTTATTTATGTGACGTTATATGTTTTGTGACTTAATTAAATTTTTTGACGTCATTTATTTTTGTGACGTTATGTATTTTGTGACGTCTTTTTTTGTGACGTTATGTATTTTGTGACGTCATTTTTTGTGACGTTATATATTTTGTGACGTCATTTATTTTTGTGACGTTATGTATTTTTTGACGTAATTTTTTTGTGACGTTATGTGTTTTGTGACATCATTTATTTTTTTGACGTTATGTATTTTGTGACTTAATTAATTTTTGTGACATCATTTATTTTTGTGACGTTATGTATTTTGTGACATCATTTATTTTTGTGACGTTATGTATTTTGTGACGTCATTTATTTTTGTGACGTTATGTATTTTGTGACGTCATTTATTTTTTTTGACGTTATGTATTTTGTGACGCCATTTATTTTTGTGACGTTATGTATTTTGTGACGTCATTTATTTTTGTGACGTTATGTTTTTTGTGACGTTATGTATTTTGTGACGTCATTTATTTTTGTGACGTTATGTATTTTGTGACGTTATGTATTTTGTGACGTCATTTATTTTTGTGACCTTATGTATTTTGTGACGTCATTTATTTTTGTGACGTTATGTATTTTGTAACGTCTTTTTTGTGATGTTATGTATTTTGTGACGTCATTTTTTTGTGGCGTTATGTATTTTGTGACGTCATTTATTTTTGTGACGTTATGTATTTTGTGACGTCATTTATTTTTGTGACGTTATGTATTTTGTGACGTCATTTATTTTTGTGACGTTATGTATTTTGTGACGTAATTAATTTTTGTGACGTCATTTATTTTTGTGAAGTTATGTATTTTGTGACTTAATTCATTTTTGTGACGTCGTTCATTTTTGTGACGTTATGTATTTTGTGACGTTATGTATTTTGTGACCTTATGTATTTTGTGACGTTATGTATTTTGTGACGTAATTAATTTTTGTGTCGTCATTTATTTTTGTTACGTTATGTATTTTTGACGTCATTTATTTTTGTGACGTTATGTATTTTGGGACGTCATTTATTTTTGTGACGTTATGTATTTTGTGACGAAATTAATTTTTGTGACGTCATTTATTTTTGTGACGTTATGTATTTTGTGACGTCATTTATTTTTGTGAGGTTTTATATTTTGTTACGTCATTTATTTTTGTGACGTTATGTACTTTGTGACGTAATAAATATTTTGTGACGTCATTTATTTTTGTGACGTTATGTATTTTTTGACGTCTTTTTTTTGTGACGTTATGTATTTTGTGACGTCATTTTTTGTGACGTCATGTATTTTGTGACGTAATTTTTTTGTGACGTTTTGTATTTTGTGATGTCATTTATTTTTGTGACGTTATGTATTTTGTTACGTTATGTATTTTGTGACGTCATTTATTTTTGTGACGATATGTATTTTGTGACGTTATGTATTTTGTGACGTCATTAATTTTTGTGACGTTATGTATTTTGTGACGTCATTTATTTTTGTGACGTTATATGTTTTGTGACTTAATTAAATTTTTTGACGTCATTTATTTTTGTGACGTTATGTATTTTCTGACGTCTTTTTTTTGTGACGTTATGTATTTTGTGACGTCATTTTTTTGTGACGTTATATATTTTGTGACGTCATTTTTTTTGTGACGTTATGTATGTTGTGACGTGATTTTTTTTGTGACGTTATGTATTTTGTGACGTCATTTATTTTTTTGACGTTATGTATTTTGTGACTTAATTAATTTTTGTGACGTCATTTATTTTTGTGACGTTATGTATTTTGTGACGTCATTTATTTTTGTGACGTTATGTATTTTGTGACGTCATTTGTTTTTGTGACGTTATGTATTTTGTGACGTCATTTATTTTTTTGACGTTATGTATTTTGTGACGTTATGTATTTTGTGACGTTATGTATTTTGTGACGTAATTAATTTTTGTGTCGTCATTTATTTTTGTTACGTTATGTATTTTTGACGTCATTTATTTTTGTGACGTTATGTATTTTGGGACGTCATTTATTTTTGTGACGTTATGTATTTTGTGACGAAATTAATTTTTGTGACGTCATTTATTTTTGTGAAGTTATGTATTTTGTGACTTAATTAATTTTTGTGACGTCATTTATTTTTGTGACGTTATGTATTTTGTGACGTCATTTATTTTTGTGAGGTTATATATTTTGTGACGTCATTTATTTTTGTGACGTTATGTACTTTGTGACGTAATAAATATTTTGTGACGTCATTTATTTTTGTGACGTTATGTATTTTTTGACGTCTTTTTTTTGTGACGTTATGTATTTTGTGACGTCATTTTTTGTGACGTCATGTATTTTGTGACGTAATTTTTTTGTGACGTTATGTATTTTGTGATGTCATTTATTTTTGTGACGTTATGTATTTTGTTACGTTATGTATTTTGTGACGTCATTTATTTTTGTGACGATATGTATTTTGTGACATCATTTATTTTTGTGACGTTATGTATTTTGTGACGTCATTTGTTTTTGTGACGTTATGTATTTTGTGACGTCATTTATTTTTTTGACGTTATGTATTTTGTGACGCCATTTATTTTTGTGACGTTATGTATTTTGTGACGTTATGTATTTTGTGACGTAATTTATTTTTGTGACGTTATGTATTTTGTGACTAAATTAATTTTTGTGACGTCATTTATTTTGTGACGTTATGTATTTTGTGACGTCATTTATTTTTGTGACGTTATGTATTTTGTGACGTCATTTATTTTTGAGACGTTATGTATTTTGTGACGTCATTTATTTTTGTGACGTTATGTATTTTGTGACGTCATTTATTTTTGTGACGTTATATATTTTGTGACGTCATTTATTTTTGTGACGTTATGTATTTTGTGACGTCATTTATTTTTGTGACGTTATGTATTTTGTGACGTCATTTATTTTTGTGACGTTATGTATTTTGTGACGTAATTTATTTTTGTGACGTTATGTATTTTGTGACGTCACTTATTTTTGTGACGTTATGTATTTTGTGAGGTTATGTATTTTGTGACGCCATTTATTTTTGTGACGTTATGTATTTTGTGACGTCATTTATTTTTGTGACGTTATGTATTTTGTGACGTAATTAATATTTTTTGACGTCATTTATTTTTGTGACGTTATGTATTTTATGACGTCATTTATTTTTGTGACGTTATGTATTTTGTGACGTCATTTATATTTGTGACGTTATGTATTTTGTGACGTAATTTATTTTTGTGACGTTATGTTTTTGTGACGTTATGTATTTTGTGACGTCATTTATTTTTGTGACGTTATGTATTTTGTGACGAAATTAATATTTTGTGACGTCATTTATTTTTGTGACGTTATGTATTTTGTGACGTATTTTTTGTGATGTTATGTATTTTGTGACGTCATTTTTTTTGTGACATTATGTATTTTGTGACCTCATTTATTTTTGTGACGTTATGTATTTTGTGACGTCATTTATTTTTGTGACGTTATGTATTTTGTGACGTCATTTATTTTTGTGACGTTATGTATTTTGTGACGTAATTAATTTTTGTGACATCATTTATTTTTGTGAAGTTATGTATTTTGTGACTTAATTAATTTTTGTGACGTCATTTATTTTTGTGACGTTATGTATTTTGTGACGTCATTTATTTTTGTGACGTTTTGTATTTTGTGACGTCTTTTTTTTGTGACGTTATGTATTTTGTGACGTCATTTTTTTGTGACGTTATGTATTTTGTGACGTTATTTTTTTTGTGACGTTATGTATTTTATGACGTCATTTTTTGTGACGTTATGTATTTTGTGACGTTATATATTTTGTGACGTCATTTATTTTTGTGACGATATGTATTTTGTGACGTTATGTATTTTGTGACGTCATTAATTTTTTTGACGTTATGTATTTTGTGACGTCATTTATTTTTGTGACGTTATATGTTTTGTGACTTAATTAAATTTTTTGACGTCATTTATTTTTGTGACGTTATGTATTTTGTGACTTCATTTATTTTTGTTACGTTATGTATTTTGTGACGTCATTTATTTTTGTGACGTTATGTATTTTGTGACGTCATTTATTTTTGTGATGTTATGTATTTTGTGACGTTATATATTTTGTGACGTCATTTATTTTTGTGACGTTATGTATTTTGTGACGTAATTAATTTTTTGACGTAATTTATTTTTGTGACGTTATGTATTTTGTGACGTCATTAATTTTTGTGACGTTATGTATTTTGTGACGTCATTTATTTTTGTGACGTTATATGTTTTGTGACTTAATTAAATTTTTTGACGTCATTTATTTTTGTGACGTTATGTATTTTGTGACTTCATTTATTTTTGTTACGTTATGTATTTTGTGACGTCATTTTTTTTTGTGACGTTATGTATTTTGTGACGTCATTTATTTTTGTGATGTTATGTATTTTGTGACGTCATTTATTTTTGTGACGTTATGTATTTTGTGACGTAATTAATTTTTTGACGTAATTAATTTTTGTGACGTCATTTATTTTTGTGACGTTATGTATTTTTTGACGTCATTAATTTTTGTGACGTTATGTATTTTGTGACGTCATTTATTTTTGTGACGTTATGTATTTTGTGACGTAATTAATTTTTGTGACGTCATTTATTTTTGTGACGTTATGTATTTTGTGACGTCATTAATTTTTGTGACGTTATGTATTTTGTGACGTCATTTATTTTTGTGACGTTATGTATTTTGTGACGTAATTAATTTTTGTGAGGTCATTTATTTTTGTGACGTTATGTATTTTGTGACTTCATTTATTTTTGTGACGTTATGTATTTTGTGACGTCATTTTTTTGTGACGTTGAGTATTTTGTGACGTCATTTATTTTTGTGACGTTATGTATTTTGTGACGTTATGTATTTTGTGACGTTATGTATTTTGTGACGTCATTTATTTTGTGACGTTATGTATCTTGTGACGTAATTAATTTTGTGACGTCATTTATTTTTGTGACGTTATGTATTTTGTGACGTCATTAATTTTTTTGACGTTATGTATTTTGTGACGTCATTTATTTTTGTGACGTTATGTATTTTGTGACGTCATTTATTTTTGTGACGTTATGTATTTTTTTACGTCATTTATTTTTGTGACGTTATGTATTTTGTGACGTTATGTATTTTGTGACGTCATTTATTTTTGTGACGTTATGTATTTTGTGATGTAATTAATATTTTTTGACGTCATTTATTTTTGTGACGTTATGTATTTTACGACGTAATTAATATTTTGTGACGTCATTTATTTTTGTGACGTTATGTATTTTGTGATGTCATTTATTTTTGTGACGTTATGTATTTTGTGACGTAATTAATTTTTGTGACATCATTTATTTTTGTAAAGTTATGTATTTTGTGACTTAATTAATTTTTGTGACGTCATTTATTTTTGTGACGTTATGTATTTTGCGACGTCATTTATTTTTGTGACGTTATGTATTTTGTGACGTCATTTATTTTTGTGACGTTATGTATTTTGTGACGTTAAGTATTTTGTGACGTAATTAATTTTTGTGAAGTTATGTATTTTGTGACGTCATTTATTTTTGTGACGTTTTGTATTTTTGTGACGTCATTTATTTTTGTGACGTTATGTATTTTGTGACGTGATTAATATTTTGTGACGTAATTTATTTTTGTGACGTCATTTATTTTTGTGACGTTATGTATTTTGTGACGTCATTAATTTTTGTGACGTTATGTATTTTGTGACGTCATTTATTTTTGTGACGTTATGTATTTTGTGACGTAATTAATTTTTGTGACGTCATTTATTTTTGTGACGTTATGTATTTTGTGACTTCATTTATTTTTGTGACGTTATGTATTTTGTGACGTCTTTTTTTTGTGACGTTATGTATTTTGTGACGTCATTTTTTGTGACGTTATGTATTTTGTGACGTAATTTTTTTGTGACGTTATGTATTTTGTGACTTCATTTATTTTTGTGACGTTATGTATTTTGTGACGTCATTTTTTTCTGTGACGTTATGTATTTTTTGACGTAAATAATTTTTTGACGTAATTAATTTTTGTGACGTCATTTATTTTTGTGACGTTATGTATTTTGTGACGTCATTAATTTTTGTGACGTTATGTATTTTGTGACGTCATTTTTTTCTGTGACGTTATGTATTTTGTGACGTAATTAATTTTTGTGACGTCATTCATTTTTGTGACGTTATGTATTTTGTGACTTCATTTATTTTTGTGACGTTATGTATTTTGTGACGTCATTTATTTTTGTGACGTTATGTATTTTGTGACGTCATTTATTTTTGTGACGTTATGTATCTTGTGATGTAATTAATTTTGTGACGTCATTTATTTTTGTGACGTTATGTATTTTGTGACGTCATTAATTTTTTTGACGTTATGTATTTTGTGACGTCATTTATTTTTTTCCGACGTTATGTATTTTGTGACGTTATGTATTTTGTGACGTCATTTATTTTTGTGACGTTTTGTATTTTGTGACGTCATTTATTTTTGTGACGTTATGTATTTTGTGACGTGATTAATATTTTGTGACGTCATTTATTTTTTTGACGTTATGTATTTTGTGACGTCTTTTTTTGTGACGTTATGTATTTTGTGACGTCATTTTTTTGTGACGTTATGTATTTTGTGACGTAATTTTTTTGTGACTTTATGTATTTTGTGACGTCATTTTTTTTGTGACGTTATGTATTTTGTGACGTTATGTATTTTGTGACGTCATTTATTTTTGTGACGATATGTATTTTGTGACGTTATGTATTTTGTGACGTCATTAATTTTTGTGACGTTATGTATTTTGTGACGTCATTTATTTTTGTGACGTTATATGTTTTGTGACTTAATTAAATTTTTTGACGTCATTTATTTTTGTGACGTTATGTATTTTGTGACTTAATTTATTTTTGTTACGTTATGTATTTTGTGACGTCATTTATTTTTGTGACGTTATGTATTTTGTGACGTCATTTATTTTTGTGATGTTATGTATTTTGTGACGTCATTTATTTTTGTGACGTTATGTATTTTGTGACGTAATTAATTTTTTGACGTAATTAATTTTTGTGACGTCATTTATTTTTGTGACGTTATGTATTTTGTGACGTCATTAATTTTTGTGACGTTATGTATTTTGTGACGTCATTTATTTTTGTGACGTTATGTATTTTGTCACGTAATTAATTTTTGTGACGTCATTTATTTTTGTGACCTTATGTATTTTGTGACGTCATTTATTTTTGTGACGTTGAGTATTTTGTGACGTCATTTATTTTTGTGACGTTATGTATTTTGTGACGTTATGTATTTTGTGACGTCATTTATTTTTGTGACGTTATGTATTTTGTGACGTCATTTATTTTTGTGACGTTATGTATTTTGTGACGTAATTAATTTTTGTGACGTCATTTATTTTTGTGACGTTATGTATTTTGTGACTTCATTTATTTTTGTGACGTTATGTATTTTGTGACGTCTTTTTTTTTGTGACGTTATGTATTTTGTGACGTCATTTTTTTGTGACGTTATGTATTTTGTGACGTAATTTTTTTGTGACGTTATGTATTTTGTGACGTCATTTTTTTGTGACGTTATGTATTTTGTGACGTTATGTATTTTGTGACGTCATTTATTTTTGTGACGATATGTATTTTGTGACGTTATGTATTTTGTGACGTCATTAATTTTTGTGACGTTATGTATTTTGTGACGTCATTTATTTTTGTGACGTTATATGTTTTGTGACTTAATTAAATTTTTTGACGTAATTTATTTTTGTGACGTTATGTATTTTGTGACTTCATTTATTTTTGTTACGTTATGTATTTTGTGACGTCATTTATTTTTGTGACGTTATGTATTTTGTGACGTCATTTATTTTTGTGATGTTATGTATTTTGTGACGTTATATATTTTGTGACGTCATTTATTTTTGTGACGTTATGTATTTTGTGACGTAAATAATTTTTTGACGTAATTAATTTTTGTGACGTCATTTATTTTTGTGACGTTATGTATTTTGTGACGTCATTAATTTTTGTGACGTTATGTATTTTGTGACGTCATTTTTTTCTGTGACGTTATGTATTTTGTGACGTAATTAATTTTTGTGACGTCATTCATTTTTGTGACGTTATGTATTTTGTGACTTCATTTATTTTTGTGACGTTATGTATTTTGTGACGTCATTTATTTTTGTGACGTTGAGTATTTTGTGACGTCATTTATTTTTGTGACGTTATGTATTTTGTGACGTCATTTATTTTTGTGACGTTATGTATCTTGTGACGTAATTAATTTTGTGACGTCATTTATTTTTGTGACGTTATGTATTTTGTGACGTCATTAATTTTTTTGACGTTATGTATTTTGTGACGTCATTTATTTTTGTGACGTTATGTATTTTGCGACGTTACGTATTTTGTGACGTTATGTATTTTGTGACGTAATTAATTTTTGTGTCGTCATTTATTTTTGTGAAGTTATGTATTTTGTGACTTAATTAATTTTTGTGACGTCATTTATTTTTGTGACGTTATGTATTTTGTGACGTCATTTATTTTTGTGACGTTTTGTATTTTGTGACGTCATTTATTTTTGTGACGTTATGTATTTTGTGACGTGATTAATATTTTGTGACGTCATTTATTTTTTTGACGTTATGTATTTTGTGACGTCTTTTTTTGTGACGTTATGTATTTTGTGACGTCATTTTTTTGTGACGTTATGTATTTTGTGACGTAATTTTTTTTGTGACTTTATGTATTTTGTGACGTCTTTTTTTGTGACGTTATGTATTTTGTGACGTTATGTATTTTGTGACGTCATTTATTTTTGTGACGATATGTATTTTGTGACGTTATGTATTTTGTGACGTCATTAATTTTTGTGACGTTATGTATTTTGTGACGTCATTAATTTTTGTGACGTTATGTATTTTGTGACGTCATTTATTTTTGTGACGTTATATGTTTTGTGACTTAATTAAATTTTTTGACGTCATTTATTTTTGTGACGTTATGTATTTTGTGACTTAATTTATTTTTGTTACGTTATGTATTTTGTGACGTCATTTATTTTTGTGACGTTATGTATTTTGTGACGTCATTTATTTTTGTGACGTTATGTATTTTGTGACGTTATGTATTTTGTGACGTTATGTATTTTGTGACGTAATTAATTTTTGTGAAGTTATGTATTTTGTGACGTCATTTATTTTTGTGACGTTTTGTATTTTGTGACGTCATTTATTTTTGTGACGTTATGTATTTTGTGACGTGATTAATATTTTGTGACGTAATTTATTTTTGTGACGTCATTAATTTTTGTGACGTTATGTATTTTGTGACGTAATTTTTTTGTGACGTTATGTATTTTGTGACGTCATTTTTTTGTGACGTTATGTATTTTGTGACGTTATGTATTTTGTGACGTCATTTATTTTTGTGACGATATGTATTTTGTGACGTTATGTATTTTGTGACGTCATTAATTTTTGTGACGTTATGTATTTTGTGACGTCATTTATTTTTGTGACGTTATATGTTTTGTGACTTAATTAAATTTTTTGACGTAATTTATTTTTGTGACGTTATGTATTTTGTGACTTCATTTATTTTTGTTACGTTATGTATTTTGTGACGTCATTTATTTTTGTGACGTTATGTATTTTGTGACGTCATTTATTTTTGTGATGTTATGTATTTTGTGACGTTATATATTTTGTGACGTCATTTATTTTTGTGACGTTATGTATTTTTTGACGTAAATAATTTTTTGACGTAATTAATTTTTGTGACGTCATTTATTTTTGTGACGTTATGTATTTTGTGACGTCATTAATTTTTGTGACGTTATGTATTTTGTGACGTCATTTTTTTCTGTGACGTTATGTATTTTGTGACGTAATTAATTTTTGTGACGTCATTCATTTTTGTGACGTTATGTATTTTGTGACTTCATTTATTTTTGTGACGTTATGTATTTTGTGACGTCATTTATTTTTGTGACGTTATGTATTTTGTGACGTCATTTATTTTTGTGACGTTATGTATCTTGTGACGTAATTAATTTTGTGACGTCATTTATTTTTGTGACGTTATGTATTTTGTGACGTCATTAATTTTTTTGACGTTATGTATTTTGTGACGTCATTTATTTTTTTCCGACGTTATGTATTTTGTGACGTTATGTATTTTGTGACGTTATGTATTTTGTGACGTCATTTATTTTTGTGACGTTTTGTATTTTGTGACGTCATTTATTTTTGTGACGTTATGTATTTTGTGACGTGATTAATATTTTGTGACGTCATTTATTTTTTTGACGTTATGTATTTTGTGACGTCTTTTTTTGTGACGTTATGTATTTTGTGACGTCATTTTTTTGTGACGTTATGTATTTTGTGACGTAATTTTTTTGTGACTTTATGTATTTTGTGACGTCATTTTTTTTGTGACGTTATGTATTTTGTGACGTTATGTATTTTGTGACGTCATTTATTTTTGTGACGATATGTATTTTGTGACGTTATGTATTTTGTGACGTCATTAATTTTTGTGACGTTATGTATTTTGTGACGTCATTTATTTTTGTGACGTTATATGTTTTGTGACTTAATTAAATTTTTTGACGTCATTTATTTTTGTGACGTTATGTATTTTGTGACTTAATTTATTTTTGTTACGTTATGTATTTTGTGACGTCATTTATTTTTGTGACGTTATGTATTTTGTGACGTCATTTATTTTTGTGATGTTATGTATTTTGTGACGTCATTTATTTTTGTGACGTTATGTATTTTGTGACGTAATTAATTTTTTGACGTAATTAATTTTTGTGACGTCATTTATTTTTGTGACGTTATGTATTTTGTGACGTCATTAATTTTTGTGACGTTATGTATTTTGTGACGTCATTTATTTTTGTGACGTTATGTATTTTGTGACGTAATTAATTTTTGTGACGTCATTTATTTTTGTGACCTTATGTATTTTGTGACGTCATTTATTTTTGTGACGTTGAGTATTTTGTGACGTCATTTATTTTTGTGACGTTATGTATTTTGTGACGTTATGTATTTTGTGACGTCATTTATTTTTGTGACGTTATGTATTTTGTGACGTCATTTATTTTTGTGACGTTATGTATTTTGTGACGTAATTAATTTTTGTGACGTCATTTATTTTTGTGACGTTATGTATTTTGTGACTTCATTTATTTTTGTGACGTTATGTATTTTGTGACGTCTTTTTTTGTGACGTTATGTATTTTGTGACGTCATTTTTTTGTGACGTTATGTATTTTGTGACGTAATTTTTTTGTGACGTTATGTATTTTGTGACGTCATTTTTTGTGACGTTATGTATTTTGTGACGTTATGTATTTTGTGACGTCATTTATTTTTGTGACGATATGTATTTTGTGACGTTATGTATTTTGTGACGTCATTAATTTTTGTGACGTTATGTATTTTGTGACGTCATTTATTTTTGTGACGTTATATGTTTTGTGACTTAATTAAATTTTTTGACGTAATTTATTTTTGTGACGTTATGTATTTTGTGACTTCATTTATTTTTGTTACGTTATGTATTTTGTGACGTCATTTATTTTTGTGACGTTATGTATTTTGTGACGTCATTTATTTTTGTGATGTTATGTATTTTGTGACGTTATATATTTTGTGACGTCATTTATTTTTGTGACGTTATGTATTTTGTGACGTAAATAATTTTTTGACGTAATTAATTTTTGTGACGTCATTTATTTTTGTGACGTTATGTATTTTGTGACGTCATTAATTTTATGTATTTTGTGACGTTATGTATTTTGTGACGTCTTTTTTTGTGACGTTATGTATTTTGTGACGTCATTTTTTGTGACGATATGTATTTTGTGACGTCATTTTTTTTGTGACGTTATGTATTTTGTGACGTCATTTATTTTTGTGACGTTATGTATTTTGTGACGTAATTAATATTTTTTGACGTCATTTATTTTTGTGACGTTATGTATTTTGTGACGTCTTTTTTTGTGACGTTATGTATTTTGTGACGTCTTTTTTTGTGACGTTATGTATTTTGTGACGTCATTTATTTTTGTGACGTTATGTATTTTGTTACGTCATTTATTTTTGTGACGTTATGTATTTTGTGACGTTTTGTATTTTGTGACGTCATTTATTTTTGTGACGTTATGTATTTTGTGACGTCATTTTTTTTGTGACGTTATGTATTTTGTGACGTCATTTATTTTTGTGACGTTATGTATTTTGTGTCGTCATTTATTTTTGTGACGTCATGTATTTTGTAACGTCATTTATTTTTTTGACGTTGTGTATTTTGTGACGTTATTTATTTTTGTGACGTTATGTTTTTGTGACGTTATGTATTTTGTGACGTCATTTATTTTTGTGACGTTATGTATTTTGTGACGTAATTAATATTTTGTGACGTCATTTATTTTTGTGACGTTATGTATTTTGTGACGTCTTTTTTTGTGACGTTATGTATTTTGTGACGTCATTTTTTGTGACGTTATGTATTTTGTGACGTCATTTATTTTTGTGACTTTATGTATTTTGTGACGTCATTTATTTTTGTGACGTTATGTATTTTGTGACGTCATTTATTTTTTTGACGTTATGTATTTTGTGACTTAATTAATTTTTGTGACGTCATTTATTTTTGTGACGTTATGTATTTTGTGACGTCATTTATTTTTGTGACGTTATGTATTTTGTGACGTCATTTATTTTTGTGACGTTATGTATTTTGTGACGTCATTTTTTTGACGTTATGTATTTTGTGACGCCTTTTATTTTTGTGACGTTATGTATTTTGTGACGTTATGTATTTTGTGACGTAATTTATTTTTGTGACGTTATGTATTTTGTGACGTCATTTATTTTTGTGACGTTATGTATTTTTTGACGTCATTTATTTTTGTGACGTTTTGTATTTTGTGACGTCATTTATTTTTGTGACGTTATGTATTTTGTGACGTCATTTATTTTTGTGACATTATGTATTTGATGACGTCATTTATTTTTGTGACGTTATGTATTTTGTGACGTCATTTATTTTTGTGACGTTATGTTTTTGTGACGTTATGTATTTTGTGACGTCATTTATTTTTGTGACGTTATGTATTTTGTGACGTAATTAATAATTTGTGACGTCATTTATTTTTGTGACGTTATGTATTTTGTGACGTCTTTTTTGTGACGTTATGTATTTTGTGACGTCATATTTTGTGACGTTATGGATTTTGTGACGTCATTTATTTTTGTGACGTTATGTATTTTGTTACGTCATTTATTTTTGTGACGTTATGTATTTTGTGACGTCATTTATTTTTGTGACGTTATGTTTTTTGTGACGTAATTAATTTTTGTGACGTCATTTTTTTGTGAAGTTATGTATTTTGTGACTTAATTAATTTTTGTGACGTCATTTATTTTTGTGACGTTATGTATTTTGTGACTTAATTAATTTTTGTGACGTTATTTATTTTTGTGACGTTATGTATTTTGTGACGTCATTTATTTTTGTGACGTTATGTATTTTGTGACGCTATTTATTTTTGTGACGTTATGAATTTTGTGACGTCATTAATGTTTTTGACGTTATGTATTTTGTGACGTCATTTATTTTTGTGACATTATGTATTTTGTGACGTAATTAATTTTTGTGACGTCATTTATTTTGTGACGTTATGTATTTTGTGACGTCATTTATTTTTGTGACGTTATGTATTTTGTGACGTCATTTATTTTTGTGACGTTTTGTATTTTGTGACGTCATTTATTTTTGTGACGTTATGTATTTTGTGACGTCATTTTTTTGTGACGTTATGTATTTTGTGACGTAATTTTTTTTGTGACGTTATGTATTTTGTGACTTAATTAATTTTTGTGACGTCATTTATTTTTGTGATGTTATGCATTTTGTGACGTGATTAATATTTTGTGACGTCATTTATTTTTGTGACGTTATGTATTTTGTGACGTAAATTATATTTTGTGACGTCATTTATTTTTGTGACGTTATATATTTTGAGACGTCATTTATTTTTGTGACGTTATGTATTTTGTGACGTCATTTATTTTTGTGACGTTATGTATTTTGTGACGTCATTTTTTTTGTGACGTTATGTATTTTGTGACGTCATTTAGTTTTGTGACGTTATGTATTTTGTGACGTAATTAATATTTTGTGACGTCATTTATTTTTGTGACGTTACGTATTTTGTGACGTCTTTTTTTTGACGTTATGTATTTTGTGACGTCATTTTTTGTGACGTTATATATTTTGTGACGTCATTTATTTTTGTGACGTTATGTATTTTGTGACGTCATTTATTTTTGTGACGTTATGTATTTTGTGACGTCATTTTTTTTGTGACGTTATGTATTTTGTGACGTCATTTATTTTTGTGACGTTATGTATTTTGTGACGTAATTAATATTTTTTGACGTCATTTATTTTTGTGACGTTATGTATTTTGTGACGTCTTTTTTTGTGACGTTATGTATTTTGTGACGTCATTTTTTGTGACGTTATGTATTTTGTGACGTCATTTTTTTTGTGACGTTATGTATTTTGTGACGTCATTTATTTTTGTGACGTTATGTATTTAGTGACGTAATTAATATTTTTTGACGTCATTTATTTTTGTGACGTTATGTATTTTGTGACGTCTTTTTTTGTGACGTTATGTATTTTGTGACGTCTTTTTTTGTGACGTTATGTATTTTGTGACGTCATTTATTTTTGTGACGTTATGTATTTTGTTACGTCATTTATTTTTGTGACGTTATGTATTTTGTGACGTTTTGTATTTTGTGACGTCATTTATTTTTGTGACGTTATGTATTTTGTGACGTCATTTTTTTTGTGACGTTATGTATTTTGTGACGTCATTTATTTTTGTGACGTTATGTATTTTGTGTCGTCATTTATTTTTGTGACGTCATGTATTTTGTAACGTCATTTATTTTTTTGACGTTGTGTATTTTGTGACGTTATTTATTTTTGTGACGTTATGTTTTTGTGACGTTATGTATTTTGTGACGTCATTTATTTTTGTGACGTTATGTATTTTGTGACGTAATTAATATTTTGTGACGTCATTTATTTTTGTGACGTTATGTATTTTGTGACGTCTTTTTTTGTGACGTTATGTATTTTGTGACGTCATTTTTTGTGACGTTATGTATTTTGTGACGTCATTTATTTTTGTGACTTTATGTATTTTGTGACGTCATTTATTTTTGTGACGTTATGTATTTTGTGACGTCATTTATTTTTTTGACGTTATGTATTTTGTGACTTAATTAATTTTTGTGACGTCATTTATTTTTGTGACGTTATGTATTTTGTGACGTCATTTATTTTTGTGACGTTATGTATTTTGTGACGTCATTTATTTTTGTGACGTTATGTATTTTGTGACGTCATTTTTTTGACGTTATGTATTTTGTGACGCCTTTTATTTTTGTGACGTTATGTATTTTGTGACGTTATGTATTTTGTGACGTAATTTATTTTTGTGACGTTATGTATTTTGTGACGTCATTTATTTTTGTGACGTTATGTATTTTTTGACGTCATTTATTTTTGTGACGTTATGCATTTTGTGACGTGATTAATATTTTGTGACGTCATTTATTTTTGTGACGTTTTGTATTTTGTGACGTCATTTATTTTTGTGACGTTATGTATTTTGTGACGTCATTTATTTTTGTGACATTATGTATTTGATGACGTCATTTATTTTTGTGACGTTATGTATTTTGTGACGTCATTTATTTTTGTGACGTTATGTTTTTGTGACGTTATGTATTTTGTGACGTCATTTATTTTTGTGACGTTATGTATTTTGTGACGTAATTAATAATTTGTGACGTCATTTATTTTTGTGACGTTATGTATTTTGTGACGTCTTTTTTGTGACGTTATGTATTTTGTGACGTCATAT
The DNA here is from genome assembly GCA_035578135.1 of Flexamia atlantica. NCBI lineage: Eukaryota > Metazoa > Arthropoda > Insecta > Hemiptera > Cicadellidae > Flexamia > Flexamia atlantica. Next base: position 151,327 of record JAQJVK010000035.1, read on the forward strand.
TTTGTGACGTTATGGATTTTGTGACGTCATTTATTTTTGTGACGTTATGTATTTTGTTACGTCATTTATTTTTGTGACGTTATGTATTTTGTGACGTCATTTATTTTTGTGACGTTATGTATTTTGTGACGTAATTAATTTTTGTGACGTCATTTTTTTGTGAAGTTATGTATTTTGTGACTTAATTAATTTTTGTGACGTCATTTATTTTTGTGACGTTATGTATTTTGTGACTTAATTAATTTTTGTGACGTCATTTATTTTTGTGACGTTATGTATTTTGTGACGTCATTTATTTTTGTGACGTTATGTATTTTGTGACGCTATTTATTTTTGTGACGTTATGAATTTTGTGACGTCATTAATGTTTTTGACGTTATGTATTTTGTGACGTCATTTATTTTTGTGACATTATGTATTTTGTGACGTAATTAATTTTTGTGACGTCATTTATTTTGTGACGTTATGTATTTTGTGACGTCATTTATTTTTGTGACGTTATGTATTTTGTGACGTCATTTATTTTTGTGACGTTTTGTATTTTGTGACGTCATTTATTTTTGTGACGTTATGTATTTTGTGACGTCATTTTTTTGTGACGTTATGTATTTTGTGACGTAATTTTTTTTGTGACGTTATGTATTTTGTGACTTCATTTATTTTTGTGACGTTATGTATTTTGTGACGTCATTTTTATTTGACGTTATGTATTTTGTGACGTCATTTATTTTTGTGACGTTATGTATTTTGTAACGTCATTTTTTTGTGACGTTATGTATTTTGTGACGTAATTAATATTTTGTGACGTCATTTATTTTTGTGACGTTATGTATTTTGTGACGTCATTTATTTTTGTGACGTAACGTATTTTGTAACGTCATTTATTTTTGTGACGTTATGTATTTTGTGACTTAATTAATTTTTGTGACGTCATTTATTTTTGTGACGTTATGTATTTTGTGACGTCATTTATTTTTGTGACGTTTTGTATTTTGTGACGTCATTTATTTTTGTGACGTTATGTATTTTTGTGACGTTATGTATTTTGTGACGTCATTTTTTTGTGACGTTATGTATTTTGTGACATAATTTTTTTTGTGACGTTATGTATTTTGTGACGTCATTTATTTTTGTGACGTCATTTATTTTTGTGACGTAACGTATTTTGTGACGTCATTTATTTTTGTGACGTAATGTATTTTGTGACTTAATTAATTTTTGTGACGTCATTTATTTTTGTGACGTTATGTATTTTGTGACGTCATTTATTTTTGTGACGTTATGTATTTTGTAACGTCATTTTTTTGTGACGTTATGTATTTTGTGACGTAATTAATATTTTGTGACGTCATTTATTTTTGTGACGTTATGTATTTTGTGACGTCTTTTATTTTTGTGACGTAACGTATTTTCTGACGTCATTTATTTTTGTGACGTTATGTATTTTGTGACTTCATTTATTTTTGTGACGTTATGTATTTTGTGACGTCATTTATTTTTGTGACGTTATGTATTTTGTGACGTCATTTATTTTTGTGACGTTATGTATTTTGTGACGTTATATATTTTGTGACGTCATTTATTTTTGTGACGTTATGTATTTTGTGACGTAATTAATATTTTGTGACGTCATTTATTTTTGTGACGTTATGTATTTTGTGACGTCATTTATTTTTGTGACGTTATGTATTTTGTGACGTCATTTATTTTTGTGACGTTATGTATTTTGTGACGTCATTTATTTTTGTGACGTTATGTATTTTGTGACGTCATTTATTTTTGTGACGTTATGTATTTTGTGACGTCTTTTATTTTTGTGACGTAACGTATTTTGTGACGTCATTTATTTTTGTGACGTTATGTATTTTGTGACTTCATTTATTTTTGTGACGTTATGTATTTTGTGACGTCATTTATTTTTGTGACGTTATGTATTTTGTGACGTCATTTATTTTTGTGACGTTATGTATTTTGTGACGTTATATATTTTGTGACGTCATTTATTTTTGTGACGTTATGTATTTTGTGACGTAATTAATATTTTGTGACGTCATTTATTTTTGTGACGTTATGTATTTTGTGACGTCATTTATTTTTGTGACGTTATGTATTCTGTGACGTCATTTATTTTTGTGACGTTATGTATTTTGTGACGTCATTTATTTTTGTGAGGTTATGTATTTTGTGACGTCATTTATTTTTGTGACGTTATGTATTTTGTGCCGTTATTTATTTTTGTGACGTTAAGTATTTTATGACGTCATTTATTTTTTTGACGTTATGTATTTTGTGACGTCATTTATTTTTGTGACGTTATGTATTTTGTGACGTTATGTATTTTGTGACGTCATTTATTTATGTGACGTTATGTATTTTGTGACGTTATTTTTGTGACGTTATGTATTTTGTGACGTCATTTATTTTGTGACGTTATGTATTTTGTGACGTTATGTATTTTGTGACGTCATTTATTTTTGTGACGTTATGTATTTTGTGACATAATTAATATCTTGTGACGTCATTTATTTTTGTGACGTTATGTATTTTGTGACGTCATTTATTTTTGTGACATTATGTATTTTGTGACGTCATTTATTTTTGTGACGTTATGTATTTTGTGACGTAATGTATTTTGTGACGTAATGTATTTTGTGACAACATTTATTTTTGTGACGTTATGTATTTTGTGACGTAATTAATATATTGTGACGTCATTTATTTTTGTGACGTTATGTATTTTGTGACGTCTTTTTTTGTGATGTTATGTATTTTGTGACGTCATTTTTTTTTGTGACGTTATGTATTTTGTGACGTCATTTATTTTTGTGACGTTATGTATTTTGTGACGTCATTTATTTTTGTGACGTTATGTATTTTGTGACGTCATTTATTTTTGTGACGTTATGTATTTTGTGACGTAATTAATTTTTGTGAAGTCATTTATTTTTGTAAAGCTATGTATTTTGTGACTTAATTAATTTTTGTGACGTCTTTTATTTTTGTGACGTTATGTATTTTGTGACGTCATTTATTTTTGTGACGTTATGTATTTTGTGACGTCATTTATTTTTGTGACGTTGTGTATTTTGTGACGATGTGTATTTTGTGACGTAATTAATTTTTGTGTCGTCATTTATTTTTGTGACGTTATGTATTTTTGACGTCATTTATTTTTGTGACGTTATGTATTTTGTGACGTCATTTATTTTAGTGAGGTTATGTATTTTATGACGTAATTAATTTTTGTGACGTCATTTATTTTTCTGAAGTTATGTATTTTGTGACTTAATTAATTTTTGTGACGTCATTTATTTTTGTGACGTTATGTATTTTGTGACGTCATTTATTTTTGTGACGTTTTGTATTTTGTGACGTCATTTTTTTTGTGACGTTATGTATTTTGTGACGTAATTAATATTTTGTGACGTCATTTATTTTTGTGACGTTATGTATTTTGTGACGTCTTTTTTTGTGACGTTATGTATTTTGTGACGTCATTTTTTGTGACGTTATGTATTTTGTGACGTAATTTTTTTTGTGACGTTATGTATTTTGTGACGTCATTTATTTTTGTGACGTTATGTATTTTGTGACGTTATGTATTTTTAGACGTCATTTATTTTTGTGACGATATGTATTTTGTGACGTTATGTATTTTGTGACGTCATTAATTTTTGTGACGTTATGTATTTTGTGACGTCATTTATTTTTGTGACGTAATATGTTTTGTGACTTAATTAAATTTTTTGACGTCATTTATTTTTGTGACGTTATGTATTTTTTGACGTCTTTTTTTGTGACATTATGTATTTTGTGTCGTCATTTATTTGTGACGTTATGTATTTTGTGACGTCATTTATTTTTGTGACGTTATGTATTTTGTGACGTCATTTATTTTTGTGACGTTATGTATTTTGTGACGTCATTTATTTTTGTGACGTTATGTATTTTGTGACTTAATTTATTTTTGTGACGTCATTTATTTTTGTGACGTTATGTATTTTGTGACATTATTTATTTTTGTGACGTTATGTATTTTGTGACGCCATTTATTTTTGTGACGTTACGTATTTTGTGACGTTATGTATTTTGTGACGTAATTTATTTTTGTGACGTTATGTATTTTGTGACTTAACTAATTTTTGTGACGTCATTTATTTTTGTGACGTTATGTATTTTGTGACGTCATTTATTTTTGTGACGTTATGTATTTTGTGACATCATTTATTTTTGTGACGTTATATATTTTGTGACGTCATTTATTTTTGTGACGTTATGTATTTTGTGACGTAATTAATATTTTGTGACGTCATTTATTTTTGTGACGTTATGTATTTTGTGACGTCATTTATTTTTGTGACGTTATGTATTTTGTGACGTCATTTATTTTTGTGACGTTATGTATTTTGTGACGTCATTTATTTTTGTGACGTTATGTATTTTGTGACGTCATTTATTTTTGTGACGTTATGTATTTTGTGACGTCTTTTATTTTTGTGACGTAACGTATTTTGTGACGTCATTTATTTTTGTGACGTTATGTATTTTGTGACTTCATTTATTTTTGTGACGTTATGTATTTTGTGACGTCATTTATTTTTGTGACGTTATGTATTTTGTGACGTCATTTATTTTTGTGACGTTATGTATTTTGTGACGTTATATATTTTGTGACGTCATTTATTTTTGTGACGTTATGTATTTTGTGACGTAATTAATATTTTGTGACGTCATTTATTTTTGTGACGTTATGTATTTTGTGACGTCATTTATTTTTGTGACGTTATGTATTCTGTGACGTCATTTATTTTTGTGACGTTATGTATTTTGTGACGTCATTTATTTTTGTGAGGTTATGTATTTTGTGACGTCATTTATTTTTGTGACGTTATGTATTTTGTGCCGTTATTTATTTTTGTGACGTTAAGTATTTTATGACGTCATTTATTTTTTTGACGTTATGTATTTTGTGACGTCATTTATTTTTGTGACGTTATGTATTTTGTGACGTTATGTATTTTGTGACGTCATTTATTTATGTGACGTTATGTATTTTGTGACGTTATTTTTGTGACGTTATGTATTTTGTGACGTCATTTATTTTGTGACGTTATGTATTTTGTGACGTTATGTATTTTGTGACGTCATTTATTTTTGTGACGTTATGTATTTTGTGACATAATTAATATCTTGTGACGTCATTTATTTTTGTGACGTTATGTATTTTGTGACGTCATTTATTTTTGTGACATTATGTATTTTGTGACGTCATTTATTTTTGTGACGTTATGTATTTTGTGACGTAATGTATTTTGTGACGTAATGTATTTTGTGACAACATTTATTTTTGTGACGTTATGTATTTTGTGACGTAATTAATATATTGTGACGTCATTTATTTTTGTGACGTTATGTATTTTGTGACGTCTTTTTTTGTGATGTTATGTATTTTGTGACGTCATTTTTTTTTGTGACGTTATGTATTTTGTGACGTCATTTATTTTTGTGGCGTTATGTATTTTGTGACGTCATTTATTTTTGTGACGTTATGTATTTTGTGACGTCATTTATTTTTGTGACGTTATGTATTTTGTGACGTAATTAATTTTTGTGAAGTCATTTATTTTTGTAAAGCTATGTATTTTGTGACTTAATTAATTTTTGTGACGTCTTTTATTTTTGTGACGTTATGTATTTTGTGACGTCATTTATTTTTGTGACGTTATGTATTTTGTGACGTCATTTATTTTTGTGACGTTGTGTATTTTGTGACGATGTGTATTTTGTGACGTAATTAATTTTTGTGTCGTCATTTATTTTTGTGACGTTATGTATTTTTGACGTCATTTATTTTTGTGACGTTATGTATTTTGTGACGTCATTTATTTTAGTGAGGTTATGTATTTTATGACGTAATTAATTTTTGTGACGTCATTTATTTTTCTGAAGTTATGTATTTTGTGACTTAATTAATTTTTGTGACGTCATTTATTTTTGTGACGTTATGTATTTTGTGACGTCATTTATTTTTGTGACGTTTTGTATTTTGTGACGTCATTTTTTTTGTGACGTTATGTATTTTGTGACGTAATTAATATTTTGTGACGTCATTTATTTTTGTGACGTTATGTATTTTGTGACGTCTTTTTTTGTGACGTTATGTATTTTGTGACGTCATTTTTTGTGACGTTATGTATTTTGTGACGTAATTTTTTTTGTGACGTTATGTATTTTGTGACGTCATTTATTTTTGTGACGTTATGTATTTTGTGACGTTATGTATTTTTAGACGTCATTTATTTTTGTGACGATATGTATTTTGTGACGTTATGTATTTTGTGACGTCATTAATTTTTGTGACGTTATGTATTTTGTGACGTCATTTATTTTTGTGACGTAATATGTTTTGTGACTTAATTAAATTTTTTGACGTCATTTATTTTTGTGACGTTATGTATTTTTTGACGTCTTTTTTTGTGACATTATGTATTTTGTGTCGTCATTTATTTGTGACGTTATGTATTTTGTGACGTCATTTATTTTTGTGACGTTATGTATTTTGTGACGTCATTTATTTTTGTGACGTTATGTATTTTGTGACGTCATTTATTTTTGTGACGTTATGTATTTTGTGACTTAATTTATTTTTGTGACGTCATTTATTTTTGTGACGTTATGTATTTTGTGACATTATTTATTTTTGTGACGTTATGTATTTTGTGACGCCATTTATTTTTGTGACGTTACGTATTTTGTGACGTTATGTATTTTGTGACGTAATTTATTTTTGTGACGTTATGTATTTTGTGACTTAACTAATTTTTGTGACGTCATTTATTTTTGTGACGTTATGTATTTTGTGACGTCATTTATTTTTGTGACGTTATGTATTTTGTGACATCATTTATTTTTGTGACGTTATGTATTTTTTGACGTCATTTATTTTTGTGACGTTATGCATTTTGTGACGTGATTAATATTTTGTGACGTCATTTATTTTTGTGACGTTATGTATTTTGTGACGTAATTAATATTTTGTGACGTCATTTATTTTTGTGACGTTATGTATTTTGTGACGTCATTTATTTTTGTGACGTTATGTATTTCGTGACGTCATTTATTTTTGTGACGTTAGGTATTTTGTGACGTCATTTATTTTTTTGAAGTTATGTATTTTGTGACGCCATTTATTTTTGTGACGTTATGTATTTTGTGACGTCATTTATTTTTGTGACGTTATGTATTTTGTGACGTTATGTATTTTGTGACGTTATGTATTTTGTGACGTTATGTATTTTGTGACGTAATTAATTTTTGTGTCGTCATTTATTTTTGTGACGTTATGTATTTTTGACGTCATTTATTTTTGTGACGTTATGTATTTTGGGACGTCATTTATTTTTGTGACGTTATGTATTTTGTGACGAAATTAATTTTTGTGACGTCATTTATTTTTGTGAAGTTATGTATTTTGTGACTTAATTAATTTTTGTGACGTCATTTATTTTTGTGACGTTATGTATTTTGTGACGTCATTTATTTTTGTGACGTTTTGTATTTTGTGACGTCATTTATTTCTGTGACGTTATGTATTTTGTGACGTAATTAATATTTTGTGACGTCATTTATTTTTGTGACGTTATGTATTTTGTGACGTCATTTATTTTTGTGACGATATGTATTTTGTGACGTCATTTATTTTTGTGACGTTATGTATTTTGTGACGTTATGTATTTTGTGACGTCATTTATTTATGTGACGTTATGTATTTTGTGACGTTATTTTTGTGACGTTATGTATTTTGTGACGTCATTTATTTTGTGACGTTATGTATTTTGTGACGTTATGTATTTTGTGACGTCATTTATTTTTGTGACGTTATGTATTTTGTGACGTAATTAATATCTTGTGACGTCATTTATTTTTGTGACGTTATGTATTTTGTGAAGTCATTTATTTTTGTGACATTATGTATTTTGTGACGTCATTTATTTTTGTGACGTTATGTATTTTGTGACGTTATGTATTTTGTGACGTCATTTAATTTTGTGACGTTATGTATTTTGTGACGTAATTAATATCTTGTGACGTCATTTATTTTTGTGACGTTATGTATTTTGTGACGTCATTTATTTTGTGACGTTTTGTATTTTGTGACGTCATTTATTTCTGTGACGTTATGTATTTTGTGACGTAATTAATATTTTGTGACGTCATTTATTTTTGTGACGTTATGTATTTTGTGACGTCATTTATTTTTGTGACGATATGTATTTTGTGACGTCATTTATTTTTGTGACGTTATGTATTTTGTGACGTTATGTATTTTGTGACGTCATTTATTTATGTGACGCTATGTATTTTGTGACGTTATTTTTGTGAGGTTATGTATTTTGTGACGTCATTTATTTTGTGACGTTATGTATTTTGTGACGTTATGTATTTTTGTGACGTTATGTATTTTGTGACGTAATTAATTTTTGTGACGTCATTTATTTTTGTGAAGTTATGTATTTTGTGACTTAATTAATTTTTGTGACGTCTTTTATTTTTGTGACGTTATGTATTTTGTGACGTCATTTATTTTTGTGACGTTATGTATTTTGTGACGTCATTTATTTTTGTGACGTTGTGTATTTTGTGACGATGTGTATTTTGTGACGTAATTAATTTTTGTGTCGTCATTTATTTTTGTGACGTTATGTATTTTTGACGTCATTTATTTTTGTGACGTTATGTATTTTGTGACGTCATTTATTTTAGTGAGGTTATGTATTTTATGACGTAATTAATTTTTGTGACGTCATTTATTTTTGTGAAGTTATGTATTTTGTGACTTAATTAATTTTTGTGACGTCATTTATTTTTGTGACGTTTTGTATTTTGTGAGGTCATTTATTTTTTTGACGTTATGTATTTTGTGACTTAATTTATTTTTGTGACGTCATTTATTTTTGTGACGTTATGTATTTTGTGACATTATTTATTTTTGTGACGTTATGTATTTTGTGACGCCATTTATTTTTGTGACGATATGTATTTTGTGACTTAACTAATTTTTGTGACGTCATTTATTTTTGTGACGTTATGTATTTTGTGACGTCATTTATTTTTGTGACGTTATGTATTTTGTGACATCATTTATTTTTGTGACGTTATGTATTTTTTGACGTCATTTATTTTTGTGTCGTTATGCATTTTGTGACGTGATTAATATTTTGTGACGTCATTTATTTTTGTGACGTTATGTATTTTGTGACGTAATTAATATTTTGTGACGTCATTTATTTTTGTGACGTTATGTATTTTGTGACGTCATTTATTTTTGTGACGTTATGTATTTTGTGACGAAATTAATTTTTGTGTCGTCATTTATTTTTGTGACGTTATGTATTTTTGACGTCATTTATTTTTGTGACGTTATGTATTTTGGGACGTCATTTATTTTTGTGACGTTATGTATTTTGTGACGAAATTAATTTTTGTGACGTCATTTATTTTTGTGAAGTTATGTATTTTGTGACTTAATTAATTTTTGTGACGTCATTTATTTTTGTGACGTTATGTATTTTTTGACGTCATTTATTTTTGTGACGTTTTGTATTTTGTGACGTCATTTATTTCTGTGACGTTATGTATTTTGTGACGTAATTAATATTTTGTGACGTCATTTTTTTTGTGACGTTATGTATTTTGTGACGTCATTTATTTTTGTGACGATATGTATTTTGTGACGTCATTTATTTTTGTAAAGTTATGTATTTTGTGACGTTATGTATTTTTGTGACGTTATGTATTTTGTGACGTAATTAATATCTTGTGACGTCATTTATTTTTGTGACGTTATGTATTTTGTGACGTAATTAATATCTTGTGACGTCATTTATTTTTGTGACGTTATGTATTTTGTGAAGTCATTTATTTTTGTGACATTATGTATTTTGTGACGTTATGTATTTTGTGACGTCATTTATTTTTGTGACGTTATGTATTTTGTGACGTAATTAATATCTTGTGACGTCATTTATTTTTGTGACGTTATGTATTTTGTGAAGTCATTTATTTTTGTGACATTATGTATTTTGTGACGTCATTTATTTTTGTGACGTTATGTATTTTGTGACGTTATGTATTTTGTGACGTCATTTATTTTTGTGACGTTATGTATTTTGTGACGTAATTAATATCTTGTGACGTCATTTATTTTTGTGACGTTATGTATTTTGTGACGTCATTTATTTTGTGACGTTTTGTATTTTGTGACGTCATTTATTTCTGTGACGTTATGTATTTTGTGACGTAATTAATATTTTGTGACGTCATTTATTTTTGTGACGTTATGTATTTTGTGACGTCATTTATTTTTGTGACGATATGTATTTTGTGACGTCATTTATTTTTGTGACGTTATGTATTTTGTGACGTTATGTATTTTGTGACGTCATTTATTTATGTGACGTTATGTATTTTGTGACGTTATGTATTTTGTGACGTCATTTATTTTTGTGACGTTATGTATTTTGTGACGTAATTAATTTTTGTGACGTCATTTATTTTTGTGAAGTTATGTATTTTGTGACTTAATTAATTTTTGTGACGTCATTTATTTTTGTGACGTTATGTATTTTGTGACGTCATTTATTTTTGTGACATTTTGTATTTTGTGACGTCATTTTTTTTGTGACGTTATGTATTTTGTGACGTAATTAATATTTTGTGACGTCATTTATTTTTAAGACGTTATGTATTTTGTGACGTCTTTTTTTGTGACGTTATGTATTTTGTGACGTCATTTTTTGTGACGTTATGTATTTTGTGACGTAATTTTTTTTGTGACGTTATGTATTTTGTGACGTCATTTATTTTTGTGACGTTATGTATTTTGTGACGTTATGTATTTTTAGACGTCATTTATTTTTGTGACGATATGTATTTTGTGACGTTATGTATTTTGTGACGTCATTAATTTTTGTGACGTTATGTATTTTGTGACGTCATTTATTTTTGGGACGTTATATGTTTTGTGACTTAATTAAATTTTTTGACGTCATTTATTTTTGTGACGTTATGTATTTTTTGACGTCTTTTTTTGTGACATTATGTATTTTGTGTCGTCATTTATTTGTGACGTTATGTATTTTGTGACGTCATTTATTTTTGTGACGTTATGTATTTTGTGACGTCATTTATTTTTGTGACGTTATGTATTTTGTGACGTCATTTATTTTTTTGACGTTATGTATTTTGTGACTTAATTTATTTTTGTGACGTCATTTATTTTTGTGACGTTATGTATTTTGTGACATTATTTATTTTTGTGACGTTATGTATTTTGTGACGCCATTTATTTTTGTGACGTTACGTATTTTGTGACGTTATGTATTTTGTGACGTAATTTATTTTTAAGACGTTATGTATTTTGTGACTTAACTAATTTTTGTGACGTCATTTATTTTTGTGACGTTATGTATTTTGTGACGTCATTTATTTTTGTGACGTTATGTATTTTGTGACGTCATTTATTTTTGTGAAGTTATGTATTTTGTGACTTAATTAATTTTTGTGACGTCATTTATTTTTGTGACGTTATGTATTTTGTGACTTAATTAATTTTTGTGACGCCATTTATTTTTGTGACGTTATGTATTTTGTGACGTCATTTATTTTTGTGACGTTATGTTTTTTGTGACGTCATTTATTTTTGTGACGTTATGTATTTTGTGACGTAATAAATAATTTGTGACGTCATTTATTTTTGTGACGTTATGTATTTTGTGACGTCTTTTTTTGTGACGTTATGTAATTTGTGACGTCATTTTTTTGTGACGTTTTGTATTTTGTGACGTCATTTATTTTTGTGACGTTATGTATTTTGTGACGTCATTAATGTTTGGGACGTTATGGATTTTTTGACTTAATTAATTTTTGTGACGTCATTTATTTTTGTGACTTTATGTATTTTGTGACGTCATTTATTTTTGTGACGTTATGTTTTTGTGACGTTATGTATTTTGTGACGTCATTTATTTTTGTGACGTTATGTATTTTGTGACTTAATAAATTTTTGTGACGTCATTTATTTTTGTGACGTTATGTATTTTTTGACGTCATTTATTTTTGTGACGTTATGCATTTTGTGACGTGATTAATATTTTGTGACGTCATTTATTTTTGTGACGTTATGTATTTTGTGACGTAATTAATATTTTGTGACGTCATTTATTTTTGTAACGTTATGTATTTTGTGACGTCATTTGTTTTTTTGACGTTATGTATTTTGTGACGTCATTTATTTTTGTGACGTTATGTATTTTGTGACGTCATTTATTTTTGTGACGTTATGTATTTTGTGACGTCATTTATTTTTGTGACGTTAAGTATATTGTGACGTCATTTATTTTTGTGACGTTATGTATTTCGTGACGTCATTTATTTTTGTGACGTTATGTATTTTGTGACGTTATGTATTTTATGACGTCATTTATTTTTGTGACGTTAAGTATTTTGTGACGTAATTTATTTTTGTGACGTTATGTATTTTGTGACGTCATTTATTTTTGTGACGTTATGTATTTTGTGACGTTATATATTTTGTGACGTCATTTATTTTTGTGACGTTATGTATTTTGTGACGTAATTAATATTTTGTGACGTCATTTATTTTTGTGACGTTATGTATTTTGTGACGTCATTTATTTTTGTGACGTTATGTATTTTGTGTCGTCATTTATTTTTGTGACGTTATGTATTTTGTGACGTCATTTATTTTTGTGACGTTATGTTTTTGTGACGTTATGTATTTTGTGACGTCATTTATTTTTGTGACGTTATGTATTTTGTGACGTCATTTATTTTTTTGACGTTATGTATTTTGTGACGCCATTTATTTTTGTGACGTTATGTATTTTGTGACGTTATGTATTTTGTGACGTAATTTATTTTTGTGACGTTATGTATTTTGTGACTTAATTAATTTTTGTGACGTCATTTATTTTTGTGACGTTATGTATTTTGTGACGTCATTTATTTTTGTGACGTTATGTATTTTGTGACGTCATTTATTTTTTTGACGTTATGTATTTTGTGACGTCATTTATTTTTTTGACGTTATGTATTTTGTGACGTAATTAATATTTTGTGACGTCATTTATTTTTGTGACCATATGTATTTTGTGACGTCTTTTTTTTGTGACGTTATGTATTTTGTGACGTCATTTATTTTTTTGACGTTATGTATTTTGTGACGTCATTTATTTTTGTGACGTCATTTATTTTTGTGACGTTATGTATTTTGTGACGTCATTTATTTTTGAAACGTTATGTATTTTGTAACGTCATTTATTTTTGTGACGTTATGTATTTTGCGACGTCGTTTATTTTTGTGACGTTATGTTTTTGTGACGTTATGTATTTTGTGACGTCATTTATTTTTGTGACGTTATGTATTTTGTGACGTAATTAATATTTTGTGACGTCATTTATTTTTGTGACCATATGTATTTTGTGACGTCTTTTTTTGTGACGTTATGTATTTTGTGACGTCATTTTTTGTGACGTTATGTATTTTGTGACGTCATTTATTTTTGTGACGTTATGTATTTTGTGACGTCATTTATTTTTTTGACGTTATGTATTTTGTGACGTCATTTATTTTTTTGACGTTATGTATTTTGTGACTTAATTAATTTTTGTGACGTCATTTATTTTTGTGACGTTATGTATTTTGTGACGTAATTTATTTTTGTGACGTTATGTATTTTGTGACGTCATTTATTTTTGTGACGTTATGTATTTTGTGACGTCATTTTTTTTGACGTTATGTATTTTGTGACGCCATTTATTTTTGTGACGTTATGTATTTTGTGACGTTATGTATTTTGTGACGTAATTTATTTTTGTGACGTTATGTATTTTGTGACGTAATTTATTTTTGTGACGTTATGTATTTTGTGACTTAATTAATTTTTTGACGTCATTTATTTTTGTGACGTTATGCATTTTGTGACGTGATTAATATTTTGTGACGTCATTTATTTTTGTGACGTTATGTATTTTGTGACGTCATTTATTTTTGTGACGTTATGTATTTTGTGATGTAATTAATATTTTGTGACGTCATTTATTTTGGTGACGTTATGTATTTTGTGACGTCATTTTTTTTGACGTTATGTATTTCGTGACGTCATTTATTTTTGTGACGTTATGTATTTTGTGACGTCATTTATTTTTTTGACGTTATGTATTTTGTGACGTAATTAATATTTTGTGACGTCATTTATTTTTGTGACGTTATGTATTTTGTGACGTCTTTTTTTTGTGACGTTATGTATTTTGTGACGTCATTTTTTTGTGACATTATGTATTTTGTGACGCCATTTATTTTTGTGACGTTATGTATTTTGTGACGTCATTTATTTTTGTGACGTTATGTATTTTGTGACGTTTTGTATTTTGTGACGTCATTTATTTTTTTGACGTTATGTATTTTGTGACGTCATTTATTTTTGTGACGTTATGTATTTTGTGACGTCATTTATTTTTGAAACGTTATGTATTTTGTGACGTCATTTCTTTTTGAAAAGTTATGTATTTTGTAACGTCATTTATTTTTGTGACGTTATGTATTTTGTGACGTCATTTATTTTTGTGACGTTATGTTTTTGTGACGTTATGTATTTTGTGACGTCATTTATTTTTGTGACGTTATGTATTTTGTGACTTAATTAAATTTTGTCACGTAATTTTTTTTGTGACGTTATGTATTTTGTGACGTCATTTATTTTTGTGACGTTATGCATTTTGTGACGTGATTAATATTTTGTGACGTCATTTATTTTTGTGACGTTATGTATTTTGTGACGTAATTAATATTTTGTGACGTCATTTATTTTTGTATCGTTATGTATTTTGTGACGTCATTTATTTTTGTGACGTTAAGTATTTTGTGACGTCATTTATTTTTGTGACGTTATGTATTTTGTGACGTCATTTATTTTTGTGACGTTATGTATTTTGTGACGTCATTTATTTTTGTGACGTTATGTATTTTGTGACGTTATGTATTTTGTGACGTCATTTATTTTTGTGACGTTATGTATTTTGTGACGTAATTAATATTTTGTGACGTCATTTATTTTTGTGACGTTATGTATTTTGTGACGTCATTTATTTTAGTGACGTTATGTATTTTGTGACTTAATTAATTTTTGTGACGCCATTTATTTTTGTGACGTTATGTATTTTGTGACGTCATTTATTTTTGTGACGTTATGTATTTTGTGACGTCATTTATTTTTGTGACGTTATGTATTTTGTGACGTAAATAATAATTTGTAACGTCATTTATTTTTGTGACGTTATGTATTTTGTGACGTCTTATTTTGTGACGTTATGTATTTTGTGACGTCATTTTTGGTGACGTTATGTATTTTGTGACGTCATTTATTTTTGTGACGATATGTATTTTGTTACGTCATTTATTTTTGTGACGTCATTTATTTTTGTGAAGTTATGTATTTTGTGACTTAATTAATTTTTGTGACGCCATTTATTTTTGTGACGTTATGTATTTTGTGACGTCATTTATTTTTGTGACGTTATGTAATTTGTGACGCTATTTATTTTTGTGACGTTATGAATTTAGTGACGTCATTAATGTTTGTGACGTTATGTATTTTGTGACGTCATTTATTTTTGTGACATTATGTATTTTGTGACGTAATTAATTTTTGTGACGTCATTTATTTTTGTGAAGTTATGTATTTTGTGACTCCATTTATTTTTGTGACGTTATGTATTTTGTGACGTCATTTATTTTTGTGACGTTATGTATTTTGTGACGTCATTTATTTTTGTGACGTTATGTATTTTGTAACGTCATTTTTTTGTGACGTTATGTATTTTGTGATGTAATTAATATTTTGTGACGTCATTTATTTTTGTGACGTTATGTATTTTGTGACGTCATTTATTTTTGTGACGTTATGTATTTTGTGATTTAATTAATTTTTGTGACGCCATTTATTTTTGTGACGTTATGTATTTTGTGACGTCATTTATTTTTGTGACGTTATGTATTTTGTGACGTCATTTATTTTTGTGACGTTATGTATTTTGTGACGTAATAAATAATTTGTGACGTCATTTATTTTTGTGACGTTATGTATTTTGTGACGTCTTTTTTTGTGACGTTATGTAATTTGTGACGTCATTTTTTTGTGACGTTATGTATTTTGTGACGTCATTTATTTTTGTGACGTTATGCATTTTGTGACGTGATTAATATTTTGTGACGTCATTTATTTTTGTGACGTTATGTATTTTGTGACGTCATTTATTTTTGTGACGTTATGTATTTTGTGACGTAAATAATAATTTGTAACGTCATTTATTTTTGTGACGTTATGTATTTTGTGACGTCTTATTTTGTGACGTTATGTATTTTGTGACGTCATTTTTGGTGACGTTATGTATTTTGTGACGTCATTTATTTTTGTGACGATATGTATTTTGTTACGTCATTTATTTTTGTGACGTCATTTATTTTTGTGAAGTTATGTATTTTGTGACTTAATTAATTTTTGTGACGCCATTTATTTTTGTGACGTTATGTATTTTGTGACGTCATTTATTTTTGTGACGTTATGTAATTTGTGACGCTATTTATTTTTGTGACGTTATGAATTTAGTGACGTCATTAATGTTTGTGACGTTATGTATTTTGTGACGTCATTTATTTTTGTGACATTATGTATTTTGTGACGTAATTAATTTTTGTGACGTCATTTATTTTTGTGAAGTTATGTATTTTGTGACTCCATTTATTTTTGTGACGTTATGTATTTTGTGACGTCATTTATTTTTGTGACGTTATGTATTTTGTGACGTCATTTATTTTTGTGACGTTATGTATTTTGTAACGTCATTTTTTTGTGACGTTATGTATTTTGTGATGTAATTAATATTTTGTGACGTCATTTATTTTTGTGACGTTATGTATTTTGTGACGTCATTTATTTTTGTGACGTTATGTATTTTGTGATTTAATTAATTTTTGTGACGCCATTTATTTTTGTGACGTTATGTATTTTGTGACGTCATTTATTTTTGTGACGTTATGTATTTTGTGACGTCATTTATTTTTGTGACGTTATGTATTTTGTGACGTAATAAATAATTTGTGACGTCATTTATTTTTGTGACGTTATGTATTTTGTGACGTCTTTTTTTGTGACGTTATGTAATTTGTGACGTCATTTTTTGTGACGTTATGTATTTTGTGACGTCATTTATTTTTGTGACGTTATGCATTTTGTGACGTGATTAATATTTTGTGACGTCATTTATTTTTGTGACGTTATGTATTTTGTGACGTCATTTATTTTTGTGACTTTATGTATTTTGTGACGTCATTTATTTTTGTGACGTTATGTTTTTGTGACGTTATGTATTTTGTGACGTCATTTATTTTTGTGACGTTATGTATTTTGTGACTTAATTAATTTTTGTGACGTCATTTATTTTTGTGACGTTATGTATTTTTTGACGTCATTTATTTTTGTGACGTTATGCATTTTGTGACGTGATTAATATTTTGTGACGTCATTTATTTTTGTGACGTTATGTATTTTGTGACGTAATTAATATTTTGTGACGTCATTTATTTTTGTAACGTTATGTATTTTGTGACGTCATTTGTTTTTTTGACGTTATGTATTTTGTGACGTCATTTATTTTTGTGACGTTATGTATTTTGTGACGTCATTTATTTTTGTGACGTTATGTATTTTGTGACGTCATTTATTTTTGTGACGTTAAGTATATTGTGACGTCATTTATTTTTGTGACGTTATGTATTTCGTGACGTCATTTATTTTTGTGACGTTATGTATTTTGTGACGTTATGTATTTTATGACGTCATTTATTTTTGTGACGTTAAGTATTTTGTGACGTAATTTATTTTTGTGACGTTATGTATTTTGTGACGTCATTTATTTTTGTGACGTTATGTATTTTGTGACGTTATATATTTTTTGACGTCATTTATTTTTGTGACGTTATGTATTTTGTGACGTAATTAATATTTTGTGACGTCATTTATTTTTGTGACGTTATGTATTTTGTGACGTCATTTATTTTTGTGACGTTATGTATTTTGTGACGTCATTTATTTTTGTGACGTTATGTTTTTGTGACGTTATGTATTTTGTGACGTCATTTATTTTTGTGACGTTGTGTAATTTGTGACGTAATTAATAATTTGTGACGTCATTTATTTTTGTGACGTTATGTATTTTGTGACGTCTTTTTTGTGACGTTATGTATTTTGTGACGTCATTTTTTGTGACGTTATGTATTTTGTGACGTCATTTATTTTTGTGACGTTATGTATTTTGTGACGTCATTTATTTTTGTGACGTTATGTATTTTGTGACGTAATTAATGTTTGTGACGTCATTTATTTTTGTGAAGTTATGTATTTTGTGACTTAGTTAATTTTTGTGACGTCATTTATTTTTGTGACGTTATGTATTTTGTAACGTCATTTTTTTGTGACGTTATGTATTTTGTGATGTAATTAATATTTTGTGACGTCATTTATTTTTGTGACGTTATGTATTTTGTGACGTCATTTATTTTTGTGACGTTATGTATTTTGTGACTTAATTAATTTTTGTGACGCCATTTATTTTTGTGACGTTATGTATTTTGTGACGTCATTTATTTTTGTGACGTTATGTATTTTGTGACGTCATTTATTTTTGTGACGTTATGTATTTTGTGACGTAATAAATAATTTGTGACGTCATTTATTTTTGTGACGTTATGTATTTTGTGACGTCTTTTTTTGTGACGTTATGTAATTTGTGACGTCATTTTTTTGTGACGTTATGTATTTTGTGACGTCATTTATTTTTGTGACGTTATGCATTTTGTGACGTGATTAATATTTTGTGACGTCATTTATTTTTGTGACGTTATGTATTTTGTGACGTCATTTATTTTTGTGACTTTATGTATTTTGTGACGTCATTTATTTTTGTGACGTTATGTTTTTGTGACGTTATGTATTTTGTGACGTCATTTATTTTTGTGACGTTATGTATTTTGTGACTTAATTAATTTTTGTGACGTCATTTATTTTTGTGACGTTATGTATTTTTTGACGTCATTTATTTTTGTGACGTTATGCATTTTGTGACGTGATTAATATTTTGTGACGTCATTTATTTTTGTGACGTTATGTATTTTGTGACGTAATTAATATTTTGTGACGTCATTTATTTTTGTAACGTTATGTATTTTGTGACGTCATTTGTTTTTTTGACGTTATGTATTTTGTGACGTCATTTATTTTTGTGACGTTATGTATTTTGTGACGTCATTTATTTTTGTGACGTTATGTATTTTGTGACGTCATTTATTTTTGTGACGTTAAGTATATTGTGACGTCATTTATTTTTGTGACGTTATGTATTTCGTGACGTCATTTATTTTTGTGACGTTATGTATTTTGTGACGTTATGTATTTTATGACGTCATTTATTTTTGTGACGTTAAGTATTTTGTGACGTAATTTATTTTTGTGACGTTATGTATTTTGTGACGTCATTTATTTTTGTGACGTTATGTATTTTGTGACGTTATATATTTTTTGACGTCATTTATTTTTGTGACGTTATGTATTTTGTGACGTAATTAATATTTTGTGACGTCATTTATTTTTGTGACGTTATGTATTTTGTGACGTCATTTATTTTTGTGACGTTATGTATTTTGTGTCGTCATTTATTTTTGTGACGTTATGTATTTTGTGACGTCATTTATTTTTGTGACGTTATGTTTTTGTGACGTTATGTATTTTGTGACGTCATTTATTTTTGTGACGTTGTGTAATTTGTGACGTAATTAATAATTTGTGACGTCATTTATTTTTGTGACGTTATGTATTTTGTGACGTCTTTTTTGTGACGTTATGTATTTAATGACGTCATTTTTTGTGACGTTATGTATTTTGTGACGTCATTTATTTTTGTGACGTTATGTATTTTGTGACGTCATTTATTTTTGTGACGTTATGTATTTTGTGACGTCATTTATTTTTGTGACGTTATGTATTTTGTGACGTAATTAATGTTTGTGACGTCATTTATTTTTGTGAAGTTATGTATTTTGTGACTTAGTTAATTTTTGTGACGTCATTTATTTTTGTGACGTTATGTATTTTGTGACTTAAGTAATTTTTGTGACGCCATTTATTTTTGTGACGTTATGTATTTTGTGACGTCATTTATTTTTGTGACGTTATGTATTTTGTGACTTAATTAATTTTTGTGACGTCATTTATTTTTGTGACGTTATGTATTTTGTGACGTAATTAATATTTTGTGACGTCATTTATTTTTGTAACATTATGTATTTTGTGACGTCATTTGTTTTTTTGACGTTATGTATTTTGTGACGTCATTTATTTTTGTGACGTTAAGTATTTTGTGACGTCATTTATTTTTGTGACGTTATGTATTTTGTGACGTCATTTATTTTTGTGACGTTATGTATTTTGTGACGTCATTTATTTTTGTGACGTTATGTATTTTGTGACGTTATGTATTTTATGACGTCATTTATTTTTGTGACGTTATGTATTTTGTGACGTAATTTATTTTTGTGACGTTATGTATTTTGTGACGTCATTTATTTTTGTGACGTTATGTATTTTGTGACGTTATGTATTTTGTGACGTCATTTATTTTTGTGACGTTATGTATTTTGTGACGTAGTTAATATTTTGTGACTTCATTTATTTTTGTGACGTTATGTATTTTGTGACGTCATTTATTTTTGTGACGTTATGTATTTTGTGACGTCATTTATTTTTTTGACGTTATGTATTTTGTGACGTCATTTATTTTTGTGACGTTATGTATTTGGTGGCGTCATTTATTTTTGTGACGTTATGTATTTTGTGACGTAATTTATTTTTGTGACGTTATGTTTTTTTTAACGTCATTTATTTTTGTGACGTTATGTATTTTGTGACGTTATGTATTTTGTGACGTCATTTATTTTTGTGACGTTATGTATTTTGTGACGTAATTAATTTTTGTGACGTCATTTATTTTTGTGAAGTTATGTATTTTGTGACTTAATTAATTTTTGTGACGTCTTTTATTTTTGTGACGTTATGTATTTTGTGACGTCATTTATTTTTGTGACGTTATGTATTTTGTGTCGTCATTTATTTTTGTGACGTTGTGTATTTTGTGACGATGTGTATTTTGTGACGTAATTAATTTTTGTGTCGTCATTTATTTTTGTGACGTTATGTATTTTTGACGTCATTTATTTTTGTGACGTTATGTATTTTGTGACGTCATTTATTTTAGTGAGGTTATGTATTTTGTGACTTAATTAATTTTTGTGACGTCATTTATTTTTGTGACGTTATGTATTTTGTGACGTCATTTATTTTTGTGACGTTTTGTATTTTGTGACGTCATTTATTTCTGTGACGTTATGTATTTTGTGACGTAATTAATATTTTGTGACGTCATTTATTTTTGTGACGTTATGTATTTTGTGACGTCATTTATTTTTGTGACGATATGTATTTTGTGACGTCATTTATTTTTGTAAAGTTATGTATTTTGTGACGTTATGTATTTTTGTGACGTTATGTATTTTGTGACGTAATTAATATCTTGTGACGTCATTTATGTTTGTGACGTTATGTATTTTGTGACGTAATTAATATCTTGTGACGTCATTTATTTTTGTGACGTTATGTATTTTGTGAAGTCATTTATTTTTGTGACATTATGTATTTTGTGACGTTATGTATTTTGTGACGTCATTTATTTTTGTGACGTTATGTATTTTGTGACGTAATTAATATCTTGTAACGTCATTTATTTTTGTGACGTTATGTATTTTGTGAAGTCATTTATTTTTGTGACATTATGTATTTTGTGACGTCATTTATTTTTGTGACGTTATGTATTTTGTGACGACATTTATTTTTGTGACGTTATGTATTTTGTGACGTAATTAATATCTTGTGACGTCATTTATTTTTGTGACGTTATGTATTTTGTGACGTCATTTATTTTGTGACGTTTTGTATTTTGTGACGTCATTTATTTTTGTGACGTTATGTATTTTGTGACGTTATGTATTTTGTGACGTAATTTATTTATGTGACGTTATGTATTTTGTGACGTTATGTATTTTGTGACGTCATTTATTTTTGTGACGTTAGGTATTTTGTGACGTAATTAATTTTTGTGACGTCATTTATTTTTGTGAAGTTATGTATTTTGTGACTTAATTAATTTTTGTGACGTCATTTATTTTTGTGACGTTATGTATTTTGTGACGTCATTTATTTTTGAGACGTTTTGTATTTTGTGACGTCATTTTTTTTGTGACGTTATGTATTTTGTGACGTAATTAATATTTTGTGACGTCATTTATTTTTGTGACGTTATGTATTTTGTGACGTCTTTTTTTGTGACGTTATGTATTTTGTGACGTCATTTTTTGTGACGTTATGTATTTTGTGACGTAATTTTTTTTGTGACGTTATGTATTTTGTGACGTCATTTATTTTTGTGACGTTATGTATTTTGTGACGTTATGTATTTTTAGACGTCATTTATTTTTGTGACGATATGTATTTTGTGACGTTATGTATTTTGTGACGTCATTAATTTTTGTGACGTTATGTATTTTGTGACGTCATTTATTTTTGTGACGTTATATGTTTTGTGACTTAATTAAATTTTTTGACGTCATTTATTTTTGTGACGTTATGTATTTTTTGACGTCTTTTTTTGTGACATTATGTATTTTGTGTCGTCATTTATTTGTGACGTTATGTATTTTGTGACTTAACTAATTTTTGTGACGTCATTTATTTTTGTGACGTTATGTATTTTGTGACGTCATTTATTTTTGTGACGTTATGTATTTTGTGACATCATTTATTTTTGTGACGTTATGTATTTTTTGACGTCATTTATTTTTGTGATGTTATGCATTTTGTGACGTGATTAATATTTTGTGACGTCATTTATTTTTGTGACGTTATGTATTTTGTGACGTAATTAATATTTTGTGACGTCATTTATTTTTGTGACGTTATGTATTTTGTGACGTCATTTATTTTTGTGACGTTATGTATTTCGTGACGTCATTTATTTTTGTGACGTTATGTATTTTGTGACGTCATTTATTTTTTTGAAGTAATGTATTTTGTGACGCCATTTATTTTTGTGACGTTATCAATTTTGTGACGTCATTTATTTTTGTGACGTTATGTATTTTGTGACGTTATGTATTTTGTGACGTTATGTATTTTGTGACGTAATTAATATCTTGTGACGTCATTTATTTTTGTGACGTTATGTATTTTGTGAAGTCATTTATTTTTGTGACATTATGTATTTTGTGACGTCATTTATTTTTGTGACGTTATGTATTTTGTGACGTTATGTATTTTGTGACGTCATTTATTTTTGTGACGTTATGTATTTTGTGACGTAATTAATATCTTGTGACGTCATTTATTTTTGTGACGTTATGTATTTTGTGACGTAATTAATATCTTGTGACGTCATTTATTTTTGTGACGTTATGTATTTTGTGAAGTCATTTATTTTTGTGACATTATGTATTTTGTGACGTCATTTATTTTTGTGACGTTATGTATTTTGTGACGTTATGTATTTTGTGACGTCATTTATTTTTGTGACGTTATGTATTTTGTGACGTAATTAATATCTTGTGACGTCATTTATTTTTGTGACGTTATGTATTTTGTGACGTCATTTATTTTGTGACGTTTTGTATTTTGTGACGTCATTTATTTCTGTGACGTTATGTATTTTGTGACGTAATTAATATTTTGTGACGTCATTTATTTTTGTGACGTTATGTATTTTGTGAGGTCATTTATTTTTGTGACGATATGTATTTTGTGACGTCATTTATTTTTGTGACGTTATGTATTTTGTGACGTTATGTATTTTGTGACGTCATTTATTTTTGTGACGTTTTGTATTTTGTGACGTCATTTATTTCTGTGACGTTATGTATTTTGTGACGTAATTAATATTTTGTGACGTCATTTATTTTTGTGACGTTATGTATTTTGTGACGTCATTTATTTTTGTGACGATATGTATTTTGTGACGTCATTTATTTTTGTGACGTTATGTATTTTGTGACGTTATGTATTTTGTGACGTCATTTATTTATGTGACGTTATGTATTCTGTGACGTTATTTTTGTGACGTTATGTATTTTGTGACGTCATTTATTTTGTGACGTTATGTATTTTGTGACGTTATGTATTTTGTGACGTCATTTATTTTTGTGACGTTATGTATTTTGTGACGTTATGTATTTTGTGACGTTATGTATTTTGTGACGTAATTAATTTTTGTGTCGTCATTTATTTTTGTGACGTTATGTATTTTTGACGTCATTTATTTTTGTGACGTTATGTATTTTGGGACGTCATTTATTTTTGTGACGTTATGTATTTTGTGACGAAATTAATTTTTGTGACGTCATTTATTTTTGTGAAGTTATGTATTTTGTGACTTAATTAATTTTTGTGACGTCATTTATTTTTGTGACGTTATGTATTTTGTGACGTCATTTATTTTTGTGACGTTTTGTATTTTGTGACGTCATTTATTTCTGTGACGTTATGTATTTTGTGACGTAATTAATATTTTGTGACGTCATTTATTTTTGTGACGTTATGTATTTTGTGACGTCATTTATTTTTGTGACGATATGTATTTTGTGACGTCATTTATTTTTGTGACGTTATGTATTTTGTGACGTTATGTATTTTGTGACGTCATTTATTTATGTGACGTTATGTATTTTGTGACGTTATTTTTGTGACGTTATGTATTTTGTGACGTCATTTATTTTGTGACGTTATGTATTTTGTGACGTTATGTATTTTGTGACGTCATTTATTTTTGTGACGTTATGTATTTTGTGACGTAATTAATATCTTGTGACGTCATTTATTTTTGTGACGTTATGTATTTTGTGACGTCATTTATTTTTGTGACATTATGTATTTTGTGACGTCATTTATTTTTGTGACGTTATGTATTTTGTGACGTTATGTATTTTGTGACGTCATTTATTTTTGTGACGTTATGTATTTTGTGACGTAATTAATATCTTGTGACGTCATTTATTTTTGTGACGTTATGTATTTTGTGACGTCATTTATTTTTGTGACGTTTTGTATTTTGTGACGTCATTTATTTCTGTGACGTTATGTATTTTGTGACGTAATTAATATTTTGTGACGTCATTTATTTTTGTGACGTTATGTATTTTGTGACGTCATTTATTTTTGTGACGATATGTATTTTGTGACGTCATTTATTTTTGTGACGTTATGTATTTTGTGACGTTATGTATTTTGTGACGTCATTTATTTATGTGACGTTATGTATTTTGTGACGTTATTTTTGTGACGTTATGTATTTTGTGACGTCATTTATTTTGTGACGTTATGTATTTTGTGACGTTATGTATTTTGTGACGTCATTTATTTTTGTGACGTTATGTATTTTGTGACGTAATTAATTTTTGTGACGTCATTTATTTTTGTGAAGTTATGTATTTTGTGACTTAATTAATTTTTGTGACGTCTTTTATTTTTGTGACGTTATGTATTTTGTGACGTCATTTATTTTTGTGACGTTATGTATTTTGTGACGTCATTTATTTTTGTGACGTTGTGTATTTTGTGACGATGTGTATTTTGTGACGTAATTAATTTTTGTGTCGTCATTTTTTTTTGTGACGTTATGTATTTTTGACGTCATTTATTTTTGTGACGTTATGTATTTTGTGACGTCATTTATTTTTGTGACGTTATGTATTTTGTGACGTAATTAATTTTTGTGACGTCATTTATTTTTGTGAAGTTATGTATTTTTTGACTTAATTAATTTTTGTGACGTCATTTATTTTTGTGACGTTATGTATTTTGTGACGTCATTAATTTTTGTGACGTTATGAATTTTGTGACGTCTTTTTTTGTGACGTTATGTATTTTGTGACGTCTTTTTTTGTGACGTTATGTATTTTGTGACGTCATTTTTTGTTACGTTATGTATTTTGTGACGTAATTTTTTTTGTGACGTTATGTATTTTGTGACGTCATTTATTTTTGTGACGTTATGTATTTTGTGACGTTATGTATTTTGTGACGTCATTTATTTTTGTGACGTTATGTATTTTGTGACGTAATTAATATTTTGTGACGTCATTTATTTTTGTGACGTTATGTATTTTGTGACGTCATTTATTTTTGTGACGATATGTATTTTGTGACGTCATTTATTTTTGTGACGTTATGTATTTTGTGACGTTATGTATTTTGTGACGTCATTTATTTATGTGACGTTATGTATTCTGTGACGTTATTTTTGTGACGTTATGTATTTTGTGACGTCATTTATTTTGTGACGTTATGTATTTTGTGACGTTATGTATTTTGTGACGTCATTTATTTTTGTGACGTTATGTATTTTGTGACGTTATGTATTTTGTGACGTTATGTATTTTGTGACGTAATTAATTTTTGTGTCGTCATTTATTTTTGTGACGTTATGTATTTTTGACGTCATTTATTTTTGTGACGTTATGTATTTTGGGACGTCATTTATTTTTGTGACGTTATGTATTTTGTGACGAAATTAATTTTTGTGACGTCATTTATTTTTGTGAAGTTATGTATTTTGTGACTTAATTAATTTTTGTGACGTCATTTATTTTTGTGACGTTATGTATTTTGTGACGTCATTTATTTTTGTGACGTTTTGTATTTTGTGACGTTATGTATTTTGTGACGTCATTTATTTTTGTGACGTTATGTATTTTGTGACGTAATTAATATTTTGTGACGTCATTTATTTTTGTGACGTTATGTATTTTGTGACGTCATTTATTTTTGTGACGATATGTATTTTGTGACGTCATTTATTTTTGTGACGTTATGTATTTTGTGACGTTATGTATTTTGTGACGTCATTTATTTATGTGACGTTATGTATTCTGTGACGTTATTTTTGTGACGTTATGTATTTTGTGACGTCATTTATTTTGTGACGTTATGTATTTTGTGACGTTATGTATTTTGTGACGTCATTTATTTTTGTGACGTTATGTATTTTGTGACGTTATGTATTTTGTGACGTTATGTATTTTGTGACGTAATTAATTTTTGTGTCGTCATTTATTTTTGTGACGTTATGTATTTTTGACGTCATTTATTTTTGTGACGTTATGTATTTTGGGACGTCATTTATTTTTGTGACGTTATGTATTTTGTGACGAAATTAATTTTTGTGACGTCATTTATTTTTGTGAAGTTATGTATTTTGTGACTTAATTAATTTTTGTGACGTCATTTATTTTTGTGACGTTATGTATTTTGTGACGTCATTTATTTTTGTGACGTTTTGTATTTTGTGACGTCATTTATTTCTGTGACGTTATGTATTTTGTGACGTAATTAATATTTTGTGACGTCATTTATTTTTGTGACGTTATGTATTTTGTGACGTCATTTATTTTTGTGACGATATGTATTTTGTGACGTCATTTATTTTTGTGACGTTATGTATTTTGTGACGTTATGTATTTTGTGACGTCATTTATTTATGTGACGTTATGTATTTTGTGACGTTATTTTTGTGACGTTATGTATTTTGTGACGTCATTTATTTTGTGACGTTATGTATTTTGTGACGTTATGTATTTTGTGACGTCATTTATTTTTGTGACGTTATGTATTTTGTGACGTAATTAATATCTTGTGACGTCATTTATTTTTGTGACGTTATGTATTTTGTGACGTCATTTATTTTTGTGACATTATGTATTTTGTGACGTCATTTATTTTTGTGACGTTATGTATTTTGTGACGTTATGTATTTTGTGACGTCATTTATTTTTGTGACGTTATGTATTTTGTGACGTAATTAATATCTTGTGACGTCATTTATTTTTGTGACGTTATGTATTTTGTGACGTCATTTATTTTTGTGACGTTTTGTATTTTGTGACGTCATTTATTTCTGTGACGTTATGTATTTTGTGACGTAATTAATATTTTGTGACGTCATTTATTTTTGTGACGTTATGTATTTTGTGACGTCATTTATTTTTGTGACGATATGTATTTTGTGACGTCATTTATTTTTGTGACGTTATGTATTTTGTGACGTTATGTATTTTGTGACGTCATTTATTTATGTGACGTTATGTATTTTGTGACGTTATTTTTGTGACGTTATGTATTTTGTGACGTCATTTATTTTGTGACGTTATGTATTTTGTGACGTTATGTATTTTGTGACGTCATTTATTTTTGTGACGTTATGTATTTTGTGACGTAATTAATTTTTGTGACGTCATTTATTTTTGTGAAGTTATGTATTTTGTGACTTAATTAATTTTTGTGACGTCTTTTATTTTTGTGACGTTATGTATTTTGTGACGTCATTTATTTTTGTGACGTTATGTATTTTGTGACGTCATTTATTTTTGTGACGTTGTGTATTTTGTGACGATGTGTATTTTGTGACGTAATTAATTTTTGTGTCGTCATTTTTTTTTGTGACGTTATGTATTTTTGACGTCATTTATTTTTGTGACGTTATGTATTTTGTGACGTCATTTATTTTTGTGACGTTATGTATTTTGTGACGTAATTAATTTTTGTGACGTCATTTATTTTTGTGAAGTTATGTATTTTTTGACTTAATTAATTTTTGTGACGTCATTTATTTTTGTGACGTTATGTATTTTGTGACGTCATTAATTTTTGTGACGTTATGAATTTTGTGACGTCTTTTTTTGTGACGTTATGTATTTTGTGACGTCTTTTTTTGTGACGTTATGTATTTTGTGACGTCATTTTTTGTTACGTTATGTATTTTGTGACGTAATTTTTTTTGTGACGTTATGTATTTTGTGACGTCATTTATTTTTGTGACGTTATGTATTTTGTGACGTTATGTATTTTGTGACGTCATTTATTTTTGTGACGTTATGTATTTTTTTGACGTCTTTTTTTGTGACGTTATGTATTTTGTGTCGTCATTTATTTGTGACGTTATGTATTTTGTGACGTCATTTATTTTTGTGACGTTATGTATTTTGTGACGTCATTTATTTTTGCGACGTTATGTATTTTGTGACGTAATTTATTTTTTTGACGTTATGTATTTTGTGACTTAATTAATTTTTGTGACGTCATTTATTTTTGTGACGTTATGTATTTTGTGACATTATTTATTTTTGTGACGTTATGTATTTTGTGACACCATTTATTTTTGTGACGTTATGTATTTTGTGACGTTATGTATTTTGTGACGTAATTTATTTTTGTGACGTTATGTATTTTGTGACTTAATTAATTTTTGTGACGTCATTTATTTTTGTGACGTTATGTATTTTGTGACGTTATGTATTTTGTGACGTCATTTATTTATGTGACGTTATGTATTTTGTGACGTTATTTTTGTGACGTTATGTATTTTGTGACGTCATTTATTTTGTGACGTTATGTATTTTGTGACGTTATGTATTTTGTGACGTCATTTATTTTTGTGACGTTATGTATTTTGTGACGTAATTAATATCTTGTGACGTCATTTATTTTTGTGACGTTATGTATTTTGTGACGTCATTTATTTTTGTGACATTATGTATTTTGTGACGTCATTTATTTTTGTGACGTTATGTATTTTGTGACGTTATGTATTTTGTGACGTCATTTATTTTTGTGACGTTATGTATTTTGTGACGTAATTAATATCTTGTGACGTCATTTATTTTTGTGACGTTATGTATTTTGTGACGTCATTTATTTTTGTGACGTTTTGTATTTTGTGACGTCATTTATTTCTGTGACGTTATGTATTTTGTGACGTAATTAATATTTTGTGACGTCATTTATTTTTGTGACGTTATGTATTTTGTGACGTCATTTATTTTTGTGACGATATGTATTTTGTGACGTCATTTATTTTTGTGACGTTATGTATTTTGTGACGTTATGTATTTTGTGACGTCATTTATTTATGTGACGTTATGTATTTTGTGACGTTATTTTTGTGACGTTATGTATTTTGTGACGTCATTTATTTTGTGACGTTATGTATTTTGTGACGTTATGTATTTTGTGACGTCATTTATTTTTGTGACGTTATGTATTTTGTGACGTAATTAATTTTTGTGACGTCATTTATTTTTGTGAAGTTATGTATTTTGTGACTTAATTAATTTTTGTGACGTCTTTTATTTTTGTGACGTTATCTATTTTGTGACGTCATTTATTTTTGTGACGTTATGTATTTTGTGACGTCATTTATTTTTGTGACGTTGTGTATTTTGTGACGATGTGTATTTTGTGACGTAATTAATTTTTGTGTCGTCATTTTTTTTGTGACGTTATGTATTTTTGACGTCATTTATTTTTGTGACGTTATGTATTTTGTGACGTCATTTATTTTTGTGACGTTATGTATTTTGTGACGTAATTAATTTTTGTGACGTCATTTATTTTTGTGAAGTTATGTATTTTTTGACTTAATTAATTTTTGTGACGTCATTTATTTTTGTGACGTTATGTATTTTGTGACGTCATTAATTTTTGTGACGTTATGAATTTTGTGACGTCTTTTTTTGTGACGTTATGTATTTTGTGACGTCTTTTTTTGTGACGTTATGTATTTTGTGACGTCATTTTTTGTTACGTTATGTATTTTGTGACGTAATTTTTTTTGTGACGTTATGTATTTTGTGACGTCATTTATTTTTGTGACGTTATGTATTTTGTGACGTCATTTATTTTTGTGACGTTATGTATTTTTTGACGTCTTTTTTTGTGACGTTATGTATTTTGTGTCGTCATTTATTTGTGACGTTATGTATTTTGTGACGTCATTTATTTTTGTGACGTTATGTATTTTGTGACGTCATTTATTTTTGTGACGTTATGTATTTTGTGACGTCATTTATTTTTTTGACGTTATGTATTTTGTGACTTAATTAATTTTTGTGACGTCATTTATTTTTGTGACGTTATGTATTTTGTGACATTATTTATTTTTGTGACGTTATGTATTTTGTGACACCATTTATTTTTGTAACGTTATGTATTTTGTGACGTTATGTATTTTGTGACGTAATTTATTTTTGTGACGTTATGTATTTTGTGACTTAATTAATTTTTGTGACGTCATTTATTTTTGTGACGTTATGTATTTTGTGACGTCATTTATTTTTGTGACGTTATGTATTTTGTGACATCATTTATTTTTGTGACGTTATGTATTTTTTGACGTCATCTATTTTTGTGACGTTATGCATTTTGTGACGTGATTAATATTTTGTGACGTCATTTATTTTTGTGACGTTATGTATTTTGTGACGTAATTAATATTTTGTGACGTCATTTATTTTTGTGACGTTATGTATTTTGTGACGTCATTTATTTTTGTGACGTTATGTATTTTGTGACGTCATTTATTTTTGTGACGTTATGTATTTTGTGACGTCATTTATTTTTTTGAAGTTATGTATTTTGTGACGCCATTTATTTTTGTGACGTTATGTATTTTGTGACGTCATTTATTTTTGTGACGTTATGTATTTTGTGACGTTATGCATTTTGTGACGTTATGTATTTTGTGACGTAATTAATTTTTGTGTCGTCATTTATTTTTGTGACGTTATGTATTTTTGACGTCATTTATTTTTGTGACGTTATGTATTTTGTGACGAAATTAATTTTTGTGACGTCATTTATTTTTGTGAAGTTATGTATTTTGTGACTTAATTAATTTTTGTGACGTCATTTATTTTTGTGACGTTATGTATTTTGTGACGTCATTTATTTTTGTGACGTTTTGTATTTTGTGACGTCATTTATTTTTGTGACCTTATGTATTTTGTGACGTAATTAATATTTTGTGACGTCATTTATTTTTGTGACGTTATGTATTTTGTGACGTCATTTATTTTTGTGACGATATGTATTTTGTGACGTTATGTATTTTGTGACGTCATTAATTTTTGTGACGTTATGTATTTTGTGACGTCATTTATTTTTGTGACGTTATATGTTTTGTGACTTAATTAAATTTTTTGACGTCATTTATTTTTGTGACGTTATGTATTTTGTGACGTCTTTTTTTGTGACGTTATGTATTTTGTGACGTCATTTTTTTTATGACGTTATATATTTTGTGACGTCATTTATTTTTTTGAAGTTATGTATTTTTTGACGTCATTTTTTGTGACGTTATGTGTTTTGTGACGTCATTTATTTTTTTGCCGTTATGTATTTTGTGACTTAATTAATTTTTGTGACATCATTTATTTTTGTGACGTTATGTATTTTGTGACATCATTTATTTTTGTGACGTTATGTATTTTGTGACGTCATTTATTTTTGTGACGTTATGTATTTTGTGACGTCATTTTTTTTTGACGTTATGTATTTTGTGACGCCATTTATTTTTGTGACGTTATGTATTTTGTGACGTTATGTATTTTGTGACGTAATTTATTTTTGTGACGTTATGTATTTTGTGACTTAATTAATTTTTGTGACGTCATTTATTTTTGTGACGTTATGTATTTTGTGACGTCATTTATTTTTGTGACGTTATGTATTTTGTGACGTCATTTATTTTTGTGACGTTATGTATTTTGTGACGTAATTAATTTTTGTGACGTCATTTATTTTCGTGAAGTTATGTATTTTGTGACTTAATTAATTTTTGTGACGTCATTCATTTTTGTGACGTTATGTATTTTGTGACGTTATGTATTTTGTGACGTTATGTATTTTGTGACGTAATTAATTTTTGTGTCGTCATTTATTTTTGTTACGTTATGTATTTTTGACGTCATTTATTTTTGTGACGTTATGTATTTTGGGACGTCATTTATTTTTGGGACGTTATGTATTTTGTGACGTCATTTTTTGTGATGTTATGTATTTTGTGACGTCATTTTTTTGTGACGTTATATATTTTGTGACGTCATTTTTTTTTGTGACGTTATGTATTTTGTGACTTAATTAATTTTTGTGACGTCATTTATTTTTGTGACGTTATGTATTTTGTGACGTCATTTATTTTTGTGAGGTTATGTACTTTGTGACGTAATTAATATTTTGTGACGTCATTTATTTTTGTGACGTTATGTATTTTGTGACATCTTTTTTTTGTGACGTTATGTATTTTGTGACGTCATTTTTTGTGACGTCATGTATTTTGTGACGTAATTTTTTTGTGACGTTATGTATTTTGTGATGTCATTTATTTTTGTGACGTTATGTATTTTGTTACGTTATGTATTTTGTGACGTCATTTATTTTTGTGACGATATGTATTTTGTGACGTTATGTATTTTGTGACGTCATTAATTTTTGTGACGTTATGTATTTTGTGACGTCATTTATTTTTGGGACGTTATATGTTTTGTGACTTAATTAAATTTTTTGACGTCATTTATTTTTGTGACGTTATGTATTTTCTGACGTCTTTTTTTGTGACGTTATGTATTTTGTGACGTCATTTTTTTGTGACGTTATATATTTTGTGACGTCATTTTTTTTGTGACGTTATGTATTTTGTGACGTGTTTTTTTTGTGACGTTATGTATTTTGTGACGTCATTTATTTTTTTGACGTTATGTATTTTGTGACTTAATTAATTTTTGTGACGTCATTTATTTTTGTGACGTTATGTATTTTGTGACATCATTTATTTTTGTGACGTTATGTATTTTGTGACGTCATTTATTTTTGTGACGTTATGTATTTTGTGAAGTCATTTATTATTTCGACGTTATGTATTTTGTGACGCCATTTATTTTTGTGACGTTATGTATTTTGTGACGTTATGTATTTTGTGACGTCATTTATTTTTGTGACGTTATGTATTTTGTGACGTAATTAATATTTTTTGACGTCATTTATTTTTGTGACGTTATGTATTTTGTGACGTCATTTATTTTTGTGACGTTATATGTTTTGTGACTTAATCAAATTTTTTGACGTCATTTATTTTTGTGACGTTATGTATTTTGTGACTTCATTTATTTTTGTTACGTTATGTATTTTGTGACGTCATTTATTTTTGTGACGTTATGTATTTTGTGACGTCATTTATTTTTGTGATGTTATGTATTTTGTGACGTTATATATTTTGTGACGTCATTTATTTTTGTGACGTTATGTATTTTGTGACGTAATTAATTTTTTGACGTAATTTATTTTTGTGACGTCATTTATTTTTGTGACGTTATGTATTTTGTGACGTCATTAATTTTTGTGACGTTATGTATTTTGTGACGTCATTTATTTTTGTGACGTTATGTATTTTGTGACGTAATTAATTTTTGTGACGTCATTTATTTTTGTGACGTTATGTATTTTGTGACTTCATTTATTTTTGTGACGTTATGTATTTTGTGACGACATTTTTTTTGTGACGTTGAGTATTTTGTGACGTCATTTATTTTTGTGACGTTATGTATTTTTTGACGTTATGTATTTTGTGACGTTATGTATTTTGTGACGTCATTTATTTTTGTGAGGTTATGTATTTTGTGACGTTATGTATTTTGTGACGTTATGTATTTTGTGACGTAATTAATTTTTTGACGTAATTTATTTTTGTGACGTCATTTATTTTTGTGACGTTATGTATTTTGTGACGTCATTAATTTTTGTGACGTTATGTATTTTGTGACGTCATTTATTTTTGTGACGTTATGTACTTTGTGACGTAATTAATATTTTGTGACGTCATTTATTTTTGTGACGTTATGTATTTTGTGACGTCTTTTTTTTGTGACGTTATGTATTTTGTGACGTCATTTATTTTTGTGACGTTATGTATTTTGTGACGTTATGTATTTTGTGAAGTCATTTATTTTCGTGACGTCATTTATTTTTGTGACGTTATGTATCTTGTGACGTAATTAATTTTGTGACGTCATTTATTTTTGTGACGTTATGTATTTTGTGACGTCATTTATTTTTGTGACGTTATGTATTTTTTGACGTCATTTATTTTTGTGACGTTATGTATTTTGTGACGTTATGTATTTTGTGACGTTATGTATTTTGTGAAGTCATTTATTTTCGTGACGTTATGTATTTTGTGATGTAATTAATATTTTTTGACGTCATTTATTTTTGTGACGTTATGTATTTTGTGACGTCATTTTTTTGTGACGTTGAGTATTTTGTGACGTCATTTATTTTTGTGACGTTATGTATTTTGTGACGTTATGTATTTTGTGACGTTATGTATTTTGTGACGTCATTTATTTTTGTGACGTTATGTATCTTGTGACGTAATTAATTTTCTGACGTCATTTATTTTTGTGACGTTATGTATTTTGTGACGTCATTAATTTTTTTGACGTTATGTATTTTGTGACGTCATTTATTTTTGTGACGTTATGTATTTTGTGACCTCATTTATTTTTGTGACGTTATGTATTTTTGACGTCATTTATTTTTGTGACGTTATGTATTTTGTGACGTTATGTATTTTGTGACGTTATGTATTTTGTGACGTCATTTATTTTTGTGACGTTATGTATTTTGTGATGTAATTAATATTTTTTGACGTCATTTATTTTTGAGACGTTATGTATTTTACGACGTAATTAATATTTTGTGACGTCATTTATTTTTGTGACGTTATGTATTTTGTGATGTCATTTATTTTTGTGACGTTATGTATTTTGTGACGTAATTAATTTTTGTGACATCATTTATTTTTGTGAAGTTATGTATTTTGTGACTTAATTAATTTTTGTGACGTCATTTATTTTTGTGACGTTATGTATTTTGTGACGTCATTTATTTTTGTGACGTTATGTATTTTGTTACGTCATTTATTTTTGTGACGTTATGTATTTTGTGACGTTATGTATTTTGTGACGTTATGTATTTTGTGACGTTATGTATTTTGTGACGTAATTAATTTTTGTGAAGTTATGTATTTTGTGACTTAATTAATTTTTGTGACGTCATTTATTTTTGTGACGTTATGTATTTTGTGACGTCATTTCTTTTTGTGACGTTTTGTATATTGTGACGTTATGTATTTTGTGACTTCATTTATTTTTGTGACGTTATGTATTTTGTGACGTCATTTATTTTTGTGACGTTGAGTATTTTGTGACGTCATTTATTTTTGTGACGTTATGTATTTTGTGACGTCATTTATTTTTGTGACGTTACGTATCCTGTGACGTAATTAATTTTGTGACGTCATTTATTTTTGTGACGTTATGTATTTTGTGACGTCATTAATTTTTTTGACGTTATGTATTTTGTGACGTCATTTATTTTTGTGACGTTATGTATTTTGTGACGTTATGTATTTTGTGACGTAATTAATTTTTGTGTCGTCATTTATTTTTGTGAAGTTATGTATTTTGTGACTTAGTTAATTTTTGTGACTTCATTTATTTTTGTGACGTTATGTATTTTGTGACGTCATTTATTTTTGTGACGTTATGTATTTTGTGACGTAATTAATTTTTGTGTCGTCATTTATTTTTGTGAAGTTATGTATTTTGTGACTTAGTTAATTTTTGTGACGTCATTTATTTTTGTGACGTTATGTATTTTGTGACGTGATTAATATTTTGTGACGTCATTTATTTTTTGACGTTATGTATTTTGTGACGTCTTTTTTGTGACGTTATGTATTTTGTGACGTCATTTTTTTGTGACGTTATGTATTTTGTGACGTAATTAATTTTTGTGACGTCATTTATTTTTGTGACGTTATGTATTTTGTGACTTCATTTATTTTTGTGACGTTATGTATTTTGTGACGTCATTTTTTTTGTGACGTTGAGTATTTTGTGACGTCATTTATTTTTGTGACGTTATGTATTTTGTGACGTTATGTATTTTGTGACGTTATGTATTTTGTGACGTAATTAATTTTTTGACGTAATTTATTTTTGTGACGTCATTTATTTTTGTGACGTTATGTATTTTGTGACGTCATTAATTTTTGTGACGTTATGTATTTTGTGACGTCATTTATTTTTGTGACGTTATGTATTTTGTGACGTAATTAATTTTTGTGACGTCATTTATTTTTGTGACGTTATGTATTTTGTGACTTCATTTATTTTTGTGACGTTATGTATTTTGTGACGTCATTTTTTTGTGACGTTGAGTATTTTGTGACGTCATTTATTTTTGTGACGTTATGTATTTTGTGACGTTATGTATTTTGTGACGTTATGTATTTTGTGACGTCATTTATTTTTGTGACGTTATGTATCTTGTGACGTAATTAATTTTGTGACGTCATTTATTTTTGTGACGTTATGTATTTTGTGACGTCATTAATTTTTTTGACGTTATGTATTTTGTGACGTCATTTATTTTTGTGACGTTATGTATTTTGTGACGTCATTTATTTTTGTGACGTTATGTATTTTTTGACGTCATTTATTTTTGTGACGTTATGTATTTTGTGACGTTATGTATTTTGTGACGTTATGTATTTTGTGACGTTATGTATTTTGTGACGTAATTAATTTTTGTGACATCATTTATTTTTGTGAAGTTATTTATTTTGTGACTTAATTAATTTTTGTGACGTCATTTATTTTTGTGACGTTATGTATTTTGTGACGTCATTTATTTTTGTGACGTTATGTATTTTGTGACGTCATTTATTTTTGTGACGTTATGTATTTTGTGACGTTATGTATTTTGTGACGTTATGTATTTTGTGACGTAATTAATTTTTGTGAAGTTATGTATTTTGTGACTTAATTAATTTTTGTGACGTCATTTATTTTTGTGACGTTATGTATTTTGTGACGTCATTTCTTTTTGTGACGTTATGTATTTTGTGACGTAATTAATATCTTGTAACGTCATTTATTTTTGTGACGTTATGTATTTTGTGAAGTCATTTATTTTTGTGACATTATTTATTTTGTGACGTCATTTATTTTTGTGACGTTATGTATTTTGTGACGTCATTTATTTTTGTGACGTTATGTATTTTGTGACGTAATTAATATCTTGTGACGTCATTTATTTTTGTGACGTTATGTATTTTGTGACGTCATTTATTTTGTGACGTTTTGTATTTTGTGACGTCATTTATTTCTGTGACGTTATGTATTTTGTGACGTAATTAATATTTTGTGACGTCATTTATTTTTGTGACGTTATGTATTTTGTGACGTCATTTATTTTTGTGACGATATGTATTTTGTGACGTCATTTATTTTTGTGACGTTATGTATTTTGTGACGTTATGTATTTTGTGACGTCATTTATTTATGTGACGTTATGTATTTTGTGACGTTATGTATTTTGTGACGTCATTTATTTTTGTGACGTTATGTATTTTGTGACGTAATTAATTTTTGTGACGTCATTTATTTTTGTGAAGTTATGTATTTTGTGACTTAATTAATTTTTGTGACGTCATTTATTTTTGTGACGTTATGTATTTTGTGACGTCATTTATTTTTGTGACGTTTTGTATTTTGTGACGTCATTTTTTTTGTGACGTTATGTATTTTGTGACGTAATTAATATTTTGTGACGTCATTTATTTTTGTGACGTTATGTATTTTGTGACGTCTTTTTTTGTGACGTTATGTATTTTGTGACGTCATTTTTTGTGACGTTATGTATTTTGTGACGTAATTTTTTTTGTGACGTTATGTATTTTGTGACGTCATTTATTTTTGTGACGTTATGTATTTTGTGACGTTATGTATTTTTAGACGTCATTTATTTTTGTGACGATATGTATTTTGTGACGTTATGTATTTTGTGACGTCATTAATTTTTGTGACGTTATGTATTTTGTGACGTCATTTATTTTTGTGACGTTATATGTTTTGTGACTTAATTAAATTTTTTGACGTCATTTATTTTTGTGACGTTATGTATTTTTTGACGTCTTTTTTGTGACATAATGTATTTTGTGTCGTCATTTATTTGTGACGTTATGTATTTTGTGACTTAACTAATTTTTGTGACGTCATTTATTTTTGTGACGTTATGTATTTTGTGACGTCATTTATTTTTGTGACGTTATGTATTTTGTGACATCATTTATTTTTGTGACGTTATGTATTTTTTGACGTCATTTATTTTTGTGATGTTATGCATTTTGTGACGTGATTAATATTTTGTGACGTCATTTATTTTTGTGACGTTATGTATTTTGTGACGTAATTAATATTTTGTGACGTCATTTATTTTTGTGACGTTATGTATTTTGTGACTTCATTTATTTTTGTGACGTTATGTATTTCGTGACGTCATTTATTTTTGTGACGTTATGTATTTTGTGACGTCATTTATTTTTTTGAAGTAATGTATTTTGTGACGCCATTTATTTTTGTGACGTTATGTATTTTGTGACGTCATTTATTTTTGTGACGTTATGTATTTTGTGACGTTATGTATTTTGTGACGTCATTTATTTTTGTGACGTTATGTATTTTGTGACGTTATGTATTTTGTGACGTCATTTATTTTTGTGACGTTATGTATTTTGTGACGTAATTAATATTTTTTGACGTCATTTATTTTTGTGACGTTATGTATTTTGTGACGTCATTTATTTTTGTGACGTTATATGTTTTGTGACTTAATCAAATTTTTTGACGTCATTTATTTTTGTGACGTTATGTATTTTGTGACGTCATTAATTTTTGTGACGTTATGTATTTTGTGACGTCATTTATTTTTGGGACGTTATATGTTTTGTGATTTAATTAAATTTTTTGACGTCATTTATTTTTGTGACGTTATGTATTTTCTGACGTCTTTTTTTGTGACGTTATGTATTTTGTGACGTCATTTTTTTGTGACGTTATATATTTTGTGACGTCATTTTTTTTGTGACGTTATGTATTTTGTGACGTGTTTTTTTTGTGACGTTATGTATTTTGTGACGTCATTTATTTTTTTGACGTTATGTATTTTGTGACTTAATTAATTTTTGTGACGTCATTTATTTTTGTGACGTTATGTATTTTGTGACATCATTTATTTTTGTGACGTTATGTATTTTGTGACGTCATTTATTTTTGTGACGTTATGTATTTTGTGAAGTCATTTATTATTTCGACGTTATGTATTTTGTGACGCCATTTATTTTTGTGACGTTATGTATTTTGTGACGTTATGTATTTTGTGACGTCATTTATTTTTGTGACGTTATGTATTTTGTGACGTAATTAATATTTTTTGACGTCATTTATTTTTGTGACGTTATGTATTTTGTGACGTCATTTATTTTTGTGACGTTATATGTTTTGTGACTTAATCAAATTTTTTGACGTCATTTATTTTTGTGACGTTATGTATTTTGTGACTTCATTTATTTTTGTTACGTTATGTATTTTGTGACGTCATTTATTTTTGTGACGTTATGTATTTTGTGACGTCATTTATTTTTGTGATGTTATGTATTTTGTGACGTTATATATTTTGTGACGTCATTTATTTTTGTGACGTTATGTATTTTGTGACGTAATTAATTTTTTGACGTAATTTATTTTTGTGACGTCATTTATTTTTGTGACGTTATGTATTTTGTGACGTCATTAATTTTTGTGACGTTATGTATTTTGTGACGTCATTTATTTTTGTGACGTTATGTATTTTGTGACGTAATTAATTTTTGTGACGTCATTTATTTTTGTGACGTTATGTATTTTGTGACTTCATTTATTTTTGTGACGTTATGTATTTTGTGACGACATTTTTTTTGTGACGTTGAGTATTTTGTGACGTCATTTATTTTTGTGACGTTATGTATTTTTTGACGTTATGTATTTTGTGACGTTATGTATTTTGTGACGTCATTTATTTTTGTGAGGTTATGTATTTTGTGACGTTATGTATTTTGTGACGTTATGTATTTTGTGACGTAATTAATTTTTTGACGTAATTTATTTTTGTGACGTCATTTATTTTTGTGACGTTATGTATTTTGTGACGTCATTAATTTTTGTGACGTTATGTATTTTGTGACGTCATTTATTTTTGTGACGTTATGTACTTTGTGACGTAATTAATATTTTGTGACGTCATTTATTTTTGTGACGTTATGTATTTTGTGACGTCTTTTTTTTGTGACGTTATGTATTTTGTGACGTCATTTATTTTTGTGACGTTATGTATTTTGTGACGTTATGTATTTTGTGAAGTCATTTATTTTCGTGACGTCATTTATTTTTGTGACGTTATGTATCTTGTGACGTAATTAATTTTGTGACGTCATTTATTTTTGTGACGTTATGTATTTTGTGACGTCATTTATTTTTGTGACGTTATGTATTTTTTGACGTCATTTATTTTTGTGACGTTATGTATTTTGTGACGTTATGTATTTTGTGACGTTATGTATTTTGTGAAGTCATTTATTTTCGTGACGTTATGTATTTTGTGATGTAATTAATATTTTTTGACGTCATTTATTTTTGTGACGTTATGTATTTTGTGACGTCATTTTTTTGTGACGTTGAGTATTTTGTGACGTCATTTATTTTTGTGACGTTATGTATTTTGTGACGTTATGTATTTTGTGACGTTATGTATTTTGTGACGTCATTTATTTTTGTGACGTTATGTATCTTGTGACGTAATTAATTTTCTGACGTCATTTATTTTTGTGACGTTATGTATTTTGTGACGTCATTAATTTTTTTGACGTTATGTATTTTGTGACGTCATTTATTTTTGTGACGTTATGTATTTTGTGACCTCATTTATTTTTGTGACGTTATGTATTTTTGACGTCATTTATTTTTGTGACGTTATGTATTTTGTGACGTTATGTATTTTGTGACGTTATGTATTTTGTGACGTCATTTATTTTTGTGACGTTATGTATTTTGTGACTTAATTAATTTTTTGACGTAATTAATTTTTGTGACGTCATTTATTTTTGTGACGTTATGTATTTTGTGACGTCATTTATTTTTTTGACGTTATGTATTTTGTGACTTAATTAATTTTTGTGACGTCATTTATTTTTGTGACGTTATGTATTTTGTGACATCATTTATTTTTGTGACGTTATGTATTTTGTGACGTCATTTATTTTTGTGACGTTATGTATTTTGTGAAGTCATTTATTATTTCGACGTTATGTATTTTGTGACGCCATTTATTTTTGTGACGTTATGTATTTTGTGACGTTATGTATTTTGTGACGTCATTTATTTTTGTGACGTTATGTATTTTGTGACGTAATTAATATTTTTTGACGTCATTTATTTTTGTGACGTTATGTATTTTGTGACGTCATTTATTTTTGTGACGTTATATGTTTTGTGACTTAATCAAATTTTTTGACGTCATTTATTTTTGTGACGTTATGTATTTTGTGACTTCATTTATTTTTGTTACGTTATGTATTTTGTGACGTCATTTATTTTTGTGACGTTATGTATTTTGTGACGTCATTTATTTTTGTGA
Organism: Flexamia atlantica; assembly: GCA_035578135.1. Lineage (NCBI taxonomy): Eukaryota > Metazoa > Arthropoda > Insecta > Hemiptera > Cicadellidae > Flexamia > Flexamia atlantica. The sequence continues at coordinate 193,905 of JAQJVK010000035.1, forward strand.
TGTTATGTATTTTGTGACGTTATATATTTTGTGACGTCATTTATTTTTGTGACGTTATGTATTTTGTGACGTAATTAATTTTTTGACGTAATTTATTTTTGTGACGTCATTTATTTTTGTGACGTTATGTATTTTGTGACGTCATTAATTTTTGTGACGTTATGTATTTTGTGACGTCATTTATTTTTGTGACGTTATGTATTTTGTGACGTAATTAATTTTTGTGACGTCATTTATTTTTGTGACGTTATGTATTTTGTGACTTCATTTATTTTTGTGACGTTATGTATTTTGTGACGACATTTTTTTTGTGACGTTGAGTATTTTGTGACGTCATTTATTTTTGTGACGTTATGTATTTTTTGACGTTATGTATTTTGTGACGTTATGTATTTTGTGACGTCATTTATTTTTGTGAGGTTATGTATTTTGTGACGTTATGTATTTTGTGACGTTATGTATTTTGTGACGTAATTAATTTTTTGACGTAATTTATTTTTGTGACGTCATTTATTTTTGTGACGTTATGTATTTTGTGACGTCATTAATTTTTGTGACGTTATGTATTTTGTGACGTCATTTATTTTTGTGACGTTATGTACTTTGTGACGTAATTAATATTTTGTGACGTCATTTATTTTTGTGACGTTATGTATTTTGTGACGTCTTTTTTTTGTGACGTTATGTATTTTGTGACGTCATTTATTTTTGTGACGTTATGTATTTTGTGACGTTATGTATTTTGTGAAGTCATTTATTTTCGTGACGTCATTTATTTTTGTGACGTTATGTATCTTGTGACGTAATTAATTTTGTGACGTCATTTATTTTTGTGACGTTATGTATTTTGTGACGTCATTTATTTTTGTGACGTTATGTATTTTTTGACGTCATTTATTTTTGTGACGTTATGTATTTTGTGACGTTATGTATTTTGTGACGTTATGTATTTTGTGAAGTCATTTATTTTCGTGACGTTATGTATTTTGTGATGTAATTAATATTTTTTGACGTCATTTATTTTTGTGACGTTATGTATTTTGTGACGTCATTTTTTTGTGACGTTGAGTATTTTGTGACGTCATTTATTTTTGTGACGTTATGTATTTTGTGACGTTATGTATTTTGTGACGTTATGTATTTTGTGACGTCATTTATTTTTGTGACGTTATGTATCTTGTGACGTAATTAATTTTCTGACGTCATTTATTTTTGTGACGTTATGTATTTTGTGACGTCATTAATTTTTTTGACGTTATGTATTTTGTGACGTCATTTATTTTTGTGACGTTATGTATTTTGTGACCTCATTTATTTTTGTGACGTTATGTATTTTTGACGTCATTTATTTTTGTGACGTTATGTATTTTGTGACGTTATGTATTTTGTGACGTTATGTATTTTGTGACGTCATTTATTTTTGTGACGTTATGTATTTTACGACGTAATTAATATTTTGTGACGTCATTTATTTTTGTGACGTTATGTATTTTGTGATGTCATTTATTTTTGTGACGTTATGTATTTTGTGACGTAATTAATTTTTGTGACATCATTTATTTTTGTGAAGTTATGTATTTTGTGACTTAATTAATTTTTGTGACGTCATTTATTTTTGTGACGTTATGTATTTTGTGACGTCATTTATTTTTGTGACGTTATGTATTTTGTGACGTCATTTATTTTTGTGACGTTATGTATTTTGTGACGTTATGTATTTTGTGACGTTATGTATTTTGTGACGTTATGTATTTTGTGACGTAATTAATTTTTGTGAAGTTATGTATTTTGTGACTTAATTAATTTTTGTGACGTCATTTATTTTTGTGACGTTATGTATTTTGTGACGTCATTTCTTTTTGTGACGTTTTGTATATTGTGACGTTATGTATTTTGTGACTTCATTTATTTTTGTGACGTTATGTATTTTGTGACGTCATTTATTTTTGTGACGTTGAGTATTTTGTGACGTCATTTATTTTTGTGACGTTATGTATTTTGTGACGTCATTTATTTTTGTGACGTTACGTATCCTGTGACGTAATTAATTTTGTGACGTCATTTATTTTTGTGACGTTATGTATTTTGTGACGTCATTAATTTTTTTGACGTTATGTATTTTGTGACGTCATTTATTTTTGTGACGTTATGTATTTTGTGACGTTATGTATTTTGTGACGTAATTAATTTTTGTGTCGTCATTTATTTTTGTGAAGTTATGTATTTTGTGACTTAGTTAATTTTTGTGACTTCATTTATTTTTGTGACGTTATGTATTTTGTGACGTCATTTATTTTTGTGACGTTATGTATTTTGTGACGTAATTAATTTTTGTGTCGTCATTTATTTTTGTGAAGTTATGTATTTTGTGACTTAGTTAATTTTTGTGACGTCATTTATTTTTGTGACGTTATGTATTTTGTGACGTGATTAATATTTTGTGACGTCATTTATTTTTTGACGTTATGTATTTTGTGACGTCTTTTTTGTGACGTTATGTATTTTGTGACGTCATTTTTTTGTGACGTTATGTATTTTGTGACGTAATTAATTTTTGTGACGTCATTTATTTTTGTGACGTTATGTATTTTGTGACTTCATTTATTTTTGTGACGTTATGTATTTTGTGACGTCATTTTTTTTGTGACGTTGAGTATTTTGTGACGTCATTTATTTTTGTGACGTTATGTATTTTGTGACGTTATGTATTTTGTGACGTTATGTATTTTGTGACGTAATTAATTTTTTGACGTAATTTATTTTTGTGACGTCATTTATTTTTGTGACGTTATGTATTTTGTGACGTCATTAATTTTTGTGACGTTATGTATTTTGTGACGTCATTTATTTTTGTGACGTTATGTATTTTGTGACGTAATTAATTTTTGTGACGTCATTTATTTTTGTGACGTTATGTATTTTGTGACTTCATTTATTTTTGTGACGTTATGTATTTTGTGACGTCATTTTTTTGTGACGTTGAGTATTTTGTGACGTCATTTATTTTTGTGACGTTATGTATTTTGTGACGTTATGTATTTTGTGACGTTATGTATTTTGTGACGTCATTTATTTTTGTGACGTTATGTATCTTGTGACGTAATTAATTTTGTGACGTCATTTATTTTTGTGACGTTATGTATTTTGTGACGTCATTAATTTTTTTGACGTTATGTATTTTGTGACGTCATTTATTTTTGTGACGTTATGTATTTTGTGACGTCATTTATTTTTGTGACGTTATGTATTTTTTGACGTCATTTATTTTTGTGACGTTATGTATTTTGTGACGTTATGTATTTTGTGACGTTATGTATTTTGTGACGTTATGTATTTTGTGACGTAATTAATTTTTGTGACATCATTTATTTTTGTGAAGTTATTTATTTTGTGACTTAATTAATTTTTGTGACGTCATTTATTTTTGTGACGTTATGTATTTTGTGACGTCATTTATTTTTGTGACGTTATGTATTTTGTGACGTCATTTATTTTTGTGACGTTATGTATTTTGTGACGTTATGTATTTTGTGACCTTATGTATTTTGTGACGTAATTAATTTTTGTGAAGTTATGTATTTTGTGACTTAATTAATTTTTGTGACGTCATTTATTTTTGTGACGTTATGTATTTTGTGACGTCATTTCTTTTTGTGACGTTATGTATTTTGTGACGTAATTAATATCTTGTAACGTCATTTATTTTTGTGACGTTATGTATTTTGTGAAGTCATTTATTTTTGTGACATTATGTATTTTGTGACGCCATTTATTTTTGTGACGTTATGTATTTTGTGACGTCATTTATTTTTGTGACGTTATGTATTTTGTGACGTAATTAATATCTTGTGACGTCATTTATTTTTGTGACGTTATGTATTTTGTGACGTCATTTATTTTGTGACGTTTTGTATTTTGTGACGTCATTTATTTCTGTGACGTTATGTATTTTGTGACGTAATTAATATTTTGTGACGTCATTTATTTTTGTGACGTTATGTATTTTGTGACGTCATTTATTTTTGTGACGATATGTATTTTGTGACGTCATTTATTTTTGTGACGTTATGTATTTTGTGACGTTATGTATTTTGTGACGTCATTTATTTATGTGACGTTATGTAATTTGTGACGTTATGTATTTTGTGACGTCATTTATTTTTGTGACGTTATGTATTTTGTGACGTAATTAATTTTTGTGACGTCATTTATTTTTGTGAAGTTATGTATTTTGTGACTTAATTAATTTTTGTGACGTCATTTATTTTTGTGACGTTATGTATTTTGTGACGTCATTTATTTTTGTGACGTTTTGTATTTTGTGACGTCATTTTTTTTGTGACGTTATGTATTTTGTGACGTAATTAATATTTTGTGACGTCATTTATTTTTGTGACGTTATGTATTTTGTGACGTCTTTTTTTGTGACGTTATGTATTTTGTGACGTCATTTTTTGTGACGTTATGTATTTTGTGACGTAATTTTTTTTGTGACGTTATGTATTTTGTGACGTCATTTATTTTTGTGACGTTATGTATTTTGTGACGTTATGTATTTTTAGACGTCATTTATTTTTGTGACGATATGTATTTTGTGACGTTATGTATTTTGTGACGTCATTAATTTTTGTGACGTTATGTATTTTGTGACGTCATTTATTTTTGTGACGTTATATGTTTTGTGACTTAATTAAATTTTTTGACGTCATTTATTTTTGTGACGTTATGTATTTTTTGACGTCTTTTTTGTGACATAATGTATTTTGTGTCGTCATTTATTTGTGACGTTATGTATTTTGTGACTTAACTAATTTTTGTGACGTCATTTATTTTTGTGACGTTATGTATTTTGTGACGTCATTTATTTTTGTGACGTTATGTATTTTGTGACATCATTTATTTTTGTGACGTTATGTATTTTTTGACGTCATTTATTTTTGTGATGTTATGCATTTTGTGACGTGATTAATATTTTGTGACGTCATTTATTTTTGTGACGTTATGTATTTTGTGACGTAATTAATATTTTGTGACGTCATTTATTTTTGTGACGTTATGTATTTTGTGACTTCATTTATTTTTGTGACGTTATGTATTTCGTGACGTCATTTATTTTTGTGACGTTATGTATTTTGTGACGTCATTTATTTTTTTGAAGTAATGTATTTTGTGACGCCATTTATTTTTGTGACGTTATGTATTTTGTGACGTCATTTATTTTTGTGACGTTATGTATTTTGTGACGTTATGTATTTTGTGACGTCATTAATTTTTGTGACGTTATGTATTTTGTGACGTCATTTATTTTTGTGACGTTATGTATTTTGTGACGTAATTAATTTTTGTGACGTCATTTATTTTTGTGACGTTATGTATTTTGTGACTTCATTTATTTTTGTGACGTTATGTATTTTGTGACGTCATTTTTTTGTGACGTTGAGTATTTTGTGACGTCATTTATTTTTGTGACGTTATGTATTTTGTGACGTTATGTATTTTGTGACGTTATGTATTTTGTGACGTCATTTATTTTTGTGACGTTATGTATCTTGTGACGTAATTAATTTTGTGACGTCATTTATTTTTGTGACGTTATGTATTTTGTGACGTCATTAATTTTTTTGACGTTATGTATTTTGTGACGTCATTTATTTTTGTGACGTTATGTATTTTGTGACGTCATTTATTTTTGTGACGTTATGTATTTTTTGACGTCATTTTTTTTGTGACGTTATGTATTTTGTGACGTTATGTATTTTGTGACGTTATGTATTTTGTGACGTAATTAATTTTTGTGACATCATTTATTTTTGTGAAGTTATTTATTTTGTGACTTAATTAATTTTTGTGACGTCATTTATTTTTGTGACGTTATGTATTTTGTGACGTCATTTATTTTTGTGACGCTATGTATTTTGTGACGTCATTTATTTTTGTGACGTTATGTATTTTGTGACGTAATTAATATCTTGTGACGTCATTTATTTTTGTGACGTTATGTATTTTGTGACGTCATTTATTTTGTGACGTTTTGTATTTTGTGACGTCATTTATTTCTGTGACGTTATGTATTTTGTGACGTAATTAATATTTTGTGACGTCATTTATTTTTGTGACGTTATGTATTTTGTGACGTCATTTATTTTTGTGACGATATGTATTTTGTGACGTCATTTATTTTTGTGACGTTATGTATTTTGTGACGTTATGTATTTTGTGACGTCATTTATTTATGTGACGTTATGTATTTTGTGACGTTATGTATTTTGTGACGTCATTTATTTTTGTGACGTTATGTATTTTGTGACGTAATTAATTTTTGTGACGTCATTTATTTTTGTGAAGTTATGTATTTTGTGACTTAATTAATTTTTGTGACGTCATTTATTTTTGTGACGTTATGTATTTTGTGACGTCATTTATTTTTGTGACGTTTTGTATTTTGTGACGTCATTTTTTTTGTGACGTTATGTATTTTGTGACGTAATTAATATTTTGTGACGTCATTTATTTTTGTGACGTTATGTATTTTGTGACGTCTTTTTTTGTGACGTTATGTATTTTGTGACGTCATTTTTTGTGACGTTATGTATTTTGTGACGTAATTTTTTTTGTGACGTTATGTATTTTGTGACGTCATTTATTTTTGTGACGTTATGTATTTTGTGACGTTATGTATTTTTAGACGTCATTTATTTTTGTGACGATATGTATTTTGTGACGTTATGTATTTTGTGACGTCATTAATTTTTGTGACGTTATGTATTTTGTGACGTCATTTATTTTTGTGACGTTATATGTTTTGTGACTTAATTAAATTTTTTGACGTCATTTATTTTTGTGACGTTATGTATTTTTTGACGTCTTTTTTGTGACATAATGTATTTTGTGTCGTCATTTATTTGTGACGTTATGTATTTTGTGACTTAACTAATTTTTGTGACGTCATTTATTTTTGTGACGTTATGTATTTTGTGACGTCATTTATTTTTGTGACGTTATGTATTTTGTGACATCATTTATTTTTGTGACGTTATGTATTTTTTGACGTCATTTATTTTTGTGATGTTATGCATTTTGTGACGTGATTAATATTTTGTGACGTCATTTATTTTTGTGACGTTATGTATTTTGTGACGTAATTAATATTTTGTGACGTCATTTATTTTTGTGACGTTATGTATTTTGTGACTTCATTTATTTTTGTGACGTTATGTATTTCGTGACGTCATTTATTTTTGTGACGTTATGTATTTTGTGACGTCATTTATTTTTTTGAAGTAATGTATTTTGTGACGCCATTTATTTTTGTGACGTTATGTATTTTGTGACGTCATTTATTTTTGTGACGTTATGTATTTTGTGACGTTATGTATTTTGTGACGTTATGTATTTTGTGACGTAATTAATATCTTGTGACGTCATTTATTTTTGTGACGTTATGTATTTTGTGAAGTCATTTATTTTTGTGACATTATGTATTTTGTGACGTCATTTATTTTTGTGACGTTATGTATTTTGTGACGTTATGTATTTTGTGACGTCATTTATTTTTGTGACGTTATGTATTTTGTGACGTAATTAATATCTTGTGACGTCATTTATTTTTGTGACGTTATGTATTTTGTGACGTAATTAATATCTTGTGACGTCATTTATTTTTGTGACGTTATGTATTTTGTGAAGTCATTTATTTTTGTGACATTATGTATTTTGTGACGTCATTTATTTTTGTGACGTTATGTATTTTGTGACGTTATGTATTTTGTGACGTCATTTATTTTTGTGACGTTATGTATTTTGTGACGTAATTAATATCTTGTGACGTCATTTATTTTTGTGACGTTATGTATTTTGTGACGTCATTTATTTTGTGACGTTTTGTATTTTGTGACGTCATTTATTTCTGTGACGTTATGTATTTTGTGACGTAATTAATATTTTGTGACGTCATTTATTTTGTGACGTTATGTATTTTGTGACGTCATTTATTTTTGTGACGATATGTATTTTGTGACGTCATTTATTTTTGTGACGTTATGTATTTTGTGACGTTATGTATTTTGTGACGTCATTTATTTTTGTGACGTTTTGTATTTTGTGACGTCATTTATTTCTGTGACGTTATGTATTTTGTGACGTAATTAATATTTTGTGACGTCATTTATTTTTGTGACGTTATGTATTTTGTGACGTCATTTATTTTTGTGACGATATGTATTTTGTGACGTCATTTATTTTTGTGACGTTATGTATTTTGTGACGTAATGTATTTTGTGACGTCATTTATTTATGTGACGTTATGTATTCTGTGACGTTATTTTTGTGACGTTATGTATTTTGTGACGTCATTTATTTTGTGACGTTATGTATTTTGTGACGTTATGTATTTTGTGACGTCATTTATTTTTGTGACGTTATGTATTTTGTGACGTTATGTATTTTGTGACGTTATGTATTTTGTGACGTAATTAATTTTTGTGTCGTCATTTATTTTTGTGACGTTATGTATTTTTGACGTCATTTATTTTTGTGACGTTATGTATTTTGGGACGTCATTTATTTTTGTGACGTTATGTATTTTGTGACGAAATTAATTTTTGTGACGTCATTTATTTTTGTGAAGTTATGTATTTTGTGACTTAATTAATTTTTGTGACGTCATTTATTTTTGTGACGTTATGTATTTTGTGACGTCATTTATTTTTGTGACGTTTTGTATTTTGTGACGTCATTTATTTCTGTGACGTTATGTATTTTGTGACGTAATTAATATTTTGTGACGTCATTTATTTTTGTGACGTTATGTATTTTGTGACGTCATTTATTTTTGTGACGATATGTATTTTGTGACGTCATTTATTTTTGTGACGTTATGTATTTTGTGACGTTATGTATTTTGTGACGTCATTTATTTTTGTGACGTTATGTATTTTGTGACGTTATTTTTGTGACGTTATGTATTTTGTGACGTCATTTATTTTGTGACGTTATGTATTTTGTGACGTTATGTATTTTGTGACGTCATTTATTTTTGTGACGTTATCTATTTTGTGACGTAATTAATATCTTGTGACGTCATTTATTTTTGTGACGTTATGTATTTTGTGACGTCATTTATTTTTGTGACATTATGTATTTTGTGACGTCATTTATTTTTGTGACGTTATGTATTTTGTGACGTTATGTATTTTGTGACGTCATTTATTTTTGTGACGTTATGTATTTTGTGACGTAATTAATATCTTGTGACGTCATTTATTTTTGTGACGTTATGTATTTTGTGACGTCATTTATTTTTGTGACGTTTTGTATTTTGTGACGTCATTTATTTCTGTGACGTTATGTATTTTTTGACGTAATTAATATTTTGTGACGTCATTTATTTTTGTGACGTTATGTATTTTGTGACGTCATTTATTTTTGTGACGATATGTATTTTGTGACGTCATTTATTTTTGTGACGTTATGTATTTTGTGACGTTATGTATTTTGTGACGTCATTTATTTATGTGACGTTATGTATTTTGTGACGTTATTTTTGTGACGTTATGTATTTTGTGACGTCATTTATTTTGTGACGTTATGTATTTTGTGACGTTATGTATTTTGTGACGTCATTTATTTTTGTGACGTTATGTATTTTGTGACGTAATTAATTTTTGTGACGTCATTTATTTTTGTGAAGTTATGTATTTTGTGACTTAATTAATTTTTGTGACGTCTTTTATTTTTGTGACGTTATGTATTTTGTGACGTCATTTATTTTTGTGACGTTATGTATTTTGTGACGTCATTTATTTTTGTGACGTTGTGTATTTTGTGACGATGTGTATTTTGTGACGTAATTAATTTTTGTGTCGTCATTTATTTTTGTGACGTTATGTATTTTTGACGTCATTTATTTTTGTGACGTTATGTATTTTGTGACGTCATTTATTTTTGTGACGTTATGTATTTTGTGACGTAATTAATTTTTGTGACGTCATTTATTTTTGTGAAGTTATGTATTTTTGACTTAATTAATTTTTGTGACGTCATTTATTTTTGTGACGTTATGTATTTTGTGACGTCATTAATTTTTGTGACGTTATGAATTTTGTGACGTCTTTTTTTGTGACGTTATGTATTTTGTGACGTCTTTTTTTGTGACGTTATGTATTTTGTGACGTCATTTTTTGTTACGTTATGTATTTTGTGACGTAATTTTTTTGTGACGTTATGTATTTTGTGACGTCATTTATTTTTGTGACGTTATGTATTTTGTGACGTTATGTATTTTGTGACGTCATTTATTTTTGTGACGTTATGTATTTTTTGACGTCTTTTTTTGTGACGTTATGTATTTTGTGTCGTCATTTATTTGTGACGTTATGTATTTTGTGACGTCATTTATTTTTGTGACGTTATGTATTTTGTGACGTCATTTATTTTTGTGACGTTATGTATTTTGTGACGTCATTTATTTTTTTGACGTTATGTATTTTGTGACTTAATTAATTTTTGTGACGTCATTTATTTTTGTGACGTTATGTATTTTGTGACATTATTTATTTTTGTGACGTTATGTATTTTGTGACACCATTTATTTTTGTGACGTTATGTATTTTGTGACGTTATGTATTTTGTGACGTAATTTATTTTTGTGACGTTATGTATTTTGTGACTTAATTAATTTTTGTGACGTCATTTATTTTTGTGACGTTATGTATTTTGTGACGTCATTTATTTTTGTGACGTTATGTATTTTGTGACATCATTTATTTTTGTGACGTTATGTATTTTTTGACGTCATCTATTTTTGTGACGTTATGCATTTTGTGACGTGATTAATATTTTGTGACGTCATTTATTTTTGTGACGTTATGTATTTTGTGACGTAATTAATATTTTGTGACGTCATTTATTTTTGTGACATTATGTATTTTGTGACGTCATTTATTTTTGTGACGTTATGTATTTTGTGACGTCATTTATTTTTGTGACGTTATGTATTTTGTGACGTCATTTATTTTTTTGAAGTTATGTATTTTGTGACGCCATTTATTTTTGTGACGTTATGTATTTTGTGACGTCATTTATTTTTGTGACGTTATGTATTTTGTGACGTTATGTATTTTGTGACGTTATGTATTTTGTGACGTAATTAATTTTTGTGTCGTCATTTATTTTTGTGACGTTATGTATTTTTGACGTCATTTATTTTTGTGACGTTATGTATTTTGTGACGAAATTAATTTTTGTGACGTCATTTATTTTTGTGAAGTTATGTATTTTGTGACTTAATTAATTTTTGTGACGTCATTTATTTTTGTGACGTTATGTATTTTGTGACGTCATTTATTTTTGTGACGTTTTGTATTTTGTGACGTCATTTATTTTTGTGACCTTATGTATTTTGTGACGTAATTAATATTTTGTGACGTCATTTATTTTTGTGACGTTATGTATTTTGTGACGTCATTTATTTTTGTGACGATATGTATTTTGTGACGTTATGTATTTTGTGACGTCATTAATTTTTGTGACGTTATGTATTTTGTGACGTCATTTATTTTTGTGACGTTATATGTTTTGTGACTTAATTAAATTTTTTGACGTCATTTATTTTTGTGACTTTATGTATTTTGTGACGTCTTTTTTTGTGACGTTATGTATTTTGTGACGTCATTTTTTTTATGACGTTATATATTTTGTGACGTCATTTATTTTTTTGACGTTATGTATTTTTTGACGTCATTTTTTTGTGACGTTATGTGTTTTGTGACGTCATTTATTTTTTTGCCGTTATGTATTTTGTGACTTAATTAATTTTTGTGACATCATTTATTTTTGTGACGTTATGTATTTTGTGACATCATTTATTTTTGTGACGTTATGTATTTTGTGACGTCATTTATTTTTGTGACGTTATGTATTTTGTGACGTCATTATTTTTTTTGACGTTATGTATTTTGTGACGCCATTTATTTTTGTGACGTTATGTATTTTGTGACGTTATGTATTTTGTGACGTAATTTATTTTTGTGACGTTATGTATTTTGTGACTTAATTAATTTTTGTGACGTCATTTATTTTTGTGACGTTATGTATTTTGTGACGTCATTTATTTTTGTGACGTTATGTATTTTGTGACGTCATTTATTTTTGTGACGTTATGTATTTTGTGACGTAATTAATTTTTGTGACGTCATTTATTTTCGTGAGATTATGTATTTTGTGACTTAATTAATTTTTGTGACGTCATTTATTTTTGTGACGTTATGTATTTTGTGACGTTATGTATTTTGTGACGTTATGTATTTTGTGACGTAATTAATTTTTGTGTCGTCATTTATTTTTGTTACGTTATGTATTTTTGACGTCATTTATTTTTGTGACGTTATGTATTTTGGGACCTCATTTATTTTTGGGACGTTATATGTTTTGTGACTTAATTAAATTTTTTGACGTCATTTATTTTTGTGACGTTATGTATTTTCTGACGTCTTTTTTTGTGATGTTATGTATTTTGTGACGTCATTTTTTTGTGACGTTATATATTTTGTGACGTTATGTATTTTGTGACTTAATTAATTTTTGTGACGTCATTTATTTTTGTGACGTTATGTATTTTGTGACGTCATTTATTTTTGTGAGGTTATGTACTTTGTGACGTAATTAATATTTTGTGACGTCATTTATTTTTGTGACGTTATGTATTTTGTGACATCTTTTTTTTGTGACGTTATGTATTTTGTGACGTCATTTTTTGTGACGTCATGTATTTTGTGACGTAATTTTTTTTGTGACGTTATGTATTTTGTGATGTCATTTATTTTTGTGACGTTATGTATTTTGTTACGTTATGTATTTTGTGACGTCATTTATTTTTGTGACGATATGTATTTTGTGACGTTATGTATTTTGTGACGTCATTAATTTTTGTGACGTTATGTATTTTGTGACGTCATTTATTTTTGGGACGTTATATGTTTTGTGACTTAATTAAATTTTTTGACGTCATTTATTTTTGTGACGTTATGTATTTTCTGACGTCTTTTTTTGTGACGTTATGTATTTTGTGACGTCATTTTTTTGTGACGTTATATATTTTGTGACGTCATTTTTTTTGTGACGTTATGTATTTTGTGACGTGTTTTTTTTGTGACGTTATGTATTTTGTGACGTCATTTATTTTTTTGACGTTATGTATTTTGTGACTTAATTAATTTTTGTGACGTCATTTATTTTTGTGACGTTATGTATTTTGTGACATCATTTATTTTTGTGACGTTATGTATTTTGTGACGTCATTTATTTTTGTGACGTTATGTATTTTGTGACGTCATTTATTTTTTCGACGTTATGTATTTTGTGACGCCATTTATTTTTGTGACGTTATGTATTTTGTGACGTTATGTATTTTGTGACGTCATTTATTTTTGTGACGTTATGTATTTTGTGACGTAATTAATATTTTTTGACGTCATTTATTTTTGTGACGTTATGTATTTTGTGACGTCATTTATTTTTGTGACGTTATATGTTTTGTGACTTAATTAAATTTTTTGACGTCATTTATTTTTGTGACGTTATGTATTTTGTGACTTCATTTATTTTTGTTACGTTATGTATTTTGTGACGTCATTTATTTTTGTGACGTTATGTATTTTGTGACGTCATTTATTTTTGTGATGTTATGTATTTTGTGACGTTATATATTTTGTGACGTCATTTATTTTTGTGACGTTATGTATTTTGTGACGTAATTAATTTTTTGACGTAATTTATTTTTGTGACGTCATTTATTTTTGTGACGTTATGTATTTTGTGACGTCATTAATTTTTGTGACGTTATGTATTTTGTGACGTCATTTATTTTTGTGACGTTATGTATTTTGTGACGTAATTAATTTTTGTGACGTCATTTATTTTTGTGACGTTATGTATTTTGTGACTTCATTTATTTTTGTGACGTTATGTATTTTGTGACGACATTTTTTTTGTGACGTTGAGTATTTTGTGACGTCATTTATTTTTGTGACGTTATGTATTTTTTGACGTTATGTATTTTGTGACGTTATGTATTTTGTGACGTCATTTATTTTTGTGAGGTTATGTATTTTGTGACGTTATGTATTTTGTGACGTTATGTATTTTGTGACGTAATTAATTTTTTGACGTAATTTATTTTTGTGACGTCATTTATTTTTGTGACGTTATGTATTTTGTGACGTCATTAATTTTTGTGACGTTATGTATTTTGTGACGTCATTTATTTTTGTGACGTTATGTACTTTGTGACGTAATTAATATTTTGTGACGTCATTTATTTTTGTGACGTTATGTATCTTGTGACGTAATTAATTTTGTGACGTCATTTATTTTTGTGACGTTATGTATTTTGTGACGTCATTTATTTTTGTGACGTTATGTATTTTTTGACGTCATTTATTTTTGTGACGTTATGTATTTTGTGACGTTATGTATTTTGTGACGTTATGTATTTTGTGAAGTCATTTATTTTCGTGACGTTATGTATTTTGTGATGTAATTAATATTTTTTGACGTCATTTATTTTTGTGACGTTATGTATTTTGTGACGTCATTTTTTTGTGACGTTGAGTATTTTGTGACGTCATTTATTTTTGTGACGTTATGTATTTTGTGACGTTATGTATTTTGTGACGTTATGTATTTTGTGACGTCATTTATTTTTGTGACGTTATGTATCTTGTGACGTAATTAATTTTCTGACGTCATTTATTTTTGTGACGTTATGTATTTTGTGACGTCATTAATTTTTTTGACGTTATGTATTTTGTGACGTCATTTATTTTTGTGACGTTATGTATTTTGTGACCTCATTTATTTTTGTGACGTTATGTATTTTTGACGTCATTTATTTTTGTGACGTTATGTATTTTGTGACGTTATGTATTTTGTGACGTTATGTATTTTGTGACGTCATTTATTTTTGTGACGTTATGTATTTTGTGATGTAATTAATATTTTTTGACGTCATTTATTTTTGAGACGTTATGTATTTTACGACGTAATTAATATTTTGTGACGTCATTTATTTTTGTGACGTTATGTATTTTGTGATGTCATTTATTTTTGTGACGTTATGTATTTTGTGACGTAATTAATTTTTGTGACATCATTTATTTTTGTGAAGTTATGTATTTTGTGACTTAATCAATTTTTGTGACGTCATTTATTTTTGTGCCGTTATGTATTTTGTGACGTCATTTATTTTTGTGACGTTATGTATTTTGTGACGTCATTTATTTTTGTGACGTTATGTATTTTGTGACGTTATGTATTTTGTGACGTTATGTATTTTGTGACGTAATTAATTTTTGTGAAGTTATGTATTTTGTGACGTAATTAATATTTTGTGACGTCATTTATTTTTGTGACGTTTTGTATTTTGTGACGTCATTTATTTCTGTGACGTTATGTATTTTGTGACGTAATTAATATTTTGTGACGTCATTTATTTTTGTGACGTTATGTATTTTGTGACGTCATTTATTTTTGTGACGATATGTATTTTGTGACGTCATTTATTTTTGTGACGTTATGTATTTTTTGACGTTATGTATTTTGTGACGTTATGTATTTTGTGACGTCATTTATTTTTGTGAGGTTATGTATTTTGTGACGTTATGTATTTTGTGACGTTATGTATTTTGTGACGTAATTAATTTTTTGACGTAATTTATTTTTGTGACGTCATTTATTTTTGTGACGTTATGTATTTTGTGACGTCATTAATTTTTGTGACGTTATGTATTTTGTGACGTCATTTATTTTTGTGACGTTATGTACTTTGTGACGTAATTAATATTTTGTGACGTCATTTATTTTTGTGACGTTATGTATCTTGTGACGTAATTAATTTTGTGACGTCATTTATTTTTGTGACGTTATGTATTTTGTGACGTCATTTATTTTTGTGACGTTATGTATTTTTTGACGTCATTTATTTTTGTGACGTTATGTATTTTGTGACGTTATGTATTTTGTGACGTTATGTATTTTGTGAAGTCATTTATTTTCGTGACGTTATGTATTTTGTGATGTAATTAATATTTTTTGACGTCATTTATTTTTGTGACGTTATGTATTTTGTGACGTCATTTTTTTGTGACGTTGAGTATTTTGTGACGTCATTTATTTTTGTGACGTTATGTATTTTGTGACGTTATGTATTTTGTGACGTTATGTATTTTGTGACGTCATTTATTTTTGTGACGTTATGTATCTTGTGACGTAATTAATTTTCTGACGTCATTTATTTTTGTGACGTTATGTATTTTGTGACGTCATTAATTTTTTTGACGTTATGTATTTTGTGACGTCATTTATTTTTGTGACGTTATGTATTTTGTGACCTCATTTATTTTTGTGACGTTATGTATTTTTGACGTCATTTATTTTTGTGACGTTATGTATTTTGTGACGTTATGTATTTTGTGACGTTATGTATTTTGTGACGTCATTTATTTTTGTGACGTTATGTATTTTGTGATGTAATTAATATTTTTTGACGTCATTTATTTTTGAGACGTTATGTATTTTACGACGTAATTAATATTTTGTGACGTCATTTATTTTTGTGACGTTATGTATTTTGTGATGTCATTTATTTTTGTGACGTTATGTATTTTGTGACGTAATTAATTTTTGTGACATCATTTATTTTTGTGAAGTTATGTATTTTGTGACTTAATCAATTTTTGTGACGTCATTTATTTTTGTGCCGTTATGTATTTTGTGACGTCATTTATTTTTGTGACGTTATGTATTTTGTGACGTCATTTATTTTTGTGACGTTATGTATTTTGTGACGTTATGTATTTTGTGACGTTATGTATTTTGTGACGTAATTAATTTTTGTGAAGTTATGTATTTTGTGACGTAATTAATATTTTGTGACGTCATTTATTTTTGTGACGTTTTGTATTTTGTGACGTCATTTATTTCTGTGACGTTATGTATTTTGTGACGTAATTAATATTTTGTGACGTCATTTATTTTTGTGACGTTATGTATTTTGTGACGTCATTTATTTTTGTGACGATATGTATTTTGTGACGTCATTTATTTTTGTGACGTTATGTATTTTGTGACGTTATGTATTTTGTGACGTCATTTATTTATGTGACGTTATGTATTTTGTTACGTTATTTTTGTGACGTTATGTATTTTGTGACGTCATTTATTTTGTGACGTTATGTATTTTGTGACGTTATGTATTTTGTGACGACATTTATTTTTGTGACGTTATGTATTTTGTGACGTAATTAATATCTTGTGACGTCATTTATTTTTGTGACGTTATGTATTTTGTGACGTCATTTATTTTTGTGACATTATGTATTTTGTGACGTCATTTATTTTTGTGACGTTATGTATTTTGTGACGTAATGTATTTTGTGACGTCATTTATTTTTGTGACGTTATGTATTTTGTGACGTAATTAATATCTTGTGACGTCATTTATTTTTGTGACGTTATGTATTTTGTGACGTCATTTATTTTTGTGACGTTTTGTATTTTGTGACGTCATTTATTTCTGTGACGTTATGTATTTTGTGACGTAATTAATATTTTGTGACGTCATTTATTTTTGTGACGTTATGTATTTTGTGACGTCATTTATTTTTGTGACGATATGTATTTTGTGACGTCATTTATTTTTGTGACGTTATGTATTTTGTGACGTTATGTATTTTGTGACGTCATTTATTTATGTGACGTTATGTATTTTGTGACGTTATTTTTGTGACGTTATGTATTTTGTGACGTCATTTATTTTGTGACGTTATGTATTTTGTGACGTTATGTATTTTGTGACGTCATTTATTTTTGTGACGTTATGTATTTTGTGACGTAATTAATTTTTGTGACGTCATTTATTTTTGTGAAGTTATGTATTTTGTGACTTAATTAATTTTTGTGACGTCTTTTATTTTTGTGACGTTATGTATTTTGTGACGTCATTTATTTTTGTGACGTTATGTATTTTGTGACGTCATTTATTTTTGTGACGTTGTGTATTTTGTGACGATGTGTATTTTGTGACGTAATTAATTTTTGTGTCGTCATTTATTTTTGTGACGTTATGTATTTTTGACGTCATTTATTTTTGTGACGTTATATATTTTGTGACGTCATTTATTTTTGTGACGTTATGTATTTTGTGACGTAATTAATTTTTGTGACGTCATTTATTTTTGTGAAGTTATGTATTTTTTGACTTAATTAATTTTTGTGACGTCATTTATTTTTGTGACGTTATGTATTTTGTGACGTCATTAATTTTTGTGACGTTATGAATTTTGTGACGTCTTTTTTTGTGACGTTATGTATTTTGTGACGTCTTTTTTTGTGACGTTATGTATTTTGTGACGTCATTTTTTGTTACGTTATGTATTTTGTGACGTAATTTTTTTGTGACGTTATGTATTTTGTGACGTCATTTATTTTTGTGACGTTATATATTTTGTGACGTTATGTATTTTGTGACGTCATTTATTTTTGTGACGTTATGTATTTCTTGACGTCTTTTTTTGTGACGTTATGTATTTTGTGTCGTCATTTATTTGTGACGTTATGTATTTTGTGACGTCATTTATTTTTGTGACGTTATGTATTTTGTGACGTCATTTATTTTTGTGACGTTATGTATTTTGTGACGTCATTTATTTTTTTGACGTTATGTATTTTGTGACTTAATTAATTTTTGTGACGTCATTTATTTTTGTGACGTTATGTATTTTGTGACATTATTTATTTTTGTGACGTTATGTATTTTGTGACACCATTTATTTTTGTGACGTTATGTATTTTGTGACGTTATGTATTTTGTGACGTAATTTATTTTTGTGACGTTATGTATTTTGTGACTTAATTAATTTTTGTGACGTCATTTATTTTTGTGACGTTATGTATTTTGTGACGTCATTTATTTTTGTGACGTTATGTATTTTGTGACATCATTTATTTTTGTGACGTTATGTATTTTTTGACGTCATCTATTTTTGTGACGTTATGCATTTTGTGACGTGATTAATATTTTGTGACGTCATTTATTTTTGTGACGTTATGTATTTTGTGACGTAATTAATATTTTGTGACGTCATTTATTTTTGTGACGTTATGTATTTTGTGACGTAATTAATTTTTGTGACGTCATTTATTTTTGTGAAGTTATGTATTTTTTGACTTAATTAATTTTTGTGACGTCATTTATTTTTGTGACGTTATGTATTTTGTGACGTCATTAATTTTTGTGACGTTATGAATTTTGTGACGTCTTTTTTTGTGACGTTATGTATTTTGTGACGTCTTTTTTTGTGACGTTATGTATTTTGTGACGTCATTTTTTGTTACGTTATGTATTTTGTGACGGAATTTTTTTGTGACGTTATGTATTTTGTGACGTCATTTATTTTTGTGACGTTATGTATTTTGTGACGTTATGTATTTTGTGACGTCATTTATTTTTGTGACGTTATGTATTTTTTGACGTCTTTTTTTGTGACGTTATGTATTTTGTGTCGTCATTTATTTGTGACGTTATGTATTTTGTGACGAAATTAATTTTTGTGACGTCATTTATTTTTGTGAAGTTATGTATTTTGTGACTTAATTAATTTTTGTGACGTCATTTATTTTTGTGACGTTATGTATTTTGTGACGTCATTTATTTTTGTGACGTTTTGTATTTTGTGACGTCATTTATTTTTGTGACCTTATGTATTTTGTGACGTAATTAATATTTTGTGACGTCATTTATTTTTGTGACGTTATGTATTTTGTGACGTCATTTATTTTTGTGACGATATGTATTTTGTGACGTTATGTATTTCGTGACGTCATTAATTTTTGTGACGTTATGTATTTTGTGACGTCATTTATTTTTGTGACGTTATATGTTTTGTGACTTAATTAAATTTTTTGACGTCATTTATTTTTGTGACGTTATGTATTTTGTGAAGTCTTTTTTTGTGACGTTATGTATTTTGTGACGTCATTTTTTTTATGACGTTATATATTTTGTGACGTCATTTATTTTTTTGACGTTATGTATTTTTTGACGTCATTTTTTTGTGACGTTATGTGTTTTGTGACGTCATTTATTTATTTGCCGTTATGTATTTTGTGACTTAATTAATTTTTGTGACATCATTTATTTTTGTGACGTTATGTATTTTGTGACATCATTTATTTTTGTGACGTTATGTATTTTGTGACGTCATTTATTTTTGTGACGTTATGTATTTTGTGACGTCATTATTTTTTTGACGTTATGTATTTTGTGACGCCATTTATTTTTGTGACGTTATGTATTTTGTGACGTTATGTATTTTGTGACGTAATTTATTTTTGTGACGTTATGTATTTTGTGACTTAATTAATTTTTGTGACGTCATTTATTTTTGTGACGTTATGTATTTTGTGACGTCATTTATTTTTGTGACGTTATGTATTTTGTGACGTCATTTATTTTTGTGACGTTATGTATTTTGTGACGTAATTAATTTTTGTGACGTCATTTATTTTCGTGAAGTTATGTATTTTGTGACTTAATTAATTTTTGTGACGTCATTCATTTTTGTGACGTTATGTATTTTGTGACGTTATGTATTTTGTGACGTTATGTATTTTGTGACGTAATTAATTTTTGTGTCGTCATTTATTTTTGTTACGTTATGTATTTTTGACGTCATTTATTTTTGTGACGTTATGTATTTTGGGACGTCATTTATTTTTGGGACGTTATATGTTTTGTGACTTAATTAAATTTTTTGACGTCATTTATTTTTGTGACGTTATGTATTTTCTGACGTCTTTTTTTGTGATGTTATGTATTTTGTGACGTCATTTTTTTGTGACGTTATATATTTTGTGACGTCATTTTTTTTGTGACGTTATGTATTTTGTGACTTAATTAATTTTTGTGACGTCATTTATTTTTGTGACGTTATGTATTTTGTGACGTCATTTATTTTTGTGAGGTTATGTACTTTGTGACGTAATTAATATTTTGTGACGTCATTTATTTTTGTGATGTTATGTATTTTGTTACGTTATGTATTTTGTGACGTCATTTATTTTTGTGACGATATGTATTTTGTGACGTTATGTATTTTGTGACGTCATTAATTTTTGTGACGTTATGTATTTTGTGACGTCATTTATTTTTGGGACGTTATATGTTTTGTGACTTAATTAAATTTTTTGACGTCATTTATTTTTGTGACGTTATGTATTTTCTGACGTCTTTTTTTGTGACGTTATGTATTTTGTGACGTCATTTTTTTGTGACGTTATATATTTTGTGACGTCATTTTTTTTGTGACGTTATGTATTTTGTGACGTGTTTTTTTTGTGACGTTATGTATTTTGTGACGTCATTTATTTTTTTGACGTTATGTATTTTGTGACTTAATTAATTTTTGTGACGTCATTTATTTTTGTGACGTTATGTATTTTGTGACATCATTTATTTTTGTGACGTTATGTATTTTGTGACGTCATTTATTTTTGTGACGTTATGTATTTTGTGACGTCATTTATTTTTTCGACGTTATGTATTTTGTGACGCCATTTATTTTTGTGACGTTATGTATTTTGTGACGTTATGTATTTTGTGACGTCATTTATTTTTGTGACGTTATGTATTTTGTGACGTAATTAATATTTTTTGACGTCATTTATTTTTGTGACGTTATGTATTTTGTGACGTCATTTATTTTTGTGACGTTATATGTTTTATGACTTAATTAAATTTTTTGACGTCATTTATTTTTGTGACGTTATGTATTTTGTGACTTCATTTATTTTTGTTACGTTATGTATTTTGTGACGTCATTTATTTTTGTGACGTTATGTATTTTGTGACGTCATTTATTTTTGTGATGTTATGTATTTTGTGACGTTATATATTTTGTGACGTCATTTATTTTTGTGACGTTATGTATTTTTTGACGTTATGTATTTTGTGACGTTATGTATTTTGTGACGTCATTTATTTTTGTGAGGTTATGTATTTTGTGACGTTATGTATTTTGTGACGTTATGTATTTTGTGACGTAATTAATTTTTTGACGTAATTTATTTTTGTGACGTCATTTATTTTTGTGACGTTATGTATTTTGTGACGTCATTAATTTTTGTGACGTTATGTATTTTGTGACGTCATTTATTTTTGTGACGTTATGTACTTTGTGACGTAATTAATATTTTGTGACGTCATTTATTTTTGTGACGTTATGTATTTTGTGACGTCTTTTTTTTGTGACGTTATGTATTTTGTGACGTCATTTATTTTTGTGACGTTATGTATTTTGTGACGTTATGTATTTTGTGAAGTCATTTATTTTCGTGACGTCATTTATTTTTGTGACGTTATGTATTTTGTGACTTAATTAATTTTTGTGACGTCATTCATTTTTGTGACGTTATGTATTTTGTGACGTTATGTATTTTGTGACGTTATGTATTTTGTGACGTAATTAATTTTTGTGTCGTCATTTATTTTTGTTACGTTATGTATTTTTGACGTCATTTATTTTTGTGACGTTATGTATTTTGGGACGTCATTTATTTTTGGGACGTTATATGTTTTGTGACTTAATTAAATTTTTTGACGTCATTTATTTTTGTGACGTTATGTATTTTCTGACGTCTTTTTTTGTGATGTTATGTATTTTGTGACGTCATTTTTTTGTGACGTTATATATTTTGTGACGTCATTTTTTTTTGTGACGTTATGTATTTTGTGACTTAATTAATTTTTGTGACGTCATTTATTTTTGTGACGTTATGTATTTTGTGACGTCATTTATTTTTGTGAGGTTATGTACTTTGTGACGTAATTAATATTTTGTGACGTCATTTATTTTTGTGACGTTATGTATTTTGTGACATCTTTTTTTTGTGACGTTATGTATTTTGTGACGTCATTTTTTGTGACGTCATGTATTTTGTGACGTAATTTTTTTTGTGACGTTATGTATTTTGTGATGTCATTTATTTTTGTGACGTTATGTATTTTGTTACGTTATGTATTTTGTGACGTCATTTATTTTTGTGACGATATGTATTTTGTGACGTTATGTATTTTGTGACGTCATTAATTTTTGTGACGTTATGTATTTTGTGACGTCATTTATTTTTGGGACGTTATATGTT
The DNA here is from genome assembly GCA_035578135.1 of Flexamia atlantica. Taxonomy (NCBI): domain Eukaryota; kingdom Metazoa; phylum Arthropoda; class Insecta; order Hemiptera; family Cicadellidae; genus Flexamia; species Flexamia atlantica. The sequence continues at coordinate 217,101 of JAQJVK010000035.1, forward strand.
TTGTGACTTAATTAAATTTTTTGACGTCATTTATTTTTGTGACGTTATGTATTTTCTGACGTCTTTTTTTGTGACGTTATGTATTTTGTGACGTCATTTTTTTGTGACGTTATATATTTTGTGACGTCATTTTTTTTGTGACGTTATGTATTTTGTGACGTGTTTTTTTTGTGACGTTATGTATTTTGTGACGTCATTTATTTTTTTGACGTTATGTATTTTGTGACTTAATTAATTTTTGTGACGTCATTTATTTTTGTGACGTTATGTATTTTGTGACATCATTTATTTTTGTGACGTTATGTATTTTGTGACGTCATTTATTTTTGTGACGTTATGTATTTTGTGACGTCATTTATTTTTTCGACGTTATGTATTTTGTGACGCCATTTATTTTTGTGACGTTATGTATTTTGTGACGTTATGTATTTTGTGACGTCATTTATTTTTGTGACGTTATGTATTTTGTGACGTAATTAATATTTTTTGACGTCATTTATTTTTGTGACGTTATGTATTTTGTGACGTCATTTATTTTTGTGACGTTATATGTTTTGTGACTTAATTAAATTTTTTGACGTCATTTATTTTTGTGACGTTATGTATTTTGTGACTTCATTTATTTTTGTTACGTTATGTATTTTGTGACGTCATTTATTTTTGTGACGTTATGTATTTTGTGACGTCATTTATTTTTGTGATGTTATGTATTTTGTGACGTTATATATTTTGTGACGTCATTTATTTTTGTGACGTTATGTATTTTGTGACGTAATTAATTTTTTGACGTAATTTATTTTTGTGACGTCATTTATTTTTGTGACGTTATGTATTTTGTGACGTCATTAATTTTTGTGACGTTATGTATTTTGTGACGTCATTTATTTTTGTGACGTTATGTATTTTGTGACGTAATTAATTTTTGTGACGTCATTTATTTTTGTGACGTTATGTATTTTGTGACTTCATTTATTTTTGTGACGTTATGTATTTTGTGACGACATTTTTTTTGTGACGTTGAGTATTTTGTGACGTCATTTATTTTTGTGACGTTATGTATTTTTTGACGTTATGTATTTTGTGACGTTATGTATTTTGTGACGTCATTAATTTTTGTGAGGTTATGTATCTTGTGACGTTATGTATTTTGTGACGTTATGTATTTTGTGACGTAATTAATTTTTTGACGTAATTTATTTTTGTGACGTCATTTATTTTTGTGACGTTATGTATTTTGTGACGTCATTAATTTTTGTGACGTTATGTATTTTGTGACGTCATTTATTTTTGTGACGTTATGTACTTTGTGACGTAATTAATATTTTGTGACGTCATTTATTTTTGTGACGTTATGTATTTTGTGACGTCTTTTTTTTGTGACGTTATGTATATTGTGACGTCATTTATTTTTGTGACGTTATGTATTTTGTGACGTTATGTATTTTGTGAAGTCATTTATTTTCGTGACGTCATTTATTTTTGTGAATTTATGTATCTTGTGACGTAATTAATTTTGTGACGTCATTTATTTTTGTGACGTTATGTATTTTGTGACGTCATTTATTTTTGTGACGTTATGTATTTTTTGACGTCATTTATTTTTGTGACGTTATGTATTTTGTGACGTTATGTATTTTGGGACGTTATGTATTTTGTGAAGTCATTTATTTTCGTGACGTTATGTATTTTGTGATGTAATTAATATTTTTTGACGTCATTTATTTTTGTGACGTTATGTATTTTGTGACGTCATTTTTTTGTGACGTTGAGTATTTTGTGACGTCATTTATTTTTGTGACGTTATGTATTTTGTGACGTTATGTATTTTGTGACGTTATGTATTTTGTGACGTCATTTATTTTTGTGACGTTATGTATCTTGTGACGTAATTAATTTTCTGACGTCATTTATTTTTGTGACGTTATGTATTTTGTGACGTCATTAATTTTTTTGACGTTATGTATTTTGTGACGTCATTTATTTTTGTGACGTTATGTATTTTGTGACCTCATTTATTTTTGTGACGTTATGTATTTTTGACGTCATTTATTTTTGTGACGTTATGTATTTTGTGACGTTATGTATTTTGTGACGTTATGTATTTTGTGACGTCATTTATTTTTGTGACGTTATGTATTTTGTGATGTAATTAATATTTTTTGACGTCATTTATTTTTGAGACGTTATGTATTTTACGACGTAATTAATATTTTGTGACGTCATTTATTTTTGTGACGTTATGTATTTTGTGATGTCATTTATTTTTGTGACGTTATGTATTTTGTGACGTAATTAATTTTTGTGACATCATTTATTTTTGTGAAGTTATGTATTTTGTGACTTAATTAATTTTTGTGACGTCATTTATTTTTGTGCCGTTATGTATTTTGTGACGTCATTTATTTTTGTGACGTTATGTATTTTGTGACGTCATTTATTTTTGTGACGTTATGTATTTTGTGACGTTATGTATTTTGTGACGTTATGTATTTTGTGACGTAATTAATTTTTGTGAAGTTATGTATTTTGTGACTTAATTAATTTTTGTGACGTCATTTATTTTTGTGACGTTATGTATTTTGTGACGTCATTTCTTTTTGTGACGTTTTGTATTTTGTGACGTTATGTATTTTGTGACTTCATTTATTTTTGTGACGTTATGTATTTTGTGACGTCATTTATTTTTGTGACGTTGAGTATTTTGTGACGTCATTTATTTTTGTGACGTTATGTATTTTGTGACGTCATTTATTTTTGTGACGTTACGTATCCTGTGACGTAATTAATTTTGTGACGTCATTTATTTTTGTGACGTTATGTATTTTGTGACGTCATTAATTTTTTTGACGTTATGTATTTTGTGACGTCATTTATTTTTGTGACGTTATGTATTTTGTGACGTTATGTATTTTGTGACGTAATTAATTTTTGTGTCGTCATTTATTTTTGTGAAGTTATGTATTTTGTGACTTAGTTAATTTTTGTGACTTCATTTATTTTTGTGACGTTATGTATTTTGTGACGTCATTTATTTTTGTGACGTTTTGTATTTTGTGACGTCATTTATTTTTGTGACGTTATGTATTTTGTGACGTGATTAATATTTTGTGACGTCATTTATTTTTTGACGTTATGTATTTTGTGACGTCTTTTTTGTGACGTTATGTATTTTGTGACGTCATTTTTTTGTGACGTTATGTATTTTGTGACGTAATTAATTTTTGTGACGTCATTTATTTTTGTGACGTTATGTATTTTGTGACTTCATTTATTTTTGTGACGTTATGTATTTTGTGACGTCATTTTTTTGTGACGTTGAGTATTTTGTGACGTCATTTATTTTTGTGACGTTATGTATTTTGTGACGTTATGTATTTTGTGACGTTATGTATTTTGTGACGTAATTAATTTTTTGACGTAATTTATTTTTGTGACGTCATTTATTTTTGTGACGTTATGTATTTTGTGACTTCATTTATTTTTGTGACGTTATGTATTTTGTGACGTCATTTTTTTGTGACGTTGAGTATTTTGTGACGTCATTTATTTTTGTGACGTTATGTATTTTGTGACGTTATGTATTTTGTGACGTTATGTATTTTGTGACGTCATTTATTTTTGTGACGTTATGTATCTTGTGACGTAATTAATTTTGTGACGTCATTTATTTTTGTGACGTTATGTATTTTGTGACGTCATTAATTTTTTTGACGTTATGTATTTTGTGACGTCATTTATTTTTGTGACGTTATGTATTTTGTGACGTCATTTATTTTTGTGACGTTATGTATTTTTTGACGTCATTTATTTTTGTGACGTTATGTATTTTGTGACGTTATGTAGTTTGTGACGTTATGTATTTTGTGACGTTATGTATTTTGTGACGTAATTAATTTTTGTGACATCATTTATTTTTGTGAAGTTATTTATTTTGTGACTTAATTAATTTTTGTGACGTCATTTATTTTTGTGACGTTATGTATTTTGTGACGTCATTTATTTTTGTGACGTTATGTATTTTGTGACGTCATTTATTTTTGTGACGTTATGTATTTTGTGACGTTATGTATTTTGTGACGTTATGTATTTTGTGACGTAATTAATTTTTGTGAAGTTATGTATTTTGTGACTTAATTAATTTTTGTGACGTCATTTATTTTTGTGACGTTATGTATTTTGTGACGTCATTTCTTTTTGTGACGTTTTGTATTTTGTGACGTTATGTATTTTGTGACTTCATTTATTTTTGTGACGTTATGTATTTTGTGACGTCATTTATTTTTGTGACGTTGAGTATTTTGTGACATCATTTATTTTTGTGACGTTATGTATTTTGTGACGTCATTTATTTTTGTGACGTTATGTATCTTGTGACGTAATTAATTTTGTGACGTCATTTATTTTTGTGACGTTATGTATTTTGTGACGTCATTAATTTTTTTGACGTTATGTATTTTGTGACGTCATTTATTTTTGTGACGTTATGTATTTTGTGACGTTATGTATTTTGTGACGTTATGTATTTTGTGACGTAATTAATTTTTGTGTCGTCATTTATTTTTGTGAAGTTATGTATTTTGTGACTTAGTTAATTTTTGTGACTTCATTTATTTTTGTGACGTTATGTATTTTGTGACGTCATTTATTTTTGTGACGTTTTGTATTTTGTGACGTCATTTATTTTTGTGACGTTATGTATTTTGTGACGTGATTAATATTTTGTGACGTCATTTATTTTTTTGACGTTATGTATTTTGTGACGTCTTTTTTGTGACGTTATGTATTTTGTGACGTCATTTTTTTGTGACGTTATGCATTTTGTGACGTAATTAATTTTTGTGACGTCATTTATTTTTGTGACGTTATGTATTTTGTGACTTCATTTATTTTTGTGACGTTATGTATTTTGTGACGTCATTTTTTTGTGACGTTGAGTATTTTGTGACGTCATTTATTTTTGTGACGTTATGTATTTTGTGACGTTATGTATTTTGTGACGTTATGTATTTTGTGACGTAATTAATTTTTTGACGTAATTTATTTTTGTGACGTTATGTATTTTGTGACGTCATTTTTTTGTGACGTTATGCATTTTGTGACGTAATTAATTTTTGTGACGTCATTTATTTTTGTGACGTTATGTATTTTGTGACGTCATTTATTTTTGTGACGTTATGTATTTTGTGACGTTATGTATTTTGTGACGTTATGCATTTTGTGACGTAATTAATTTTTGTGACGTCATTAATTTTTGTGACGTTATGTATTTTGTGACGTCATTTATTTTTGTGACGTTATGTATTTTGTGACGTAATTAATTTTTGTGACGTCATTTATTTTTGTGACGTTATGTATTTTGTGACTTCATTTATTTTTGTGACGTTATGTATTTTGTGACGTCATTTTTTTGTGACGTTGAGTATATTGTGACGTCATTTATTTTTGTGACGTTATGTATTTTGTGACGTTATGTATTTTGTGACGTCATTTATTTTTGTGACGTTATGTATCTTGTGACGTAATTAATTTTGTGACGTCATTTATTTTTGTGACGTTATGTATTTTGTGACGTCATTAATTTTTTTGACGTTATATTTTGTGACGTCATTTATTTTTGTGACGTTATGTATTTTGTGACGTCATTTATTTTTGTGACGTTATGTATTTTTTGACGTCATTTATTTTTGTGACGTTATGTATTTTGTGACGTTATGTATTTTGTGACGTTATGTATTTTGTGACGTCATTTATTTTTGTGACGTTATGTATTTTGTGATGTAATTAATATTTTTTGACGTCATTTATTTTTGTGACGTTATGTATTTTACGACGTAATTAATATTTTGTGACGTCATTTATTTTTGTGACGTTATGTATTTTGTGATGTCATTTATTTTTGTGACGTTATGTATTTTGTGACGTAATTAATTTTTGTGACATCATTTATTTTTGTGAAGTTATGTATTATGTGACTTAATTAATTTTTGTGACGTCATTTATTTTTGTGACGTTATGTATTTTGTGACGTCATTTATTTTTGTGACGTTATGTATTTTGTGACGTCATTTATTTTTGTGACGTTATGTATTTTGTGACGTTATGTATTTTGTGACGTTATGTATTTTGTGACGTAATTAATTTTTGTGAAGTTATGTATTTTGTGACTTAATTAATTTTTGTGACGTCATTTATTTTTGTGACGTTATGTATTTTGTGACGTCATTTATTTTTGTGCCGTTTTGTATTTTGTGACGTCATTTATTTTTGTGACGTTATGTATTTTGTGACGTGATTAATATTTTGTGACGTCATTTATTTTTTTGACGTTATGTATTTTGTGACGTCTTTTTTTGTGACGTTATGTATTTTGTGACGTCATTTTTTTGTGACGTTATGTATTTTGTGACGTAATTTTTTTTGTGACGTTATGTATTTTGTGACGTCATTTTTTTTGTGACGTTATGTATTTTGTGACGTTATGTATTTTGTGACGTCATTTATTTTTGTGACGATATGTATTTTGTGACGTTATGTATTTTGTGACGTCATTAATTTTTGTGACGTTATGTATTTTGTGACGTCATTTATTTTTGTGACGTTATATGTTTTGTGACTTAATTAAATTTTTTGACGTCATTTATTTTTGTGACGTTATGTATTTTGTGACTTCATTTATTTTTGTTACGTTATGTATTTTGTGACGTCATTTATTTTTGTGACGTTATGTATTTTGTGACGTCATTTAAATTTGTGATGTTATGTATTTTGTGACGTTATATATTTTGTGACGTCATTTATTTTTGTGACGTTATGTATTTTGTGACGTAATTAATTTTTTGACGTAATTAATTTTTGTGATGTCATTTATTTTTGTGACGTTATGTATTTTGTGACGTCATTAATTTTTGTGACGTTATGTATTTTTTGACGTCATTTATTTTTGTGACGTTATGTATTTTGTGACGTAATTAATTTTTGTGACGTCATTTATTTTTGTGACGTTATGTATTTTGTGACTTCATTTATTTTTGTGACGTTATGTATTTTGTGACGTCATTTATTTTTGTGACGTTGAGTATTTTGTGACGTCATTTATTTTTGTGACGTTATGTATTTTGTGACGTCATTTATTTTTGTGACGTTATGTATCATGTGACGTAATTAATTTTGTGACGTCATTTATTTTTGTGACGTTATGTATTTTGTGACGTCATTAATTTTTTTGACGTTATGTATTTTGTGACGTCATTTATTTTTGTGACGTTATGTATTTTGTGACGTCATTTATTTTTGTGACGTTATGTATTTTTTGACGTCATTTATTTTTGTGACGTTATGTATTTTGTGCCGTTATGTATTTTGTGACGTTATGTATTTTATGACGTCATTTATTTTTGTGACGTTATGTATTTTGTGATGTAATTAATATTTTGTGACGTCATTTATTTTTGTGACGTTATGTATTTTGTGACGTAATTAATATTTTGTGACGTCATTTATTTTTGTGACGTTATGTATTTTGTGACGTCTTTTTTTGTGACGTTATGTATTTTGTGACGTCATTTTTTTGTGACGTTATGTATTTTGTGACGTCATTTATTTTTGTGACGTTATGTATTTTGTGACGTATTTAATTTTTGTGACGTCATTTATTTTTGTGACGTTATGTATTTTGTGACGTCATTTATTTTTGTGACGTTATGTATTTTGTGACAACATTTATTTTTGTGACGTTATGTATTTTGTGACGCCATTTATTTTTGTGACGTTATGTATTTTGTGACGTCATTTATTTTTGTGACGTTATGTATTTTGTGACTTCATTTATTTTTGTGACGTTATGTATTTTGTGACGTCATTTTTTTGTGACGTTGAGTATTTTGTGACGTCATTTATTTTTGTGACGTTATGTATTTTGTGACGTTATGTATTTTGTGACGTTATGTATTTTGTGACGTCATTTATTTTTGTGACGTTATGTATCTTGTGACGTAATTAATTTTGTGACGTCATTTATTTTTGTGACGTTATGTATTTTGTGACGTCATTAATTTTTTTGACGTTATGTATTTTGTGACGTCATTTATTTTTGTGACGTTATGTATTTTGTGACGTCATTTATTTTTGTGACGTTATGTATTTTTTGACGTCATTTATTTTTGTGACGTTATGTATTTTGTGACGTTATGTATTTTGTGACGTTATGTATTTTGTGACGTTATGTATTTTGTGACGTAATTAATTTTTGTGACATCATTTATTTTTGTGAAGTTATGTATTTTGTGACTTAATTAATTTTTGTGACGTCATTTATTTTTGTGACGTTATGTATTTTGTGACGTCATTTTTTTGTGACGTTGAGTATTTTGTGACGTCATTTATTTTTGTGACGTTATGTATTTTGTGACGTTATGTATTTTGTGACGTTATGTATTTTGTGACGTCATTTATTTTTGTGACGTTATGTATCTTGTGACGTAATTAATTTTGTGACGTCATTTATTTTTGTGACGTTATGTATTTTGTGACGTTATGTATTTTGTGACGTTATGTATTTTGTGACGTAATTAATTTTTGTGAAGTTATGTATTTTGTGACTTAATTAATTTTTGTGACGTCATTTATTTTTGTGACGTTATGTATTTTGTGACGTCATTTCTTTTTGTGACGTTTTGTATTTTGTGACGTTATGTATTTTGTGACGTCATTTTTTTTGTGACGTTATGTATTTTGTGACGTTATGTATTTTGTGACGTCATTTATTTTTGTGACGATATGTATTTTGTGACGTTATGTATTTTGTGACGTCATTAATTTTTGTGACGTTATGTATTTTGTGACGTCATTTATTTTTGTGACGTTATATGTTTTGTGACTTAATTAAATTTTTTGACGTCATTTATTTTTGTGACGTTATGTATTTTGTGACTTCATTTATTTTTGTTACGTTATGTATTTTGTGACGTCATTTATTTTTGTGACGTTATGTATTTTGTGACGTCATTTAAATTTGTGATGTTATGTATTTTGTGACGTTATATATTTTGTGACGTCATTTATTTTTGTGACGTTATGTATTTTGTGACGTAATTAATTTTTTGACGTAATTAATTTTTGTGATGTCATTTATTTTTGTGACGTTATGTATTTTGTGACGTCATTAATTTTTGTGACGTTATGTATTTTTTGACGTCATTTATTTTTGTGACGTTATGTATTTTGTGACGTAATTAATTTTTGTGACGTCATTTATTTTTGTGACGTTATGTATTTTGTGACTTCATTTATTTTTGTGACGTTATGTATTTTGTGACGTCATTTATTTTTGTGACGTTGAGTATTTTGTGACGTCATTTATTTTTGTGACGTTATGTATTTTGTGACGTCATTTATTTTTGTGACGTTATGTATCATGTGACGTAATTAATTTTGTGACGTCATTTATTTTTGTGACGTTATGTATTTTGTGACGTCATTAATTTTTTTGACGTTATGTATTTTGTGACGTCATTTATTTTTGTGACGTTATGTATTTTGTGACGTCATTTATTTTTGTGACGTTATGTATTTTTTGACGTCATTTATTTTTGTGACGTTATGTATTTTGTGCCGTTATGTATTTTGTGACGTTATGTATTTTATGACGTCATTTATTTTTGTGACGTTATGTATTTTGTGATGTAATTAATATTTTGTGACGTCATTTATTTTTGTGACGTTATGTATTTTGTGACGTAATTAATATTTTGTGACGTCATTTATTTTTGTGACGTTATGTATTTTGTGACGTCTTTTTTTGTGACGTTATGTATTTTGTGACGTCATTTTTTTGTGACGTTATGTATTTTGTGACGTCATTTATTTTTGTGACGTTATGTATTTTGTGACGTATTTAATTTTTGTGACGTCATTTATTTTTGTGACGTTATGTATTTTGTGACGTCATTTATTTTTGTGACGTTATGTATTTTGTGACAACATTTATTTTTGTGACGTTATGTATTTTGTGACGCCATTTATTTTTGTGACGTTATGTATTTTGTGACGTCATTTATTTTTGTGACGTTATGTATTTTGTGACTTCATTTATTTTTGTGACGTTATGTATTTTGTGACGTCATTTTTTTGTGACGTTGAGTATTTTGTGACGTCATTTATTTTTGTGACGTTATGTATTTTGTGACGTTATGTATTTTGTGACGTTATGTATTTTGTGACGTCATTTATTTTTGTGACGTTATGTATCTTGTGACGTAATTAATTTTGTGACGTCATTTATTTTTGTGACGTTATGTATTTTGTGACGTCATTAATTTTTTTGACGTTATGTATTTTGTGACGTCATTTATTTTTGTGACGTTATGTATTTTGTGACGTCATTTATTTTTGTGACGTTATGTATTTTTTGACGTCATTTATTTTTGTGACGTTATGTATTTTGTGACGTTATGTATTTTGTGACGTTATGTATTTTGTGACGTTATGTATTTTGTGACGTAATTAATTTTTGTGACATCATTTATTTTTGTGAAGTTATGTATTTTGTGACTTAATTAATTTTTGTGACGTCATTTATTTTTGTGACGTTATGTATTTTGTGACGTCATTTTTTTGTGACGTTGAGTATTTTGTGACGTCATTTATTTTTGTGACGTTATGTATTTTGTGACGTTATGTATTTTGTGACGTTATGTATTTTGTGACGTCATTTATTTTTGTGACGTTATGTATCTTGTGACGTAATTAATTTTGTGACGTCATTTATTTTTGTGACGTTATGTATTTTGTGACGTTATGTATTTTGTGACGTTATGTATTTTGTGACGTAATTAATTTTTGTGAAGTTATGTATTTTGTGACTTAATTAATTTTTGTGACGTCATTTATTTTTGTGACGTTATGTATTTTGTGACGTCATTTCTTTTTGTGACGTTTTGTATTTTGTGACGTTATGTATTTTGTGACTTCATTTATTTTTGTGACGTTATGTATTTTGTGACGTCATTTATTTTTGTGACGTTGAGTATTTTGTGACGTCATTTATTTTTGTGACGTTATGTATTTTGTGACGTCATTTATTTTTGTGACGTTACGTATCCTGTGACGTAATTAATTTTGTGACGTCATTTATTTTTGTGACGTTATGTATTTTGTGACGTCATTAATTTTTTTGACGTTATGTATTTTGTGACGTCATTTATTTTTGTGACGTTATGTATTTTGTGACGTTATGTATTTTGTGACGTAATTAATTTTTGTGTCGTCATTTATTTTTGTGAAGTTATGTATTTTGTGACTTAGTTAATTTTTGTGACTTCATTTATTTTTGTGACGTTATATATTTTGTGACGTCATTTATTTTTGTGACGTTTTGTATTTTGTGACGTCATTTCTTTTTGTGACGTTATGTATTTTGTGACGTGATTAATATTTTGTGACGTCATTTATTTTTTTGACGTTATGTATTTTGTGACGTCTTTTTTTGTGACGTTATGTATTTTGTGACGTCATTTTTTTGTGACGTTATGTATTTTGTGACGTAATTAATTTTTGTGACGTCATTTATTTTTGTGACGTTATGTATTTTGTGACTTCATTTATTTTTGTGACGTTATGTATTTTGTGACGTCATTTTTTTTGTGACGTTGAGTATTTTGTGACGTCATTTATTTTTGTGACGTTATGTATTTTGTGACGTTATGTATTTTGTGACGTTATGTATTTTGTGACGTAATTAATTTTTTGACGTAATTTATTTTTGTGACGTCATTTATTTTTGTGACGTTATGTATTTTGTGACGTCATTAATTTTTGTGACGTTATGTATTTTGTGACGTCATTTATTTTTGTGACGTTATGTATTTTGTGACGTAATTATTTTTTGTGACGTCATTTATTTTTGTGACGTTATGTATTTTGTGACTTCATTTATTTTTGTGACGTTATGTATTTTGTGACGTCATTTTTTTGTGACGTTGAGTATTTTGTGACGTCATTTATTTTTGTGACGTTATGTATTTTGTGACGTTATGTATTTTGTGACGTCATTTATTTTTGTGACGTTATGTATCTTGTGACGTAATTAATTTTGTGACGTCATTTATTTTTGTGACGTTATGTATTTTGTGACGTCATTTATTTTTGTGACGTTATGTATTTTTTGACGTCATTTATTTTTGTGACGTTATGTATTTTGTGACGTTATGTATTTTGTGACGTTATGTATTTTGTGACGTAATTAATTTTTGTGACATCATTTATTTTTGTGAAGTTATGTATTTTGTGACTTAATTAATTTTTGTGACGTCATTTATTTTTGTGACGTTATGTATTTTGTGACGTCATTTATTTTTGTGACGTTATGTATTTTGTGACGTCATTTATTTTTGTGACGTTATGTATTTTGTGACGTTATGTATTTTGTGACGTTATGTATTTTGTGACGTAATTAATTTTTGTGAAGTTATGTATTTTGTGACTTAATTAATTTTTGTGACGTCATTTATTTTTGTGACGTTATGTATTTTGTGACGTCATTTCTTTTTGTGACGTTTTGTATTTTGTGACAATATGTATTTTGTGACTTCATTTATTTTATTGACGTAATGTATTTTGTGACGTCATTTATTTTTGTGACGTTGAGTATTTTGTGACGTCATTTATTTTTGTGACGTTATGTATTTTGTGACGTCATTTATTTTTGTGACGTTATGTATCTTGTGACGTAATTAATTTTGTGACGTCATTTATTTTTGTGACGTTATGTATTTTGTGACGTCATTAATTTTTTTGACGTTATGTATTTTGTGACGTCATTTATTTTTGTGACGTTATGTATTTTGTGACGTTATGTATTTTGTGACGTTATGTATTTTGTGACGTAATTAATTTTTGTGTCGTCATTTATTTTTGTGAAGTTATGTATTTTGTGACTTAGTTAATTTTTGTGACTTCATTTATTTTTGTGACGTTATGTATTTTGTGACGTCATTTATTTTTGTGACGTTTTGTATTTTGTGACGTCATTTATTTTTGTGACGTTATGTATTTTGTGACGTGATTAATATTTTGTGACGTCATTTATTTTTTTGACGTTATGTATTTTGTGACGTCTTTTTTGTGACGTTATGTATTTTGTGACGTCATTTTTTTGTGACGTTATGTATTTTGTGACGTAATTAATTTTTGTGACGTCATTTATTTTTGTGACGTTATGTATTTTGTGACTTCATTTATTTTTGTGACGTTATGTATTTTGTGACGTCATTTTTTTTGTGACGTTGAGTATTTTGTGACGTCATTTATTTTTGTGACGTTGTGTATTTTGTGACGTTATGTATTTTGTGACGTTATGTATTTTGTGACGTAATTAATTTTTTGACGTAATTTATTTTTGTGACGTCATTTATTTTTGTGACGTTATGTATTTTGTGACGTCATTAATTTTTGTGACGTTATGTATTTTGTGACGTCATTTATTTTTGTGACGTTATGTATTTTGTGACGTAATTAATTTTTGTGACGTCATTTATTTTTGTGACGTTATGTATTTTGTGACTTCATTTATTTTTGTGACGTTATGTATTTTGTGACGTCATTTTTTTGTGACGTTGAGTATTTTGTGACGTCATTTATTTTTGTGACGTTATGTATTTTGTGACGTTATGTATTTTGTGACGTTATGTATTTTGTGACGTCATTTATTTTTGTGACGTTATGTATCTTGTGACGTAATTAATTTTGTGACGTCATTTATTTTTGTGACGTTATGTATTTTGTGACGTCATTAATTTTTTTGACGTTATGTATTTTGTGACGTCATTTATTTTTGTGACGTTATGTATTTTGTGACGTCATTTATTTTTGTGACGTTATGTATTTTTTGACGTCATTTATTTTTGTGACGTTATGTATTTTGTGACGTTATGTATTTTGTGACGTTATGTATTTTGTGACGTCATTTATTTTTGTGACGTTATGTATTTTGTGATGTAATTAATATTTTTTGACGTCATTTATTTTTGTGACGTTATGTATTTTCCGACGTAATTAATATTTTGTGACGTCATTTATTTTTGTGACGTTATGTATTTTGTGATGTCATTTATTTTTGTGACGTTATGTATTTTGTGACGTAATTAATTTTTGTGACATCATTTATTTTTGTGAAGTTATGTATTATGTGACTTAATTAATTTTTGTGACGTCATTTATTTTTGTGACGTTATGTATTTTGTGACGTCATTTATTTTTGTGACGTTATGTATTTTGTGACGTCATTTATTTTTGTGACGTTATGTATTTTGTGACGTTATGTATTTTGTGACGTTATGTATTTTGTGACGTAATTAATTTTTGTGAAGTTATGTATTTTGTGACTTAATTAATTTTTGTGACGTCATTTATTTTTGTGACGTTATGTATTTTGTGACGTCATTTATTTTTGTGCCGTTTTGTATTTTGTGACGTCATTTATTTTTGTGACGTTATGTATTTTGTGACGTGATTAATATTTTGTGACGTCATTTATTTTTTTGACGTTATGTATTTTGTGACGTCTTTTTTTGTGACGTTATGTATTTTGTGACGTCATTTTTTTGTGACGTTATGTATTTTGTGACGTAATTTTTTTGTGACGTTATGTATTTTGTGACGTCATTTTTGTTGTGACGTTATGTATTTTGTGACGTTATGTATTTTGTGACGTCATTTATTTTTGTGACGATATGTATTTTGTGACGTTATGTATTTTGTGACGTCATTAATTTTTGTGACGTTATGTATTTTGTGACGTCATTTATTTTTGTGACGTTATATGTTTTGTGAATTAATTAAATTTTTTGACGTCATTTATTTTTGTGACGTTATGTATTTTGTGACTTCATTTATTTTTGTTACGTTATGTATTTTGTGACGTCATTTATTTTTGTGACGTTATGTATTTTGTGACGTCATTTATTTTTGTGATGTTATGTATTTTGTGACGTTATATATTTTGTGACGTCATTTATTTTTGTGACGTTTTGTATTTTGTGACGTCATTTATTTTTGTGACGTTATGTATTTTGTGACGTTATATATTTTGTGACGTCATTTATTTTTGTGACGTTATGTATTTTGTGATGTAATTAATATTTTTTGACGTCATTTATTTTTGAGACGTTATGTATTTTACGACGTAATTAATATTTTGTGACGTCATTTATTTTTGTGACGTTATGTATTTTGTGATGTCATTTATTTTTGTGACGTTATGTATTTTGTGACGTAATTAATTTTTGTGACATCATTTATTTTTGTGAAGTTATGTATTTTGTGACTTAATTAATTTTTGTGACGTCATTTATTTTTGTGACGTTATGTATTTTGTGACGTCATTTATTTTTGT
Organism: Flexamia atlantica; assembly: GCA_035578135.1. NCBI lineage: Eukaryota > Metazoa > Arthropoda > Insecta > Hemiptera > Cicadellidae > Flexamia > Flexamia atlantica. Next base: position 232,489 of record JAQJVK010000035.1, read on the forward strand.
GACGTTATGTATTTTGTGACGTCATTTATTTTTGTGACGTTATGTATTTTGTGACGTTATGTATTTTGTGACGTTATGTATTTTGTGACGTAATTAATTTTTGTGAAGTTATGTATTTTGTGACTTAATTAATTTTTGTGACGTCATTTATTTTTGTGACGTTATGTATTTTGTGACGTCATTTCTTTTTGTGACGTTTTGTATTTTGTGACGTTATGTATTTTGTGACGTCATTTATTTTTGTGACGTTATGTATTTTGTGACGTCATTTATTTTTGTGACGTTACGTATCCTGTGACGTAATTAATTTTGTGACGTCATTTATTTTTGTGACGTTATGTATTTTGTGACGTCATTAATTTTTTTGACGTTATGTATTTTGTGACGTCATTTATTTTTGTGACGTTATGTATTTTGTGACGTTATGTATTTTGTGACGTAATTAATTTTTGTGTCGTCATTTTTTTGTGAAGTTATGTATTTTGTGACTTAGTTAATTTTTGTGACTTCATTTATTTTTGTGACGTTATGTATTTTGTGACGTCATTTATTTTTGTGACGTTTTGTATTTTGTGACGTCATTTATTTTTGTGACGTTATGTATTTTGTGACGTGATTAATATTTTGTGACGTCATTTATTTTTTTGACGTTATGTATTTTGTGACGTCTTTTTTGTGACGTTATGTATTTTGTGACGTCATTTTTTTGTGACGTTATGTATTTTGTGACGTAATTAATTTTTGTGACGTCATTTATTTTTGTGACGTTATGTATTTTGTGACTTCATTTATTTTTGTGACGTTATGTATTTTGTGACGTCATTTTTTTTGTGACGTTGAGTATTTTGTGACGTCATTTATTTTTGTGACGTTATGTATTTTGTGACGTTATGTATTTTGTGACGTTATGTATTTTGTGACGTAATTAATTTTTTGACGTAATTTATTTTTGTGACGTCATTTATTTTTGTGACGTTATGTATTTTGTGACGTCATTAATTTTTGTGACGTTATGTATTTTGTGACGTCATTTATTTTTGTGACGTTATGTATTTTGTGACGTAATTAATTTTTGTGACGTCATTTATTTTTGTGACGTTATGTATTTTGTGACTTCATTTATTTTTGTGACGTTATGTATTTTGTGACGTCATTTTTTTGTGACGTTGAGTATTTTGTGACGTCATTTATTTTTGTGACGTTATGTATTTTGTGACGTTATGTATTTTGTGACGTTATGTATTTTGTGACGTCATTTATTTTTGTGACGTTATGTATCTTGTGACGTAATTAATTTTGTGACGTCATTTATTTTTGTGACGTTATGTATTTTGTGACGTCATTAATTTTTTTGACGTTATGTATTTTGTGACGTCATTTATTTTTGTGACATTATGTATTTTGTGACGTCATTTATTTTTGTGACGTTATGTATTTTTTGACGTCATTTATTTTTGTGACGTTATGTATTTTGTGACGTTATGTATTTTGTGACGTTATGTATTTTGTGACGTTATGTATTTTGTGACGTAATTAATTTTTGTGACATCATTTATTTTTGTGAAGTTATTTATTTTGTGACTTAATTAATTTTTGTGACGTCATTTATTTTTGTGACGTTATGTATTTTGTGACGTCATTTATTTTTGTGACGATATGTATTTTGTGACGTCATTTATTTTTGTGACGTTATGTATTTTGTGACGTTATGTATTTTGTGACGTTATGTATTTTGTGACGTAATTAATTTTTGTGAAGTTATGTATTTTGTGACTTAATTAATTTTTGTGACGTCATTTATTTTTGTGACGTTATGTATTTTGTGACGTCATTTCTTTTTGTGACGTTTTGTATTTTGTGACGTTATGTATTTTGTGACTTCATTTATTTTTGTGACGTTATGTATTTTGTGACGTCATTTATTTTTGTGACGTTGAGTATTTTGTGACATCATTTATTTTTGTGACGTTATGTATTTTGTGACGTCATTTATTTTTGTGACGTTATGTATCTTGTGACGTAATTAATTTTGTGACGTCATTTATTTTTGTGACGTTATGTATTTTGTGACGTCATTAATTTTTTTGACGTTATGTATTTTGTGACGTCATTTATTTTTGTGACGTTATGTATTTTGTGACGTTATGTGTTTTGTGACGTTATGTATTTTGTGACGTAATTAATTTTTGTGTCGTCATTTATTTTTGTGAAGTTATGTATTTTGTGACTTAGTTAATTTTTGTGACTTCATTTATTTTTGTGACGTTATGTATTTTGTGACGTCATTTATTTTTGTGACGTTTTGTATTTTGTGACGTCATTTATTTTTGTGACGTTATGTATTTTGTGACGTGATTAATATTTTGTGACGTCATTTATTTTTTTGACGTTATGTATTTTGTGACGTCTTTTTTGTGACGTTATGTATTTTGTGACGTCATTTTTTTGTGACGTTATGCATTTTGTGACGTAATTAATTTTTGTGACGTTTTGTATTTTGTGACGTCATTTATTTTTGTGACCTTATGTATTTTGTGACGTAATTAATATTTTGTGACGTTATTTATTTTTGTGACGTTATGTATTTTGTGACGTCATTTATTTTTGTGACGATATGTATTTTGTGACGTTATGTATTTTGTGACGTCATTAATTTTTGTGACGTTATGTATTTTGTGACGTCATTTATTTTTGTGACGTTATATGTTTTGTGACGTAATTAATTTTTGTGTCGTCATTTATTTTTGTGACGTTATGTATTTTGTGACGTCATTAATTTTTTTGACGTTATGTATTTTGTGACGTCATTTATTTTTGTGACGTTATGTATTTTGTGACGTTATGTATTTTGTGACGTAATTAATTTTTGTGTCGTCATTTATTTTTGTGAAGTTATGTATTTTGTGACTTAGTTAATTTTTGTGACTTCATTTATTTTTGTGACGTTATGTATTTTGTGACGTCATTTATTTTTGTGACGTTTTGTATTTTGTGACGTCATTTATTTTTGTGACGTTATGTATTTTGTGACGTGATTAATATTTTGTGACGTCATTTATTTTTTTGACGTTATGTATTTTGTGACGTCTTTTTTGTGACGTTATGTATTTTGTGACTTCATTTTTTTGTGACGTTATGCATTTTGTGACGTAATTAATTTTTGTGACGTTTTGTATTTTGTGACGTCATTTATTTTTGTGACCTTATGTATTTTGTGACGTAATTAATATTTTGTGACGTTATTTATTTTTGTGACGTTATGTATTTTGTGACGTCATTTATTTTTGTGACGTTTTGTATTTTGTGACGTTATGTATTTTGTGACGTCATTTATTTTTGTGACGTTATGTATTTTGTGACGTCATTTATTTTTGTGACGTTACGTATCCTGTGACGTAATTAATTTTGTGACGTCATTTATTTTTGTGACGTTATGTATTTTGTGACGTCATTAATTTTTTTGACGTTATGTATTTTGTGACGTCATTTATTTTTGTGACGTTATGTATTTTGTGACGTTATGTATTTTGTGACGTAATTAATTTTTGTGTCGTCATTTTTTTGTGAAGTTATGTATTTTGTGACTTAGTTAATTTTTGTGACTTCATTTATTTTTGTGACGTTATGTATTTTGTGACGTCATTTATTTTTGTGACGTTTTGTATTTTGTGACGTCATTTATTTTTGTGACGTTATGTATTTTGTGACGTGATTAATATTTTGTGACGTCATTTATTTTTTTGACGTTATGTATTTTGTGACGTCTTTTTTGTGACGTTATGTATTTTGTGACGTCATTTTTTGTGACGTTATGTATTTTGTGACGTAATTAATTTTTGTGACGTCATTTATTTTTGTGACGTTATGTATTTTGTGACTTCATTTATTTTTGTGACGTTATGTATTTTGTGACGTCATTTTTTTTGTGACGTTGAGTATTTTGTGACGTCATTTATTTTTGTGACGTTATGTATTTTGTGACGTTATGTATTTTGTGACGTTATGTATTTTGTGACGTAATTAATTTTTTGACGTAATTTATTTTTGTGACGTCATTTATTTTTGTGACGTTATGTATTTTGTGACGTCATTAATTTTTGTGACGTTATGTATTTTGTGACGTCATTTATTTTTGTGACGTTATGTATTTTGTGACGTAATTAATTTTTGTGACGTCATTTATTTTTGTGACGTTATGTATTTTGTGACTTCATTTATTTTTGTGACGTTATGTATTTTGTGACGTCATTTTTTTGTGACGTTGAGTATTTTGTGACGTCATTTATTTTTGTGACGTTATGTATTTTGTGACGTTATGTATTTTGTGACGTTATGTATTTTGTGACGTCATTTATTTTTGTGACGTTATGTATCTTGTGACGTAATTAATTTTGTGACGTCATTTATTTTTGTGACGTTATGTATTTTGTGACGTCATTAATTTTTTTGACGTTATGTATTTTGTGACGTCATTTATTTTTGTGACGTTATGTATTTTGTGACGTCATTTATTTTTGTGACGTTATGTATTTTTTGACGTCATTTATTTTTGTGACGTTATGTATTTTGTGACGTTATGTATTTTGTGACGTTATGTATTTTGTGACGTTATGTATTTTGTGACGTAATTAATTTTTGTGACATCATTTATTTTTGTGAAGTTATTTATTTTGTGACTTAATTAATTTTTGTGACGTCATTTATTTTTGTGACGTTATGTATTTTGTGACGTCATTTATTTTTGTGACGATATGTATTTTGTGACGTCATTTATTTTTGTGACGTTATGTATTTTGTGACGTTATGTATTTTGTGACGTTATGTATTTTGTGACGTAATTAATTTTTGTGAAGTTATGTATTTTGTGACTTAATTAATTTTTGTGACGTCATTTATTTTTGTGACGTTATGTATTTTGTGACGTCATTTCTTTTTGTGACGTTTTGTATTTTGTGACGTTATGTATTTTGTGACTTCATTTATTTTTGTGACGTTATGTATTTTGTGACGTCATTTATTTTTGTGACGTTGAGTATTTTGTGACATCATTTATTTTTGTGACGTTATGTATTTTGTGACGTCATTTATTTTTGTGACGTTATGTATCTTGTGACGTAATTAATTTTGTGACGTCATTTATTTTTGTGACGTTATGTATTTTGTGACGTCATTAATTTTTTTGACGTTATGTATTTTGTGACGTCATTTATTTTTGTGACGTTATGTATTTTGTGACGTTATGTGTTTTGTGACGTTATGTATTTTGTGACGTAATTAATTTTTGTGTCGTCATTTATTTTTGTGAAGTTATGTATTTTGTGACTTAGTTAATTTTTGTGACTTCATTTATTTTTGTGACGTTATGTATTTTGTGACGTCATTTATTTTTGTGACGTTTTGTATTTTGTGACGTCATTTATTTTTGTGACGTTATGTATTTTGTGACGTGATTAATATTTTGTGACGTCATTTATTTTTTTGACGTTATGTATTTTGTGACGTCTTTTTTGTGACGTTATGTATTTTGTGACGTCATTTTTTTGTGACGTTATGCATTTTGTGACGTAATTAATTTTTGTGACGTTTTGTATTTTGTGACGTCATTTATTTTTGTGACCTTATGTATTTTGTGACGTAATTAATATTTTGTGACGTTATTTATTTTTGTGACGTTATGTATTTTGTGACGTCATTTATTTTTGTGACGATATGTATTTTGTGACGTTATGTATTTTGTGACGTCATTAATTTTTGTGACGTTATGTATTTTGTGACGTCATTTATTTTTGTGACGTTATATGTTTTGTGACGTAATTAATTTTTGTGTCGTCATTTATTTTTGTGAAGTTATGTATTTTGTGACTTAGTTAATTTTTGTGACTTCATTTATTTTTGTGACGTTATGTATTTTGTGACGTCATTTATTTTTGTGACGTTATGTATTTTGTGACTTCACTTATTTTTGTGACGTTATGTATTTTGTGACGTCATTTTTTTTGTGACGTTGAGTATTTTGTGACGTCATTTATTTTTGTGACGTTATGTATTTTGTGACGTTATGTATTTTGTGACGTAATTAATTTTTTGACGTAATTTATTTTTGTGACGTCATTTATTTTTGTGACGTTATGTATTTTGTGACGTCATTAATTTTTGTGACGTTATGTATTTTGTGACGTCATTTATTTTTGTGACGTTATGTATTTTGTGACGTAATTAATTTTTGTGACGTCATTTATTTTTGTGACGTTATGTATTTTGTGACTTCATTTATTTTTGTGACGTTATGTATTTTGTGACGTCATTTTTTTGTGACGTTGAGTATATTGTGACGTCATTTATTTTTGTGACGTTATGTATTTTGTGACGTTATGTATTTTGTGACGTTATGTATTTTGTGACGTCATTTATTTTTGTGACGTTATGTATCTTGTGACGTAATTAATTTTGTGACGTCATTTATTTTTGTGACGTTATGTATTTTGTGACGTCATTAATTTTTTTGACGTTATGTATTTTGTGACGTCATTTATTTTTGTGACGTTATGTATTTTGTGACGTCATTTATTTTTGTGACGTTATGTATTTTTTGACGTCATTTATTTTTGTGACGTTATGTATTTTGTGACGTTATGTATTTTGTGACGTTATGTATTTTGTGACGTCATTTATTTTTGTGACGTTATGTATTTTGTGATGTAATTAATATTTTTTGACGTCATTTATTTTTGTGACGTTATGTATTTTACGACGTAATTAATATTTTTTGACGTCATTTATTTTTGTGACGTTATGTATTTTGTGATGTCATTTATTTTTGTGACGTTATGTATTTTGTGACGTAATTAAGTTTTGTGACATAATTTATTTTTGTGAAGTTATGTATTATGTGACTTAATTAATTTTTGTGACGTCATTTATTTTTGTGACGTTATGTATTTTGTGACGTCATTTATTTTTGTGACGTTATGTATTTTGTGACGTCATTTATTTTTGTGACGTTATGTATTTTGTGACGTTATGTATTTTGTGACGTTATGTATTTTGTGACGTAATTAATTTTTGTGAAGTTATGTATTTTGTGACTTAATTAATTTTTGTGACGTCATTTATTTTTGTGACGTTATGTATTTTGTGACGTCATTTATTTTTGTGCCGTTTTGTATTTTGTGACGTCATTTATTTTTGTGACGTTATGTATTTTGTGACGTGATTAATATTTTGTGACGTCATTTATTTTTTTGACGTTATGTATTTTGTGACGTCTTTTTTTGTGACGTTATGTATTTTGTGACGTCATTTTTTTGTGACGTTATGTATTTTGTGACGTAATTTTTTTTGTGACGTTATGTATTTTGTGACGTCATTTTTTTTGTGACGTTATGTATTTTGTGACGTTATGTATTTTGTGACGTCATTTATTTTTGTGACGATATGTATTTTGTGACGTTATGTATTTTGTGACGTCATTTATTTTTGTGACGTTATATGTTTTGTGACTTAATTAAATTTTTTGACGTCATTTATTTTTGTGACGTTATGTATTTTGTGACTTCATTTATTTTTGTTACGTTATGTATTTTGTGACGTCATTTATTTTTGTGACGTTATGTATTTTGTGACGTCATTTATTTTTGTGATGTTATGTATTTTGTGACGTTATATATTTTGTGACGTCATTTATTTTTGTGACGTTATGTATTTTGTGACGTAATTAATTTTTTGACGTAATTAATTTTTGTGATGTCATTTATTTTTGTGACGTTATGTATTTTGTGACGTCATTAATTTTTGTGACGTTATGTATTTTTTGACGTCATTTATTTTTGTGACGTTATGTATTTTGTGACGTAATTAATTTTTGTGACGTCATTTATTTTTGTGACGTTATGTATTTTGTGACTTCATTTATTTTTGTGACGTTATGTATTTTGTGACGTCATTTATTTTTGTGACGTTGAGTATTTTGTGACGTCATTTATTTTTGTGACGTTATGTATTTTGTGACGTCATTTATTTTTGTGACGTTATGTATCATGTGACGTAATTAAATTTGTGACGTCATTTATTTTTGTGACGTTATGTATTTTGTGACGTCATTTATTTTTGTGACGTTATGTATTTTTTGACGTCATTTATTTTTGTGACGTTATGTATTTTGTGCCGTTATGTATTTTGTGACGTTATGTATTTTATGACGTCATTTATTTTTGTGACGTTATGTATTTTGTGATGTAATTAATATTTTGTGACGTCATTTATTTTTGTGACGTTATGTATTTTGTGACGTAATTAATATTTTGTGACGTCATTTATTTTTGTGACGTTATGTATTTTGTGACGTCTTTTTTTGTGACGTTATGTATTTTGTGACGTCATTTTTTTGTGACGTTATGTATTTTGTGACGTCATTTATTTTTGTGACGTTATGTATTTTGTGACGTAATTAAATTTTGTGACGTCATTTATTTTTGTGACGTTATGTATTTTGTGACGTCATTTATTTTTGTGACGTTATGTATTTTGTGACAACATTTATTTTTGTGACGTTATGTATTTTGTGACGCCATTTATTTTTGTGACGTTATGTATTTTGTGACGTCATTTATTTTTGTGACGTTATGTATTTTGTGACTTCATTTATTTTTGTGACGTTATGTATTTTGTGACGTCATTTTTTTGTGACGTTGAGTATTTTGTGACGTCATTTATTTTTGTGACGTTATGTATTTTGTGACGTTATGTATTTTGTGACGTTATGTATTTTGTGACGTCATTTATTTTTGTGACGTTATGTATCTTGTGACGTAATTAATTTTGTGACGTCATTTATTTTTGTGACGTTATGTATTTTGTGACGTCAATAATTTTTTTGACGTTATGTATTTTGTGACGTCATTTATTTTTGTGACGTTATGTATTTTGAGACGTCATTTATTTTTGTGACGTTATGTATTTTTTGACGTCATTTATTTTTGTGACGTTATGTATTTTGTGACGTTATGTATTTTTTGACGTTATGTATTTTGTGACGTTATGTATTTTGTGACGTAATTAATTTTTGTGACATCATTTATTTTTGTGAAGTTATGTATTTTGTGACTTAATTATTTTTTGTGACGTCATTTATTTTTGTGACGTTATGTATTTTGTGACGTCATTTTTTTGTGACGTTGAGTATTTTGTGACGTCATTTATTTTTGTGACGTTATGTATTTTGTGACGTTATGTATTTTGTGACGTTATGTATTTTGTGACGTCATTTATTTTTGTGACGTTATGTATCTTGTGACGTAATTAATTTTGTGACGTCATTTATTTTTGTGACGTTATGTATTTTGTGACGTTATGTATTTTGTGACGTTATGTATTTTGTGACGTAATTAATTTTTGTGAAGTTATGTATTTTGTGACTTAATTAATTTTTGTGACGTCATTTATTTTTGTGACGTTATGTATTTTGTGACGTCATTTCTTTTTGTGACGTTTTGTATTTTGTGACGTTATGTATTTTGTGACTTCATTTATTTTTGTGACGTTATGTATTTTGTGACGTCATTTATTTTTGTGACGTTGAGTATTTTGTGACGTCATTTATTTTTGTGACGTTATGTATTTTGTGACGTCATTTATTTTTGTGACGTTACGTATCCTGTGACGTAATTAATTTTGTGACGTCATTTATTTTTGTGACGTTATGTATTTTGTGACGTCATTAATTTTTTTGACGTTATGTATTTTGTGACGTCATTTATTTTTGTGACGTTATGTATTTTGTGACGTTATGTATTTTGTGACGTAATTAATTTTTGTGTCGTCATTTATTTTTGTGAAGTTATGTATTTTGTGACTTAGTTAATTTTTGTGACTTCATTTATTTTTGTGACGTTATGTATTTTGTGACGTCATTTATTTTTGTGACGTTTTGTATTTTGTGACGTCATTTATTTTTGTGACGTTATGTATTTTGTGACGTGATTAATATTTTGTGACGTCATTTATTTTTTTGACGTTATGTATTTTGTGACGTCTTTTTTTGTGACGTTATGTATTTTGTGACGTCATTTTTTTGTGACGTTATGTATTTTGTGACGTAATTAATTTTTGTGACGTCATTTATTTTTGTGACGTTATGTATTTTGTGACTTCATTTATTTTTGTGACGTTATGTATTTTGTGACGTCATTTTTTTTGTGACGTTGAGTATTTTGTGACGTCATTAATTTTTTGACGTAATTTATTTTTGTGACGTCATTTATTTTTGTGACGTTATGTATTTTGTGACGTCATTAATTTTTGTGACGTTATGTATTTTGTGACGTCATTTATTTTTGTGACGTTATGTATTTTGTGACGTAATTAATTTTTGTGACGTCATTTATTTTTGTGACGTTATGTATTTTGTGACTTCATTTATTTTTGTGACGTTATGTATTTTGTGACGTCATTTTTTTGTGACGTTGAGTATTTTGTGACGTCATTTATTTTTGTGACGTTATGTATTTTGTGACGTTATGTATTTTGTGACGTTATGTATTTTGTGACGTCATTTATTTTTGTGACGTTATGTATCTTGTGACGTAATTAATTTTGTGACGTCATTTATTTTTGTGACGTTATGTATTTTGTGACGTCATTAATTTTTTTGACGTTATGTATTTTGTGACGTCATTTATTTTTGTGACGTTATGTATTTTGTGACGTCATTTATTTTTGTGACGTTATGTATTTTTTGACGTCATTTATTTTTGTGACGTTATGTATTTTGTGACGTTATGTATTTTGTGACGTTATGTATTTTGTGACGTTATGTATTTTGTGACGTAATTAATTTTTGTGACATCATTTATTTTTGTGAAGTTATGTATTTTGTGACTTAATTAATTTTTGTGACGTCATTTATTTTTGTGACGTTATGTATTTTGTGACGTCATTTATTTTTGTGACGTTATGTATTTTGTGACGTCATTTATTTTTGTGACGTTATGTATTTTGTGACGTTATGTATTTTGTGACGTTATGTATTTTGTGACGTAATTAATTTTTGTGAAGTTATGTATTTTGTGACTTAATTAATTTTTGTGACGTCATTTATTTTTGTGACGTTATGTATTTTGTGACGTCATTTCTTTTTGTGACGTTTTGTATTTTGTGACAATATGTATTTTGTGACTTCATTTATTTTTGTGACGTTATGTATTTTGTGACGTCATTTATTTTTGTGACGTTGAGTATTTTGTGACGTCATTTATTTTTGTGACGTTACGTATTTTGTGACGTCATTTATTTTTGTGACGTTATGTATCTTGTGACGTAATTAATTTTGTGACGTCATTTATTTTTGTGACGTTATGTATTTTGTGACGTCATTAATTTTTTTGACGTTATGTATTTTGTGACGTCATTTATTTTTGTGACGTTATGTATTTTGTGACGTTATGTATTTTGTGACGTTATGTATTTTGTGACGTAATTAATTTTTGTGTCGTCATTTATTTTTGTGAAGTTATGTATTTTGTGACTTAGTTAATTTTTGTGACTTCATTTATTTTTGTGACGTTATGTATTTTGTGACGTCATTTATTTTTGTGACGTTTTGTATTTTGTGACGTCATTTATTTTTGTGACGTTATGTATTTTGTGACGTGATTAATATTTTGTGACGTCATTTATTTTTTTGACGTTATGTATTTTGTGACGTCTTTTTTGTGACGTTATGTATTTTGTGACGTCATTTTTTTGTGACGTTATGTATTTTGTGACGTAATTAATTTTTGCGACGTCATTTATTTTTGTGACGTTATGTATTTTGTGACTTCATTTATTTTTGTGACGTTATGTATTTTGTGACGTCATTTTTTTTGTGACGTTGAGTATTTTGTGACGTCATTTATTTTTGTGACGTTGTGTATTTTGTGACGTTATGTATTTTGTGACGTTATGTATTTTGTGACGTAATTAATTTTTTGACGTAATTTATTTTTGTGACGTCATTTATTTTTGTGACGTTATGTATTTTGTGACGTAATTAATTTTTGTGACGTCATTTATTTTTGTGACGTTATGTATTTTGTGACTTCATTTATTTTTGTGACGTTATGTATTTTGTGACGTCATTTTTTTGTGACGTTGAGTATTTTGTGACGTCATTTATTTTTGTAACGTTATGTATTTTGTGACGTTATGTATTTTGTGACGTTATGTATTTTGTGACGTCATTTATTTGTGTGACGTTATGTATCTTGTGACGTAATTAATTTTGTGACGTCATTTATTTATGTGACGTTATGTATTTTGTGACGTCATTAATTTTTTTGACGTTATGTATTTTGTGACGTCATTTATTTTTGTGACGTTATGTATTTTGTGATGTCATTTATTTTTTTGACGTTATGTATTTTGTGATGTAATTAATTTTTGTGACATCATTTATTTTTGTGAAGTTATGTATTATGTGATTTAATTAATTTTTGTGACGTCATTTATTTTTGTGACGTTATGTATTTTGTGACGTCATTTATTTTTGTGACGTTATGTATTTTGTGACGTCATTTATTTTTGTGACGTTATGTATTTTGTGACGTTATGTATTTTGTGACGTTATGTATTTTGTGACGTAATTAATTTTTGTGAAGTTATGTATTTTGTGACTTAATTAATTTTTGTGACGTCATTTATTTTTGTGACGTTATGTATTTTGTGACGTCATTTATTTTTGTGCCGTTTTGTATTTTGTGACGTCATTTATTTTTGTGACGTTATGTATTTTGTGACGTGATTAATATTTTGTGACGTCATTTATTTTTTTGACGTTATGTATTTTGTGACGTCTTTTTTTGTGACGTTATGTATTTTGTGACGTCATTTTTTTGTGACGTTATGTATTTTGTGACGTAATTTTTTTTGTGACGTTATGTATTTTGTGACGTCATTTTTTTTGTGACGTTATGTATTTTGTGACGTTATGTATTTTGTGACGTCATTTATTTTTGTGACGATATGTATTTTGTGACGTTATGTATTTTGTGACGTCATTAATTTTTGTGACGTTATGTATTTTGTGACGTCATTTATTTTTGTGACGTTATATGTTTTGTGACTTAATTAAATTTTTTGACGTCATTTATTTTTGTGACGTTATGTATTTTGTGACTTCATTTATTTTTGTTACGTTATGTATTTTGTGACGTCATTTATTTTTGTGACGTTATGTATTTTGTGACGTCATTTATTTTTGTGATGTTATGTATTTTGTGACGTTATATATTTTGTGACGTCATTTATTTTTGTGACGTTATGTATTTTGTGACGTTATGTATTTTGTGACGTTATGTATTTTGTGACGTCATTTATTTTTGTGACGTTATGTATCTTGTGACGTAATTAATTTTGTGACGTCATTTATTTTTGTGACGTTATGTATTTTGTGACGTTATGTATTTTGTGACGTTATGTATTTTGTGACGTAATTAATTTTTGTGAAGTTATGTATTTTGTGACTTAATTAATTTTTGTGACGTCATTTATTTTTGTGACGTTATGTATTTTGTGACGTCATTTCTTTTTGTGACGTTTTGTATTTTGTGACGTTATGTATTTTGTGACTTCATTTATTTTTGTGACGTTATGTATTTTGTGACGTCATTTATTTTTGTGACGTTGAGTATTTTGTGACGTCATTTATTTTTGTGACGTTATGTATTTTGTGACGTCATTTATTTTTGTGACGTTACGTATCCTGTGACGTAATTAATTTTGTGACGTCATTTATTTTTGTGACGTTATGTATTTTGTGACGTCATTAATTTTTTTGACGTTATGTATTTTGTGACGTCATTTATTTTTGTGACGTTATGTATTTTGTGACGTTATGTATTTTGTGACGTAATTAATTTTTGTGTCGTCATTTATTTTTGTGAAGTTATGTATTTTGTGACTTAGTTAATTTTTGTGACTTCATTTATTTTTGTGACGTTATGTATTTTGTGACGTCATTTATTTTTGTGACGTTTTGTATTTTGTGACGTCATTTATTTTTGTGACGTTATGTATTTTGTGACGTGATTAATATTTTGTGACGTCATTTATTTTTTTGACGTTATGTATTTTGTGACGTCTTTTTTTGTGACGTTATGTATTTTGTGACGTCATTTTTTTGTGACGTTATGTATTTTGTGACGTAATTAATTTTTGTGACGTCATTTATTTTTGTGACGTTATGTATTTTGTGACTTCATTTATTTTTGTGACGTTATGTATTTTGTGACGTCATTTTTTTTGTGACGTTGAGTATTTTGTGACGTCATTAATTTTTTGACGTAATTTATTTTTGTGACGTCATTTATTTTTGTGACGTTATGTATTTTGTGACGTCATTAATTTTTGTGACGTTATGTATTTTGTGACGTCATTTATTTTTGTGACGTTATGTATTTTGTGACGTAATTAATTTTTGTGACGTCATTTATTTTTGTGACGTTATGTATTTTGTGACTTCATTTATTTTTGTGACGTTATGTATTTTGTGACGTCATTTTTTTGTGACGTTGAGTATTTTGTGACGTCATTTATTTTTGTGACGTTATGTATTTTGTGACGTTATGTATTTTGTGACGTTATGTATTTTGTGACGTCATTTATTTTTGTGACGTTATGTATCTTGTGACGTAATTAATTTTGTGACGTCATTTATTTTTGTGACGTTATGTATTTTGTGACGTCATTAATTTTTTTGACGTTATGTATTTTGTGACGTCATTTATTTTTGTGACGTTATGTATTTTGTGACGTCATTTATTTTTGTGACGTTATGTATTTTTTGACGTCATTTATTTTTGTGACGTTATGTATTTTGTGACGTTATGTATTTTGTGACGTTATGTATTTTGTGACGTTATGTATTTTGTGACGTAATTAATTTTTGTGACATCATTTATTTTTGTGAAGTTATGTATTTTGTGACTTAATTAATTTTTGTGACGTCATTTATTTTTGTGACGTTATGTATTTTGTGACGTCATTTATTTTTGTGACGTTATGTATTTTGTGACGTCATTTATTTTTGTGACGTTATGTATTTTGTGACGTTATGTATTTTGTGACGTTATGTATTTTGTGACGTAATTAATTTTTGTGAAGTTATGTATTTTGTGACTTAATTAATTTTTGTGACGTCATTTATTTTTGTGACGTTATGTATTTTGTGACGTCATTTCTTTTTGTGACGTTTTGTATTTTGTGACAATATGTATTTTGTGACTTCATTTATTTTTGTGACGTTATGTATTTTGTGACGTCATTTATTTTTGTGACGTTGAGTATTTTGTGACGTCATTTATTTTTGTGACGTTATGTATTTTGTGACGTCATTTATTTTTGTGACGTTATGTATCTTGTGACGTAATTAATTTTGTGACGTCATTTATTTTTGTGACGTTATGTATTTTGTGACGTCATTAATTTTTTTGACGTTATGTATTTTGTGACGTCATTTATTTTTGTGACGTTATGTATTTTGTGACGTTATGTATTTTGTGACGTTATGTATTTTGTGACGTAATTAATTTTTGTGTCGTCATTTATTTTTGTGAAGTTATGTATTTTGTGACTTAGTTAATTTTTGTGACTTCATTTATTTTTGTGACGTTATGTATTTTGTGACGTCATTTATTTTTGTGACGTTTTGTATTTTGTGACGTCATTTATTTTTGTGACGTTATGTATTTTGTGACGTGATTAATATTTTGTGACGTCATTTATTTTTTTGACGTTATGTATTTTGTGACGTCTTTTTTGTGACGTTATGTATTTTGTGACGTCATTTTTTTGTGACGTTATGTATTTTGTGACGTAATTAATTTTTGCGACGTCATTTATTTTTGTGACGTTATGTATTTTGTGACTTCATTTATTTTTGTGACGTTATGTATTTTGTGACGTCATTTTTTTTGTGACGTTGAGTATTTTGTGACGTCATTTATTTTTGTGACGTTGTGTATTTTGTGACGTTATGTATTTTGTGACGTTATGTATTTTGTGACGTAATTAATTTTTTGACGTAATTTATTTTTGTGACGTCATTTATTTTTGTGACGTTATGTATTTTGTGACGTAATTAATTTTTGTGACGTCATTTATTTTTGTGACGTTATGTATTTTGTGACTTCATTTATTTTTGTGACGTTATGTATTTTGTGACGTCATTTTTTTGTGACGTTGAGTATTTTGTGACGTCATTTATTTTTGTAACGTTATGTATTTTGTGACGTTATGTATTTTGTGACGTTATGTATTTTGTGACGTCATTTATTTGTGTGACGTTATGTATCTTGTGACGTAATTAATTTTGTGACGTCATTTATTTATGTGACGTTATGTATTTTGTGACGTCATTAATTTTTTTGACGTTATGTATTTTGTGACGTCATTTATTTTTGTGACGTTATGTATTTTGTGATGTCATTTATTTTTTTGACGTTATGTATTTTGTGATGTAATTAATTTTTGTGACATCATTTATTTTTGTGAAGTTATGTATTATGTGATTTAATTAATTTTTGTGACGTCATTTATTTTTGTGACGTTATGTATTTTGTGACGTCATTTATTTTTGTGACGTTATGTATTTTGTGACGTCATTTATTTTTGTGACGTTATGTATTTTGTGACGTTATGTATTTTGTGACGTTATGTATTTTGTGACGTAATTAATTTTTGTGAAGTTATGTATTTTGTGACTTAATTAATTTTTGTGACGTCATTTATTTTTGTGACGTTATGTATTTTGTGACGTCATTTATTTTTGTGCCGTTTTGTATTTTGTGACGTCATTTATTTTTGTGACGTTATGTATTTTGTGACGTGATTAATATTTTGTGACGTCATTTATTTTTTTGACGTTATGTATTTTGTGACGTCTTTTTTTGTGACGTTATGTATTTTGTGACGTCATTTTTTTGTGACGTTATGTATTTTGTGACGTAATTTTTTTTGTGACGTTATGTATTTTGTGACGTCATTTTTTTTGTGACGTTATGTATTTTGTGACGTTATGTATTTTGTGACGTCATTTATTTTTGTGACGATATGTATTTTGTGACGTTATGTATTTTGTGACGTCATTAATTTTTGTGACGTTATGTATTTTGTGACGTCATTTATTTTTGTGACGTTATATGTTTTGTGACTTAATTAAATTTTTTGACGTCATTTATTTTTGTGACGTTATGTATTTTGTGACTTCATTTATTTTTGTTACGTTATGTATTTTGTGACGTCATTTATTTTTGTGACGTTATGTATTTTGTGACGTCATTTATTTTTGTGATGTTATGTATTTTGTGACGTTATATATTTTGTGACGTCATTTATTTTTGTGACGTTATGTATTTTGTGACGTAATTAATTTTTTGACGTAATTAATTTTTGTGATGTCATTTATTTTTGTGACGTTATGTATTTTGTGACGTCATTAATTTTTGTGACGTTATGTATTTTTTGACGTCATTTATTTTTGTGACGTTATGTATTTTGTGACGTAATTAATTTTTGTGACGTCATTTATTTTTGTGACGTTATGTATTTTGTGACTTCATTTATTTTTGTGACGTTATGTATTTTGTGACGTCATTTATTTTTGTGACGTTGAGTATTTTTCCGACGTCATTTATTTTTGTGACGTTATGTATTTTGTGACGTCATTTATTTTTGTGACGTTATGTATCATGTGACGTAATTAATTTTGTGACGTCATTTATTTTTGTGACGTTATGTATTTTGTGACGTCATTAATTTTTTTGACGTTATGTATTTTGTGACGTCATTTATTTTTGTGACGTTATGTATTTTGTGACGTCATTTATTTTTGTGATGTTATGTATTTTTTGACGTCATTTATTTTTGTGACGTTATGTATTTTGTGCCGTTATGTATTTTGTGACGTTATGTATTTTATGACGTCATTTATTTCTGTGACGTTATGTATTTTGTGATGTAATTAATATTTTGTGACGTCATTTATTTTTGTGACGTTATGTATTTTGTGACGTAATTAATATTTTGTGACGTCATTTATTTTTGTGACGTTATGTATTTTGTGACGTCTTTTTTTGTGACGTTATGTATTTTGTGACGTCATTTTTTTGTGACGTTATGTATTTTGTGACGTCATTTATTTTTGTGACGTTATGTATTTTGTGACGTAATTAATTTTTGTGACGTCATTTATTTTTGTGACGTTATGTATTTTGTGACGTCATTTATTTTTGTGACGTTATGTATTTTGTGACAACATTTATTTTTGTGACGTTATGTATTTTGTGACGCCATTTATTTTTGTGACGTTATGTATTTTGTGACGTCATTTATTTTTGTGACGTTATGTATTTTGTGACTTCATTTATTTTTGTGACGTTATGTATTTTGTGACGTCATTTTTTGTGACGTTGAGTATTTTGTGACGTCATTTATTTTTGTGACGTTATGTATTTTGTGACGTTATGTATTTTGTGACGTTATGTATTTTGTGACGTCATTTATTTTTGTGACGTTATGTATCTTGTGACGTAATTAATTTTGTGACGTCATTATTTTTGTGACGTTATGTATTTTGTGACGTCATTATTTTTTTTGACGTTATGTATTTTGTGACGTCATTTATTTTTGTGACGTTATGTATTTTGTGACGTCATTTATTTTTGTGACGTTATGTATTTTTTGACGTCATTTATTTTTGTGACGTTATGTATTTTGTGACGTTATGTATTTTGTGACGTTATGTATTTTGTGACGTTATGTATTTTGTGACGTAATTAATTTTTGTGACATCATTTATTTTTGTGAAGTTATGTATTTTGTGACTTAATTAATTTTTGTGACGTCATTTATTTTTGTGACGTTATGTATTTTGTGACGTCATTTTTTTGTGACGTTGAGTATTTTGTGACGTCATTTATTTTTGTGACGTTATGTATTTTGTGACGTTATGTATTTTGTGACGTTATGTATTTTGTGACGTCATTTATTTTTGTGACGTTATGTATCTTGTGACGTAATTAATTTTGTGACGTCATTTATTTTTGTGACGTTATGTATTTTGTGACGTCATTAATTTTTTTGACGTTATGTATTTTGTGACGTCATTTATTTTTGTGACGTTATGTATTTTGTGACGTCATTTATTTTTGTGACGTTATGTATTTTTTGACGTCATTTATTTTTGTGACGTTATGTATTTTGTGACGTTATGTATTTTGTGTCGTTATGTATTTTGTGACGTCATTTATTTTTGTGACGTTATGTATCTTGTGACGTAATTAATTTTGTGACGTCATTTATTTTTGTGACGTTATGTATTTTGTGACGTCATTAATTTTTTTGACGTTATGTATTTTGTGACGTCATTTATTTTTGTGACGTTATGTATTTTGTGACGTCATTTATTTTTGTGACGTTATGTATTTTTTGACGTCATTTATTTTTGTGACGTTATGTATTTTGTGACGTTATGTATTTGGTGACGTTATGTATTTTGTGACGTCATTTATTTTTGTGACGTTATGTATTTTGTGATGTAATTAATATTTTTTGACGTCATTTATTTTTGTGACGTTATGTATTTTACGACGTAATTAATATTTTGTGACGTCATTTATTTTTGTGACGTTATGTATTTTGTGATGTCATTTATTTTTGTGACGTTATGTATTTTAGGACGTAATTAATTTTTGTGACATCATTTATTTTTGTGAAGTTATGTATTATGTGATTTAATTAATTTTTGTGACGTCATTTATTTTTGTGACGTTATGTATTTTGTGACGTCATTTATTTTTGTGACGTTATGTATTTTGTGCCGTCATTTATTTTTGTGACGTTATGTATTTTGTGACGTTATGTATTTTGTGACGTAATTAATTTTTGTGAAGTTATGTATTTTGTGACTTAATTAATTTTTGTGACGTCATTTATTTTTGTGACGTTATGTATTTTGTGACGTCATTTATTTTTGTGCCGTTTTGTATTTTGTGACGTCATTTATTTTTGTGACGTTATGTATTTTGTGACGTGATTAATATTTTGTGACGTCATTTATTTTTTTGACGTTATGTATTTTGTGACGTCTTTTTTTGTGACGTTATGTATTTTGTGACGTCATTTTTTTGTGACGTTATGTATTTTGTGACGTAATTTTTTTTGTGACGTTATGTATTTTGTGACGTCATTTTTTTTGTGACGTTATATATTTTGTGACGTTATGTATTTTGTGACGTCATTTATTTTTGTGACGATATGTATTTTGTGACGTTATGTATTTTGTGACGTCATTAATTTTTGTGACGTTATGTATTTTGTGACGTCATTTATTTTTGTGACGTTATATGTTTTGTGACTTAATTAAATTTTTTGACGTCATTTATTTTTGTGACGTTATGTATTTTGTGACTTCATTTATTTTTGTTACGTTATGTATTTTGTGACGTCATTTATTTTTGTGACGTTATGTATTTTGTGACGTCATTTATTTTTGTGATGTTATGTATTTTGTGACGTTATATATTTTGTGACGTCATTTATTTTTGTGACGTTATGTATTTTGTGACGTAATTAATTTTTTGACGTAATTAATTTTTGTGATGTCATTAATTTTTGTGACGTTATGTATTTTGTGACGTCATTAATTTTTGTGACGTTATGTATTTTTTGACGTCATTTATTTTTGTGACGTTATGTATTTTGTGACGTAATTAATTTTTGTGACGTCATTTATTTTTGTGACGTTATGTATTTTGTGACTTCATTTATTTTTGTGACGTTATGTATTTTGTGACGTCATTTATTTTTGTGACGTTGAGTATTTTGTGACGTCATTTATTTTTGTGACGTTATGTATTTTGTGACGTCATTTATTTTTGTGACGTTATGTATCATGTGACGTAATTAATTTTGTGACGTCATTTATTTTTGTGACGTTATGTATTTTGTGACGTCATTAATTTTTTTGACGTTATGTATTTTGTGACGTCATTTATTTTTGTGACGTTATGTATTTTGTGACGTCATTTATTTTTGTGACGTTATGTATTTTTTGACGTCATTTATTTTTGTGACGTTATGTATTTTGTGCCGTTATGTATTTTGTGACGTTATGTATTTTATGACGTCATTTATTTTTGTGCCGTTATGTATTTTGTGATGTAATTAATATTTTGTGACGTCATTTATTTTTGTGACGTTATGTATTTTGTGACGTAATTAATATTTTGTGACGTCATTTATTTTTGTGACGTTATGTATTTTGTGACGTCTTTTTTTGTGACGTTATGTATTTTGTGACGTCATTTTTTTGTGACGTTATGTATTTTGTGACGTCATTTATTTTTGTGACGTTATGTATTTTGTGACGTAATTAATTTTTGTGACGTCATTTATTTTTGTGACGTTATGTATTTTGTGACGTCATTTATTTTTGTGACGTTATGTATTTTGTGACAACATTTATTTTTGTGACGTTATGTATTTTGTGACGCCATTTATTTTTGTGACGTTATGTATTTTGTGACGTCATTTATTTTTGTGACGTTATGTATTTTGTGACTTCATTTATTTTTGTGACGTTATGTATTTTGTGACGTCATTTTTTTGTGACGTTGAGTATTTTGTGACGTCATTTATTTTTGTGACGTTATGTATTTTGTGACGTTATGTAATTTGTGACGTTATGTATTTTGTGACGTCATTTATTTTTGTGACGTTATGTATCTTGTGACGTAATTAATTTTGTGACGTCATTTATTTTTGTGACGTTATGTATTTTGTGACGTCATTAATTTTTTTGACGTTATGTATTTTGTGACGTCATTTATTTTTGTGACGTTATGTATTTTGTGACGTCATTTATTTTTGTGACGTTATGTATTTTTTGACGTCATTTATTTTTGTGACGTTATGTATTTTGTGACGTTATGTATTTTGTGACGTTATGTATTTTGTGACGTTATGTATTTTGTGACGTAATTAATTTTTGTGACATCATTTATTTTTGTGAAGTTATGTATTTTGTGACGTAATTAATTTTGTGACGTCATTTATTTTTGTGACGTTATGTATTTTGTGACGTCATTAATTTTTTTTGACGTTATGTATTTTGTGACGTCATTTATTTTTGTGACGTTGAGTATTTTGTGACGTCATTTATTTTTGTGACGTTATGTATTTTGTGACGTCATTTATTTTTGTGACGTTATGTATCATGTGACGTAATTAATTTTGTGACGTCATTTATTTTTGTGACGTTATGTATTTTGTGACGTCATTAATTTTTTTGACGTTATGTATTTTGTGACGTCATTTATTTTTGTGACGTTATGTATTTTGTGACGTCATTTATTTTTGTGACGTTATGTATTTTTTGACGTCATTTATTTTTGTGACGTTATGTATTTTGTGACGTCATTTATTTTTGTGATGTTATGTATTTTGTGACGTTATATATTTTGTGACGTCATTTATTTTTGTGACGTTATGTATTTTGTGACGTAATTAATTTTTTGACGTAATTAATTTTTGTGATGTCATTTATTTTTGTGACGTTATGTATTTTGTGACGTCATTAATTTTTGTGACGTTATGTATTTTTTGACGTCATTTATTTTTGTGACGTTATGTATTTTGTGACGTAATTAATTTTTGTGACGTCATTTATTTTTGTGACGTTATGTATTTTGTGACTTCATTTATTTTTGTGACGTTATGTATTTTGTGACGTCATTTATTTTTGTGACGTTGAGTATTTTGTGACGTCATTTATTTTTGTGACGTTATGTATTTTGTGACGTCATTTATTTTTGTGACGTTATGTATCATGTGACGTAATTAATTTTGTGACGTCATTTATTTTTGTGACGTTATGTATTTTGTGACGTCATTAATTTTTTTGACGTTATGTATTTTGTGACGTCATTTATTTTTGTGACGTTATGTATTTTGTGACGTCATTTATTTTTGTGACGTTATGTATTTTTTGACGTCATTTATTTTTGTGACGTTATGTATTTTGTGCCGTTATGTATTTTGTGACGTTATGTATTTTATGACGTCATTTATTTTTGTGACGTTATGTATTTTGTGATGTAATTAATATTTTGTGACGTCATTTATTTTTGTGACGTTATGTATTTTGTGACGTAATTAATATTTTGTGACGTCATTTATTTTTGTGACGTTATGTATTTTGTGACGTCTTTTTTTGTGACGTTATGTATTTTGTGACGTCATTTTTTTGTGACGTTATGTATTTTGTGACGTCATTTATTTTTGTGACGTTATGTATTTTGTGACGTAATTAATTTTTGTGACGTCATTTATTTTTGTGACGTTATGTATTTTGTGACGTCATTTATTTTTGTGACGTTATGTATTTTGTGACAACATTTATTTTTGTGACGTTATGTATTTTGTGACGCCATTTATTTTTGTGACGTTATGTATTTTGTGACGTCATTTATTTTTGTGACGTTATGTATTTTGTGACTTCATTAATTTTTGTGACGTTATGTATTTTGTGACGTCATTTTTTTGTGACGTTGAGTATTTTGTGACGTCATTTATTTTTGTGACGTTATGTATTTTGTGACGTTATGTATTTTGTGACGTTATGTATTTTGTGACGTCATTTATTTTTGTGACGTTATGTATCTTGTGACGTAATTAATTTTGTGACGTCATTTATTTTTGTGACGTTATGTATTTTGTGACGTCATTAATTTTTTTGACGTTATGTATTTTGTGACGTCATTTATTTTTGTGACGTTATGTATTTTGTGACGTCATTTATTTTTGTGACGTTATGTATTTTTTGACGTCATTTATTTTTGTGACGTTATGTATTTTGTGACGTTATGTATTTTGTGACGTTATGTATTTTGTGACGTTATGTATTTTGTGACGTAATTAATTTTTGTGACATCATTTATTTTTGTGAAGTTATGTATTTTGTGACTTAATTAATTTTTGTGACGTCATTTATTTTTGTGACGTTATGTATTTTGTGACGTCATTTTTTTGTGACGTTGAGTATTTTGTGACGTCATTTATTTTTGTGACGTTATGTATTTTGTGACGTTATGTATTTTGTGACGTTATGTATTTTGTGACGTCATTTATTTTTGTGACGTTATGTATCTTGTGACGTAATTAATTTTGTGTTGTCATTTATTTTTGTGACGTTATGTATTTTGTGACGTCATTAATTTTTTTGACGTTATGTATTTTGTGACGTCATTTATTTTTGTGACGTTATGTATTTTGTGACGTCATTTATTTTTGTGACGTTATGTATTTTTTGACGTCATTTATTTTTGTGACGTTATGTATTTTGTGACGTTATGTATTTTGTGACGTTATGTATTTTGTGACGTCATTTATTTTTGTGACGTTATGTATTTTGTGATGTAATTAATATTTTTTGACGTCATTTATTTTTGTGACGTTATGTATTTTACGACGTAATTAATATTTTGTGACGTCATTTATTTTTGTGACGTTATGTATTTTGTGATGTCATTTATTTTTGTGACGTTATGTATTTTGTGACGTAATTAATTTTTGTGACATCATTTATTTTTGTGAAGTTATGAATTTTGTGACTTAATTAATTTTTGTGACGTCATTTATTTTTGTGACGTAATGTATTTTGTGACGTCATTTATTTTTGTGACGTTATGTATTTTGTGACGTCATTTATTTTTGTGACGTTATGTATTTTGTGACGTTATGTATTTTGTGACGTTATGTATTTTGTGACGTAATTAATTTTTGTGAAGTTATGTATTTTGTGACTTAATTAATTTTTGTGACGTCATTTATTTTTGTGACGTTATGTATTTTGTGACGTCATTTATTTTTGTGCCGTTTTGTATTTTGTGACGTCATTTATTTTTGTGACGTTATGTATTTTGTGACGTGATTAATATTTTGTGACGTCATTTATTTTTTTGACGTTATGTATTTTGTGACGTCTTTTTTTGTGACGTTATGTATTTTGTGACGTCATTTTTTTGTGACGTTATGTATTTTGTGACGTAATTTTTTTTGTGACGTTATGTATTTTGTGACGTCTTTTTTTTGTGACGTTATGTATTTTGTGACGTTATGTATTTTGTGACGTCATTTATTTTTGTGACGATATGTATTTTGTGACGTTATGTATTTTGTGACGTCATTAATTTTTGTGACGTTATGTATTTTGTGACGTCATTTATTTTTGTGACGTTATATGTTTTGTGACTTAATTAAATTTTTTGACGTCATTTATTTTTGTGACGTTATGTATTTTGTGACTTCATTTATTTTTGTTACGTTATGTATTTTGTGACGTCATTTATTTTTGTGACGTTATGTATTTTGTGACGTCATTTATTTTTGTGATGTTATGTATTTTGTGACGTTATATATTTTGTGACGTCATTTATTTTTTGACGTAATTAATTTTTGTGATGTCATTTATTTTTGTGACGTTATGTATTTTGTGACGTCATTAATTTTTGTGACGTTATGTATTTTTTGACGTCATTTATTTTTGTGACGTTATGTATTTTGTGACGTAATTAATTTTTGTGACGTCATTTATTTTTGTGACGTTATGTATTTTGTGACTTCATTTATTTTTGTGACGTTATGTATTTTGTGACGTCATTTATTTTTGTGACGTTGAGTATTTTGTGACGTCATTTATTTTTGTGACGTTATGTATTTTGTGACGTCATTTATTTTTGTGACGTTATGTATCATGTGACGTAATTAATTTTGTGACGTCATTTATTTTTGTGACGTTATGTATTTTGTGACGTCATTAATTTTTTTGACGTTATGTATTTTGTGACGTCATTTATTTTTGTGACGTTATGTATTTTGTGACGTCATTTATTTTTGTGACGTTATGTATTTTTTGACGTCATTTATTTTTGTGAAGTTATGTATTTTGTGCCGTTATGTATTTTGTGACGTTATGTATTTTATGACGTCATTTATTTTTGTGACGTTATGTATTTTGTGATGTAATTAATATTTTGTGACGTCATTTATTTTTGTGACGTTATGTATTTTGTGACGTAATTAATATTTTGTGACGTCATTTATTTTTGTGACGTTATGTATTTTGTGACGTCTTTTTTTGTGACGTTATGTATTTTGTGACGTCATTTTTTTGTGACGTTATGTATTTTGTGACGTCATTTATTTTTGTGACGTTATGTATTTTGTGACGTAATTAATTTTTGTGACGTCATTTATTTTTGTGACGTTATGTATTTTGTGACGTCATTTATTTTTGTGACGTTATGTATTTTGTGACAACATTTATTTTTGTGACGTTATGTATTTTGTGACGCCATTTATTTTTGTGACGTTATGTATTTTGTGACGTCATTTATTTTTGTGACGTTATGTATTTTGTGACTTCATTTATTTTTGTGACGTTATGTATTTTGTGACGTCATTTTTTTGTGACGTTGAGTATTTTGTGACGTCATTTATTTTTGTGACGTTATGTATTTTGTGACGTTATGTATTTTGTGACGTTATGTATTTTGTGACGTCATTTATTTTTGTGACGTTATGTATCTTGTGACGTAATTAATTTTGTGACGTCATTTATTTTTGTGACGTTATGTATTTTGTGACGTCATTAATTTTTTTGACGTTATGTATTTTGTGACGTCATTTATTTTTGTGACGTTATGTATTTTGTGACGTCATTTATTTTTGTGACGTTATGTATTTTTTGACGTCATTTATTTTTGTGACGTTATGTATTTTGTGACGTTATGTATTTTGTGACGTTATGTATTTTGTGACGTTATGTATTTTGTGACGTAATTAATTTTTGTGACATCATTTATTTTTGTGAAGTTATGTATTTTGTGACTTAATTAATTTTTGTGACGTCATTTATTTTTGTGACGTTATGTATTTTGTGACGTCATTTTTTTGTGACGTTGAGTATTTTGTGACGTCATTTATTTTTGTGACGTTATGTATTTTGTGACGTTATGTATTTTGTGACGTTATGTATTTTGTGACGTCATTTATTTTTGTGACGTTATGTATCTTGTGACGTAATTAATTTTGTGACGTCATTTATTTTTGTGACGTTATGTATTTTGTGACGTCATTAATTTTTTTGACGTTATGTATTTTGTGACGTCATTTATTTTTGTGACGTTATGTATTTTGTGACGTCATTTATTTTTGTGACGTTATGTATTTTTTGACGTCATTTATTTTTGTGACGTTATGTATTTTGTGACGTTATGTATTTTGTGACGTTATGTATTTTGTGACGTCATTTATTTTTGTGACGTTATGTATTTTGTGATGTAATTAATATTTTTTGACGTCATTTATTTTTGTGACGTTATGTATTTTACGACGTAATTAATATTTTGTGACGTCATTTATTTTTGTGACGTTATGTATTTTGTGATGTCATTTATTTTTGTGACGTTATGTATTTTGTGACGTAATTAATTTTTGTGACATCATTTATTTTTGTGAAGTTATGTATTTTGTGACTTAATTAATTTTTGTGACGTCATTTATTTTTGTGACGTTATGTATTTTGTGACGTCATTTATTTTTGTGACGCTATGTATTTTGTGACGTCATTTATTTTTGTGACGTTATGTATTTTGTGACGTTATGTATTTTGTGACGTTATGTATTTTGTGACGTTATGTATTTTGTGACGTAATTAATTTTTGTGAAGTTATGTATTTTGTGACTTAATTAATTTTTGTGACGTCATTTATTTTTGTGACGTTATGTATTTTGTGACGTCATTTATTTTTGTGCCGTTTTGTATTTTGTGACGTCATTTATTTTTGTGACGTTATGTATTTTGTGACGTGATTAATATTTTGTGACGTCATTTATTTTTTTGACGTTATGTATTTTGTGACGTCTTTTTTTGTGACGTTATGTATTTTGTGACGTCATTTTTTTGTGACGTTATGTATTTTGTGACGTATTTTTTTTTGTGACGTTATGTATTTTGTGACGTCATTTTTTTGTGACGTTATGTATTTTGTGACGTTATGTATTTTGTGACGTCATTTATTTTTGTGACGATATGTATTTTGTGACGTTATGTATTTTGTGACGTCATTAATTTTTGTGACGTTATGTATTTTGTGACGTCATTTATTTTTGTGACGTTATATGTTTTGTGACTTAATTAAATTTTTTGACGTCATTTATTTTTGTGACGTTATGTATTTTGTGACTTCATTTATTTTTGTTACGTTATGTATTTTGTGACGTCATTTATTTTTGTGACGTTATGTATTTTGTGACGTCATTTATTTTTGTGATGTTATGTATTTTGTGACGTTATATATTTTGTGACGTCATTTATTTTTGTGACGTTATGTATTTTGTGACGTAATTAATTTTTTGACGTAATTAATTTTTGTGATGTCATTTATTTTTGTGACGTTATGTATTTTGTGACGTCATTAATTTTTGTGACGTTATGTATTTTTTGACGTCATTTATTTTTGTGACGTTATGTATTTTGTGACGTAATTAATTTTTGTGACGTCATTTATTTTTGTGACGTTATGTATTTTGTGACTTCATTTATTTTTATGACGTTATGTATTTTGTGACGTCATTTATTTTTGTGACGTTGAGTATTTTGTGACGTCATTTATTTTTGTGACGTTATGTATTTTGTGACGTCATTTATTTTTGTGACGTTATGTATCATGTGACGTAATTAATTTTGTGACGTCATTTATTTTTGTGACGTTATGTATTTTGTGACGTCATTAATTTTTTTGACGTTATGTATTTTGTGACGTCATTTATTTTTGTGACGTTATGTATTTTGTGACGTCATTTATTTTTGTGACGTTATGTATTTTTTGACGTCATTTATTTTTGTGACGTTATGTATTTTGTGCCGTTATGTATTTTGTGACGTTATGTATTTTATGACGTCATTTATTTTTGTGACGTTATGTATTTTGTGATGTAATTAATATTTTGTGACGTCATTTATTTTTGTGACGTTATGTATTTTGTGACGTAATTAATATTTTGTGACGTCATTTATTTTTTTGACGTTATGTATTTTGTGACGTCTTTTTTTGTGACGTTATGTATTTTGTGACGTCATTTTTTTGTGACGTTATGTATTTTGTGACGTCATTTATTTTTGTGACGTTATGTATTTTGTGACGTAATTAATTTTTGTGACGTCATTTATTTTTGTGACGTTATGTATTTTGTGACGTCATTTATTTTTGTGACGTTATGTATTTTGTGACAACATTTATTTTTGTGACGTTATGTATTTTGTGACGCCATTTATTTTTGTGACGTTATGTATTTTGTGACGTCATTTATTTTTGTGACGTTATGTATTTTGTGACTTCATTTATTTTTGTGACGTTATGTATTTTGTGACGTCATTTTTTTGTGACGTTGAGTATTTTGTGACGTCATTTATTTTTGTGACGTTATGTATTTTGTGACGTTATGTATTTTGTGACGTTATGTATTTTGTGACGTCATTTATTTTTGTGACGTTATGTATCTTGTGACGTAATTAATTTTGTGACGTCATTTATTTTTGTGACGTTATGTATTTTGTGACGTCATTAATTTTTGTGACGTTATGTATTTTGTGACGTCATTTATTTTTGTGACGTTATGTATTTTGTGACGTCTTTTTTTGTGACGTTATGTATTTTGTGACGTCATTTTTTTGTGACGTTATGTATTTTGTGACGTCATTTATTTTTGTGACGTTATGTATTTTGTGACGTCATTTATTTTTGTGACGTTATGTATTTTGTGACGTCATTTATTTTTGTGACGTTATGTATTTTTTGACGTCATTTATTTTTGTGACGTTATGTATTTTGTGACGTTATGTATTTTGTGACGTTATGTATTTTGTGACGTAATTAATTTTTGTGACATCATTTATTTTTGTGAAGTTATGTATTTTGTGACTTAATTAATTTTTGTGACGTCATTTATTTTTGTGACGTTATGTATTTTGTGACGTCATTTTTTTGTGACGTTGAGTATTTTGTGACGTCATTTATTTTTGTGACGTTATGTATTTTGTGACGTTATGTATTTTGTGACGTTATGTATTTTGTGACGTCATTTATTTTTGTGACGTTATGTATCTTGTGACGTAATTAATTTTGTGACGTCATTTATTTTTGTGACGTTATGTATTTTGTGACGTCATTAATTTTTTTGACGTTATGTATTTTGTGACGTCATTTATTTTTGTGACGTTATGTATTTTGTGACGTCATTTATTTTTGTGACGTTATGTATTTTTTGACGTCATTTATTTTTGTGACGTTATGTATTTTGTGACGTTATGTATTTTGTGACGTTATGTATTTTGTGACGTCATTTATTTTTGTGACGTTATGTATTTTGTGATGTAATTAATATTTTTTGACGTCATTTATTTTTGTGACGTTATGTATTTTACGACGTAATTAATATTTTGTGACGTCATTTATTTTTGTGACGTTATGTATTTTGTGATGTCATTTATTTTTGTGACGTTATGTATTTTGTGACGTAATTAATTTTTGTGACATCATTTATTTTTGGGAAGTTATGTATTTTGTGACTTAATTAATTTTTGTGACGTCATTTATTTTTGTGACGTTATGTATTTTGTGACGTCATTTATTTTTGTGACGTTATGTATTTTGTGACGTCATTTATTTTTGTGACGTTATGTATTTTGTGACGTTATGTATTTTGTGACGTTATGTATTTTGTGACGTAATTAATTTTTGTGAAGTTATGTATTTTGTGACTTAATTAATTTTTGTGACGTCATTTATTTTTGTGACGTTATGTATTTTGTGACGTCATTTATTTTTGTGCCGTTTTGTATTTTGTGACGTCATTTATTTTTGTGACGTTATGTATTTTGTGACGTGATTAATATTTTGTGACGTCATTTATTTTTTTGACGTTATGTATTTTGTGACGTCTTTTTTTGTGACGTTATGTATTTTGTGACGTCATTTTTTTGTGACGTTATGTATTTTGTGACGTAATTTTTTTTGTGACGTTATGTATTTTGTGACGTCATTTTTTTGTGACGTTATGTATTTTGTGACGTTATGTATTTTGTGACGTCATTTATTTTTGTGACGATATGTATTTTGTGACGTTATGTATTTTGTGACGTCATTAATTTTTGTAACGTTATGTATTTTGTGACGTCATTTATTTTTGTGACGTTATATGTTTTGTGACTTAATTAAATTTTTTGACGTCATTTAT
Organism: Flexamia atlantica; assembly: GCA_035578135.1. Classification (NCBI taxonomy): domain Eukaryota; kingdom Metazoa; phylum Arthropoda; class Insecta; order Hemiptera; family Cicadellidae; genus Flexamia; species Flexamia atlantica. Next base: position 263,821 of record JAQJVK010000035.1, read on the forward strand.
TTTTGTGACGTTATGTATTTTGTGACTTCATTTATTTTTGTTACGTTATGTATTTTGTGACGTCATTTATTTTTGTGACGTTATGTATTTTGTGACGTCATTTATTTTTGTGATGTTATGTATTTTGTGACGTTATATATTTTGTGACGTCATTTATTTTTGTGACGTTATGTATTTTGTGACGTTATGTATTTTGTGACGTCATTTATTTTTGTGACGTTATGTATCTTGTGACGTAATTAATTTTGTGACGTCATTTATTTTTGAGACGTTATGTATTTTGTGACGTCATTAATTTTTTTGACGTTATGTATTTTGTGACGTCATTTATTTTTGTGACGTTATGTATTTTGTGACGTCATTTATTTTTGTGACGTTATGTATTTTTTGACGTCATTTATTTTTGTGACGTTATGTATTTTGTGCCGTTATGTATTTTGAGACGTTATGTATTTTATGACGTCATTTATTTTTGTGACGTTATGTATTTTGTGATGTAATTAATATTTTGTGACGTCATTTATTTTTGTGACGTTATGTATTTTGTGACGTAATTAATATTTTGTGACGTCATTTATTTTTGTGACGTTATGTATTTTGTGACGTCTTTTTTTGTGAGGTTATGTATTTTGTGACGTCATTTTTATGTGACGTTATGTATTTTGTGACGTCATTTATTTTTGTGACGTTATGTATTTTGTGACGTAATTAATTTTTGTGACGTCATTTATTTTTGTGACGTTATGTATTTTGTGACGTCATTTATTTTTGTGACGTTATGTATTTTGTGACGTCATTTATTTTTTTGACGTTATGTATTTTGTGACGCCATTTATTTTTGTGACGTTATGTATTTTGTGACGTTATGTATTTTGTGACGTTATGTATTTTGTGACGTAATTTATTTTTGTGACGTTATGTATTTTGTGACTTAATTAATTTTTGTGACGTCATTTATTTTTGTGACGTTATGTATTTTGTGACGTCATTTATTTTTGTGACGTTATGTATTTTGTGACGCCATTTATTTTTGTGACGTTATGTATTTTGTGACGTTATGTATTTTGTGACGTAATTTTTTTTTGTGACGTTATGTATTTTGTGACTTAATTAATTTTTGTGACGTCATTTATTTTTGTGACGTTATGTATTTTGTGACGTTATGTATTTTGTGACAACATTTATTTTTGTGACGTTATGTATTTTGTGACGTTATTTTTTTGTGACGTTATGTATTTTGTGACGTCATTTATTTTTGTGACGTTATATATTTTGTGACGTAATTAATTTTTGTGACGTCATTTATTTTTGTGAAGTTACGTATTTTGTGACTTAATTAATTTTTGTGACGTCTTTTATTTTTGTGACGTTATGTATTTTTGACGTCATTTATTTTTGTGACGTTATGTATTTTGTGACGTCATTTATTTTTGTGACGTTATGTATTTTGTGACGTAATTAATTTTTGTGACGTCATTTATTTTTGTGAAGTTATGTATTTTGTGACTTTATTAATTTTTGTGACGTCATTTATTTTTGTGACGTTATGTATTTTGTGACGTCATTTATTTTTGTGACGTTATGAATTTTGTGACGTCTTTTTTTGTGACGTTATGTATTTTGTGACGTCTTTTTTTGTGACGTTATGTATTTTGTGACGTCATTTTTTGTTACGTTATGTATTTTGTGACGTAATTTTATTTGTGACGTTATGTATTTTGTGACGTCATTTATTTTTGTGACGTTATGTATTTTGTGACGTTATGTATTTTGTGACGTCATTTATTTTTGTGACGTTATGTATTTTTTGACGTCTTTTTTTGTGACGTTATGTATTTTGTGTCGTCATTTATTTGTGACGTTATGTATTTTGTGACGTCATTTATTTTTGTGACGTTATGTATTTTGTGACGTCATTTATTTTTGTGACGTTATGTATTTTGTGACGTCATTTATTTTTTTGACGTTATGTATTTTGTGACTTAATTAATTTTTGTGACGTCATTTATTTTTGTGACGTTATGTATTTTGTGACATTATTTATTTTTGTGACGTTATGTATTTTGTGACGCCATTTATTTTTGTGACGTTATGTATTTTGTGACGTTATGTATTTTGTGACGTAATTTATTTTTGTGACGTTATGTATTTTGTGACTTAATTAATTTTTGTGACGTCATTTATTTTTGTGACGTTATGTATTTTGTGACGTCATTTATTTTTGTGACGTTATGTATTTTGTGACATCATTTATTTTTGTGACGTTATGTATTTTTTGACGTCATTTATTTTTGTGACGTTATGCATTTTGTGACGTGATTAATATTTTCTGACGTCATTTATTTTTGTGACGTTATGTATTTTGTGACGTAATTAATATTTTGTGACGTCATTTATTTTTGTGACGTTATGTATTTTGTGACGTCATTTATTTTTGTGACGTTATGTATTTTGTGACGTCATTTATGTTTGTGACGTTATGTATTTTGTGACGTCATTTATTTTTTTGAAGTTATGTATTTTATTGACGCCATTTATTTTTGTGACATTATGTATTTTGTGACGTCATTTATTTTTGTGACGTTATGTATTTTGTGACGTTATGTATTTTGTGACGTCATTTATTTTTGTGACGTTATATGTTTTGTGACTTAATTAAATTTTTTGACGTCATTTATTTTTGTGACGTTATGTATTTTGTGACTTCATTTATTTTTGTTACGTTATGTATTTTGTGACGTCATTTATTTTTGTGACGTTATGTATTTTGTGACGTCATTTATTTTTGTGATGTTATGTATTTTGTGACGTTATATATTTTGTGACGTCATTTATTTTTGTGACGTTATGTATTTTGTGACGTAATTAATTTTTTGACGTAATTAATTTTTGTGATGTCATTTATTTTTGTGACGTTATGTATTTTGTGACGTCATTAATTTTTGTGACGTTATGTATTTTTTGACGTCATTTATTTTTGTGACGTTATGTATTTTGTGACGTAATTAATTTTTGTGACGTCATTTATTTTTGTGACGTTATGTATTTTGTGACTTCATTTATTTTTGTGACGTTATGTATTTTGTGACGTCATTTATTTTTGTGACGTTGAGTATTTTGTGACGTCATTTATTTTTGTGACGTTATGTATTTTGTGACGTCATTTATTTTTGTGACGTTATGTATCATGTGACGTAATTAATTTTGTGACGTCATTTATTTTTGTGACGTTATGTATTTTGTGACGTCATTAATTTTTTTGACGTTATGTATTTTGTGACGTCATTTATTTTTGTGACGTTATGTATTTTGTGACGTCATTTATTTTTGTGACGTTATGTATTTTTTGACGTCATTTATTTTTGTGACGTTATGTATTTTGTGCCGTTATGTATTTTGTGACGTTATGTATTTTATGACGTCATTTATTTTTGTGACGTTATGTATTTTGTGATGTAATTAATATTTTGTGACGTCATTTATTTTTGTGACGTTATGTATTTTGTGACGTAATTAATATTTTGTGACGTCATTTATTTTTTTGACGTTATGTATTTTGTGACGTCTTTTTTTGTGACGTTATGTATTTTGTGACGTCATTTTTTTGTGACGTTATGTATTTTGTGACGTCATTTATTTTTGTGACGTTATGTATTTTGTGACGTAATTAATTTTTGTGACGTCATTTATTTTTGTGACGTTATGTATTTTGTGACGTCATTTATTTTTGTGACGTTATGTATTTTGTGACAACATTTATTTTTGTGACGTTATGTATTTTGTGACGCCATTTATTTTTGTGACGTTATGTATTTTGTGACGTCATTTATTTTTGTGACGTTATGTATTTTGTGACTTCATTTATTTTTGTGACGTTATGTATTTTGTGACGTCATTTTTTTGTGACGTTGAGTATTTTGTGATGTCATTTATTTTTGTGACGTTATGTATTTTGTGACGTTATGTATTTTGTGACGTTATGTATTTTGTGACGTCATTTATTTTTGTGACGTTATGTATCTTGTGACGTAATTAATTTTGTGACGTCATTTATTTTTGTGACGTTATGTATTTTGTGACGTCATTAATTTTTTTGACGTTATGTATTTTGTGACGTCATTTATTTTTGTGACGTTATGTATTTTGTGACGTCATTTATTTTTGTGACGTTATGTATTTTTTGACGTCATTTATTTTTGTGACGTTATGTATTTTGTGACGTTATGTATTTTGTGACGTTATGTATTTTGTGACGTTATGTATTTTGTGACGTAATTAATTTTTGTGACATCATTTATTTTTGTGAAGTTATGTATTTTGTGACTTAATTAATTTTTGTGACGTCATTTATTTTTGTGACGTTATGTATTTTGTGACGTCATTTTTTTGTGACGTTGAGTATTTTGTGACGTCATTTATTTTTGTGACGTTATGTATTTTGTGACGTTATGTATTTTGTGACGTTATGTATTTTGTGACGTCATTTATTTTTGTGACGTTATGTATCTTGTGACGTAATTAATTTTGTGACGTCATTTATTTTTGTGACGTTATGTATTTTGTGATGTAATTAATATTTTTTGACGTCATTTATTTTTGTGACGTTATGTATTTTACGACGTAATTAATATTTTGTGACGTCATTTATTTTTGTGACGTTATGTATTTTGTGATGTCATTTATTTTTGTGACGTTATGTATTTTGTGACGTAATTAATTTTTGTGACATCATTTATTTTTGTGAAGTTATGTATTTTGTGACTTAATTAATTTTTGTGACGTCATTTATTTTTGTGACGTTATGTATTTTGTGACGTCATTTATTTTTGTGACGTTATGTATTTTGTGACGTCATTTATTTTTGTGACGTTATGTATTTTGTGACGTTATGTATTTTGTGACGTTATGTATTTTGTGACGTAATTAATTTTTGTGAAGTTATGTATTTTGTGACTTAATTAATTTTTGTGACGTCATTTATTTTTGTGACGTTATGTATTTTGTGACGTCATTTATTTTTGTGCCGTTTTGTATTTTGTGACGTCATTTATTTTTGTGACGTTATGTATTTTGTGACGTGATTAATATTTTGTGACGTCATTTATTTTTTTGACGTTATGTATTTTGTGACGTTTTTTTTGTGACGTTATGTATTTTGTGACGTCATTTTTTTGTGACGTTATGTATTTTGTGACGTAATTTTTTTTGTGACGTTATGTATTTTGTGACGTCATTTTTTTTGTGACGTTATGTATTTTGTGACGTTATGTATTTTGTGACGTCATTTATTTTTGTGACGATATGTATTTTGTGACGTTATGTATTTTGTGACGTCATTAATTTTTGTGACGTTATGTATTTTGTGACGTCATTTATTTTTGTGACGTTATATGTTTTGTGACTTAATTAAATTTTTTGACGTCATTTATTTTTGTGACGTTATGTATTTTGTGACTTCATTTATTTTTGTTACGTTATGTATTTTATGACGTCATTTATTTTTGTGACGTTATGTATTTTGTGACGTCATTTATTTTTGTGATGTTATGTATTTTGTGACGTTATATATTTTGTGACGTCATTTATTTTTGTGACGTTATGTATTTTGTGACGTTATGTATTTTGTGACGTCATTTATTTTTGTGACGTTATGTATCTTGTGACGTAATTAATTTTGTGACGTCATTTATTTTTGTGACGTTATGTATTTTGTGACGTCATTAATTTTTTTGACGTTATGTATTTTGTGACGTCATTTATTTTTGTGACGTTATGTATTTTGTGACGTCATTTATTTTTGTGACGTTATGTATTTTTTGACGTCATTTATTTTTGTGACGTTATGTATTTTGTGCCGTTATGTATTTTGTGACGTTATGTATTTTATGACGTCATTTATTTTTGTGACGTTATGTATTTTGTGATGTAATTAATATTTTGTGACGTCATTTATTTTTGTGACGTTATGTATTTTGTGACGTAATTAATATTTTGTGACGTCATTTATTTTTGTGACGTTATGTATTTTGTGACGTCTTTTTTTGTGACGTTATGTATTTTGTGACGTCATTTTTTTGTGACGTTATGTATTTTGTGACGTCATTTATTTTTGTGACGTTATGTATTTTGTGACGTAATTAATTTTTGTGACGTCATTTATTTTTGTGACGTTATGTATTTTGTGACGTCATTTATTTTTGTGACGTTATGTATTTTGTGACGTCATTTATTTTTTTGACGTTATGTATTTTGTGACGCCATTTATTTTTGTGACGTTATGTATTTTGTGACGTTATGTATTTTGTGACGTTATGTATTTTGTGACGTAATTTATTTTTGTGACGTTATGTATTTTGTGACTTAATTAATTTTTGTGACGTCATTTATATTTGTGACGTTATGTATTTTGTGACGTCATTTATTTTTGTGACGTTATGTATTTTGTGACGCCATTTATTTTTGTGACGTTATGTATTTTGTGACGTTATGTATTTTGTGACGTAATTTTTTTTTGTGACGTTATGTATTTTGTGACTTAATTAATTTTTGTGACGTCATTTATTTTTGTGACGTTATGTATTTTGTGACGTTATGTATTTTGTGACAACATTTATTTTTGTGACGTTATGTATTTTGTGACGTTATTTTTTTTGTGACGTTATGTATTTTGTGACGTCATTTATTTTTGTGACGTTATATATTTTGTGACGTAATTAATTTTTGTGACGTCATTTATTTTTGTGAAGTTACGTATTTTGTGACTTAATTAATTTTTGTGACGTCTTTTATTTTTGTGACGTTATGTATTTTTGACGTCATTTATTTTTGTGACGTTATGTATTTTGTGACGTCATTTATTTTTGTGACGTTATGTATTTTGTGACGTAATTAATTTTTGTGACGTCATTTATTTTTGTGAAGTTATGTATTTTGTGACTTAATTAATTTTTGTGACGTCATTTATTTTTTTGACGTTATGTATTTTGTGACGTCATTTATTTTTGTGACGTTATGAATTTTGTGACGTCTTTTTTTGTGACGTTATGTATTTTGTGACGTCTTTTTTTGTGACGTTATGTATTTTGTGACGTCATTTTTTGTTACGTTATGTATTTTGTGACGTAATTTTTTTTGTGACGTTATGTATTTTGTGACGTCATTTATTTTTGTGACGTTATGTATTTTGTGACGTTATGTATTTTGTGACGTCATTTATTTTTGTGACGTTATGTATTTTTTGACGTCTTTTTTTGTGACGTTATGTATTTTGTGTCGTCATTTATTTGTGACGTTATGTATTTTGTGACGTCATTTATTTTTGTGACGTTATGTATTTTGTGACGTCATTTATTTTTGTGACGTTATGTATTTTGTGACGTCATTTATTTTTTTGACGTTATGTATTTTGTGACTTAATTAATTTTTGTGACGTCATTTATTTTTGTGACGTTATGTATTTTGTGACATTATTTATTTTTGTGACGTTATGTATTTTGTGACGCCATTTATTTTTGTGACGTTATGTATTTTGTGACGTTATGTATTTTGTGACGTAATTTATTTTTGTGACGTTATGTATTTTGTGACTTAATTAATTTTTGTGACGTCATTTATTTTTGTGACGTTATGTATTTTGTGACGTCATTTATTTTTGTGACGTTATGTATTTTGTGACATCATTTATTTTTGTGACGTTATGTATTTTTTGACGTCATTTATTTTTGTGACGTTATGCATTTTGTGACGTGATTAATATTTTGTGACGTCATTTATTTTTGTGACGTTATGTATTTTGTGACGTAATTAATATTTTGTGACGTCATTTATTTTTGTGACGTTATGTATTTTGTGACGTCATTTATTTTTGTGACGTTATGTATTTTGTGACGTCATTTATGTTTGTGACGTTATGTATTTTGTGACGTCATTTATTTTTTTGAAGTTATGTATTTTATTGACGCCATTTATTTTTGTGACATTATGTATTTTGTGACGTCATTTATTTTTGTGACGTTATGTATTTTGTGACGTTATGTATTTTGTGACGTAATTAATTTTTGTGTCGTCATTTATTTTTGTGACGTTATGTATTTTTGACGTCATTTATTTTTGTGGCGTTATGTATTTTGTGACGAAATTAATTTTTGTGACGTCATTTATTTTTGTGAAGTTATGTATTTTGTGACTTAATTAATTTTTGTGACGTCATTTATTTTTGTGACGTTATGTATTTTGTGACGTAATTTATTTTTGTGACGTTATGTATTTTGTGACTTAATTAATTTTTGTGACGTCATTTATTTTTGTGACGTTATGTATTTTGTGACGTCATTTATTTTTGTGACGTTATGTATTTTGTGACGCCATTTATTTTTGTGACGTTATGTATTTTGTGACGTTATGTATTTTGTGACGTAATTTTTTTTTGTGACGTTATGTATTTTGTGACTTAATTAATTTTTGTGACGTCATTTATTTTTGTGACGTTATGTATTTTGTGACGTTATGTATTTTGTGACAACATTTATTTTTGTGACGTTATGTATTTTGTGACGTTATTTTTTTGTGACGTTATGTATTTTGTGACGTCATTTATTTTTGTGACGTTATATATTTTGTGACGTAATTAATTTTTGTGACGTCATTTATTTTTGTGAAGTTACGTATTTTGTGACTTAATTAATTTTTGTGACGTCTTTTATTTTTGTGACGTTATGTATTTTTGACGTCATTTATTTTTGTGACGTTATGTATTTTGTGACGTCATTTATTTTTGTGACGTTATGTATTTTGTGACGTAATTAATTTTTGTGACGTCATTTATTTTTGTGAAGTTATGTATTTTGTGACTTAATTAATTTTTGTGACGTCATTTATTTTTTTGACGTTATGTATTTTGTGACGTCATTTATTTTTGTGACGTTATGAATTTTGTGACGTCTTTTTTTGTGACGTTATGTATTTTGTGACGTCTTTTTTTGTGACGTTATGTATTTTGTGACGTCATTTTTTGTTACGTTATGTATTTTGTGACGTAATTTTTTTTGTGACGTTATGTATTTTGTGACGTCATTTATTTTTGTGACGTTATGTATTTTGTGACGTTATGTATTTTGTGTCGTCATTTATTTGTGACGTTATGTATTTTGTGACGTCATTTATTTTTGTGACGTTATGTATTTTGTGACGTCATTTATTTTTGTGACGTTATGTATTTTGTGACGTCATTTATTTTTTTGACGTTATGTATTTTGTGACTTAATTAATTTTTGTGACGTCATTTATTTTTGTGACGTTATGTATTTTGTGACATTATTTATTTTTGTGACGTTATGTATTTTGTGACGCCATTTATTTTTGTGACGTTATGTATTTTGTGACGTTATGTATTTTGTGACGTAATTTATTTTTGTGACGTTATGTATTTTGTGACTTAATTAATTTTTGTGACGTCATTTATTTTTGTGACGTTATGTATTTTGTGACGTCATTTATTTTTGTGACGTTATGTATTTTGTGACATCATTTATTTTTGTGACGTTATGTATTTTTTGACGTCATTTATTTTTGTGACGTTATGCATTTTGTGACGTGATTAATATTTTGTGACGTCATTTATTTTTGTGACGTTATGTATTTTGTGACGTAATTAATATTTTGTGACGTCATTTATTTTTGTGACGTTATGTATTTTGTGACGTCATTTATTTTTGTGACGTTATGTATTTTGTGACGTCATTTATGTTTGTGACGTTATGTATTTTGTGACGTCATTTATTTTTTTGAAGTTATGTATTTTATTGACGCCATTTATTTTTGTGACATTATGTATTTTGTGACGTCATTTATTTTTGTGACGTTATGTATTTTGTGACGTTATGTATTTTGTGACGTAATTAATTTTTGTGTCGTCATTTATTTTTGTGACGTTATGTATTTTTGACGTCATTTATTTTTGTGGCGTTATGTATTTTGTGACGAAATTAATTTTTGTGACGTCATTTATTTTTGTGAAGTTATGTATTTTGTGACTTAATTAATTTTTTTGACGTCATTTATTTTTGTGACGTTATGTATTTTGTGACGTCATTTATTTTTGTGACGTTTTGTATTTTGTGACGTCATTTATTTTTGTGACCTTATGTATTTTGTGACGTAATTAATATTTTGTGACGTCATTTATTTTTGTGACGTTATGTATTTTGTGACGTCATTTATTTTTGTGACGATATGTATTTTGTGACGTTATGTATTTTGTGACGTCATTAATTTTTGTGACGTTATGTATTTTGTGACGTCATTTATTTTTGTGACGTTATATGTTTTGTGACTTAATTAAATTTTTTGACGTCATTTATTTTTGTGACGTCTTTTTTTGTGACGTTATGTATTTTGTGACGTCATTTTTTGTGACGTTATATATTTTGTGACGTCATTTATTTTTGTGACGTTATGTATTTTTTGACGTCATTTTTTTGTGACGTTATGTGTTTTGTGACGTCATTTATTTTTTTGACGTTATGTATTTTGTGACTTAATTAATTTTTGTGACATCATTTATTTTTGTGACGTTATGTATTTTGTGACATCATTTATTTTTGTGACGTTATGTATTTTGTGACGTCATTTATTTTTGTGACGTTATGTATTTTGTGACGTCATTTATTTTTTTGACGTTATGTATTTTGTGACGCCATTTATTTTTGTGACGTTATGTATTTTGTGACGTCATTTATTTTTGTGACGTTATGTTTTTTGTGACGTTATGTATTTTGTGACGTCATTTATTTTTGTGACGTTATGTATTTTGTGACGTTATGTATTTTGTGACGTCATTTATTTTTGTGACGTTATGTATTTTGTAACGTCTTTTTTGTGATGTTATGTATTTTGTGACGTCATTTTTTTGTGGCGTTATGTATTTTGTGACGTCATTTATTTTTGTGACGTTATGTATTTTGTGACGTCAATTATTTTTGTGACGTTATGTATTTTGTGACGTCATTTATTTTTGTGACGTTATGTATTTTGTGACGTAATTAATTTTTATGACGTCATTTATTTTTGTGAAGTTATGTATTTTGTGACTTAATTCATTTTTGTGACGTCATTCATTTTTGTGACGTTATGTATTTTGTGACGTTATGTATTTTGTGACGTTATGTATTTTGTGACGTAATTAATTTTTGTGTCGTCATTTATTTTTGTTACGTTATGTATTTTTGACGTCATTTATTTTTGTGACGTTATGTATTTTGGGACGTCATTTATTTTTGTGACGTTATGTATTTTGTGACGAAATTAATTTTTGTGACGTCATTTATTTTTGTGAAGTTATGTATTTTGTGACTTAATTAATTTTTGTGACGTCATTTATTTTTGTGACGTTATGTATTTTGTGACGCCATTTATTTTTGTGACGTTTTGTATTTTGTGACGTCATTTATTTTTGTGACGTTATGTATTTTGTGACGTCATTTATTTTTGTGACGTTATGTATTTTTTGACGTCATTTATTTTTGTGACGTTATGTATTTTTTGACGTCATTTATTTTTGTGACGTTATGTATTTTGTGACGTTATGTATTTTGTGACGTTATGTATTTTGTGAAGTCATTTATTTTCGTGACGTTATGTATTTTGTGATGTAATTAATATTTTTTGACGTCATTTATTTTTGTGACGTTATGTATTTTGTGACGTCATTTTTTTGTGACGTTGAGTATTTTGTGACGTCATTTATTTTTGTGACGTTATGTATTTTGTGACGTTATGTATTTTGTGACGTTATGCATTTTGTGACGTCATTTATTTTTGTGACGTTATGTATCTTGTGACGTATTTAATTTTCTGACGTCATTTATTTTTGTGACGTCATTAATTTTTTTGACGTTATGTATTTTGTGACGTCATTTATTTTTGTGACGTTATGTATTTTGTGACCTCATTTATTTTTGTGACGTTATGTATTTTTGACGTCATTTATTTTTGTGACGTTATGTATTTTGTGACGTTATGTATTTTGTGAAGTTATGTATTTTGTGACGTCATTTATTTTTGTGACGTTATGTATTTTGTGATGTAATTAATATTTTTTGACGTCATTTATTTTTGAGACGTTATGTATTTTACGACGTAATTAATATTTTGTGACGTCATTTATTTTTGTGACGTTATGTATTTTGTGATGTCATTTATTTTTGTGACGTTATGTATTTTGTGACGTAATTAATTTTTGTGACATCATTTATTTTTGTGAAGTTATGTATTTTGTGACTTAATTAATTTTTGTGACGTCATTTATTTTTGTGACGTTATGTATTTTGTGACGTCATTTATTTTTGTGACGTTATGTATTTTGTGACGTTATGTATTTTGTGACGTTATGTATTTTGTGACGTAATTAATTTTTGTGAAGTTATGTATTTTGTGACTTAATTAATTTTTGTGACGTCATTTATTTTTGTGACGTTATGTATTTTGTGACGTCATTTCTTTTTGTGACGTTTTGTATTTTGTGACGTTATGTATTTTGTGACTTCATTTATTTTTGTGACGTTATGTATTTTGTGACGTCATTTATTTTTGTGACGTTGAGTATTTTGTGACGTCATTTATTTTTGTGACGTTATGTATTTTGTGACGTCATTTATTTTTGTGACGTTACGTATCCTGTGACTTAATTAATTTTGTGACGTCATTTATTTTTGTGACGTTATGTATTTTGTGACGTCATTAATTTTTTTGACGTTATGTATTTTGTGACGTCATTTATTTTTGTGACGTTATGTATTTTGTGACGTTATGTATTTTGTGACGTAATTAATTTTTGTGTCGTCATTTATTTTTGTGAAGTTATGTATTTTGTGACTTAGTTAATTTTTGTGACTTCATTTATTTTTGTGACGTTATGTATTTTGTGACGTCATTTATTTTTGTGACGTTTTGTATTTTGTGACGTCATTTATTTTTGTGACGTTATGTATTTTGTGACGTGATTAATATTTTGTGACGTCATTTATTTTTTTGACGTTATGTATTTTGTGACGTCTTTTTTGTGACGTTATGTATTTTGTGACGTCATTTTTTTGTGACGTTATGTATTTTGTGACGTAATTAATTTTTGTGACGTCATTTATTTTTGTGACGTTATGTATTTTGTGACTTCATTTATTTTTGTGACGTTATGTATTTTGTGACGTCATTTTTTTTGTGACGTTGAGTATTTTGTGACGTCATTTATTTTTGTGACGTTATGTATTTTGTGACGTTATGTATTTTGTGACGTTATGTATTTTGTGACGTAATTAATTTTTTGACGTAATTTATTTTTGTGACGTCATTTATTTTTGTGACGTTATGTATTTTGTGACGTCATTAATTTTTGTGACGTTATGTATTTTGTGACGTCATTTATTTTTGTGACGTTATGTATTTTGTGACGTAATTAATTTTTGTGACGTCATTTATTTTTGTGACGTTATGTATTTTGTGACTTCATTTATTTTTGTGACGTTATGTATTTTGTGACGTCATTTTTTTGTGACGTTGAGTATTTTGTGACGTCATTTATTTTTGTGACGTTATGTATTTTGTGACGTTATGTATTTTGTGACGTTATGTATTTTGTGACGTCATTTATTTTTGTGACGTTATGTATCTTGTGACGTAATTAATTTTGTGACGCCATTTATTTTTGTGACGTTATGTATTTTGTGACGTCATTAATTTTTTTGACGTTATGTATTTTGTGACGTCATTTATTTTTGTGACGTTATGTATTTTGTGACGTCATTTATTTTTGTGACGTTATGTATTTTTTGACGTCATTTATTTTTGTGACGTTATGTATTTTGTGACGTTATGTATTTTGTGACGTTATGTATTTTGTGACGTTATGTATTTTGTGACGTAATTAATTTTTGTGACATCATTTATTTTTGTGAAGTTATTTATTTTGTGACTTAATTAATTTTTGTGACGTCATTTATTTTTGTGACGTTATGTATTTTGTGACGTCATTTATTTTTGTGACGTTATGTATTTTGTGACGTCATTTATTTTTGTGACGTTATGTATTTTGTGACGTTATGTATTTTGTGACGTTATGTATTTTGTGACGTAATTAATTTTTGCGAAGTTATGTATTTTGTGACTTAATTAATTTTTGTGACGTCATTTATTTTTGTGACGTTATGTATTTTGTGACGTCATTTCTTTTTGTGACGTTTTGTATTTTGTGACGTTATGTATTTTGTGACTTCATTTATTTTTGTGACGTTATGTATTTTGTGACGTCATTTATTTTTGTGACGTTGAGTATTTTGTGACATCATTTATTTTTGTGACGTTATGTATTTTGTGACGTCATTTATTTTTGTGACGTTATGTATCTTGTGACGTAATTAAATTTGTGACGTCATTTATTTTTGTGACGTTATGTATTTTGTGACGTCATTAATTTTTTTGACGTTATGTATTTTGTGACGTCATTTATTTTTGTGACGTTATGTATTTTGTGACGTTATGTATTTTGTGACGTTATGTATTTTATGACGTAATTAATTTTTGTGTCGTCATTTATTTTTGTGAAGTTATGTATTTTGTGACTTAGTTAATTTTTGTGACTTCATTTATTTTTGTGACGTTATGTATTTTGTGACGTCATTTATTTTTGTGACGTTTTGTATTTTGTGACGTCATTTATTTTTGTGACGTTATGTATTTTGTGACGTGATTAATATTTTGTGACGTCATTTATTTTTTGACGTTATGTATTTTCTGACGTCTTTTTTGTGACGTTATGTATTTTGTGACGTCATTTTTTTGTGACGTTATGCATTTTGTGACGTAATTAATTTTTGTGACGTCATTTATTTTTGTGACGTTATGTATTTTGTGACTTCATTTATTTTTGTGACGTTATGTATTTTGTGACGTCATTTTTTTTGTGACGTTGAGTATTTTGTGACGTCATTTATTTTTGTGACGTTATGTATTTTGTGACGTTATGTATTTTGTGACGTTATGTATTTTGTGACGTAATTAATTTTTTGACGTAATTTATTTTTGTGACGTCATTTATTTTTGTGACGTTATGTATTTTGTGACGTCATTAATTTTTTTGACGTTATGTATTTTGTGACGTCATTTATTTTTGTGACGTTATGTATTTTGTGACGTTATGTATTTTGTGACGTAATTAATTTTTGTGTCGTCATTTATTTTTGTGAAGTTATGTATTTTGTGACTTAGTTAATTTTTGTGACTTCATTTATTTTTGTGACGTTATGTATTTTGTGACGTCATTTATTTTTGTGACGTTTTGTATTTTGTGACGTCATTTATTTTTGTGACGTTATGTATTTTGTGACGTGATTAATATTTTGTGACGTCATTTATTTTTTTGACGTTATGTATTTTGTGACGTCTTTTTTGTGACGTTATGTATTTTGTGACGTCATTTTTTTGTGACGTTATGTATTTTGTGACGTAATTAATTTTTGTGACGTCATTTATTTTTGTGACGTTATGTATTTTGTGACTTCATTTATTTTTGTGACGTTATGTATTTTGTGACGTCATTTTTTTTGTGACGTTGAGTATTTTGTGACGTCATTTATTTTTGTGACGTTATGTATTTTGTGACGTTATGTATTTTGTTACGTTATGTATTTTGTGACGTAATTAATTTTTTGACGTAATTTATTTTTGTGACGTCATTTATTTTTGTGACGTTATGTATTTTGTGACGTCATTAATTTTTGTGACGTTATGTATTTTGTGACGTCATTTATTTTTGTGACGTTATGTATTTTGTGACGTAATTAATTTTTGTGACGTCATTTATTTTTGTGACGTTATGTATTTTGTGACTTCATTTATTTTTGTGACGTTATGTATTTTGTGACGTCATTTTTTTGTGACGTTGAGTATTTTGTGACGTCATTTATTTTTGTGACGTTATGTATTTTGTGACGTTATGTATTTTGTGACGTTATGTATTTTGTGACGTCATTTATTTTTGTGACGTTATGTATCTTGTGACGTAATTAATTTTGTGACGTCATTTATTTTTGTGACGTTATGTATTTTGTGACGTCATTAATTTTTTTGACGTTATGTATTTTGTGACGTCATTTATTTTTGTGACGTTATGTATTTTGTGACGTCATTTATTTTTGTGACGTTATGTATTTTTTGACGTCATTTATTTTTGTGACGTTATGTATTTTGTGACGTTATGTATTTTGTGACGTTATGTATTTTGTGACGTTATGTATTTTGTGACGTAATTAATTTTTGTGACATCATTTATTTTTGTGAAGTTATTTATTTTGTGACTTAATTAATTTTTGTGACGTCATTTATTTTTGTGACGTTATGTATTTTGTGACGTCATTTATTTTTGTGACGTTATGTATTTTGTGACGTCATTTATTTTTGTGACGTTATGTATTTTGTGACGTTATGTATTTTGTGACGTTATGTATTTTGTGACGTAATTAATTTTTGCGAAGTTATGTATTTTGTGACTTAATTAATTTTTGTGACGTCATTTATTTTTGTGACGTTATGTATTTTGTGACGTCATTTCTTTTTGTGACATTTTGTATTTTGTAACGTTATGTATTTTGTGACTTCATTTATTTTTGTGACGTTATGTATTTTGTGACGTCATTTATTTTTGTGACGTTGAGTATTTTGTGACATCATTTATTTTTGTGACGTTATGTATTTTGTGACGTCATTTATTTTTGTGACGTTATGTATCTTGTGACGTAATTAAATTTGTGACGTCATTTATTTTTGTGACGTTATGTATTTTGTGACGTCATTAATTTTTTTGACGTTATGTATTTTGTGACGTCATTTATTTTTGTGACGTTATGTATTTTGTGACGTTATGTATTTTGTGACGTTATGTATTTTATGACGTAATTAATTTTTGTGTCGTCATTTATTTTTGTGAAGTTATGTATTTTGTGACTTAGTTAATTTTTGTGACTTCATTTATTTTTGTGACGTTATGTATTTTGTGACCTCATTTATTTTTGTGACGTTATGTATTTTTGACGTCATTTATTTTTGTGACGTTATGTATTTTGTGACGTTATGTATTTTGTAAAGTTATGTATTTTGTGACGTCATTTATTTTTGTGACGTTATGTATTTTGTGATGTAATTAATATTTTTTGACGTCATTTATTTTTGAGACGTTATGTATTTTACGACGTAATTAATATTTTGTGACGTCATTTATTTTTGTGACGTTATGTATTTTGTGATGTCATTTATTTTTGTGACGTTATGTATTTTGTGACGTAATTAATTTTTGTGACATCATTTATTTTTGTGAAGTTATGTATTTTGTGACTTAATTAATTTTTGTGACGTCATTTATTTTTGTGACGTTATGTATTTTGTGACGTCATTTATTTTTGTGACGTTATGTATTTTGTGACGTCATTTATTTTTGTGACGTTATGTATTTTGTGACGTTATGTATTTTGTGACGTTATGTATTTTGTGACGTAATTAATTTTTGTGAAGTTATGTATTTTGTGACTTAATTAATTTTTGTGACGTCATTTATTTTTGTGACGTTATGTATTTTGTGACGTCATTTCTTTTTGTGACGTTTTGTATTTTGTGACGTTATGTATTTTGTGACTTCATTTATTTTTGTGACGTTATGTATTTTGTGACGTCATTTATTTTTGTGACGTTGAGTATTTTGTGACGTCATTTATTTTTGTGACGTTATGTATTTTGTGACGTCATTTATTTTTGTGACGTTACGTATCCTGTGACTTAATTAATTTTGTGACGTCATTTATTTTTGTGACGTTATGTATTTTGTGACGTCATTAATTTTTTTGACGTTATGTATTTTGTGACGTCATTTATTTTTGTGACGTTATGTATTTTGTGACGTTATGTATTTTGTGACGTAATTAATTTTTGTGTCGTCATTTATTTTTGTGAAGTTATGTATTTTGTGACTTAGTTAATTTTTGTGACTTCATTTATTTTTGTGACGTTATGTATTTTGTGACGTCATTTATTTTTGTGACGTTTTGTATTTTGTGACGTCATTTATTTTTGTGACGTTATGTATTTTGTGACGTGATTAATATTTTGTGACGTCATTTATTTTTTTGACGTTATGTATTTTGTGACGTCTTTTTTGTGACGTTATGTATTTTGTGACGTCATTTTTTTGTGACGTTATGTATTTTGTGACGTAATTAATTTTTGTGACGTCATTTATTTTTGTGACGTTATGTATTTTGTGACTTCATTTATTTTTGTGACGTTATGTATTTTGTGACGTCATTTTTTTTGTGACGTTGAGTATTTTGTGACGTCATTTATTTTTGTGACGTTATGTATTTTGTGACGTTATGTATTTTGTGACGTTATGTATTTTGTGACGTAATTAATTTTTTGACGTAATTTATTTTTGTGACGTCATTTATTTTTGTGACGTTATGTATTTTGTGACGTCATTAATTTTTGTGACGTTATGTATTTTGTGACGTCATTTATTTTTGTGACGTTATGTATTTTGTGACGTAATTAATTTTTGTGACGTCATTTATTTTTGTTACGTTATGTATTTTGTGACTTCATTTATTTTTGTGACGTTATGTATTTTGTGACGTCATTTTTTTGTGACGTTGAGTATTTTGTGACGTCATTTATTTTTGTGACGTTATGTATTTTGTGACGTTATGTATTTTGTGACGTTATGTATTTTGTGACGTCATTTATTTTTGTGACGTTATGTATCTTGTGACGTAATTAATTTTGTGACGTCATTTATTTTTGTGACGTTATGTATTTTGTGACGTCATTAATTTTTTGACGTTATGTATTTTGTGACGTCATTTATTTTTGTGACGTTATGTATTTTGTGACGTCATTTATTTTTGTGACGTTATGTATTTTTTGACGTCATTTATTTTTGTGACGTTATGTATTTTGTGACGTTATGTATTTTGTGACGTTATGTATTTTGTGACGTTATGTATTTTGTGACGTAATTAATTTTTGTGACATCATTTATTTTTGTGAAGTTATTTATTTTGTGACTTAATTAATTTTTGTGACGTCATTTATTTTTGTGACGTTATGTATTTTGTGACGTCATTTATTTTTGTGACGTTATGTATTTTGTGACGTCATTTATTTTTGTGACGTTATGTATTTTGTGACGTTATGTATTTTGTGACGTTATGTATTTTGTGACGTAATTAATTTTTGCGAAGTTATGTATTTTGTGACTTAATTAATTTTTGTGACGTCATTTATTTTTGTGACGTTATGTATTTTGTGACGTCATTTCTTTTTGTGACGTTTTGTATTTTGTGACGTTATGTATTTTGTGACTTCATTTATTTTTGTGACGTTATGTATTTTGTGACGTCATTTATTTTTGTGACGTTGAGTATTTTGTGACATCATTTATTTTTGTGACGTTATGTATTTTGTGACGTCATTTATTTTTGTGACGTTATGTATCTTGTGACGTAATTAAATTTGTGACGTCATTTATTTTTGTGACGTTATGTATTTTGTGACGTCATTAATTTTTTTGACGTTATGTATTTTGTGACGTCATTTATTTTTGTGACGTTATGTATTTTGTGACGTTATGTATTTTGTGACGTTATGTATTTTATGACGTAATTAATTTTTGTGTCGTCATTTATTTTTGTGAAGTTATGTATTTTGTGACTTAGTTAATTTTTGTGACTTCATTTATTTTTGTGACGTTATGTATTTTGTGACGTCATTTATTTTTGTGACGTTTTGTATTTTGTGACGTCATTTATTTTTGTGACGTTATGTATTTTGTGACGTGATTAATATTTTGTGACGTCATTTATTTTTTGACGTTATGTATTTTGTGACGTCTTTTTTGTGACGTTATGTATTTTGTGACGTCATTTTTTTGTGACGTTATGCATTTTGTGACGTAATTAATTTTTGTGACGTCATTTATTTTTGTGACGTTATGTATTTTGTGACTTCATTTATTTTTGTGACGTTATGTATTTTGTGACGTCATTTTTTTTGTGACGTTGAGTATTTTGTGACGTCATTTATTTTTGTGACGTTATGTATTTTGTGACGTTATGTATTTTGTGACGTTATGTATTTTGTGACGTAATTAATTTTTTGACGTAATTTATTTTTGTGACGTCATTTATTTTTGTGACGTTATGTATTTTGTGACGTCATTAATTTTTTTGACGTTATGTATTTTGTGACGTCATTTATTTTTGTGACGTTATGTATTTTGTGACGTTATGTATTTTGTGACGTAATTAATTTTTGTGTCGTCATTTATTTTTGTGAAGTTATGTATTTTGTGACTTAGTTAATTTTTGTGACTTCATTTATTTTTGTGACGTTATGTATTTTGTGACGTCATTTATTTTTGTGACGTTTTGTATTTTGTGACGTCATTTATTTTTGTGACGTTATGTATTTTGTGACGTGATTAATATTTTGTGGCGTCATTTATTTTTTTGACGTTATGTATTTTGTGACGTCTTTTTTGTGACGTTATGTATTTTGTGACGTCATTTTTTGTGACGTTATGTATTTTGTGACGTAATTAATTTTTGTGACGTCATTTATTTTTGTGACGTTATGTATTTTGTGACTTCATTTATTTTTGTGACGTTATGTATTTTGTGTCGTCATTTTTTTTGTGACGTTGAGTATTTTGTGACGTCATTTATTTTTGTGACGTTATGTATTTTGTGACGTTATGTATTTTGTGACGTTATGTATTTTGTGACGTAATTAATTTTTTGACGTAATTTTTTTTTGTGACGTCATTTATTTTTGTGACGTTATGTATTTTGTGACGTCATTAATTTTTGTGACGTTATGTATTTTGTGACGTCATTTATTTTTGTGACGTTATGTATTTTGTGACGTAATTAATTTTTGTGACGTCATTTATTTTTGTGACGTTATGTATTTTGTGACTTCATTTATTTTTGTGACGTTATGTATTTTGTGACGTCATTTTTTTGTGACGTTGAGTATTTTGTGACGTCATTTATTTTTGTGACGTTATGTATTTTGTGACGTTATGTATTTTGTGACGTTATGTATTTTGTGACGTCATTTATTTTTGTGACGTTATGTATCTTGTGACGTAATTAATTTTGTGACGTCATTTATTTTTGTGACGTTATGTATTTTGTGACGTCATTAATTTTTTTGACGTTATGTATTTTGTGACGTCATTTATTTTTGTGACGTTATGTATTTTGTGACGTCATTTATTTTTGTGACGTTATGTATTTTTTGACGTCATTTATTTTTGTGACGTTATGTATTTTGTGACGTTATGTATTTTGTGACGTTATGTATTTTGTGACGTTATGTATTTTGTGACGTAATTAATTTTTGTGACATCATTTATTTTTGTGAAGTTATTTATTTTGTGACTTAATTAATTTTTGTGACGTCATTTATTTTTGTGACGTTATGTATTTTGTGACGTCATTTATTTTTGTGACGTTATGTATTTTGTGACGTCATTTATTTTTGTGACGTTATGTATTTTGTGACGTTATGTATTTTGTGACGTTATGTATTTTGTGACGTAATTAATTTTTGCGAAGTTATGTATTTTGTGACTTAATTAATTTTTGTGACGTCATTTATTTTTGTGACGTTATGTATTTTGTGACGTCATTTCTTTTTGTGACGTTTTGTATTTTGTGACGTTATGTATTTTGTGACTTCATTTATTTTTGTGACGTTATGTATTTTGTGACGTCATTTATTTTTGTGACGTTGAGTATTTTGTGACATCATTTATTTTTGTGACGTTATGTATTTTGTGACGTCATTTATTTTTGTGACGTTATGTATCTTGTGACGTAATTAAATTTGTGACGTCATTTATTTTTGTGACGTTATGTATTTTGTGACGTCATTAATTTTTTGGACGTTATGTATTTTGTGACGTCATTTATTTTTGTGACGTTATGTATTTTGTGACGTTATGTATTTTATGACGTAATTAATTTTTGTGTCGTCATTTATTTTTGTGAAGTTATGTATTTTGTGACTTAGTTAATTTTTGTGACTTCATTTATTTTTGTGACGTTATGTATTTTGTGACGTCATTTATTTTTGTGACGTTTTGTATTTTGTGACGTCATTTATTTTTGTGACGTTATGTATTTTGTGACGTGATTAATATTTTGTGACGTCATTTATTTTTTGACGTTATGTATTTTGTGACGTCTTTTTTGTGACGTTATGTATTTTGTGACGTCATTTTTTTGTGACGTTATGCATTTTGTGACGTAATTAATTTTTGTGACGTCATTTATTTTTGTGACGTTATGTATTTTGTGACTTCATTTATTTTTGTGACGTTATGTATTTTGTGACGTCATTTTTTTTGTGACGTTGAGTATTTTGTGACGTCATTTATTTTTGTGACGTTATGTATTTTGTGACGTTATGTATTTTGTGACGTTATGTATTTTGTGACGTAATAAATTTTTTGACGTAATTTATTTTTGTGACGTCATTTATTTTTGTGACGTTATGTATTTTGTGACGTCATTAATTTTTGTGACGTTATGTATTTTGTGACGTCATTTATTTTTGTGACGTTATGTATTTTGTGACGTAATTAATTTTTGTGACGTCATTTATTTTTGTGACGTTATGTATTTTGTGACTTCATTTATTTTTGTGACGTTATGTATTTTGTGACGTCATTTTTTTGTGACGTTGAGTATATTGTGACGTCATTTATTTTTGTGACGTTATGTATTTTGTGACGTTATGTATTTTGTGACGTTATGTATTTTGTGACGTCATTTATTTTTGTGACGTTATGTATCTTGTGACGTAATTAATTTTGTGACGTCATTTATTTTTGTGACGTTATGTATTTTGTGACGTCATTAATTTTTTTGACGTTATGTATTTTGTGACGTCATTTATTTTTGTGACGTTATGTATTTTGTGACGTCATTTATTTTTGTGACGTTATGTATTTTTTGACGTCATTTATTTTTGTGACGTTATGTATTTTGTGACGTTATGTATTTTGTGACGTTATGTATTTTGTGACGTCATTTATTTTTGTGACGTTATGTATTTTGTGATGTAATTAATATTTTTTGACGTCATTTATTTTTGTGACGTTATGTATTTTACGACGTAATTAATATTTTGTGACGTCATTTATTTTTGTGACGTTATGTATTTTGTGATGTCATTTATTTTTGTGACGTTATGTATTTTGTGACGTAATTAATTTTTGTGACATCATTTATTTTTGTGAAGTTATGTATTATGTGACTTAATTAATTTTTGTGACGTCATTTATTTTTGTGACGTTATGTATTTTGTGACGTCATTTTTTTGTGACGTTGAGTATTTTGTGACGTCATTTATTTTTGTGACGTTATGTATTTTGTGACGTTATGTATTTTGTGACGTTATGTATTTTGTGACGTAATTAATTTTTGTGAAGTTATGTATTTTGTGACTTAATTAATTTTTGTGACGTCATTTATTTTTGTGACGTTATGTATTTTGTGACGTCATTTATTTTTGTGCCGTTTTGTATTTTGTGACGTCATTTATTTTTGTGACGTTATGTATTTTGTGACGTGATTAATATTTTGTGACGTCATTTATTTTTTTGACGTTATGTATTTTGTGACGTCTTTTTTTGTGACGTTATGTATTTTGTGACGTCATTTTTTTGTGACGTTATGTATTTTGTGACGTAATTTTTTTTGTGACGTTATGTATTTTGTGACGTCATTTTTTTTGTGACGTTATGTATTTTGTGACGTTATGTATTTTGTGACGTCATTTATTTTTGTGACGATATGTATTTTGTGACGTTATGTATTTTGTGACGTCATTAATTTTTGTGACGTTATGTATTTTGTGACGTCATTTATTTTTGTGACGTTATATGTTTTGTGACTTAATTAAATTTTTTGACGTCATTTATTTTTGTGACGTTATGTATTTTGTGACCTCATTTATTTTTGTTACGTTATGTATTTTGTGACGTCATTTATTTTTGTGACGTTATGTATTTTGTGACGTCATTTATTTTTGTGATGTTATGTATTTTGTGACGTTATATATTTTGTGACGTCATTTATTTTTGTGACGTTATGTATTTTGTGACGTAATTAATTTTTTGACGTAATTAATTTTTGTGATGTCATTTATTTTTGTGACGTTATGTATTTTGTGACGTCATTAATTTTTGTGACGTTATGTATTTTTTGACGTCATTTATTTTTGTGACGTTATGTATTTTGTGACGTAATTAATTTTTGTGACGTCATTTATTTTTGTGACGTTATGTATTTTGTGACTTCATTTATTTTTGTGACGTTATGTATTTTGTGACGTCATTTATTTTTGTGACGTTGAGTATTTTGTGACGTCATTTATTTTTGTGACGTTATGTATTTTGTGACGTCATTTATTTTTGTGACGTTATGTATCATGTGACGTAATTAATTTTGTGACGTCATTTATTTTTGTGACGTTATGTATTTTGTGACGTCATTAATTTTTTTGACGTTATGTATTTTGTGACGTCATTTATTTTTGTGACGTTATGTATTTTGTGACGTCATTTATTTTTGTGACGTTATGTATTTTTTGACGTCATTTATTTTTGTGACGTTATGTATTTTGTGCCGTTATGTATTTTGTGACGTTATGTATTTTATGACGTCATTTATTTTTGTGACGTTATGTATTTTGTGATGTAATTAATATTTTGTGACGTCATTTACTTTTGTGACGTTATGTATTTTGTGACGTAATTAATATTTTGTGACGTCATTTATTTTTGTGACGTTATGTATTTTGTGACGTTATGTATTTTGTGACGTCATTTTTTTGTGACGTTATGTATTTTGTGACGTCATTTATTTTTGTGACGTTATGTATTTTGTGACGTAATTAATTTTTGTGACGTCATTTATTTTTGTGACGTTATGTATTTTGTGACGTCATTTATTTTTGTGACGTTATGTATTTTGTGACAACATTTATTTTTGTGACGTTATGTATTTTGTGACGCCATTTATTTTTGTGACGTTATGTATTTTGTGACGTCATTTATTTTTGTGACGTTATGTATTTTGTGACTTCATTTATTTTTGTGACGTTATGTATTTTGTGACGTCATTTTTTTGTGACGTTGAGTATTTTGTGACGTCATTTATTTTTGTGACGTTATGTATTTTGTGACGTTATGTATTTTGTGACGTTATGTATTTTGTGACGTCATTTATTTTTGTGACGTTATGTATCTTGTGACGTAATTAATTTTGTGACGTCATTTATTTTTGTGACGTTATGTATTTTGTGACGTCATTTATTTTTGTGACGTTATGTATTTTTTGACGTCATTTATTTTTGTGACGTTATGTATTTTGTGACGTTATGTATTTTGTGACGTTATGTATTTTGTGACGTTATGTATTTTGTGACGTAATTAATTTTTGTGACATCATTTATTTTTGTGAAGTTATGTATTTTGTGACTTAATTAATTTTTGTGACGTCATTTATTTTTGTGACGTTATGTATTTTGTGACGTCATTTTTTTGTGACGTTGAGTATTTTGTGACGTCATTTATTTTTGTGACGTTATGTATTTTGTGACGTTATGTATTTTGTGACGTTATGTATTTTGTGACGTCATTTATTTTTGTGACGTTATGTATCTTGTGACGTAATTAATTTTGTGACGTCATTTATTTTTGTGACGTTATGTATTTTGTGACGTTATGTATTTTGTGACGTTATGTATTTTGTGACGTAATTAATTTTTGTGAAGTTATGTATTTTGTGACTTAATTAATTTTTGTGACGTCATTTATTTTTGTGACGTTATGTATTTTGTGACGTCATTTCTTTTTGTGACGTTTTGTATTTTGTGACGTTATGTATTTTGTGACTTCATTTATTTTTGTGACGTTATGTATTTTGTGACGTCATTTATTTTTGTGACGTTGAGTATTTTGTGACGTCATTTATTTTTGTGACGTTATGTATTTTGTGACGTCATTTATTTTTGTGACGTTACGTATCCTGTGACGTAATTAATTTTGTGACGTCATTTATTTTTGTGACGTTATGTATTTTGTGACGTCATTAATTTTTTTGACGTTATGTATTTTGTGACGTCATTTATTTTTGTGACGTTATGTATTTTGTGACGTTATGTATTTTGTGACGTTATGTATTTTGTGACGTAATTAATTTTTGTGTCGTCATTTATTTTTGTGAAGTTATGTATTTTGTGACTTAGTTAATTTTTGTGACTTCATTTATTTTTGTGACGTTATGTATTTTGTGACGTCATTTACTTTTGTGACGTTTTGTATTTTGTGACGTCATTTATTTTTGTGACGTTATGTATTTTGTGACGTGATTAATATTTTGTGACGTCATTTATTTTTTTGACGTTATGTATTTTGTGACGTCTTTTTTTGTGACGTTATGTATTTTGTGACGTCATTTTTTTGTGACGTTATGTATTTTGTGACGTAATTAATTTTTGTGACGTCATTTATTTTTGTGACGTTATGTATTTTGTGACTTCATTTATTTTTGTGACGTTATGTATTTTGTGACGTCATTTTTTTTGTGACGTTGAGTATTTTGTGACGTCATTTATTTTTTAGACGTTATGTATTTTGTGACGTTATGTATTTTGTGACGTTATGTATTTTGTGACGTAATTAATTTTTTGACGTAATTTATTTTTGTGACGTCATTTATTTTTGTGACGTTATGTATTTTGTGACGTCA
Organism: Flexamia atlantica; assembly: GCA_035578135.1. Taxonomy (NCBI): domain Eukaryota; kingdom Metazoa; phylum Arthropoda; class Insecta; order Hemiptera; family Cicadellidae; genus Flexamia; species Flexamia atlantica. Next base: position 290,679 of record JAQJVK010000035.1, read on the forward strand.
TTAATTTTTGTGACGTTATGTATTTTGTGACGTCATTTATTTTTGTGACGTTATGTATTTTGTGACGTAATTAATTTTTGTGACGTCATTTATTTTTGTGACGTTATGTATTTTGTGACTTCATTTATTTTTGTGACGTTATGTATTTTGTGACGTCATTTTTTTGTGACGTTGAGTATTTTGTGACGTCATTTATTTTTGTGACGTTATGTATTTTGTGACGTTATGTATTTTGTGACGTTATGTATTTTGTGACGTCATTTATTTTTGTGACGTTATGTATCTTGTGACGTAATTAATTTTGTGACGTCATTTATTTTTGTGACGTTATGTATTTTGTGACGTCATTAATTTTTTTGACGTTATGTATTTTGTGACGTCATTTATTTTTGTGACGTTATGTATTTTGTGACGTCATTTATTTTTGTGACGTTATGTATTTTTTGACGTCATTTATTTTTGTGACGTTATGTATTTTGTGACGTTATGTATTTTGTGACGTTATGTATTTTGTGACGTTATGTATTTTGTGACGTAATTAATTTTTGTGACATCATTTATTTTTGTGAAGTTATGTATTTTGTGACTTAATTAATTTTTGTGACGTCATTTATTTTTGTGACGTTATGTATTTTGTGACGTCATTTATTTTTGTGACGTTATGTATTTTGTGACGTCATTTATTTTTGTGACGTTATGTATTTTGTGACGTTATGTATTTTGTGACTTTATGTATTTTGTGACGTAATTAATTTTTGTGAAGTTATGTATTTTGTGACTTAATTAATTTTTGTGACGTCATTTATTTTTGTGACGTTATGTATTTTGTGACGTCATTTCTTTTTGTGACGTTTTGTATTTTGTGACAATATGTATTTTGTGACTTCATTTATTTTTGTGACGTTATGTATTTTGTGACGTCATTTATTTTTGTGACGTTGAGTATTTTGTGACGTCATTTATTTTTGTGACGTTATGTATTTTGTGACGTCATTTATTTTTGTGACGTTATGTATCTTGTGACGTAATTAATTTTGTGACGTCATTTATTTTTGTGACGTTATGTATTTTGTGACGTCATTAATTTTTTTGACGTTATGTATTTTGTGACGTCATTTATTTTTGTGACGTTATGTATTTTGTGACGTTATGTATTTTGTGACGTTATGTATTTTGTGACGTAATTAATTTTTGTGTCGTCATTTATTTTTGTGAAGTTATGTATTTTGTGACTTAGTTAATTTTTGTGACTTCATTTATTTTTGTGACGTTATGTATTTTGTGACGTCATTTATTTTTGTGACGTTTTGTATTTTGTGACGTCATTTATTTTTGTGACGTTATGTATTTTGTGACGTGATTAATATTTTGTGACGTCATTTATTTTTTTGACGTTATGTATTTTGTGACGTCTTTTTTGTGACGTTATGTATTTTGTGACGTCATTTTTTTGTGACGTTATGTATTTTGTGACGTAATTAATTTTTGTGACGTCATTTATTTTTGTGACGTTATGTATTTTGTGACTTCATTTATTTTTGTGACGTTATGTATTTTGTGACGTCATTTTTTTTGTGACGTTGAGTATTTTGTGACGTCATTTATTTTTGTGACGTTGTGTATTTTGTGACGTTATGTATTTTGTGACGTTATGTATTTTGTGACGTAATTAATTTTTTGACGTAATTTATTTTTGTGACGTCATTTATTTTTGTGACGTTATGTATTTTGTGACGTCATTAATTTTTGTGACGTTATGTATTTTGTGACGTCATTTATTTTTGTGACGTTATGTATTTTGTGACGTAATTAATTTTTGTGACGTCATTTATTTTTGTGACGTTATGTATTTTGTGACTTCATTTATTTTTGTGACGTTATGTATTTTGTGACGTCATTTTTTTGTGACGTTGAGTATTTTGTGACGTCATTTATTTTTGTGACGTTATGTATTTTGTGACGTCATTAATTTTTTTGACGTTATGTATTTTGTGACGTCATTTATTTTTGTGACGTTATGTATTTTGTGACGTTATGTATTTTGTGACGTAATTAATTTTTGTGACGTCATTTATTTTTGTGACGTTATGTATTTTGTGACTTCATTTATTTTTGTGACGTTATGTATTTTGTGACGTCATTTTTTTTTGTGACGTTGAGTATTTTGTGACGTCATTTATTTTTGTGACGTTATGTATTTTGTGACGTTATGTATTTTGTGACGTTATGTATTTTGTGACGTTATGTATTTTGTGACGTAATTAATTTTTTGACGTAATTTATTTTTGTGACGTCATTTATTTTTGTGACGTTATGTATTTTGTGACGTCATTAATTTTTGTGACGTTATGTATTTTGTGACGTCATTTATTTTTGTGACGTTATGTATTTTGTGACGTAATTAATTTTTGTGACGTCATTTATTTTTGTGACGTTATGTATTTTGTGACTTCATTTATTTTTGTGACGTTATGTATTTTGTGACGTCATTTTTTTGTGACGTTGAGTATTTTGTGACGTCATTTATTTTTGTGACGTTATGTATTTTGTGACGTTATGTATTTTGTGACGTTATGTATTTTGTGACGTCATTTATTTTTGTGACGTTATGTATCTTGTGACGTAATTAATTTTGTGACGTCATTTATTTTTGTGACGTTATGTATTTTGTGACGTCATTAATTTTTTTGACGTTATGTATTTTGTGACGTCATTTATTTTTGTGACGTTATGTATTTTGTGACGTCATTTATTTTTGTGACGTTATGTATTTTTTGACGTCATTTATTTTTGTGACGTTATGTATTTTGTGACGTTATGTATTTTGTGACGTTATGTATTTTGTGACGTTATGTATTTTGTGACGTAATTAATTTTTGTGACATCATTTATTTTTGTGAAGTTATGTATTTTGTGACTTAATTAATTTTTGTGACGTCATTTATTTTTGTGACGTTATGTATTTTGTGACGTCATTTATTTTTGTGACGTTATGTATTTTGTGACGTCATTTATTTTTGTGACGTTATGTATTTTGTGACGTTATGTATTTTGTGACGTTATGTATTTTGTGACGTAATTAATTTTTGTGAAGTTATGTATTTTGTGACTTAATTAATTTTTGTGACGTCATTTATTTTTGTGACGTTATGTATTTTGTGACGTCATTTCTTTTTGTGACGTTTTGTATTTTGTGACAATATGTATTTTGTGACTTCATTTATTTTTGTGACGTTATGTATTTTGTGACGTCATTTATTTTTGTGACGTTGAGTATTTTGTGACGTCATTTATTTTTGTGACGTTATGTATTTTGTGACGTCATTTATTTTTGTGACGTTATGTATCTTGTGACGTAATTAATTTTGTGACGTCATTTATTTTTGTGACGTTATGTATTTTGTGACGTCATTAATTTTTTTGACGTTATGTATTTTGTGACGTCATTTATTTTTGTGACGTTATGTATTTTGTGACGTTATGTATTTTGTGACGTTATGTATTTTGTGACGTAATTAATTTTTGTGTCGTCATTTATTTTTGTGAAGTTATGTATTTTGTGACTTAGTTAATTTTTGTGACTTCATTTATTTTTGTGACGTTATGTATTTTGTGACGTCATTTATTTTTGTGACGTTTTGTATTTTGTGACGTCATTTATTTTTGTGACGTTATGTATTTTGTGACGTGATTAATATTTTGTGACGTCATTTATTTTTTTGACGTTATGTATTTTGTGACGTCTTTTTTGTGACGTTATGTATTTTGTGACGTCATTTTTTTGTGACGTTATGTATTTTGTGACGTAATTAATTTTTGTGACGTCATTTATTTTTGTGACGTTATGTATTTTGTGACTTCATTTATTTTTGTGACGTTATGTATTTTGTGACGTCATTTTTTTTGTGACGTTGAGTATTTTGTGACGTCATTTATTTTTGTGACGTTGTGTATTTTGTGACGTTATGTATTTTGTGACGTTATGTATTTTGTGACGTAATTATTTTTTTGACGTAATTTATTTTTGTGACGTCATTTATTTTTGTGACGTTATGTATTTTGTGACGTCATTAATTTTTGTGACGTTATGTATTTTGTGACGTCATTTATTTTTGTGACGTTATGTATTTTGTGACGTAATTAATTTTTGTGACGTCATTTATTTTTGTGACGTTATGTATTTTGTGACTTCATTTATTTTTGTGACGTTATGTATTTTGTGACGTCATTTTTTTGTGACGTTGAGTATTTTGTGACGTCATTTATTTTTGTGACGTTATGTATTTTGTGACGTTATGTATTTTGTGACGTTATGTATTTTGTGACGTCATTTATTTTTGTGACGTTATGTATCTTGTGACGTAATTAATTTTGTGACGTCATTTATTTTTGTGACGTTATGTATTTTGTGACGTCATTAATTTTTTTGACGTTATGTATTTTGTGACGTCATTTATTTTTGTGACGTTATGTATTTTGTGACGTCATTTATTTTTGTGACGTTATGTATTTTTTGACGTCATTTATTTTTTTGACGTCATTTATTTTTGTGACGTTATGTATTTTGTGACGTTATGTATTTTGTGACGTTATGTATTTTGTGACGTCATTTATTTTTGTGACGTTATGTATTTTGTGATGTAATTAATATTTTTTGACGTCATTTATTTTTGTGAAGTTATGTATTTTACGACGTAATTAATATTTTGTGACGTCATTTATTTTTGTGACGTTATGTATTTTGTGATGTCATTTATTTTTGTGACGTTATGTATTTTTTGACGTAATTAATTTTTGTGACATCATTTATTTTTGTGAAGTTATGTATTATGTTACTTAATTAATTTTTGTGACGTCATTTATTTTTGTGACGTTATGTATTTTGTGACGTCATTTATTTTTGTGACGTTATGTATTTTGTGACGTCATTTATTTTTGTGACGTTATGTATTTTGTGACGTTATGTATTTTGTGACGTTATGTATTTTGTGACGTAATTAATTTTTGTGAAGTTATGTATTTTGTGACTTAATTAATTTTTGTGACGTCATTTATTTTTGTGACGTTATGTATTTTGTGACGTCATTTATTTTTGTGCCGTTTTGTATTTTGTGACGTCATTTATTTTTGTGACGTTATGTATTTTGTGACGTGATTAATATTTTGTGACGTCATTTATTTTTTTGACGTTATGTATTTTGTGACGTCTTTTTTTGTGACGTTATGTATTTTGTGACGTCATTTTTTTGTGACGTTATGTATTTTGTGACGTAATTTTTTTTGTGACGTTATGTATTTTGTGACGTCATTTTTTTTGTGACGTTATGTATTTTGTGACGTTATGTATTTTGTGACGTCATTTATTTTTGTGACGATATGTATTTTGTGACGTTATGTATTTTGTGACGTCATTAATTTTTGTGACGTTATGTATTTTGTGACGTCATTTATTTTTGTGACGTTATATGTTTTGTGACTTAATTAAATTTTTTGACGTCATTTATTTTTGTGACGTTATGTATTTTGTGACTTCATTTATTTTTGTTACGTTATGTATTTTGTGACGTCATTTATTTTTGTGACGTTATGTATCTTGTGACGTAATTAATTTTCTGACGTCATTTATTTTTGTGACGTTATGTATTTTGTGACGTCATTAATTTTTTTGACGTTATGTATTTTGTGACGTCATTTATTTTTGTGACGTTATGTATTTTGTGACCTCATTTATTTTTGTGACGTTATGTATTTTTGACGTCATTTATTTTTGTGACGTTATGTATTTTGTGACGTTATGTATTTTGTGACGTTATGTATTTTGTGACGTCATTTATTTTTGTGACGTTATGTATTTTGTGATGTAATTAATATTTTTTGACGTCATTTATTTTTGTGATGTTATGTATTTTGTGACGTTATATATTTTGTGACGTCATTTATTTTTGTGACGTTTTGTATTTTGTGACGTCATTTATTTTTGTGACGTTATGTATTTTGTGACGTTATATATTTTGTGACGTCATTTATTTTTGTGACGTTATGTATTTTGTGATGTAATTAATATTTTTTGACGTCATTTATTTTTGAGACGTTATGTATTTTACGACGTAATTAATATTTTGTGACGTCATTTATTTTTGTGACGTTATGTATTTTGTGATGTCATTTATTTTTGTGACGTTATGTATTTTGTGACGTAATTAATTTTTTTGACATCATTTATTTTTGTGAAGTTATGTATTTTGTGACTTAATTAATTTTTGTGACGTCATTTATTTTTGTGACGTTATGTATTTTGTGACGTCATTTATTTTTGTGACGTTATGTATTTTGTGACGTCATTTATTTTTGTGACGTTATGTATTTTGTGACGTTATGTATTTTGTGACGTTATGTATTTTGTGACGTAATTAATTTTTGTGAAGTTATGTATTTTGTGACTTAATTAATTTTTGTGACGTCATTTATTTTTGTGACGTTATGTATTTTGTGACGTCATTTCTTTTTGTGACGTTTTGTATTTTGTGACGTTATGTATTTTGTGACTTCATTTATTTTTGTGACGTTATGTATTTTGTGACGTCATTTATTTTTGTGACGTTGAGTATTTTGTGACGTCATTTATTTTTGTGACGTTATGTATTTTGTGACGTCATTTATTTTTGTGACGTTACGTATCCTGTGACGTAATTAATTTTGTGACGTCATTTATTTTTGTGACGTTATGTATTTTGTGACGTCATTAATTTTTTTGACGTTATGTATTTTGTGACGTCATTTATTTTTGTGACGTTATGTATTTTGTGACGTTATGTATTTTGTGACGTTATTAATTTTTGTGACTTCATTTATTTTTGTGACGTTATGTATTTTGTGACGTCATTTATTTTTGTGACGTTTTGTATTTTGTGACGTCATTTATTTTTGTGACGTTATGTATTTTGTGACGTGATTAATATTTTGTGACGTCATTTATTTTTTTGACGTTATGTATTTTGTGACGTCTTTTTTGTGACGTTATGTATTTTGTGACGTCATTTTTTTGTGACGTTATGTATTTTGTGACGTAATTAATTTTTGTGACGTCATTTATTTTTGTGACGTTATGTATTTTGTGACTTCATTTATTTTTGTGACGTTATGTATTTTGTGACGTCATTTTTTTTGTGACGTTGAGTATTTTGTGACGTCATTTATTTTTGTGACGTTATGTATTTTGTGACGTTATGTATTTTGTGACGTTATGTATTTTGTGACGTAATTAATTTTTTGACGTTATTTATTTTTGTGACGTCATTTATTTTTGTGACGTTATGTATTTTGTGACGTCATTAATTTTTGTGACGTTATGTATTTTGTGACGTCATTTATTTTTGTGACGTTATGTATTTTGTGACGTAATTAATTTTTGTGACGTCATTTATTTTTGTGACGTTATGTATTTTGTGACTTCATTTATTTTTGTGACGTTATGTATTTTGTGACGTCATTTTTTTGTGACGTTGAGTATTTTGTGACGTCATTTATTTTTGTGACGTTATGTATTTTTTGACGTTATGTATTTTGTGACGTTATGTATTTTGTGACGTCATTTATTTTTGTGACGTTATGTATCTTGTGACGTAATTTATTTTGTGACGTCATTTATTTTTGTGACGTTATGTATTTTGTGACGTCATTAATTTTTTTGACGTTATGTTTTTTGTGACGTCATTTATTTTTGTGACGTTATGTATTTTGTGACGTCATTTATTTTTGTGACGTTATGTATTTTTTGACGTCATTTATTTTTGTGACGTTATGTATTTTGTGACGTTATGTATTTTGTGACGTTATGTATTTTATGACGTTATGTATTTTGTGACGTAATTAATTTTTGTGACATCATTTATTTTTGTGAAGTTATTTATTTTGTGACTTAATTAATTTTTGTGACGTCATTTATTTTTGTGACGTTATGTATTTTGTGACGTCATTTATTTTTGTGACGTTATGTATTTTGTGACGTCATTTATTTTTGTGACGTTATGTATTTTGTGACGTTATGTATTTTGTGACGTTATGTATTTTGTGACGTAATTAATTTTTGTGAAGTTATGTATTTTGTGACTTAATTAATTTTTGTGACGTCATTTATTTTTGTGACGTTATGTATTTTGTAACGTCATTTCTTTTTGTGACGTATTGTATTTTGTGACGTTATGTATTTTGTGACTTCATTTATTTTTGTGACGTTATGTATTTTGTGACGTCATTTATTTTTGTGACGTTGAGTATTTTGTGACATCATTTATTTTTGTGACGTTATGTATTTTGTGACGTCATTTATTTTTGTGACGTTATGTATCTTGTGACGTAATTAATTTTGTGACGTCATTTATTTTTGTGACGTTATGTATTTTGTGACGTCATTAATTTTTTTGACGTTATGTATTTTGTGACGTCATTTATTTTTGTGACGTTATGTATTTTGTGACGTTATGTATTTTGTGACGTTATGTATTTTGTGACGTAATTAATTTTTGTGTCGTCATTTATTTTTGTGAAGTTATGTATTTTGTGACTTAGTTAATTTTTGTGACTTCATTTATTTTTGTGACGTTATGTATTTTGTGACGTCATTTATTTTTGTGACGTTTTGTATTTTGTGACGTCATTTATTTTTGTGACGTTATGTATTTTGTGACGTGATTAATATTTTGTGACGTCATTTATTTTTTTGACGTTATGTATTTTGTGACGTCTTTTTTGTGACGTTATGTATTTTGTGACGTCATTTTTTTGTGACGTTATGCATTTTGTGACGTAATTAATTTTTGTGACGTCATTTATTTTTGTGACGTTATGTATTTTGTGACTTCATTTATTTTTGTGACGTTATGTATTTTGTGACGTCATTTTTTTGTGACGTTGAGTATTTTGTGACGTCATTTATTTTTGTGACGTTATGTATTTTGTGACGTTATGTATTTTGTGACGTTATGTATTTTGTGACGTAATTAATTTTTTGACGTAATTTATTTTTGTGACGTCATTTATTTTTGTGACGTTATGTATTTTGTGACGTCATTGATTTTTGTGACGTTATGTATTTTGTGACGTCATTTATTTTTGTGACGTTATGTATTTTGTGACGTAATTAATTTTTGTGACGTCATTTATTTTTGTGACGTTATGTATTTTGTGACTTCATTTATTTTTGTGACGTTATGTATTTTGTGACGTCATTTTTTTGTGACGTTGAGTATATTGTGACGTCATTTATTTTTGTGACGTTATGTATTTTGTGACGTTATGTATTTTGTAACGTCATTTATTTTTGTGACGTTATGTATCTTGTGACGTAATTAATTTTGTGACGTCATTTATTTTTGTGACGTTATGTATTTTGTGACGTCATTAATTTTTTTGACGTTATGTATTTTGTGACGTCATTTATTTTTGTGACGTTATGTATTTTGTGACGTCATTTATTTTTGTGACGTTATGTATTTTTTGACGTCATTTATTTTTGTGACGTTATGTATTTTGTGACGTTATGTATTTTGTGACGTTATGTATTTTGTGACGTCATTTATTTTTGTGACGTTATGTATTTTGTGATGTAATTAATATTTTTTGACGTCATTTATTTTTGTGACGTTATGTATTTTACGACGTAATTAATATTTTGTGACGTCATTTATTTTTGTGACGTTATGTATTTTGTGATGTCATTTATTTTTGTGACGTTATGTATTTTGTGACGTAATTAATTTTTGTGACATCATTTATTTTTGTGAAGTTATGTATTATGTGACTTAATTAATTTTTGTGACGTCATTTATTTTTGTGACGTTATGTATTTTGTGACGTCATTTATTTTTGTGACGTTATGTATTTTGTGACGTCATTTATTTTTGTGACGTTATGTATTTTGTGACGTTATGTATTTTGTGACGTTATGTATTTTGTGACGTAATTAATTTTTGTGAAGTTATGTATTTTGTGACTTAATTAATTTTTGTGACGTCATTTATTTTTGTGACGTTATGTATTTTGTGACGTCATTTATTTTTGTGCCGTTTTGTATTTTGTGACGTCATTTATTTTTGTGACGTTATGTATTTTGTGACGTGATTAATATTTTGTGACGTCATTTATTTTTTTGACGTTATGTATTTTGTGACGTCTTTTTTTGTGACGTTATGTATTTTGTGACGTCATTTTTTTGTGACGTTATGTATTTTGTGACGTAATTTTTTTTGTGACGTTATGTATTTTGTGACGTCATTTTTTTTGTGACGTTATGTATTTTGTGACGTTATGTATTTTGTGACGTCATTTATTTTTGTGACGATATGTATTTTGTGACGTTATGTATTTTGTGACGTCATTAATTTTTGTGACGTTATGTATTTTGTGACGTCATTTATTTTTGTGACGTTATATGTTTTGTGACTTAATTAAATTTTTTGACGTCATTTATTTTTGTGACGTTATGTATTTTGTGACTTCATTTATTTTTGTTACGTTATGTATTTTGTAACGTCATTTATTTTTGTGACGTTATGTATTTTGTGACGTCATTTATTTTTGTGATGTTATGTATTTTGTGACGTTATATATTTTGTGACGTCATTTATTTTTGTGACGTTATGTATTTTGTGACGTAATTAATTTTTTGACGTAATTAATTTTTGTGATGTCATTTATTTTTGTGACGTTATGTATTTTGTGACGTCATTAATTTTTGTGATGTTATGTATTTTTTGACGTCATTTATTTTTTTGACGTTATGTATTTTGTGACGTAATTAATTTTTGTGACGTCATTTATTTTTGTGACGTTATGTATTTTGTGACTTCATTTATTTTTGTGACGTTATGTATTTTGTGACGTCATTTATTTTTGTGACGTTGAGTATTTTGTGACGTCATTTATTTTTGTGACGTTATGTATTTTGTGACGTCATTTATTTTTGTGACGTTATGTATCATGTGACGTAATTAATTTTGTAACGTCATTTATTTTTGTGACGTTATGTATTTTGTGACGTCATTAATTTTTTTGACGTTATGTATTTTGTGACGTCATTTATTTTTGTGACGTTATGTATTTTGTGACGTCATTTATTTTTGTGACGTTATGTATTTTTTGACGTCATTTATTTTTGTGACGTTATGTATTTTGTGCCGTTATGTATTTTGTGACGTTATGTATTTTATGACGTCATTTATTTTTGTGACGTTATGTATTTTGTGATGTAATTAATATTTTGTGACGTCATTTATTTTTGTGACGTTATGTATTTTGTGACGTAATTAATATTTTGTGACGTCATTTATTTTTGTGACGTTATGTATTTTGTGACGTCTTTTTTTGTGACGTTATGTATTTTGTGACGTCATTTTTTTGTGACGTTATGTATTTTGTGACGTCATTTATTTTTGTGACGTTATGTATTTTGTGACGTAATTAATTTTTGTGACGTCATTTATTTTTGTGACGTTATGTATTTTGTGACGTCATTTATTTTTGTGACGTTATGTATTTTGTGACAACATTTATTTTTGTGACGTTATGTATTTTGTGACGCCATTTATTTTTGTGACGTTATGTATTTTGTGACGTCATTTATTTTTGTGACGTTATGTATTTTGTGACTTCATTTATTTTTGTGACGTTATGTATTTTGTGACGTCATTTTTTTGTGACGTTGAGTATTTTGTGACGTCATTTATTTTTGTGACGTTATGTATTTTGTGACGTTATCTATTTTGTGACGTTATGTATTTTGTGACGTCATTTATTTTTGTGACGTTATGTATCTTGTGACGTAATTAATTTTGTGACGTCATTTATTTTTGTGACGTTATGTATTTTGTGACGTCATTAATTTTTTTGACGTTATGTATTTTGTGACGTCATTTATTTTTGTGACGTTATGTATTTTGTGACGTCATTTATTTTTGTGACGTTATGTATTTTGTGACGTTATGTATTTTGTGACGTTATGTATTTTGTGACGTAATTAATTTTTGTGAAGTTATGTATTTTGTGACTTAATTAATTTTTGTGACGTCATTTATTTTTGTGACGTTATGTATTTTGTGACGTCATTTATTTTTGTGACGTTATGTATTTTGTGACGTCATTTATTTTTGTGACGTTATGTATTTTGTGACGTTATGTATTTTGTGACGTTATGTATTTTGTGACGTAATTAATTTTGTGACGTCATTTATTTTTGTGACGTTATGTATTTTGTGACGTCATTAATTTTTTTGACGTTATGTATTTTGTGACGTCATTTATTTTTGTGACGTTATGTATTTTGTGACGTCATTTATTTTTGTGACGTTATGTATTTTTTGACGTCATTTATTTTTGTGACGTTATGTATTTTGTGACGTTATGTATTTTGTGACGTTATGTATTTTGTGACGTCATTTATTTTTGTGACGTTATGTATTTTGTGATGTAATTAATATTTTTTGACGTCATTTATTTTTGTGACGTTATGTATTTTACGACGTAATTAATATTTTGTGACGTCATTTATTTTTGTGACGTTATGTATTTTGTGATGTCATTTATTTTTGTGACGTTATGTATTTTGTGACGTAATTAATTTTTGTGACATCATTTATTTTTGTGAAGTTATGTATTATGTGACTTAATTAATTTTTGTGACGTCATTTATTTTTGTGACGTTATGTATTTTGTGACGTCATTTATTTTTGTGACGTTATGTATTTTGTGACGTCATTTATTTTTGTGACGTTATGTATTTTGTGACGTTATGTATTTTGTGACGTTATGTATTTTGTGACGTAATTAATTTTTGTGAAGTTATGTATTTTGTGACTTAATTAATTTTTGTGACGTCATTTATTTTTGTGACGTTATGTATTTTGTGACGTCATTTATTTTTGTGCCGTTTTGTATTTTGTGACGTCATTTATTTTTGTGACGTTATGTATTTTGTGACGTGATTAATATTTTGTGACGTCATTTATTTTTTTGACGTTATGTATTTTGTGACGTCTTTTTTTGTGACGTTATGTATTTTGTGACGTCATTTTTTTTTGACGTTATGTATTTTGTGACGTAATTTTTTTTGTGACGTTATGTATTTTGTGACGTCATTTTTTTTGTGACGTTATGTATTTTGTGACGTTATGTATTTTGTGACGTCATTTATTTTTGTGACGATATGTATTTTGTGACGTTATGTATTTTGTGACGTCATTAATTTTTGTGACGTTATGTATTTTGTGACGTCATTTATTTTTGTGACGTTATATGTTTTGTGACTTAATTAAATTTTTTGACGTCATTTATTTTTGTGACGTTATGTATTTTGTGACTTCATTTATTTTTGTTACGTTATGTATTTTGTGACGTCATTTATTTTTGTGACGTTATGTATTTTGTGACGTCATTTATTTTTGTGATGTTATGTATTTTGTGACGTTATATATTTTGTGACGTCATTTATTTTTGTGACGTTATGTATTTTGTGACGTAATTAATTTTTTGACGTAATTAATTTTTGTGATGTCATTTATTTTTGTGACGTTATGTATTTTGTGACGTCATTAATTTTTGTGACGTTATGTATTTTTTGACGTCATTTATTTTTTTGACGTTATGTATTTTGTGACGTAATTAATTTTTGTGACGTCATTTATTTTTGTGACGTTATGTATTTTGTGACTTCATTTATTTTTGTGACGTTATGTATTTTGTGACGTCATTTATTTTTGTGACGTTGAGTATTTTGTGACGTCATTTATTTTTGTGACGTTATGTATTTTGTGACGTCATTTATTTTTGTGACGTTATGTATCATGTGACGTAATTAATTTTGTGACGTCATTTATTTTTGTGACGTTATGTATTTTGTGACGTCATTAATTTTTTTGACGTTATGTATTTTGTGACGTCATTTATTTTTGTGACGTTATGTATTTTGTGACGTCATTTATTTTTGTGACGTTATGTATTTTTTGACGTCATTTATTTTTGTGACGTTATGTATTTTGTGCCGTTATGTATTTTGTGACGTTATGTATTTTATGACGTCATTTATTTTTGTGACGTTATGTATTTTGTGATGTAATTAATATTTTGTGACGTCATTTATTTTTGTGACGTTATGTATTTTGTGACGTAATTAATATTTTGTGACGTCATTTATTTTTGTGACGTTATGTATTTTGTGACGTCTTTTTTTGTGACGTTATGTATTTTGTGACGTCATTTTTTTGTGACGTTATGTATTTTGTGACGTCATTTATTTTTGTGACGTTATGTATTTTGTGACGTAATTAATTTTTGTGACGTCATTTATTTTTGTGACGTTATGTATTTTGTGACGTCATTTATTTTTGTGACGTTATGTATTTTGTGACAACATTTATTTTTGTGACGTTATGTATTTTGTGACGCCATTTATTTTTGTGACGTTATGTATTTTGTGACGTCATTTATTTTTGTGACGTTATGTATTTTGTGACTTCATTTATTTTTGTGACGTTATGTATTTTGTGACGTCATTTTTTTGTGACGTTGAGTATTTTGTGACGTCATTTATTTTTGTGACGTTATGTATTTTGTGACGTTATGTATTTTGTGACGTTATGTATTTTGTGACGTCATTTATTTTTGTGACGTTATGTATCTTGTGACGTAATTAATTTTGTGACGTCATTTATTTTTGTGACGTTATGTATTTTGTGACGTCATTAATTTTTTTGACGTTATGTATTTTGTGACGTCATTTATTTTTGTGACGTTATGTATTTTGTGACGTCATTTATTTTTGTGACGTTATGTATTTTTTGACGTCATTTATTTTTGTGACGTTATGTATTTTGTGACGTTATGTATTTTGTGACGTTATGTATTTTGTGACGTTATGTATTTTGTGACGTAATTAATTTTTGTGACGTCATTTATTTTTGTGACGTTATGTATTTTGTGACGTCATTTTTTTGTGACGTTGAGTATTTTGTGACGTCATTTATTTTTGTGACGTTATGTATTTTGTGACGTTATGTATTTTGTGACGTTATGTATTTTGTGACGTCATTTATTTTTGTGACGTTATGTATCTTGTGACGTAATTAATTTTGTGACGTCATTTATTTTTGTGACGTTATGTATTTTGTGACGTTATGTATTTTGTGACGTTATGTATTTTGTGACGTAATTAATTTTTGTGAAGTTATGTATTTTGTGACTTAATTAATTTTTGTGACGTCATTTATTTTTGTGACGTTATGTATTTTGTGACGTCATTTCTTTTTGTGACGTTGAGTATTTTTTGACGTCATTTATTTTTGTGACGTTATGTATTTTGTGACGTCATTTATTTTTGTGACGTTACGTATCCTGTGACGTAATTAATTTTGTGACGTCATTTATTTTTGTGACGTTATGTATTTTGTGACGTCATTAATTTTTTTGACGTTATGTATTTTGTGACGTCATTTATTTTTGTGACGTTATGTATTTTGTGACGTTATGTATTTTGTGACGTGATTAATATTTTGTGACGTCATTTATTTTTTTGACGTTATGTATTTTGTGACGTCTTTTTTGTGACGTTATGTATTTTGTGACGTCATTTTTTTGTGACGTTATGTATTTTGTGACGTAATTAAATTTTGTGACGTCATTTATTTTTGTGACGTTATGTATCATGTGACGTAATTAATTTTGTGACGTCATTTATTTTTGTGACGTTATGTATTTTGTGACGTCATTAATTTTTTTGACGTTATGTATTTTGTGACGTCATTTATTTTTGTGACGTTATGTATTTTGTGACGTCATTTATTTTTGTGACGTTATGTATTTTTTGACGTCATTTATTTTTGTGACGTTATGTATTTTGTGCCGTTATGTATTTTGTGACGTTATGTATTTTATGACGTCATTTATTTTTGTGACGTTATGTATTTTGTGATGTAATTAATATTTTGTGACGTCATTTATTTTTGTGACGTTATGTATTTTGTGACGTAATTAATATTTTGTGACGTCATTTATTTTTGTGACGTTATGTATTTTGTGACGTCTTTTTTTGTGACGTTATGTATTTTGTGACGTCATTTTTTTGTGACGTTATGTATTTTGTGACGTCATTTATTTTTGTGACGTTATGTATTTTGTGACGTAATTAATTTTTGTGACGTCATTTATTTTTGTGACGTTATGTATTTTGTGACGTCATTTATTTTTGTGACGTTATGTATTTTGTGACAACATTTATTTTTGTGACGTTATGTATTTTGTGACGCCATTTATTTTTGTGACGTTATGTATTTTGTGACGTCATTTATTTTTGTGACGTTATGTATTTTGTGACTTCATTTATTTTTGTGACGTTATGTATTTTGTGACGTCATTTTTTTGTGACGTTGAGTATTTTGTGACGTCATTTATTTTTGTGACGTTATGTATTTTGTGACGTTATGTATTTTGTGACGTTATGTATTTTGTGACGTCATTTATTTTTGTGACGTTATGTATCTTGTGACGTAATTAATTTTGTGACGTCATTTATTTTTGTGACGTTATGTATTTTGTGACGTCATTAATTTTTTTGACGTTATGTATTTTGTGACGTCATTTATTTTTGTGACGTTATGTATTTTGTGACGTCATTTATTTTTGTGACGTTATGTATTTTTTGACGTCATTTATTTTTGTGACGTTATGTATTTTGTGACGTTATGTATTTTGTGACGTTATGTATTTTGTGACGTTATGTATTTTGTGACGTCTTTTTTTGTGACGTTATGTATTTTGTGACGTCATTTTTTTGTGACGTTATGTATTTTGTGACGTCATTTATTTTTGTGACGTTATGTATTTTGTGACGTAATTAATTTTTGTGACGTCATTTATTTTTGTGACGTTATGTATTTTGTGACGTCATTTATTTTTGTGACGTTATGTATTTTGTGACAACATTTATTTTTGTGACGTTATGTATTTTGTGACGCCATTTATTTTTGTGACGTTATGTATTTTGTGACGTCATTTATTTTTGTGACGTTATGTATTTTGTGACTTCATTTATTTTTGTGACGTTATGTATTTTGTGACGTCATTTTTTTGTGACGTTGAGTATTTTGTGACGTCATTTATTTTTGTGACGTTATGTATTTTGTGACGTTATGTATTTTGTGACGTTATGTATTTTGTGACGTCATTTATTTTTGTGACGTTATGTATCTTGTGACGTAATTAATTTTGTGACGTCATTTATTTTTGTGACGTTATGTATTTTGTGACGTCATTAATTTTTTTGACGTTATGTATTTTGTGACGTCATTTATTTTTGTGACGTTATGTATTTTGTGACGTCATTTATTTTTGTGACGTTATGTATTTTTTGACGTCATTTATTTTTGTGACGTTATGTATTTTGTGACGTTATGTATTTTGTGACGTTATGTATTTTGTGACGTTATGTATTTTGTGACGTAATTAATTTTTGTGACGTCATTTATTTTTGTGACGTTATGTATTTTGTGACGTCATTTTTTTGTGACGTTGAGTATTTTGTGACGTCATTTATTTTTGTGACGTTATGTATTTTGTGACGTTATGTATTTTGTGACGTTATGTATTTTGTGACGTCATTTATTTTTGTGACGTTATGTATCTTGTGACGTAATTAATTTTGTGACGTCATTTATTTTTGTGACGTTATGTATTTTGTGACGTTATGTATTTTGTGACGTTATGTATTTTGTGACGTAATTAATTTTTGTGAAGTTATGTATTTTGTGACTTAATTAATTTTTGTGACGTCATTTATTTTTGTGACGTTATGTATTTTGTGACGTCATTTCTTTTTGTGACGTTGAGTATTTTTTGACGTCATTTATTTTTGTGACGTTATGTATTTTGTGACGTCATTTATTTTTGTGACGTTACGTATCCTGTGACGTAATTAATTTTGTGACGTCATTTATTTTTGTGACGTTATGTATTTTGTGACGTCATTAATTTTTTTGACGTTATGTATTTTGTGACGTCATTTATTTTTGTGACGTTATGTATTTTGTGACGTTATGTATTTTGTGACGTGATTAATATTTTGTGACGTCATTTATTTTTTTGACGTTATGTATTTTGTGACGTCTTTTTTGTGACGTTATGTATTTTGTGACGTCATTTTTTTGTGACGTTATGTATTTTGTGACGTAATTAAATTTTGTGACGTCATTTATTTTTGTGACGTTATGTATCATGTGACGTAATTAATTTTGTGACGTCATTTATTTTTGTGACGTTATGTATTTTGTGACGTCATTAATTTTTTTGACGTTATGTATTTTGTGACGTCATTTATTTTTGTGACGTTATGTGTTTTGTGACGTCATTTATTTTTGTGACGTTATGTATTTTTTGACGTCATTTATTTTTGTGACGTTATGTATTTTGTGCCGTTATGTATTTTGTGACGTTATGTATTTTATGACGTCATTTATTTTTGTGACGTTATGTATTTTGTGATGTAATTAATATTTTGTGACGTCATTTATTTTTGTGACGTTATGTATTTTGTGACGTAATTAATATTTTGTGACGTCATTTATTTTTGTGACGTTATGTATTTTGTGACGTCTTTTTTTGTGACGTTATGTATTTTGTGACGTCATTTTTTTGTGACGTTATGTATTTTGTGACGTCATTTATTTTTGTGACGTTATGTATTTTGTGACGTAATTAATTTTTGTGACGTCATTTATTTTTGTGACGTTATGTATTTTGTGACGTCATTTATTTTTGTGACGTTATGTATTTTGTGACAACATTTATTTTTGTGACGTTATGTATTTTGTGACGCCATTTATTTTTGTGACGTTATGTATTTTGTGACGTCATTTATTTTTGTGACGTTATGTATTTTGTGACTTCATTTATTTTTGTGACGTTATGTATTTTGTGACGTCATTTTTTTGTGACGTTGAGTATTTTGTGACGTCATTTATTTTTGTGACGTTATGTATTTTGTGACGTTATGTATTTTGTGACGTTATGTATTTTGTGACGTCATTTATTTTTGTGACGTTATGTATCTTGTGACGTAATTAATTTTGTGACGTCATTTATTTTTGTGACGTTATGTATTTTGTGACGTCATTAATTTTTTTGACGTTATGTATTTTGTGACGTCATTTATTTTTGTGACGTTATGTATTTTGTGACGTCATTTATTTTTGTGACGTTATGTATTTTTTGACGTCATTTATTTTTGTGACGTTATGTATTTTGTGACGTTATGTATTTTGTGACGTTATGTATTTTGTGACGTTATGTATTTTGTGACGTAATTAATTTTTGTGACGTCATTTATTTTTGTGACGTTATGTATTTTGTGACGTCATTTTTTGTGACGTTGAGTATTTTGTGACGTCATTTATTTTTGTGACGTTATGTATTTTGTGACGTTATGTATTTTGTGACGTTATGTATTTTGTGACGTCATTTATTTTTGTGACGTTATGTATCTTGTGACGTAATTAATTTTGTGACGTCATTTATTTTTGTGACGTTATGTATTTTGTGACGTTATGTATTTTGTGACGTTATGTATTTTGTGACGTAATTAATTTTTGTGAAGTTATGTATTTTGTGACTTAATTAATTTTTGTGACGTCATTTATTTTTGTGACGTTATGTATTTTGTGACGTCATTTCTTTTTGTGACGTTGAGTATTTTTTGACGTCATTTATTTTTGTGACGTTATGTATTTTGTGACGTCATTTATTTTTGTGACGTTACGTATCCTGTGACGTAATTAATTTTGTGACGTCATTTATTTTTGTGACGTTATGTATTTTGTGACGTCATTAATTTTTTTGACGTTATGTATTTTGTGACGTCATTTATTTTTGTGACGTTATGTATTTTGTGACGTTATGTATTTTGTGACGTGATTAATATTTTGTGACGTCATTTATTTTTTTGACGTTATGTATTTTGTGACGTCTTTTTTGTGACGTTATGTATTTTGTGACGTCATTTTTTTGTGACGTTATGTATTTTGTGACGTAATTAAATTTTGTGACGTCATTTATTTTTGTGACGTTATGTATTTTGTGACTTCATTTATTTTTGTGACGTTATGTATTTTGTGACGTCATTTTTTTTGTGACGTTGAGTATTTTGTGACGTCATTTATTTTTGTGACGTTATGTATTTTGTGACGTTATGTATTTTGTGACGTTATGTATTTTGTGACGTAATTAATTTTTTGACGTAATTTATTTTTGTGACGTCATTTATTTTTGTGACGTTATGTATTTTGTGACGTCATTAATTTTTGTGACGTTATGTATTTTGTGACGTCATTTATTTTTGTGACGTTATGTATTTTGTGACGTAATTAATTTTTGTGACGTCATTTATTTTTGTGACGCTATGTATTTTGTGACTTCATTTATTTTTGTGACGTTATGTATTTTGTGACGTCATTTTTTTGTGACGTTGAGTATTTTGTGACGTCATTTATTTTTGTGACGTTATGTATTTTGTGACGTTATGTATTTTGTGACGTCATTTATTTTTGTGACGTTATGTATCTTGTGACGTAATTAATTTTGTGACGTCATTTATTTTTGTGACGTTATGTATTTTGTGACGTCATTAATTTTTTTGACGTTATGTATTTTGTGACGTCATTTATTTTTGTGACGTTATGTATTTTGTGACGTCATTTATTTTTGTGACGTTATGTATTTTTTGACGTCATTTATTTTTCTGACGTTATGTATTTTGTGACGTTATGTATTTTGTGACGTTATGTATTTTGTGACGTTATGTATTTTGTGACGTTATGTATTTTGTGACGTAATTAATTTTTGTGACATCATTTATTTTTGTGAAGTTATGTATTTTGTGACTTAATTAATTTTTGTGACGTCATTTATTTTTGTGACGTTATGTATTTTGTGACGTCATTTATTTTTGTGACGTTATGTATTTTGTGACGTCATTTATTTTTGTGACGTTATGTATTTTGTGACGTTATGTATTTTGTGACGTTATGTATTTTGTGACGTAATTAATTTTTGTGAAGTTATGTATTTTGTGACTTAATTAATTTTTGTGACGTCATTTATTTTTGTGACGTTATGTATTTTGTGACGTCATTTCTTTTTGTGACGTTTTGTATTTTGTGACAATATGTATTTTGTGACTTCATTTATTTTTGTGACGTTATGTATTTTGTGACGTCATTTATTTTTGTGACGTTGAGTATTTTGTGACGTCATTTATTTTTGTGACGTTATGTATTTTGTGACGTCATTTATTTTTGTGACGTTATGTATCTTGTGACGTAATTAATTTTGTGACGTCATTTATTTTTGTGACGTTATGTATTTTGTGACGTCATTAATTTTTTTGACGTTATGTATTTTGTGACGTCATTTATTTTTGTGACGTTATGTATTTTGTGACGTTATGTATTTTGTGACGTTATGTATTTTGTGACGTAATTAATTTTTGTGTCGTCATTTATTTTTGTGAAGTTATGTATTTTGTGACTTAGTTAATTTTTGTGACTTCATTTATTTTTGTGACGTTATGTATTTTGTGACGTCATTTATTTTTGTGACGTTTTGTATTTTGTGACGTCATTTATTTTTGTGACGTTATGTATTTTGTGACGTGATTAATATTTTGTGACGTCATTTATTTTTTTGACGTTATGTATTTTGTGACGTCTTTTTTGTGACGTTATGTATTTTGTGACGTCATTTTTTTGTGACGTTATGTATTTTGTGACGTAATTAATTTTTGTGACGTCATTTATTTTTGTGACGTTATGTATTTTGTGACTTCATTTATTTTTGTGACGTTATGTATTTTGTGACGTCATTTTTTTTGTGACATTGAGTATTTTGTGACGTCATTTATTTTTGTGACGTTGTGTATTTTGTGACGTTATGTATTTTGTGACGTTATGTATTTTGTGACGTAATTAATTTTTTGACGTAATTTATTTTTGTGACGTCATTTATTTTTGTGACGTTATGTATTTTGTGACGTCATTAATTTTTGTGACGTTATGTATTTTGTGACGTCATTTATTTTTGTGACGTTATGTATTTTGTGACGTAATTAATTTTTGTGACGTCATTTATTTTTGTGACGTTATGTATTTTGTGACTTCATTTATTTTTGTGACGTTATGTATTTTGTGACGTCATTTTTTTGTGACGTTGAGTATTTTGTGACGTCATTTATTTTTGTGACGTTATGTATTTTGTGACGTTATGTATTTTGTGACGTTATGTATTTTGTGACGTCATTTATTTTTGTGACGTTATGTATCTTGTGACGTAATTAATTTTGTGACGTCATTTATTTTTGTGACGTTATGTATTTTGTGACGTCATTAATTTTTTTGACGTTATGTATTTTTTGACGTCATTTATTTTTGTGACGTTATGTATTTTGTGACGTCATTTATTTTTGTGACGTTATGTATTTTTTGACGTCATTTATTTTTGTGACGTTATGTATTTTGTGACGTTATGTATTTTGTGACGTTATGTATTTTGTGACGTCATTTATTTTTGTGACGTTATGTATTTTGTGATGTAATTAATATTTTTTGACGTCATTTATTTTTGTGACGTTATGTATTTTACGACGTAATTAATATTTTGTGACGTCATTTATTTTTGTGACGTTATGTATTTTGTGATGTCATTTATTTTTGTGACGTTATGTATTTTGTGACGTAATTATTTTTTGTGACATCATTTATTTTTGTGAAGTTATGTATTATGTGACTTAATTAATTTTTGTGACGTCATTTATTTTTGTGACGTTATGTATTTTGTGACGTCATTTATTTTTGTGACGTTATGTATTTTGTGACGTCATTTATTTTTGTGACGTTATGTATTTTGTGACGTTATGTATTTTGTGACGTTATGTATTTTGTGACGTAATTAATTTTTGTGAAGTTACGTATTTTGTGACTTAATTAATTTTTGTGACGTCATTTATTTTTGTGACGTTATGTATTTTGTGACGTCATTTATTTTTGTGCCGTTTTGTATTTTGTGACGTCATTTATTTTTGTGACGTTATGTATTTTGTAACGTGATTAATATTTTGTGACGTCATTTATTTTTTTGACGTTATGTATTTTGTGACGTCTTTTATTGTGACGTTATGTATTTTGTGACGTCATTTTTTTGTGACGTTATGTATTTTGTGACGTAATTTTTTTTGTGACGTTATGTATTTTGTGACGTCATTTTTTTTGTGACGTTATGTATTTTGTGACGTTATGTATTTTGTGACGTCATTTATTTTTGTGACGATATGTATTTTGTGACGTTATGTATTTTGTGACGTCATTAATTTTTGTGACGTTATGTATTTTGTGACGTCATTTATTTTTGTGACGTTATATGTTTTGTGACTTAATTAAATTTTTTGACGTCATTTATTTTTGTGACGTTATGTATTTTGTGACTTCATTTATTTTTGTTACGTTATGTATTTTGTGACGTCATTTATTTTTGTGACGTTATGTATTTTGTGACGTCATTTATTTTTGTGATGTTATGTATTTTGTGACGTTATATATTTTGTGACGTCATTTATTTTTGTGACGTTATGTATTTTGTGACGTAATTAATTTTTTGACGTAATTTTTGTGATGTCATTTATTTTTGTGACGTTATGTATTTTGTGACGTCATTAATTTTTGTGACGTTATGTATTTTTTGACGTCATTTATTTTTGTGACGTTATGTATTTTGTGACGTAATTAATTTTTGTGACGTCATTTATTTTTGTGACGTTATGTATTTTGTGACTTTATTTATTTTTGTGACGTTATGTATTTTGTGACGTCATTTATTTTTGTGACGTTGAGTATTTTGTGACGTCATTTATTTTTGTGACGTTATGTATTTTGTGACGTCATTTATTTTTGTGACGTTATGTATCATGTGACGTAATTAATTTTGTGACGTCATTTATTTTTGTGACGTTATGTATTTTGTGACGTCATTAATTTTTTTGACGTTACGTATTTTGTGACGTCATTTATTTTTGTGACGTTATGTATTTTGTGACGTCATTTATTTTTGTGACGTTATGTATTTTTTGACGTCATTTATTTTTGTGACGTTATGTATTTTGTGCCGTTATGTATTTTGTGACGTTATGTATTTTATGACGTCATTTATTTTTGTGACGTTATGTATTTTGTGATGTAATTAATATTTTGTGACGTCATTTATTTTTGTGACGTTATGTATTTTGTGACGTAATTAATATTTTGTGACGTCATTTATTTTTGTGACGTTATGTATTTTGTGACGTCTTTTTTTGTGACGTTATGTATTTTGTGACGTCATTTTTTTGTGACGTTATGTATTTTGTGACGTCATTTATTTTTGTGACGTTATGTATTTTGTGACGTAATTAATTTTTGTGACTTCATTTATTTTTGTGACGTTATGTATTTTGTGACGTCATTTATTTTTGTGACGTTATGTATTTTGTGACAACATTTATTTTTGTGACGTTATGTATTTTGTGACGCCATTTATTTTTGTGACGTTATGTATTTTGTGACGTCATTTATTTTTGTGACGTTATGTATTTTGTGACTTCATTTATTTTTGTGACGTTATGTATTTTGTGACGTCATTTTTTTGTGACGTTGAGTATTTTGTGACGTCATTTATTTTTGTGACGTTATGTATTTTGTGACGTTATGTATTTTGTGACGTTATGTATTTTGTGACGTCATTTATTTTTGTGACGTTATGTATCTTGTGACGCAATTAATTTTGTGACGTCATTTATTTTTGTGACGTTATGTATTTTGTGACGTCATTAATTTTTTTGACGTTATGTATTTTGTGACGTCATTTATTTTTGTGACGTTATGTATTTTGTGACGTCATTTATTTTTGTGACGTTATGTATTTTTTGACGTCATTTATTTTTGTGACGTTATGTATTTGGTGACGTTATGTATTTTGTGACGTTATGTATTTTGTGACGTTATGTATTTTGTGACGTAATTAATTTTTGTGACATCATTTATTTTTGTGAAGTTATGTATTTTGTGACTTAATTAATTTTTGTGACGTCATTTATTTTTGTGACGTTATGTATTTTGTGACGTCATTTTTTTGTGACGTTGAGTATTTTGTGACGTCATTTATTTTTGTGACGTTATGTATTTTGTGACGTTATGTATTTTGTGACGTTATGTATTTTGTGACGTCATTTATTTTTGTGACGTTATGTATCTTGTGACGTAATTAATTTTGTGACGTCATTTATTTTTGTGACGTTATGTATTTTGTGACGTCATTAATTTTTTTGACGTTATGTATTTTGTGACGTCATTTATTTTTGTGACGTTATGTATTTTGTGACGTCATTTATTTTTGTGACGTTATGTATTTTTTGACGTCATTTATTTTTGTGACGTTATGTATTTTGTGACGTTATGTATTTTGTGACGTTATGTATTTTGTGACGTCATTTATTTTTGTGACGTTATGTATTTTGTGATGTAATTAATATTTTTTGACGTCATTTATTTTTGTGACGTTATGTATTTTACGACGTAATTAATATTTTGTGACGTCATTTATTTTTGTGACGTTATGTATTTTGTGATGTCATTTATTTTTGTGACGTTATGTATTTTGTGACGTAATTAATTTTTGTGACATCATTTATTTTTGTGAAGTTATGTATTTTGTGACTTAATTAATTTTTGTGACGTCATTTATTTTTGTGACGTTATGTATTTTGTGACGTCATTTATTTTTGTGACGTTATGTATTTTGTGACGTCATTTATTTTTGTGACGTTATGTATTTTGTGACGTTATGTATTTTGTGACGTTATGTATTTTGTGACGTAATTAATTTTTGTGAAGTTATGTATTTTGTGACTTAATTAATTTTTGTGACGTCATTTATTTTTGTGACGTTATGTATTTTGTGACGTCATTTATTTTTGTGCCGTTTTGTATTTTGTGACGTCATTTATTTTTGTGACGTTATGTATTTTGTGACGTGATTAATATTTTGTGACGTCATTTATTTTTTTGACGTTATGTATTTTGTGACGTCTTTTTTTGTGACGTTATGTATTTTGTGACGTCATTTTTTTGTGACGTTATGTATTTTGTGACGTCATTTTTTTGTGACGTTATGTATTTTGTGACGTCATTTATTTTTGTGACGTTATGTATTTTGTGACGTAATTAATTTTTGTGACTTCATTTATTTTTGTGACGTTATGTATTTTGTGACGTCATTTATTTTTGTGACGTTATGTATTTTGTGACAACATTTATTTTTGTGACGTTATGTATTTTGTGACGCCATTTATTTTTGTGACGTTATGTATTTTGTGACGTCATTTATTTTTGTGACGTTATGTATTTTGTGACTTCATTTATTTTTGTGACGTTATGTATTTTGTGACGTCATTTTTTTGTGACGTTGAGTATTTTGTGACGTCATTTATTTTTGTGACGTTATGTATTTTGTGACGTTATGTATTTTGTGACGTTATGTATTTTGTGACGTCATTTATTTTTGTGACGTTATGTATCTTGTGACGCAATTAATTTTGTGACGTCATTTATTTTTGTGACGTTATGTATTTTGTGACGTCATTAATTTTTTTGACGTTATGTATTTTGTGACGTCATTTATTTTTGTGACGTTATGTATTTTGTGACGTCATTTATTTTTGTGACGTTATGTATTTTTTGACGTCATTTATTTTTGTGACGTTATGTATTTTGTGACGTTATGTATTTTGTGACGTTATGTATTTTGTGACGTTATGTATTTTGTGACGTAATCAATTTTTGTGACATCATTTATTTTTGTGAAGTTATGTATTTTGTGACTTAATTAATTTTTGTGACGTCATTTATTTTTGTGACATTATGTATTTTGTGACGTCATTTTTTTGTGACGTTGAGTATTTTGTGACGTCATTTATTTTTGTGACGTTATGTATTTTGTGACGTTATGTATTTTGTGACGTTATGTATTTTGTGACGTCATTTATTTTTGTGACGTTATGTATCTTGTGACGTAATTAATTTTGTGACGTCATTTATTTTTGTGACGTTATGTATTTTGTGACGTCATTAATTTTTTTGACGTTATGTATTTTGTGACGTCATTTATTTTTGTGACGTTATGTATTTTGTGACGTCATTTATTTTTGTGACGTTATGTATTTTTTGACGTCATTTATTTTTGTGACGTTATGTATTTTGTGACGTTATGTATTTTGTGACGTTATGTATTTTGTGACGTCATTTATTTTTGTGACGTTATGTATTTTGTGATGTAATTAATATTTTTTGACGTCATTTATTTTTGTGACGTTATGTATTTTACGACGTAATTAATATTTTGTGACGTCATTTATTTTTGTGACGTTATGTATTTTGTGATGTCATTTATTTTTGTGACGTTATGTATTTTGTGACGTAATTAATTTTTGTGACATCATTTATTTTTGTGAAGTTATGTATTTTGTGACTTAATTAATTTTTGTGACGTCATTTATTTTTGTGACGTTATGTATTTTGTGACGTCATTTATTTTTGTGACGTTATGTATTTTGTGACGTCATTTATTTTTGTGACGTTATGTATTTTGTGACGTTATGTATTTTGTGACGTTATGTATTTTGTGACGTAATTAATTTTTGTGAAGTTATGTATTTTGTGACTTAATTAATTTTTGTGACGTCATTTATTTTTGTGACGTTATGTATTTTGTGACGTCATTTATTTTTGTGCCGTTTTGTATTTTGTGACGTCATTTATTTTTGTGACGTTATGTATTTTGTGACGTGATTAATATTTTGTGACGTCATTTATTTTTTTGACGTTATGTATTTTGTGACGTCTTTTTTTGTGACGTTATGTATTTTGTGACGTCATTTTTTTGTGACGTTATGTATTTTGTGACGTAATTTTTTTTGTGACGTTATGTATTTTGTGACGTCATTTTTTTTGTGACGTTATGTATTTTGTGACGTTATGTATTTTGTGACGTCATTTATTTTTGTGACGATATGTATTTTGTGACGTTATGTATTTTGTGACGTCATTAATTTTTGTGACGTTATGTATTTTGTGACGTCATTTATTTTTGTGACGTTATATGTTTTGTGACTTAATTAAATTTTTTGACGTCATTTATTTTTGTGACGTTATGTATTTTGTGACTTCATTTATTTTTGTTACGTTATGTATTTTGTGACGTCATTTATTTTTGTGACGTTATGTATTTTGTGACGTCATTTATTTTTGTGATGTTATGTATTTTGTGACGTTATATATTTTGTGACGTCATTTATTTTTGTGACGTTATGTATTTTGTGACGTAATTAATTTTTTGACGTAATTAATTTTTGTGATGTCATTTATTTTTGTGACGTTATGTATTTTGTGACGTCATTAATTTTTGTGACGTTATGTATTTTTTGACGTCATTTATTTTTGTGACGTTATGTATTTTGTGACGTAATTAATTTTTGTGACGTCATTTATTTTTGTGACGTTATGTATTTTGTGACTTCATTTATTTTTTTGACGTTATGTATTTTGTGACGTCATTTATTTTTGTGACGTTGAGTATTTTGTGACGTCATTTATTTTTGTGACGTTATGTATTTTGTGACGTCATTTATTTTTGTGACGTTATGTATCATGTGACGTAATTAATTTTGTGACGTCATTAATTTTTGTGACGTTATGTATTTTTTGACGTCATTTATTTTTGTGACGTTATGTATTTTGTGACGTAATTAATTTTTGTGACGTCATTTATTTTTGTGACGTTATGTATTTTGTGACGTCATTTATTTTTGTGACGTTGAGTATTTTGTGACGTCATTTATTTTTGTGACGTTATGTATTTTGTGACGTCATTTATTTTTGTGACGTTATGTATTTTGTGACGTCATTTATTTTTGTGACGTTATGTATTTTTTGACGTCATTTATTTTTGTGACGTTATGTATTTTGTGCCGTTATGTATTTTGTGACGTTATGTATTTTATGACGTCATTTATTTTTGTGACGTTATGTATTTTGTGATGTAATTAATATTTTGTGACGTCATTTATTTTTGTGACGTTATGTATTTTGTGACGTAATTAATATTTTGTGACGTCATTTATTTTTGTGACGTTATGTATTTTGTGACGTCTTTTTTTGTGACGTTATGTATTTTGTGACGTCATTTTTTTGTGACGTTATGTATTTTGTGACGTCATTTATTTTTGTGACGTTATGTATTTTGTGACGTAATTAATTTTTGTGACGTCATTTATTTTTGTGACGTTATGTATTTTGTGACGTCATTTATTTTTGTGACGTTATGTATTTTGTGACAACATTTATTTTTGTGACGTTATGTATTTTGTGACGCCTTTTATTTTTGTGACGTTATGTATTTTGTGACGTTATGTATTTAGTGACTTCATTTATTTTTGTGACGTTATGTATTTTGTGACGTCATTTTTTTGTGACGTTGAGTATTTTGTGACGTCATTTATTTTTGTGACGTTATGTATTTTGTGACGTTATGTATTTTGTGACGTTATGTATTGTGTGACGTCATTTATTTTTGTGACGTTATGTATCTTGTGACGTAATTAATTTTGTGACGTCATTTATTTTTGTGACGTTATGTATTTTGTGACGTCATTAATTTTTTTGACGTTATGTATTTTGTGACGTCATTTATTTTTGTGACGTTATGTATTTTGTGACGTCATTTATTTTTGTGACGTTATGTATTTTTTGACGTCATTTATTTTTGTGACGTTATGTATTTTGTGACGTTATGTATTTTGTGACGTTATGTATTTTGTGACGTTATGTATTTTGTGACGTAATTAATTTTTGTGACATCATTTATTTTTGTGAAGTTATGTATTTTGTGACTTAATTAATTTTGTGACGTCATTTATTTTTGTGACGTTATGTATTTTGTGACGTCATTTTTTTGTGACGTTGAGTATTTTGTGACGTCATTTATTTTTGTGACGTTATGTATTTTGTGACCTTATGTATTTTGTGACGTTATGTATTTTGTGACGTCATTTATTTTTGTGACGTTATGTATCTTGTGACGTAATTAATTTTGTGACGTCATTTATTTTTGTGACGTTATGTATTTTGTGACGTCATTAATTTTCTTGACGTTATGTATTTTGTGACGTCATTTATTTTTGTGACGTTATGTATTTTGTGACGTCATTTATTTTTGTGACGTTATGTATTTTTTGACGTCATTTATTTTTGTGACGTTATGTATTTTGTGACGTTATGTATTTTGTGACGTTATGTATTTTGTGACGTCATTTATTTTTGTGACGTTATGTATTTTGTGATGTAATTAATATTTTTTGACGTCATTTATTTTTGTGACGTTATGTATTTTACGACGTAATTAATATTTTGTGACGTCATTTATTTTTGTGACGTTATGTATTTTGTGATGTCATTTATTTTTGTGACGTTATGTATTTTGTGACGTAATTAATTTTCGTGACATCATTTATTTTTGTGAAGTTATGTATTTTGTGACTTAATTAATTTTTGTGACGTCATTTATTTTTGTGACGTTATGTATTTTGTGACGTCATTTATTTTTGTGACGTTATGTATTTTGTGACGTCATTTATTTTTGTGACGTTATGTATTTTGTGACGTTATGTATTTTGTGACGTTATGTATTTTGCGACGTAATTAATTTTTGTGAAGTTATGTATTTTGTGACTTAATTAATTTTTGTGACGTCATTTATTTTTGTGACGTTATGTATTTTGTGACGTCATTTATTTTTGTGCCGTTTTGTATTTTGTGACGTCATTTATTTTTGTGACGTTATGTATTTTGTGACGTGATTAATATTTTGTGACGTCATTTATTTTTTGACGTTATGTATTTTGTGACGTCTTTTTTTGTGACGTTATGTATTTTGTGACGTCATTTTTTTGTGACGTTATGTATTTTGTGACGTAATTTTTTTTGTGACGTTATGTATTTTGTGACGTCATTTTTTTTGTGACGTTATGTATTTTGTGACGTTATGTATTTTGTGACGTCATTTATTTTTGTGACGATATGTATTTTGTGACGTTATGTATTTTGTGACGTCATTAATTTTTGTGACGTTATGTATTTTGTGACGTCATTTATTTTTGTGACGTTATATGTTTTGTGACTTAATTAAATTTTTTGACGTCATTTATTTTTGTGACGTTATGTATTTTGTGACTTCATTTATTTTTGTTACGTTATGTATTTTGTGACGTCATTTATTTTTGTGACGTTATGTATTTTGTGACGTCATTTATTTTTGTGATGTTATGTATTTTGTGACGTTATATATTTTGTGACGTCATTTATTTTTGTGACGTTATGTATTTTGTGACGTAATTAATTTTTTGACGTAATTAATTTTTGTGATGTCATTTATTTTTGTGACGTTATGTATTTTGTGACGTCATTAATTTTTGTGACGTTATGTATTTTTTGACGTCATTTATTTTTGTGACGTTATGTATTTTGTGACGTAATTAATTTTTGTGACGTCATTTATTTTTGTGACGTTATGTATTTTGTGACTTCATTTATTTTTGTGACGTTATGTATTTTGTGACGTCATATATTTTTGTGACGTTGAGTATTTTGTGACGTCATTTATTTTTGTGACGTTATGTATTTTGTGACGTTATGTATTTTGTGACGTCATTTATTTTTGTGACGTTATGTATCTTGTGACGTAATTAATTTTGTGACGTCATTTATTTTTGTGACGTTATGTATTTTGTGACGTCATTAATTTTTTTGACGTTATGTATTTTGTGACGTCATTTATTTTTGTGACGTTATGTATTTTGTGACGTCATTTATTTTTGTGACGTTATGTATTTTTTGACGTCATTTATTTTTGTGACGTTATGTATTTTGTGCCGTTATGTATTTTGTGACGTTATGTATTTTATGACGTCATTTATTTTTGTGACGTTATGTATTTTGTGATGTAATTAATATTTTGTGACGTCATTTATTTTTGTGACGTTATGTATTTTGTGACGTAATTAATATTTTGTGACGTCATTTATTTTTGTGACGTTATGTATTTTGTGACGTCTTTTTTTGTGACGTTATGTATTTTGTGACGTCATTTTTTTGTGACGTTATGTATTTTGTGACGTCATTTATTTTTGTGACGTTATGTATTTTGTGACGTAATTAATTTTTGTGACGTCATTTATTTTTGTGACGTTATGTATTTTGTGACGTCATTTATTTTTGTGACGTTATGTATTTTGTGACGTCATTTATTTTTTTGACGTTATGTATTTTGTGACGCCATTTATTTTTGTGACGTTATGTATTTTGTGACGTTATGTATTTTGTGACGTTATGTATTTTGTGACGTAATTTATTTTTGTGACGTTATGTATTTTGTGACTTAATTAATTTTTGTGACGTCATTTATTTTTGTGACGTTATGTATTTTGTGACGTCATTTATTTTTGTGACGTTATGTATTTTGTGACGCCATTTATTTTTGTGACGTTATGTATTTTGTGACGTTATGTATTTTGTGACGTAATTTTTTTTTGTGACGTTATGTATTTTGTGACTTAATTAATTTTTGTGACGTCATTTATTTTTGTGACGTTATGTATTTTGTGACGTTATGTATTTTGTGACAACATTTATTTTTGTGACGTTATGTATTTTGTGACGTTATTTTTTTTGTGACGTTATGTATTTTGTGACGTCATTTATTTTTGTGACGTTATATATTTTGTGACGTAATTAATTTTTGTGACGTCATTTATTTTTGTGAAGTTACGTATTTTGTGACTTAATTAATTTTTGTGACGTCTTTTATTTTTGTGACGTTATGTATTTTTGACGTCATTTATTTTTGTGACGTTATGTATTTTGTGACGTCATTTATTTTTGTGACGTTATGTATTTTGTGACGTAATTAATTTTTGTGACGTCATTTATTTTTGTGAAGTTATGTATTTTGTGACTTAATTAATTTTTGTGACGTCATTTATTTTTGTGACGTTATGTATTTTGTGACGTCATTTATTTTTGTGACGTTATGAATTTTGTGACGTCTTTTTTTGTGACGTTATGTATTTTGTGACGTCTTTTTTTGTGACGTTATGTATTTTGTGACGTCATTTTTTGTTACGTTATGTATTTTGTGACGTAAATTTTTTTGTGACGTTATGTATTTTGTGACGTCATTTATTTTTGTGACGTTATGTATTTTGTGACGTTATGTATTTTGTGACGTCATTTATTTTTGTGACGTTATGTATTTTTTGACGTCTTTTTTTGTGACGTTATGTATTTTGTGTCGTCATTTATTTGTGACGTTATGTATTTTGTGACGTCATTTATTTTTGTGACGTTATGTATTTTGTGACGTCATTTATTTTTGTGACGTTATGTATTTTGTGACGTCATTTTTTTTTGACGTTATGTATTTTGTGACTTAATTAATTTTTGTGACGTCATTTATTTTTGTGACGTTATGTATTTTGTGACATTATTTATTTTTGTGACGTTATGTATTTTGTGACGCCATTTATTTTTGTGACGTTATGTATTTTGTGACGTTATGTATTTTGTGACGTAATTTATTTTTGTGACGTTATGTATTTTGTGACTTAATTAATTTTTGTGACGTCATTTATTTTTGTGACGTTATGTATTTTGTGACGTCATTTATTTTTGTGACGTTATGTATTTTGTGACATCATTTATTTTTGTGACGTTATGTATTTTTTGACGTCATTTATTTTTGTGACGTTATGCATTTTGTGACGTGATTAATATTTTGTGACGTCATTTATTTTTGTGACGTTATGTATTTTGTGACGTAATTAATATTTTGTGACGTCATTTATTTTTGTGACGTTATGTATTTTGTGACGTCATTTATTTTTGTGACGTTATGTATTTTGTGACGTCATTTATGTTTGTGACGTTATGTATTTTGTGACGTCATTTATTTTTTTGAAGTTATGTATTTTATTGACGCCATTTATTTTTGTGACATTATGTATTTTGTGACGTCATTTATTTTTGTGACGTTATGTATTTTGTGACGTTATGTATTTTGTGACGTAATTAATTTTTGTGTCGTCATTTATTTTTGTGACGTTATGTATTTTTGACGTCATTTATTTTTGTGGCGTTATGTATTTTGTGACGAAATTAATTTTTGTGACGTCATTTATTTTTGTGAAGTTATGTATTTTGTGACTTAATTAATTTTTGTGACGTCATTTATTTTTGTGACGTTATGTATTTTGTGACCTCATTTATTTTTGTGACGTTTTGTATTTTGTGACGTAATTAATATTTTGTGACGTCATTTATTTTTGTGACGTTATGTATTTTGTGACGTCATTTATTTTTGTGACGATATGTATTTTGTGACGTTATGTATTTTGTGACGTCATTAATTTTTGTGACGTTATGTATTTTGTGACGTCATTTATTTTTGTGACGTTATATGTTTTGTGACTTAATTAAATTTTTTGACGTCATTTATTTTTGTGACGTCTTTTTTTGTGACGTTATGTATTTTGTGACGTCATTTTTTGTGACGTTATATATTTTGTGACGTCATTTATTTTTGTGACGTTATGTATTTTTTGACGTCATTTTTTTGTGACGTTATGTGTTTTGTGACGTCATTTATTTTTTTGACGTTATGTATTTTGTGACTTAATTAATTTTTGTGACATCATTTATTTTTGTGACGTTATGTATTTTGTGACATCATTTATTTTTGTGACGTTATGTATTTTGTGACGTCATTTATTTTTGTGACGTTATGTATTTTGTGACGTCATTTATTTTTTTGACGTTATGTATTTTGTGACGCCATTTATTTTTGTGACGTTATGTATTTTGTGACGTCATTTATTTTTGTGACGTTATGTTTTTTGTGACGTTATGTATTTTGTGACGTCATTTATTTTTGTGACGTTATGTATTTTGTGACGTTATGTATTTTGTGACGTCATTTATTTTTGTGACGTTATGTATTTTGTAACGTCTTTTTTGTGATGTTATGTATTTTGTGACGTCATTTTTTTGTGGCGTTATGTATTTTGTGACGTCATTTATTTTTGTGACGTTATGTATTTTGTGACGTCAATTATTTTTGTGACGTTATGTATTTTGTGACGTCATTTATTTTTGTGACGTTATGTATTTTGTGACGTAATTAATTTTTATAACGTCATTTATTTTTGTGAAGTTATGTATTTTGTGACTTAATTCATTTTTGTGACGTCATTCATTTTTGTGACGTTATGTATTTTGTGACGTTATGTATTTTGTGACGTTATGTATTTTGTGACGTAATTAATTTTTGTGTCGTCATTTATTTTTGTTACATTATGTATTTTTGACGTCATTTATTTTTGTGACGTTATGTATTTTGGGACGTCATTTATTTTTGTGACGTTATGTATTTTGTGACGAAATTAATTTTTGTGACGTCATTTATTTTTGTGAAGTTATGTATTTTGTGACTTAATTAATTTTTGTGACGTCATTTATTTTTGTGACGTTATGTATTTTGTGACGTCATTTATTTTTGTGAGGTTTTATATTTTGTGACGTCATTTATTTTTGTGACGTTATGTACTTTGTGACGTAATTAATATTTTGTGACGTCATTTATTTTTGTGACGTTATGTATTTTGTGACGTCTTTTTTTTGTGACGTTATGTATTTTGTGACGTCATTAATTTTTGTGACGTTATGTATTTTGTGACGTCATTTATTTTTGTGACGTTATGTATTTTGTGACGTCATTTATTTTTGTGACGTTATGTATTTTTTGACGTCATTTATTTTTGTGACGTTATGTATTTTGTGACGTTATGTATTTTGTGACGTTATGTATTTTGTGAAGTCATTTATTTTCGTGACGTTATGTATTTTGTGATGTAATTAATATTTTTTGACGTCATTTATTTTTGTGACGTTATGTATTTTGTGACGTCATTTTTTTGTGACGTTGAGTATTTTGTGACGTCATTTATTTTTGTGACGTTATGTATTTTGTGACGTTATGTATTTTGTGACGTTATGTATTTTGTGACGTCATTTATTTTTGTGACGTTATGTATCTTGTGACGTAATTAATTTTCTGACGTCATTTATTTTTGTGACGTTATGTATTTTGTGACGTCATTAATTTTTTTGACGTTATGTATTTTGTGACGTCATTTATTTTTGTGACGTTATGTATTTTGTGACCTCATTTATTTTTGTGACGTTATGTATTTTTGACGTCATTTATTTTTGTGACGTTATGTATTTTGTGACGTTATGTATTTTGTGACGTTATGTATTTTGTGACGTCATTTATTTTTGTGACGTTATGTATTTTGTGATGTAATTAATATTTTTTGACGTCATTTATTTTTGAGACGTTATGTATTTTACGACATAATTAATATTTTGTGACGTCATTTATTTTTGTGACGTTATGTATTTTGTGATGTCATTTATTTTTGTGACGTTATGTATTTTGTGACGTAATTAATTTTTGTGACATCATTTATTTTTGTGAAGTTATGTATTTTGTGACTTAATTAATTTTTGTGACGTCATTTATTTTTGTGACGTTATGTATTTTGTGACGTCATTTATTTTTGTGACGTTATGTATTTTGTGACGTCATTTATTTTTGTGACGTTATGTATTTTGTGACGTTATGTATTTTGTGACGTTATGTATTTTGTGACGTAATTAATTTTTGTGAAGTTATGTATTTTGTGACTTAATTAATTTTTGTGACGTCATTTATTTTTGTGACGTTATGTATTTTGTGACGTCATTTCTTTTGTGACGTTTTGTATTTTGTGACGTTATGTATTTTGTGACTTCATTTATTTTTTTGACGTTATGTATTTTGTGACGTCATTTATTTTTGTAACGTTGAGTATTTTGTGACGTCATTTATTTTTGTGACGTTATGTATTTTGTGACGTCATTTATTTTTTTGACGTTACGTATCCTGTGACGTAATTAATTTTGTGACGTCATTTATTTTTGTGACGTTATGTATTTTGTGACGTCATTAATTTTTTTGACGTTATGTATTTTGTGACGTCATTTATTTTTGTGACGTTATGTATTTTGTGACGTTATGTATTTTGTGACGTAATTAATTTTTGTGTCGTCATTTATTTTTGTGAAGTTATGTATTTTGTGACTTAGTTAATTTTTGTGACTTCATTTATTTTTGTGACGTTATGTATTTTGTGACGTCATTTATTTTTGTGACGTTTTGTATTTTGTGACGTCATTTATTTTTGTGAAGTTATGTATTTTGTGACGTGATTAATATTTTGTGAAGTCATTTATTTTTTTGACGTTATGTATTTTGTGACGTCTTTTTTTGTGACGTTATGTATTTTGTGACGTCTTTTTTTGTGACGTTATGTATTTTGTGACGTAATTAATTTTTGTGACGTCATTTATTTTTGTGACGTTATGTATTTTGTGACTTCATTTATTTTTGTGACGTTATGTATTTTGTGACGTCATTTTTTTTGTGACGTTGAGTATTTTGTGACGTCATTTATTTTTGTGACGTTATGTATTTTGTGACGTTATGTATTTTGTGACGTTATGTATTTTGTGACGTTATGTATTTTGTGAAGTCATTTATTTTCGTGACGTTATGTATTTTGTGATGTAATTAATATTTTTTGACGTCATTTATTTTTGTGACGTTATGTATTTTGTGACGTCATTTTTTTGTGACGTTGAGTATTTTGTGACGTCATTTATTTTTGTGACGTTATGTATTTTGTGACGTTATGTATTTTGTGACGTTATGTATTTTGTGACGTCATTTATTTTTGTGACGTTATGTATCTTGTGACGTAATTAATTTTCTGACGTCATTTATTTTTGTGACGTTATGTATTTTGTGACGTCATTAATTTTTTTGACGTTATGTATTTTGTGACGTCATTTATTTTTGTGACGTTATGTATTTTGTGACCTCATTTATTTTTGTGACGTTATGTATTTTTGACGTCATTTATTTTTGTGACGTTATGTATTTTGTGACGTTATGTATTTTGTGACGTTATGTATTTTGTGACGTCATTTATTTTTGTGACGTTATGTATTTTGTGATGTAATTAATATTTTTTGACGTCATTTATTTTTGAGACGTTATGTATTTTACGACATAATTAATATTTTGTGACGTCATTTATTTTTGTGACGTTATGTATTTTGTGATGTCATTTATTTTTGTGACGTTATGTATTTTGTGACGTAATTAATTTTTGTGACATCATTTATTTTTGTGAAGTTATGTATTTTGTGACTTAATTAATTTTTGTGACGTCATTTATTTTTGTGACGTTATGTATTTTGTGACGTCATTTATTTTTGTGACGTTATGTATTTTGTGACGTCATTTATTTTTGTGACGTTATGTATTTTGTGACGTTATGTATTTTGTGACG
The DNA here is from genome assembly GCA_035578135.1 of Flexamia atlantica. Classification (NCBI taxonomy): domain Eukaryota; kingdom Metazoa; phylum Arthropoda; class Insecta; order Hemiptera; family Cicadellidae; genus Flexamia; species Flexamia atlantica. The sequence goes on from JAQJVK010000035.1 coordinate 329,296, forward strand.
TTATGTATTTTGTGACGTAATTAATTTTTGTGAAGTTATGTATTTTGTGACTTAATTAATTTTTGTGACGTCATTTATTTTTGTGACGTTATGTATTTTGTGACGTCATTTCTTTTGTGACGTTTTGTATTTTGTGACGTTATGTATTTTGTGACTTCATTTATTTTTTTGACGTTATGTATTTTGTGACGTCATTTATTTTTGTAACGTTGAGTATTTTGTGACGTCATTTATTTTTGTGACGTTATGTATTTTGTGACGTCATTTATTTTTGTGACGTTACGTATCCTGTGACGTAATTAATTTTGTGACGTCATTTATTTTTGTGACGTTATGTATTTTGTGACGTCATTAATTTTTTTGACGTTATGTATTTTGTGACGTCATTTATTTTTGTGACGTTATGTATTTTGTGACGTTATGTATTTTGTGACGTAATTAATTTTTGTGTCGTCATTTATTTTTGTGAAGTTATGTATTTTGTGACTTAGTTAATTTTTGTGACTTCATTTATTTTTGTGACGTTATGTATTTTGTGACGTCATTTATTTTTGTGACGTTTTGTATTTTGTGACGTCATTTATTTTTGTGAAGTTATGTATTTTGTGACGTGATTAATATTTTGTGAAGTCATTTATTTTTTTGACGTTATGTATTTTGTGACGTCTTTTTTTGTGACGTTATGTATTTTGTGACGTCTTTTTTTGTGACGTTATGTATTTTGTGACGTAATTAATTTTTGTGACGTCATTTATTTTTGTGACGTTATGTATTTTGTGACTTCATTTATTTTTGTGACGTTATGTATTTTGTGACGTCATTTTTTTGTGACGTTGAGTATTTTGTGACGTCATTTATTTTTGTGACGTTATGTATTTTGTGACGTTATGTATTTTGTGACGTTATGTATTTTGTGACGTAATTAATTTTTTGACGTAATTTATTTTTGTGACGTCATTTATTTTTGTGACGTTATGTATTTTGTGACGTCATTAATTTTTGTGACGTTATGTATTTTGTGACGTCATTTATTTTTGTGACGTTATGTATTTTGTGACGTAATTAATTTTTGTGACGTCATTTATTTTTGTGACGTTATGTATTTTGTGACTTCATTTATTTTTGTGACGTTATGTATTTTGTGACGTCATTTTTTTGTGACGTTGAGTATTTTGTGACGTCATTTATTTTTGTGACGTTATGTATTTTGTGACGTTATGTATTTTGTGACGTTATGTATTTTGTGACGTCATTTATTTTTGTGACGTTATGTATCTTGTGACGTAATTAATTTTGTGACGTCATTTATTTTTGTGACGTTATGTATTTTGTGACGTCATTAATTTTTTTGACGTTATGTATTTTGTGACGTCATTTATTTTTGTGACGTTATGTATTTTGTGACGTCATTTATTTTTGTGACGTTATGTATTTTTTGACGTCATTTATTTTTGTGACGTTATGTATTTTGTGACGTTATGTATTTTGTGACGTTATGTATTTTGTGACGTTATGTATTTTGTGACGTAATTAATTTTTGTGACATCATTTATTTTTGTGAAGTTTTGTATTTTGTGACTTAATTAATTTTTGTGACGTCATTTATTTTTGTGACGTTATGTATTTTGTGACGTCATTTATTTTTGTGACGTTATGTATTTTGTGACGTCATTTATTTTTGTGACGTTAGGTATTTTGTGACGTTATGTATTTTGTGACGTTATGTATTTTGTGACGTAATTAATTTATGTGAAGTTATGTATTTTGTGACTTAATTAATTTTTGTGACGTCATTTATTTTTGTGACGTTATGTATTTTGTGACGTCATTTCTTTTTGTGACGTTTTGTATTTTGTGACGTTATGTATTTTGTGACTTCATTTATTTTTTGACGTTATGTATTTTGTGACGTCATTTATTTTTGTGACGTTGAGTATTTTGTGACGTCATTTATTTTTGTGACGTTATGTATTTTGTGACGTCATTTATTTTTGTGACGTTATGTATCTTGTGACGTAATTAATTTTGTGACTTCATTTATTTTTGTGACGTTATGTATTTTGTGACGTCATTAATTTTTTTGACGTTATGTATTTTGTGACGTCATTTATTTTTGTGACGTTATGTATTTTGTGACGTTATGTATTTTGTGACGTTATGTATTTTGTGACGTAATTAATTTTTGTGTCGTCATTTATTTTTGTGAAGTTATGTATTTTGTGACTTAGTTAATTTTTGTGACTTCATTTATTTTTGTGACGTTATGTATTTTGTGACGTCATTTATTTTTGTGACGTTTTGTATTTTGTGACGTCATTTATTTTTGTGACGTTATGTATTTTGTGACGTGATTAATATTTTGTGACGTCATTTATTTTTGTGACGTTATGTATTTTGTGACGTTATGTATTTTGTGACGTAATTAATTTTTGTGTCGTCATTTATTTTTGTGACGTTATGTATTTTTGACGTCATTTATTTTTGTGGCGTTATGTATTTTGTGACGAAATTAATTTTTGTGACGTCATTTATTTTTGTGAAGTTATGTATTTTGTGACTTAATTAATTTTTGTGACGTCATTTATTTTTGTGACGTTATGTATTTTGTGACGTCATTTATTTTTGTGACGTTTTGTATTTTGTGACGTCATTTATTTTTGTGACCTTATGTATTTTGTGACGTAATTAATATTTTGTGACGTCATTTATTTTTGTGACGTTATGTATTTTGTGACGTCATTTATTTTTGTGACGATATGTATTTTGTGACGTTATGTATTTTGTGACGTCATTAATTTTTGTGACGTTATGTATTTTGTGACGTCATTTATTTTTGTGACGTTATATGTTTTGTGACTTAATTAAATTTTTTGACGTCATTTATTTTTGTGACGTCTTTTTTTGTGACGTTATGTATTTTGTGACGTCATTTTTTGTGACGTTATATATTTTGTGACGTCATTTATTTTTGTGACGTTATGTATTTTTTGACGTCATTTTTTTGTGACGTTATGTGTTTTGTGACGTCATTTATTTTTTTGACGTTATGTATTTTGTGACTTAATTAATTTTTGTGACATCATTTATTTTTGTGACGTTATGTATTTTGTGACATCATTTATTTTTGTGACGTTATGTATTTTGTGACGTCATTTATTTTTGTGACGTTATGTATTTTGTGACGTCATTTATTTTTTTGACGTTATGTATTTTGTGACGCCATTTATTTTTGTGACGTTATGTATTTTGTGACGTCATTTATTTTTGTGACGTTATGTTTTTTGTGACGTTATGTATTTTGTGACGTCATTTTTTTTGTGACGTTATGTATTTTGTGACGTTATGTATTTTGTGACGTCATTTATTTTTGTGACGTTATGTATTTTGTAACGTCTTTTTTGTGATGTTATGTATTTTGTGACGTCATTTTTTTGTGGCGTTATGTATTTTGTGACGTCATTTATTTTTGTGACGTTATGTATTTTGTGACGTCAATTATTTTTGTGACGTTATGTATTTTGTGACGTCATTTATTTTTGTGACGTTATGTATTTTGTGACGTAATTAATTTTTATGACGTCATTTATTTTTGTGAAGTTATGTATTTTGTGACTTAATTCATTTTTGTGACGTCATTCATTTTTGTGACGTTATGTATTTTGTGACGTTATGTATTTTGTGACGTTATGTATTTTGTGACGTAATTAATTTTTGTGTCGTCATTTATTTTTGTTACGTTATGTATTTTTGACGTCATTTATTTTTGTGACGTTATGTATTTTGGGACGTCATTTATTTTTGTGACGTTATGTATTTTGTGACGAAATTAATTTTTGTGACGTCATTTATTTTTGTGAAGTTATGTATTTTGTGACTTAATTAATTTTCGTGACGTCATTTATTTTTGTGACGTTATGTATTTTGTGACGTCATTTATTTTTGTGAGGTTTTATATTTTGTGACGTCATTTATTTTTGTGACGTTATGTACTTTGTGACGTAATTAATATTTTGTGACGTCATTTATTTTTGTGACGTTATGTATTTTGTGACGTCTTTTTTTTGTGACGTTATGTATTTTGTGACGTCATTAATTTTTGTGACGTTATGTATTTTGTGACGTCATTTATTTTTGTGACGTTATGTATTTTGTGACGTAATTAATTTTTGTGACGTCATTTATTTTTGTGACGTTATGTATTTTGTGACTTCATTTATTTTTGTGACGTTATGTATTTTGTGACGACATTTTTTTTGTGACGTTGAGTATTTTGTGACGTGATTTATTTTTGTGACGTTATGTATTTTGTGACGTTATGTATTTTGTGACGTTATGTATTTTGTGACGTCATTTATTTTTGTGAGGTTATGTATTTTGTGACGTTATGTATTTTGTGACGTTATGTATTTTGTGACGTAATTAATTTTTTGACGTAATTTATTTTTGTGACGTCATTTATTTTTGTGACGTTATGTATTTTGTGACGTCATTAATTTTTGTGACGTTATGTATTTTGTGACGTCATTTATTTTTGTGACGTTATGTACTTTGTGACGTAATTAATATTTTGTGACGTCATTTATTTTTGTGACGTTATGTATTTTGGGACGTCTTTTTTTTGTGACGTTATGTATTTTGTGACGTCATTTATTTTTGTGACGTTATGTATTTTGTGACGTTATGTATTTTGTGAAGTCATTTATTTTCGTGACGTCATTTATTTTTGTGACTTTTTGTATCTTGTGACGTAATTAATTTTGTGACGTCATTTATTTTTGTGACGTTATGTATTTTGTGACGTCATTTATTTTTGTGACGTTATGTATTTTTTGACGTCATTTATTTTTGTGACGTTATGTATTTTGTGACGTTATGTATTTTGTGACGTTATGTATTTTGTGAAGTCATTTATTTTCGTGACGTTATGTATTTTGTGATGTAATTAATATTTTTTGACGTCATTTATTTTTGTGACGTTATGTATTTTGTGACGTCATTTTTTTGTGACGTTGAGTATTTTGTGACGTCATTTATTTTTGTGACGTTATGTATTTTGTGACGTTATGTATTTTGTGACGTTATGTATTTTGTGACGTCATTTATTTTTGTGACGTTATGTATCTTGTGACGTAATTAATTTTCTGACGTCATTTATTTTTGTGACGTTATGTATTTTGTGACGTCATTAATTTTTTTGACGTTATGTATTTTGTGACGTCATTTATTTTTGTGACGTTATGTATTTTGTGACCTCATTTATTTTTGTGACGTTATATATTTTTGACGTCATTTATTTTTGTGACGTTATGTATTTTGTGACGTTATGTATTTTGTGACGTTATGTATTTTGTGACGTCATTTATTTTTGTGACGTTATGTATTTTGTGATGTAATTAATATTTTTTGACGTCATTTATTTTTGAGACGTTATGTATTTTACGACGTAATTAATATTTTGTGACGTCATTTATTTTTGTGACGTTATGTATTTTGTGATGTCATTTATTTTTGTGACGTTATGTATTTTGTGACGTAATTAATTTTTGTGACATCATTTATTTTTGTGAAGTTATGTATTTTGTGACTTAATTAATTTTTGTGACGTCATTTATTTTTGTGACGTTATGTATTTTGTGACGTCATTTATTTTTGTGACGTTATGTATTTTGTGACGTCATTTATTTTTGTGACGTTATGTATTTTGTGACGTTATGTATTTTGTGACGTTATGTATTTTGTGACGTAATTAATTTTTGTGAAGTTATGTATTTTGTGACTTAATTAATTTTTGTGACGTCATTTATTTTTGTGACGTTATGTATTTTGTGACGTCATTTCTTTTTGTGACGTTTTGTATTTTGTGACGTTATGTATTTTGTGACTTCATTTATTTTTGTGACGTTGAGTATTTTGTGACGTCATTTATTTTTGTGACGTTATGTATTTTGTGACGTCATTTATTTTTGTGACGTTACGTATCCTGTGACGTAATTAATTTTGTGACGTCATTTATTTTTGTGACGTTATGTATTTTGTGACGTCATTAATTTTTTTGACGTTATGTATTTTGTGACGTCATTTATTTTTGTGACGTTATGTATTTTGTGACGTTATGTATTTTGTGACGTAATTAATTTTTGTGTCGTCATTTATTTTTGTGAAGTTATGTATTTTGTGACTTAGTTAATTTTTGTGACTTCATTTATTTTTGTGACGTTATGTATTTTGTGACGTCATTTATTTTTGTGACGTTTTGTATTTTGTGACGTCATTTATTTTTGTGACGTTATGTATTTTGTGACGTGATTAATATTTTGTGACGTCATTTATTTTTTTGACGTTATGTATTTTGTGACGTCTTTTTTTGTGACGTTGAGTATTTTGTGACGTCATTTATTTTTGTGACGTTATGTATTTTGTGACGTTATGTATTTTGTGACGTTATGTATTTTGTGACGTAATTAATTTTTTGACGTAATTTATTTTTGTGACGTTATGTATTTTGTGACGTCATTTTTTTGTGACGTTGAGTATTTTGTGACGTCATTTATTTTTGTGACGTTATGTATTTTGTGACGTTATGTATTTTGTGACGTTATGTATTTTGTGACGTAATTAATTTTTTGACGTAATTTATTTTTGTGACGTCATTTATTTTTGTGACGTTATGTATTTTGTGACGTCATTAATTTTTGTGACGTTATGTATTTTGTGACGTCATTTATTTTTGTGACGTTATGTATTTTGTGACGTAATTAATTTTTGTGACGTCATTTATTTTTGTGACGTTATGTATTTTGTGACGTCATTTATTTTTGTGACGTTATGTATTTTTTGACGTCATTTATTTTTGTGACGTTATGTATTTTGTGACGTTATGTATTTTGTGACGTTATGTATTTTGTGACGTTATGTATTTTGTGACGTTATGTATTTTGTGACGTAATTAATTTTTGTGACATCATTTATTTTTGTGAAGTTATGTATTTTGTGACTTAATTAATTTTTGTGACGTCATTTATTTTTGTGACGTTATGTATTTTGTGACGTCATTTATTTTTGTGACGTTATGTATTTTGTGACGTCATTTATTTTTGTGACGTTATGTATTTTGTGACGTTATGTATTTTGTGACGTTATGTATTTTGTGACGTAATTAATTTTTGTGAAGTTATGTATTTTGTGACGTTTTGTATTTTGTGACGTCATTTATTTTTGTGACGTTATGTATTTTGTGACGTCATTTATTTTTATGACGTTATGTATTTTGTGACGTCATTTTTTTGACGTTATGTATTTTGTGACGTTATGTATTTTGTGACGTAATTAATTTTTGTGACATCATTTATTTTTGTGAAGTTATGTATTTTGTGACTTAATTAATTTTTGTGACGTCATTTATTTTTGTGACGTTATGTATTTTGTGACGTCATTTATTTTTGTGACGTTATGTATTTTGTGACGTCATTTATTTTTGTGACGTTATGTATTTTGTGACGTTATGTATTTTGTGACGTTATGTATTTTGTGACGTAATTAATTTTTGTGAAGTTATGTATTTTGTGACTTAATTAATTTTTGTGACGTCATTTATTTTTGTGACGTTATGTATTTTGTGACGTCATTTCTTTTTGTGACGTTTTGTATTTTGTGACGTTATGTATTTTGTGACTTCATTTATTTTTAGACGTTATGTATTTTGTGACGTCATTTATTTTTGTGACGTTGAGTATTTTGTGACGTCATTTATTTTTGTGACGTTATGTATTTTGTGACGTCATTTATTTTTGTGACGTTATGTATCTTGTGACGTAATTAATTTTGTGACGTCATTTATTTTTGTGACGTTATGTATTTTGTGACGTCATTAATTTTTTTGACGTTATGTATTTTGTGACGTCATTTATTTTTGTGACGTCATGTATTTTGTGACGTTATGTATTTTGTGACGTTATGTATTTTGTGACGTAATTAATTTTTGTGTCGTCATTTATTTTTGTGAAGTTATGTATTTTGTGACTTAGTTAATTTTTGTGACTTCATTTATTTTTGTGACGTTATGTATTTTGTGACGTCATTTATTTTTGTGACGTTTTGTATTTTGTGACGTCATTTATTTTTGTGACGTTATGTATTTTGTGACGTGATTAATATTTTGTGACGTCATTTATTTTTTTGACGTTATGTATTTTGTGACGTCTTTTTTTGTGACGTTATGTATTTTGTGACGTCATTTTTTTGTGACGTTATGTATTTTGTGACGTAATTAATTTTTGTGACGTCATTTATTTTTGTGACGTTATGTATTTTGTGACTTCATTTATTTTTGTGACGTTATGTATTTTGTGACGTCATTTTTTTTGTGACGTTGAGTATTTTGTGACGTCATTTATTTTTGTGACGTTATGTATTTTGTGACGTTATGTATTTTGTGACGTTATGTATTTTGTGACGTAATTAATTTTTTGACGTAATTTATTTTTGTGACGTCATTTATTTTTGTGACGTTATGTATTTTGTGACGTCATTAATTTTTGTGACGTTATGTATTTTGTGACGTCATTTATTTTTGTGACGTTATGTATTTTGTGACGTAATTAATTTTTGTGACGTCATTTATTTTTGTGACGTTATGTATTTTGTGACTTCATTTATTTTTGTGACGTTATGTATTTTGTGACGTCATTTTTTTGTGACGTTGAGTATTTTGTGACGTCATTTATTTTTGTGACGTTATGTATTTTGTGACGTTATGTATTTTGTGACGTTATGTATTTTGTGACGTCATTTATTTTTGTGACGTTATGTATCTTGTGACGTAATTAATTTTGTGACGTCATTTATTTTTGTGACGTTATGTATTTTGTGACGTCATTAATTTTTTTGACGTTATGTATTTTGTGACGTCATTTATTTTTGTGACGTTATGTATTTTGTGACGTCATTTATTTTTGTGACGTTATGTATTTTTTGACGTCATTTATTTTTGTGACGTTATGTATTTTGTGACGTTATGTATTTTGTGACGTTATGTATTTTGTGACGTCATTTATTTTTTTGACGTTATGTATTTTGTGATGTAATTAATATTTTTTGACGTCATTTATTTTTGTGACGTTATGTATTTTGTGACGTAATTAATTTTTGTGACATCATTTATTTTTGTGAAGTTATGTATTTTGTGACTTAATTAATTTTTGTGACGTCATTTATTTTTGTGACGTTATGTATTTTGTGACGTCATTTATTTTTGTGACGTTATGTATTTTGTGACGTCATTTATTTTTGTGACGTTATGTATTTTGTGACTTAATTAATTTTTGTGACGTCATTTATTTTTGTGACGTTATGTATTTTTTGACGTCATTTATTTTTGTGCCGTTTTGTATTTTGTGACGTCATTTATTTTTGTGACGTTATGTATTTTGTGACGTGAATAATATTTTGTGACGTCATTTATTTTTTTGACGTTATGTATTTTGTGACGTCTTTTTTTGTGACGTTATGTATTTTGTGACGTCATTTTTTTGTGACGTTATGTATTTTGTGACGTAATTTTTTTTGTGACGTTATGTATTTTGTGACGTCATTTTTTTTGTGACGTTATGTATTTTGTGACGTTATGTATTTTGTGACGTCATTTATTTTTGTGACGATATGTATTTTGTGACGTTATGTATTTTGTGACGTCATTAATTTTTGTGACGTTATGTATTTTGTGACGTCATTTATTTTTGTGACGTTATGTATTTTGTGACTTCATTTATTTTTGTTACGTTATGTATTTTGTGACGTCATTTATTTTTGTGACGTTATGTATTTTGTGACGTCATTTATTTTTGTGATGTTATGTATTTTGTGACGTTATATATTTTGTGACGTCATTTATTTTTGTGACGTTATGTATTTTGTGACGTAATTAATTTTTTGACGTAATTAATTTTTGTGATGTCATTTATTTTTGTGACGTTATGTATTTTGTGACGTCATTAATTTTTGTGACGTTATGTATTTTTTGACGTCATTTATTTTTGTGACGTTATGTATTTTGTGACGTAATTAATTTTTGTGACGTCATTTATTTTTGTGACGTTATGTATTTTGTGACTTCATTTATTTTTGTGACGTTATGTATTTTGTGACATCATTTATTTTTGTGACGTTGAGTATTTTGTGACGTCATTTATTTTTGTGACGTTATGTATTTTGTGACGTTATGTATTTTGTGACGTCATTTATTTTTGTGACGTTATGTATCATGTGACGTAATTAATTTTGTGACGTCATTTATTTTTGTGACGTTATGTATTTTGTGACGTCATTAATTTTTTTGACGTTATGTATTTTGTGACGTCATTTATTTTTGTGACGTAATGTATTTTGTGACGTCATTTATTTTTGTGACGTTATGTATTTTTTGACGTCATTTATTTTTGTGACGTTATGTATTTTGTGCCGTTATGTATTTTGTGACGTTATGTATTTTATGACGTCATTTATTTTTGTGACGTTTTGTATTTTGTGATGTAATTAATATTTTGTGACGTCAATAATTTTTGTGACGTTATGTATTTTGTGACGTAATTAATATTTTGTGACGTCATTTATTTTTGTGACGTTATGTATTTTTTGACGTCTTTTTTTGTGACGTTATGTATTTTGTGACGTCATTTTTTGTGACGTTATGTATTTTGTGACGTCATTTATTTTTGTGACGTTATGTATTTTGTGACGTAATTAATTTTTGTGACGTCATTTATTTTTGTGACGTTATGTATTTTCTGACGTCATTTATTTTTGTGACGTTATGTATTTTGTGACAACATTTATTTTTGTGACGTTATGTATTTTGTGACGCCATTTATTTTTGTGACGTTATGTATTTTGTGACGTCATTTATTTTTGTGACGTTATGTATTTTGTGACTTCATTTATTTTTGTGACGTTATGTATTTTGTGACGTCATTTTTTTGTGACGTTGAGTATTTTGTGACGTCATTTATTTTTGTGACGTTATGTATTTTGTGACGTTATGTATATTGTGACGTTATGTATTTTGTGACGTCATTTATTTTTGTGACGTTATGTATCTTGTGACGTAATTAATTTTGTGACGTCATTTATTTTTGTGACGTTATGTATTTTGTGACGTCATTAATTTTTTTGACGTTATGTATTTTGTGACGTCATTTATTTTTGTGACGTTATGTATTTTTTGACGTCATTTATTTTTGTGACGTTATGTATTTTTTGACGTCATTTATTATTGTGACGTTATGTATTTTGTGACGTTATGTATTTTGTGACGTTATGTATTTTGTGACGTTATGTATTTTGTGACGTAATTAATTTTTGTGACATCATTTATTTTTGTGAAGTTATGTATTTTGTGACTTAATTAATTTTTGTGACGTCATTTATTTTTGTGACGTTATGTATTTTGTGACGTCATTTTTTTGTGACGTTGAGTATTTTGTGACGTCATTTATTTTTGTGACGTTATGTATTTTGTGACGTTATGTCTTTTGTGACGTTATGTATTTTGTGACGTCATTTATTTTTGTGACGTTATGTATCTTGTGACGTTATGTATTTTGTGACGTTATGTATTTTGTGACGTTATGTATTTTGTGACGTCATTTATTTTTGTGACGTTATGTATTTTGTGATGTAATTAATATTTTTTGACGTCATTTATTTTTGTGACGTTATGTATTTTACGACGTAATTAATATTTTGTGACGTCATTTATTTTTGTGGCGTTATGTATTTTGTGATGTCATTTATTTTTGTGACGTTATGTATTTTGTGACGTCATTTATTTTTGTGACGTTATGTATTTTGTGATGTAATTAATATTTTTTGACGTCATTTATTTTTGTGACGTTATGTATTTTACGACGTAATTAATATTTTGTGACGTCATTTATTTTTGTGACGTTATGTATTTTGTGATGTCATTTATTTTTGTGACGTTATGTATTTTGTGACGTAATTAATTTTTGTGACATCATTTATTTTTGTGAAGTTATGTATTTTGTGACTTAATTAATTTTTGTGACGTCATTTATTTTTGTGACGTTATGTATTTTGTGACGTCATTTATTTTTGTGACGTTATGTATTTTGTGACGTCATTTATTTTTGTGACGTTATGTATTTTGTGACGTTATGTATTTTGTGACGTTATGTATTTTGTGACGTAATTAATTTTTGTGAAGTTATGTATTTTGTGACTTAATTAATTTTTGTGACGTCATTTATTTTTGTGACGTTATGTATTTTGTGACGTCATTTATTTTTGTGCCGTTTTGTATTTTGTGACGTCATTTATTTTTGTGACGTTATGTATTTTGTGACGTGATTCATATTTTGTGACGTCATTTATTTTTTTGACGTTATGTATTTTGTGACGTCTTTTTTTGTGACGTTATGTATTTTGTGACGTCATTTTTTTGTGACGTTATGTATTTTGTGACGTAATTTTTTTTGTGACGTTATGTATTTTGTGACGTCATTTTTTTTGTGACGTTATGTATTTTGTGACGTTATGTATTTTGTGACGTCATTTATTTTTGTGACGATATGTATTTTGTGACGTTATGTATTTTGTGACGTCATTAATTTTTTTGACGTTATGTATTTTGTGACGTCATTTATTTTTGTGACGTTATATGTTTTGTGACTTAATTAAATTTTTTGACGTCATTTATTTTTGTGACGTTATGTATTTTGTGACTTAATTTATTTTTGTTACGTTATGTATTTTGTGACGTCATTTATTTTTGTGACGTTATGTATTTTGTGACGTCATTTATTTTTGTGATGTTATGTATTTTGTGACGTTATATATTTTGTGACGTCATTTATTTTAGTGACGTTATGTATTTTGTGACGTAATTAATTTTTTGACGTAATTAATTTTTGTGATGTCATTTATTTTTGTGACGTTATGTATTTTGTGACGTCATTAATTTTTGTGTCGTTATGTATTTTTTGACGTCATTTATTTTTGTGACGTTATGTATTTTGTGACGTAATTAATTTTTGTGACGTCATTTATTTTTGTGACGTTATGTATTTTGTGACTTCATTTATTTTTGTGACGTTATGTATTTTGTGACGTCATTTATTTTTGTGACGTTGAGTATTTTGTGACGTCATTTATTTTTGTGACGTTATGTATTTTGTGACGTTATGTATTTTGTGACGTCATTTATTTTTGTGACGTTATGTATCTTGTGACGTAATTAATTTTGTGACGTCATTTATTTTTGTGACGTTATGTATTTTGTGACGTCATTAATTTTTTTGACGTTATGTATTTTGTGACGTCATTTATTTTTGTGACGTTATGTATTTTGTGACGTAATTAATTTTTGTGACGTCATTTATTTTTGTGACGTTATGTATTTTGTGACGTCATTTATTTTTGTGACGTTATGTATTTTGTGACAACATTTATTTTTGTGACGTTATGTATTTTATGACGCCATTTATTTTTGTGACGTTATGTATTTTGTGACGTCATTTATTTTTGTGACGTTATGTATTTTGTGACTTCATTTATTTTTGTGACGTTATGTATTTTGTGACGTCATATTTTTGTGACGTTGAGTATTTTGTGACGTCATTTATTTTTGTGACGTTATGTATTTTGTGACGTTATGTATTTTGTGACGTTATGTATTTTGTGACGTCATTTATTTTTGTGACGTTATGTATCTTGTGACGTAATTAATTTTGTGACGTCATTTATTTTTGTGACGTTATGTATTTTGTGACGTCATTAATTTTTTTGACGTTATGTATTTTGTGACGTCATTTATTTTTGTGACGTTATGTATTTTGTGACGTCATTTATTTTTGTGACGTTATGTATTTTTTGACGTCATTTATTTTTGTGACGTTATGTATTTTGTGACGTTATGTATTTTGTGACGTTATGTATTTTGTGACGTTATGTATTTTGTGACGTAATTAATTTTTGTGACATCATTTATTTTTGTGAAGTTATGTATTTTGTGACTTAATTAATTTTTGTGACGTCATTTATTTTTGTGACGTTATGTATTTTGTGACGTCATTTATTTTTGTGACGTTATGTATTTTGTGACGTTATGTATTTTGTGACGTCATTTATTTTTGTGACGTTATGTATCTTGTGACGTAATTAATTTTGTGACGTCATTTATTTTTGTGACGTTATGTATTTTGTGACGTCATTAATTTTTTTGACGTTATGTATTTTGTGACGTCATTTATTTTTGTGACGTTATGTATTTTGTGACGTCATTTATTTTTGTGACGTTATGTATTTTTTGACGTCATTTATTTTTGTGACGTTATGTATTTTGTGACGTTATGTATTTTGTGACGTTATGTATTTTGTGACGTCATTTATTTTTGTGACGTTATGTATTTTGTGATGTAATTAATATTTTTTGACGTCATTTATTTTTGTGACGTTATGTATTTTACGACGTAATTAATATTTTGTGACGTCATTTATTTTTGTGACGTTATGTATTTTGTGATGTCATTTATTTTTGTGACGTTATGTATTTTGTGACGTAATTAATTTTTGTGACATCATTTATTTTTGTAAAGTTATGTATTTTGTGACTTAATTAATTTTTGTGACGTCATTTATTTTTGTGACGTCATTTATTTTTGTGACGTTATGTATTTTGTGACGTCATTTATTTTTGTGACGTTATGTATTTTGTGACGTCATTTATTTTTGTGACGTTATGTATTTTGTGACGTTATGTATTTTGTGACGTTATGTATTTTGTGACGTAATTAATTTTTGTGAAGTTATGTATTTTGTGACTTAATTAATTTTTGTGACGTCATTTATTTTTGTGACGTTATGTATTTTGTGACGTCATTTATTTTTGTGCCGTTTTGTATTTTGTGTCGTCATTTATTTTTGTGACGTTATGTATTTTGTGACGTGATTAATATTTTGTGACGTCATTAATTTTTTTGACGTTATGTATTTTGTGACGTCTTTTTTTGTGACGTTATGTATTTTGTGACGTCATTTTTTTGTGACGTTATGTATTTTGTGACGTAATTTTTTTTGTGACGTTATGTATTTTGTGACGTCATTTTTTTGTGACGTTATGTATTTTGTGACGTTATGTATTTTGTGACGTCATTTATTTTTGTGACGATATGTATTTTGTGACGTTATGTATTTTGTGACGTCATTAATTTTTGTGACGTTATGTATTTTGTGACGTCATTTATTTTTGTGACGTTATATGTTTTGTGACTTAATTAAATTTTTTGACGTCATTTATTTTTGTGACGTTATGTATTTTGTGACTTCATTTATTTTTGTTACGTTATGTATTTTGTGACGTCATTTATTTTTGTGACGTTATGTATTTTGTGACGTCATTTATTTTTGTGATGTTATATATTTTGTGACGTTATATATTTTGTGACGTCATTTATTTTTGTGACGTTATGTATTTTGTGACGTAATTAATTTTTTGACGTAATTAATTTTTGTGATGTCATTTATTTTTGTGACGTTATGTATTTTGTGACGTCATTAATTTTTGTGACGTTATGTATTTTTTGACGTCATTTATTTTTGTGACGTTATGTATTTTGTGACGTAATTAATTTTTGTGACGTCATTTATTTTTGTGACGTTATGTATTTTGTGACTTCATTTATTTTTGTGACGTTATGTATTTTGTGACGTCATTTATTTTTGTGACGTTGAGTATTTTGTGACGTCATTTATTTTTGTGACGTTATGTATTTTGTGACGTTATGTATTTTGTGACGTCATTTATTTTTGTGACGTTATGTATCTTGTGACGTAATTAATTTTGTGACGTCATTTATTTTTGTGACGTTATGTATTTTGTGACGTCATTAATTTTTTTGACGTTATGTATTTTGTGACGTCATTTATTTTTGTGACGTTATGTATTTTGTGACGTCATTTATTTTTGTGACGTTATGTATTTTTTGACGTCATTTATTTTTGTGACGTTATGTATTTTGTGCCGTTATGGATTTTGTGACGTTATGTATTTTATGACGTCATTTATTTTTGTGACGTTATGTATTTTGTGATGTAATTAATATTTTGTGACGTCATTTATTTTTGTGACGTTATGTATTTTGTGACGTAATTAATATTTTGTGACGTCATTTATTTTTGTGACGTTATGTATTTTGTGACGTCTTTTTTTGTGACGTTATGTATTTTGTGACGTCATTTATTTTTGTGACGTTATGTATTTTGTGACGTAATTAATTTTTGTGACGTCATTTATTTTTGTGACGTTATGTATTTTGTGACGTCATTTATTTTTGTGACGTTATGTATTTTGTGACGTCATTTATTTTTTTGACGTTATGTATTTTGTGACGCCATTTATTTTTGTGACGTTATGTATTTTGTGACGTTATGTATTTTGTGACGTTATGTATTTTGTGACGTAATTTATTTTTGTGACGTTATGTATTTTGTGACTTAATTAATTTTTGTGACGTCATTTATTTTTGTGACGTTACGTATTTTGTGACGTCATTTATTTTTGTGACGTTACGTATTTTGTGACGCCATTTATTTTTGTGACGTTATGTATTTTGTGACGTTATGTATTTTGTGACGTAATTTTTTTTTGTGACGTTATGTATTTTGTGACTTAATTAATTTTTGTGACGTCATTTATTTTTGTGACGTTATGTATTTTGTGACGTTATGTATTTTGTGACGTCATTTATTTTTGTGCCGTTTTGTATTTTGTGACGTCATTTATTTTTGTGACGTTATGTATTTTGTGACGTGATTAATATTTTGTGACGTCATTTATTTTTTTGACGTTATGTATTTTGTGACGTCTTTTTTTGTGACGTTATGTATTTTGTGACGTCATTTTTTTGTGACGTTATGTATTTTGTGACGTAATTTTTTTTGTGACGTTATGTATTTTGTGACGTCATTTTTTTGTGACGTTATGTATTTTGTGACGTTATGTATTTTGTGACGTCAATTATTTTTGTGACGATATGTATTTTGTGACGTTATGTATTTTGTGACGTCATTAATTTTTGTGACGTTATGTATTTTGTGACGTCATTTATTTTTGTGACGTTATATGTTTTGTGACTTAATTAAATTTTTTGACGTCATTTATTTTTGTGACGTTATGTATTTTGTGACTTCATTTATTTTTGTTACGTTATGTATTTTGTGACGTCATTTATTTTTGTGACGTTATGTATTTTGTGACGTCATTTATTTTTGTGATGTTATGTATTTTGTGACGTTATATATTTTGTGACGTCATTTATTTTTGTGACGTTATGTATTTTGTGACGTAATTAATTTTTTGACGTAATTAATTTTTGTGATGTCATTTATTTTTGTGACGTTATGTATTTTGTGACGTCATTAATTTTTGTGACGTTATGTATTTTTTGACGTCATTTATTTTTGTGACGTTATGTATTTTGTGACGTAATTAATTTTTGTGACGTCATTTATTTTTGTGACGTTATGTATTTTGTGACTTCATTTATTTTTGTGACGTTATGTATTTTGTGACGTCATTTATTTTTGTGACGTTGAGTATTTTGTGACGTCATTTATTTTTGTGACGTTATGTATTTTGTGACGTTATGTATTTTGTGACGTCATTTATTTTTGTGACGTTATGTATCTTGTGACGTAATTAATTTTGTGACGTCATTTATTTTTGTGACGTTATGTATTTTGTGACGTCATTAATTTTTTTGACGTTATGTATTTTGTGACGTCATTTGTTTTTGTGACGTTATGTATTTTGTGACGTCATTTATTTTTGTGACGTTATGTATTTTTTGACGTCATTTATTTTTGTGACGTTATGTATTTTGTGCCGTTATGTATTTTGTGACGTTATGTATTTTATGACGTCATTTATTTTTGTGACGTTATGTATTTTGTGATGTAATTAATATTTTGTGACGTCATTTATTTTTGTGACGTTATGTATTTTGTGACGTAATTAATATTTTGTGACGTCATTTATTTTTGTGACGTTATGTATTTTGTGACGTTATGTATTTTGTGACGTTATGTATTTTGTGACGTCATTTATTTTTGTGACGTTATGTATTTTGTGATGTAATTAATATTTTTTGACGTCATTTATTTTTGTGACGTTATGTATTTTACGACGTAATTAATATTTTGTGACGTCATTTATTTTTGTGACGTTATGTATTTTGTGATGTCATTTATTTTTGTGACGTTATGTATTTTGTGACGTAATTAATTTTTGTGACATCATTTATTTTTGTAAAGTTATGTATTTTGTGACTTAATTAATTTTTGTGACGTCATTTATTTTTGTGACGTCATTTATTTTTGTGACGTTATGTATTTTGTGACGTCATTTATTTTTGTGACGTTATGTATTTTGTGACGTCATTTATTTTTGTGACGTTATGTATTTTGTGACGTTATGTATTTTGTGACGTTATGTATTTTGTGACGTAATTAATTTTTGTGAAGTTATGTATTTTGTGACTTAATTAATTTTTGTGACGTCATTTATTTTTGTGACGTTATGTATTTTGTGACGTCATTTATTTTTGTGCCGTTTTGTATTTTGTGACGTCATTTATTTTTGTGACGTTATGTATTTTTTGACGTGATTAATATTTTGTGACGTCATTAATTTTTTTGACGTTATGTATTTTGTGACGTCTTTTTTTGTGACGTTATGTATTTTGTGACGTCATTTTTTTGTGACGTTATGTATTTTGTGACGTAATTTTTTTTGTGACGTTATGTATTTTGTGACGTCATTTTTTTGTGACGTTATGTATTTTGTGACGTTATGTATTTTGTGACGTCATTTATTTTTGTGACGATATGTATTTTGTGACGTTATGTATTTTGTGACGTCATTAATTTTTGTGACGTTATGTATTTTGTGACGTCATTTATTTTTGTGACGTTATATGTTTTGTGACTTAATTAAATTTTTTGACGTCATTTATTTTTGTGACGTTATGTATTTTGTGACTTCATTTATTTTTGTTACGTTATGTATTTTGTGACGTCATTTATTTTTGTGACGTTATGTATTTTGTGACGTCATTTATTTTTGTGATGTTATGTATTTTGTGACGTTATATATTTTGTGACGTCATTTATTTTTGTGACGTTATGTATTTTGTGACGTAATTAATTTTTTGACGTAATTAATTTTTGTGATGTCATTTATTTTTGTGACGTTATGTATTTTGTGACGTCATTAATTTTTGTGACGTTATGTATTTTTTGACGTCATTTATTTTTGTGACGTTATGTATTTTGTGACGTAATTAATTTTTGTGACGTCATTTATTTTTGTGACGTTATGTATTTTGTGACTTCATTTATTTTTGTGACATTATGTATTTTGTGACGTCATTTATTTTTGTGACGTTGAGTATTTTGTGACGTCATTTATTTTTGTGACGTTATGTATTTTGTGACGTTATGTATTTTGTGACGTCATTTATTTTTGTGACGTTATGTATCTTGTGACGTAATTAATTTTGTGACGTCATTTATTTTTGTGACGTTATGTATTTTGTGACGTCATTAATTTTTTTGACGTTATGTATTTTGTGACGTCATTTATTTTTGTGACGTTATGTATTTTGTGACGTCATTTATTTTTGTGACGTTATGTATTTTTTGACGTCATTTATTTTTGTGACGTTATGTATTTTGTGCCGTTATGGATTTTGTGACGTTATGTATTTTATGACGTCATTTATTTTTGTGACGTTATGTATTTTGTGATGTAATTAATATTTTGTGACGTCATTTATTTTTGTGACGTTATGTATTTTGTGACGTAATTAATATTTTGTGACGTCATTTATTTTTGTGACGTTATGTATTTTGTGACGTCTTTTTTTGTGACGTTATGTATTTTGTGACGTCATTTATTTTTGTGACGTTATGTATTTTGTGACGTAATTAATTTTTGTGACGTCATTTATTTTTGTGACGTTATGTATTTTGTGACGTCATTTATTTTTGTGACGTTATGTATTTTGTGACGTCATTTATTTTTTTGACGTTATGTATTTTGTGACGCCATTTATTTTTGTGACGTTATGTATTTTGTGACGTTATGTATTTTGTGACGTTATGTATTTTGTGACGTAATTTATTTTTGTGACGTTATGTATTTTGTGACTTAATTAATTTTTGTGACGTCATTTATTTTTGTGACGTTACGTATTTTGTGACGTCATTTATTTTTGTGACGTTACGTATTTTGTGACGCCATTTATTTTTGTGACGTTATGTATTTTGTGACGTTATGTATTTTGTGACGTAATTTTTTTTTGTGACGTTATGTATTTTGTGACTTAATTAATTTTTGTGACGTCATTTATTTTTGTGACGTTATGTATTTTGTGACGTTATGTATTTTGTGACGTCATTTATTTTTGTGCCGTTTTGTATTTTGTGACGTCATTTATTTTTGTGACGTTATGTATTTTGTGACGTGATTAATATTTTGTGACGTCATTTATTTTTTTGACGTTATGTATTTTGTGACGTCTTTTTTTGTGACGTTATGTATTTTGTGACGTCATTTTTTTGTGACGTTATGTATTTTGTGACGTAATTTTTTTTGTGACGTTATGTATTTTGTGACGTCATTTTTTTGTGACGTTATGTATTTTGTGACGTTATGTATTTTGTGACGTCATTTATTTTTGTGACGATATGTATTTTGTGACGTTATGTATTTTGTGACGTCATTAATTTTTGTGACGTTATGTATTTTGTGACGTCATTTATTTTTGTGACGTTATATGTTTTGTGACTTCATTAAATTTTTTGACGTCATTTATTTTTGTGACGTTATGTATTTTGTGACTTCATTTATTTTTGTTACGTTATGTATTTTGTGACGTCATTTATTTTTGTGACGTTATGTATTTTGTGACGTCATTTATTTTTGTGATGTTATGTATTTTGTGACGTTATATATTTTGTGACGTCATTTATTTTTGTGACGTTATGTATTTTGTGACGTAATTAATTTTTTGACGTAATTAATTTTTGTGATGTCATTTATTTTTGTGACGTTATGTATTTTGTGACGTCATTAATTTTTGTGACGTTATGTATTTTTTGACGTCATTTATTTTTGTGACGTTATGTATTTTGTGACGTAATTAATTTTTGTGACGTCATTTATTTTTGTGACGTTATGTATTTTGTGACTTCATTTATTTTTGTGACGTTATGTATTTTGTGACGTCATTTATTTTTGTGACGTTGAGTATTTTGTGACGTCATTTATTTTTGTGACGTTATGTATTTTGTGACGTTATGTATTTTGTGACGTCATTTATTTTTGTGACGTTATGTATCTTGTGACGTAATTAATTTTTTTGACGTTATGTATTTTGTGACGTCATTTGTTTTTGTGACGTTATGTATTTTGTGACGTCATTTATTTTTGTGACGTTATGTATTTTTTGACGTCATTTATTTTTGTGACGTTATGTATTTTGTGCCGTTATGTATTTTGTGACGTTATGTATTTTATGACGTCATTTATTTTTGTGACGTTATGTATTTTGTGATGTAATTAATATTTTGTGACGTCATTTATTTTTGTGACGTTATGTATTTTGTGACGTAATTAATATTTTGTGACGTCATTTATTTTTGTGACGTTATGTATTTTGTGACGTCTTTTTTTGTGACGTTATGTACTTTGTGACGTCATTTATTTTTGTGACGTTATGTATTTTGTGACGTAATTAATTTTTGTGACGTCATTTATTTTTGTGACGTTATGTATTTTGTGACGTCATTTATTTTTGTGACGTTATGTATTTTGTGACGTCATTTATTTTTTTGACGTTATGTATTTTGTGACGCCATTTATTTTTGTGACGTTATGTATTTTGTGACGTTATGTATTTTGTGACGTTATGTATTTTGTGACGTAATTTATTTTTGTGACGTTATGTATTTTGTGACTTAATTAATTTTTGTGACGTCATTTATTTTTGTGACGTTACGTATTTTGTGACGTCATTTATTTTTGTGACGTTACGTATTTTGTGACGCCATTTATTTTTGTGACGTTATGTATTTTGTGACGTTATGTATTTTGTGACGTAATTTTTTTTTGTGACGTTATGTATTTTGTGACTTAATTAATTTTTGTGACGTCATTTATTTTTGTGACGTTATGTATTTTGTGACGTTATGTATTTTGTGACAACATTTATTTTTGTGACGTTATGTATTTTGTGACGTTATTTTTTTTGTGACGTTATGTATTTTGTGACGTCATTTATTTTTGTGACGTTATGTATTTTGTGACGTAATTAATTTTTGTGACGTCATTTATTTTTGTGAAGTTACGTATTTTGTGACTTAATTAATTTTTGTGACGTCTTTTATTTTTGTGACGTTATGTATTTTTGACGTCATTTATTTTTGTGACGTTATGTATTTTGTGACGTCATTTATTTTTGTGACGTTATGTATTTTGTGACGTAATTAATTTTTGTGACGTCATTTATTTTTGTGAAGTTATGTATTTTGTGACTTAATTAATTTTTGTGACGTCATTTATTTTTGTGACGTTATGTATTTTGTGACGTCATTTATTTTTGTGACGTTATGAATTTTGTGACGTCTTTTTTTGTGACGTTATGTATTTTGTGACGTCTTTTTTTGTGACGTTATGTATTTTGTGACGTCATTTTTTGTTACGTTATGTATTTTGTGACGTAATTTTTTTTGTGACGTTATGTATTTTGTGACGTCATTTATTTTTGTGACGTTATGTATTTTGTGACGTTATGTATTTTGTGACGTCATTTATTTTTGTGACGTTATGTATTTTGTGACGTCATTTATTTTTTTGACGTTATGTATTTTGTGACTTAATTAATTTTTGTGACGTCATTTATTTTTGTGACGTTATGTATTTTGTGACATTATTTATTTTTGTGACGTTATGTATTTTGTGACGCCATTTATTTTTGTGACGTTATGTATTTTGTGACGTTATGTATTTTGTGACGTAATTTATTTTTGTGACGTTATGTATTTTGTGACTTAATTAATTTTTGTGACGTCATTTATTTTTGTGACGTTATGTATTTTGTGACGTCATTTATTTTTGTGACGTTATGTATTTTGTGACATCATTTATTTTTGTGACGTTATGTATTTTTTGACGTCATTTATTTTTGTGACGTTATTCATTTTGTGACGTGATTAATATTTTGTGACGTCATTTATTTTTGTGACGTTATGTATTTTGTGACGTAATTAATATTTTGTGACGTCATTTATTTTTGTGACGTTATGTATTTTGTGACGTCATTTATTTTTGTGACGTTATGTATTTTGTGACGTCATTTATGTTTGTGACGTTATGTATTTTGTGACGTCATTTATTTTTTTGAAGTTATGTATTTTATTGACGCCATTTATTTTTGTGACATTATGTATTTTGTGACGTCATTTATTTTTGTGACGTTATGTATTTTGTGACGTTATGTATTTTGTGACGTAATTAATTTTTGTGTCGTCATTTATTTTTGTGACGTTATGTATTTTTGACGTCATTTATTTTTGTGGCGTTATGTATTTTGTGACGAAATTAATTTTTGTGACGTCATTAATTTTTGTGACGTCATTTATTTTTGTGACGTTATGTATTTTGTGACGTCATTTATTTTTGTGACGTTTTGTATTTTGTGACGTCATTTATTTTTGTGACCTTATGTATTTTGTGACGTAATTAATATTTTGTGACGTCATTTATTTTTGTGACGTTATGTATTTTGTGACGTCATTTATTTTTGTGACGATATGTATTTTGTGACGTTATGTATTTTGTGACGTCATTAATTTTTGTGACGTTATGTATTTTGTGACGTCATTTATTTTTGTGACGTTATATGTTTTGTGACTTAATTAAATTTTTTGACGTCATTTATTTTTGTGACGTCTTTTTTTGTGACGTTATGTATTTTGTGACGTCATTTTTTGTGACGTTATATATTTTGTGACGTCATTTATTTTTGTGACGTTATGTATTTTTTGACGTCATTTTTTTGTGACGTTATGTGTTTTGTGACGTCATTTATTTTTTTGACGTTATGTATTTTGTGACTTAATTAATTTTTGTGACGTCATTTATTTTTGTGACGTTATGTATTTTGTGACATTATTTATTTTTGTGACGTTATGTATTTTGTGACGCCATTTATTTTTGTGACGTTATGTATTTTGTGACGTTATGTATTTTGTGACGTAATTTATTTTTGTGACGTTATGTATTTTGTGACTTAATTAATTTTTGTGACGTCATTTATTTTTGTGACGTTATGTATTTTGTGACGTCATTTATTTTTGTGACGTTATGTATTTTGTGACATCATTTATTTTTGTGACGTTATGTATTTTTTGACGTCATTTATTTTTGTGACGTTATGCATTTTGAGAGTGATTAATATTTTGTGACGTCATTTATTTTTGTGACGTTATGTATTTTGTGACGTAATTAATATTTTGTGACGTCATTTATTTTTGTGACGTTATGTATTTTGTGACGTCATTTATTTTTGTGACGTTATGTATTTTGTGACGTCATTTATGTTTGTGACGTTATGTATTTTGTGACGTCATTTATTTTTTTGAAGTTATGTATTTTATTGACGCCATTTATTTTTGTGACATTATGTATTTTGTGACGTCATTTATTTTTGTGACGTTATGTATTTTGTGACGTTATGTATTTTGTGACGTAATTAATTTTTGTGTCGTCATTTATTTTTGTGACGTTATGTATTTTTGACGTCATTTATTTTTGTGGCGTTATGTATTTTGTGACGAAATTAATTTTTGTGACGTCATTAATTTTTGTGACGTCATTTATTTTTGTGACGTTATGTATTTTGTGATGTCATTTATTTTTGTGACGTTTTGTATTTTGTGACGTCATTTATTTTTGTGACCTTATGTATTTTGTGACGTAATTAATATTTTGTGACGTCATTTATTTTTGTGACGTTATGTATTTTGTGACGTCATTTATTTTTGTGACGATATGTATTTTGTGACGTTATGTATTTTGTGACGTCATTAATTTTTGTGACGTTATGTATTTTGTGACGTCATTTATTTGTGTGACGTTATATGTTTTGTGACTTAATTAAATTTTTTGACGTCATTTATTTTTGTGACGTCTTTTTTTGTGACGTTATGTATTTTGTGACGTCATTTTTTGTGACGTTATATATTTTGTGACGTCATTTATTTTTGTGACGTTATGTATTTTTTGACGTCATTTTTTTGTGACGTTATGTGTTTTGTGACGTCATTTATTTTTTTGACGTTATGTATTTTGTGACTTAATTAATTTTTGTGACATCATTTATTTTTGTGACGTTATGTATTTTGTGACATCATTTATTTTTGTGACGTTATGTATTTTGTGACGTCATTTATTTTTGTGACGTTATGTATTTTGTGACGTCATTTATTTTTTTGACGTTATGTATTTTGTGACGCCATTTATTTTTGTGACGTTATGTATTTTGTGACGTCATTTATTTTTGTGACGTTATGTTTTTTGTGACGTTATGTATTTTGTGACGTCATTTATTTTTGTGACGTTATGTATTTTGTGATGTTATGAATTTTGTGACGTCATTTATTTTTGTGACGTTATGTATTTTGTAACGTCTTTTTTGTGATGTTATGTATTTTGTGACGTCATTTTTTTGTGGCGTTATGTATTTTGTGACGTCATTTATTTTTGTGACGTTATGTATTTTGTGACGTCAATTATTTTTGTGACGTTATGTATTTTGTGACGTCATTTATTTTTGTGACGTTATGTATTTTGTGACGTAATTAATTTTTATGACGTCATTTATTTTTGTGAAGTTATGTATTTTGTGACTTAATTCATTTTTGTGACGTCATTCATTTTTGTGACGTTATGTATTTTGTGACGTTATGTATTTTGTGACGTTATGTATTTTGTGACGTAATTAATTTTTGTGTCGTCATTTATTTTTGTTACGTTATGTATTTTTGACGTCATTTATTTTTGTGACGTTATGTATTTTGGGACGTCATTTATTTTTGTGACGTTATGTATTTTGTGACGAAATTAATTTTTGTGACGTCATTTATTTTTGTGAAGTAATGTATTTTGTGACTTAATTAATTTTTGTGACGTCATTTATTTTTGTGACGTTATGTATTTTGTGACGTCATTTATTTTTGTGAGGTTTTATATTTTGTGACGTCATTTATTTTTGTGACGTTATGTACTTTGTGACGTAATTAATATTTTGTGACGTCATTTATTTTTGTGACGTTATGTATTTTGTGACGTCTTTTTTTTGTGACGTTATGTATTTTGTGATGTCATTTATTTTTGTGACGTTATGTATTTTGTTACGTTATGTATTTTGTGACGTCATTTATTTTTGTGACGATATGTATTTTGTGACGTTATGTATTTTGTGACGTCATTAATTTTTGTGACGTTATGTATTTTGTGACGTCATTTATTTTTGTGACGTTATAGGTTTTGTGACTTAATTAAATTTTTTGACGTCATTTATTTTTGTGACGTTATGTATTTTCTGACGTCTTTTTTTTGTGACGTTATGTATTTTGTGACGTCATTTTTTGTGACGTTATATATTTTGTGACGTCATTTTTTTGTGACGTTATGTATTTTGTGACGTGATTTTTTTTGTGACGTTATGTATTTTGTGACGTCATTTATTTTTTTTGACGTTATGTATTTTGTGACTTAATTAATTTTTGTGACGTCATTTATTTTTTTGACGTTATGTATTTTGTGACGTCATTTATTTTTGTGACCTTATGTATTTTGTGACGTAATTAATATTTTGTGACGTCATTTATTTTTGTGACGTTATGTATTTTGTGACGTCATTAATTTTTGTGACGTTATGTATTTTGTGACGTCATTTATTTTTGTGACGTTATATGTTTTGTGACTTAATTAAATTTTTTGACTTCATTTATTTTTGTGACGTCTTTTTTTGTGACGTTATGTATTTTGTGACGTCATTTTTTGTGACGTTATATATTTTGTGACGTCATTTATTTTTGTGACGTTATGTATTTTTTGACGTCATTTTTTTGTGACGTTATGTGTTTTGTGACGTCATTTATTTTTTTGACGTTATGTATTTTGTGACTTAATTAATTTTTGTGACATCATTTATTTTTGTGACGTTATGTATTTTGTGACATCATTTATTTTTGTGACGTTATGTATTTTGTGACGTCATTTATTTTTGTGACGTTATGTATTTTGTGACGTCATTTATTTTTTTGACGTTATGTATTTTGTGACGCCATTTATTTTTGTGACGTTATGTATTTTGTGACGTCATTTATTTTTGTGACGTTATGTTTTTTGTGACGTTATGTATTTTGTGACGTCATTTATTTTTGTGACGTTATGTATTTTGTGACGTTATGTATTTTGTGACGTCACTTATTTTTGTGACGTTATGTATTTTGTAACGTCTTTTTTGTGATGTTATGTATTTTGTGACGTCATTTTTTTGTGGCGTTATGTATTTTGTGACGTCATTTATTTTTGTGACGTTATGTATTTTGTGACGTCAATTATTTTTGTGACGTTATGTATTTTGTGACGTCATTTATTTTTGTGACGTTATGTATTTTGTGACGTTATGTATTTTGTGACGTTATGTATTTTGTGACGTAATTAATTTTTGTGTCGTCATTTATTTTTGTTACGTTATGTATTTTTGACGTCATTTATTTTTGTGACGTTATGTATTTTGGGACGTCATTTATTTTTGTGACGTTATGTATTTTGTGACGAAATTAATTTTTGTGACGTCATTTATTTTTGTGAAGTTATGTATTTTGTGACTTAATTAATTTTTGTGACGTCATTTATTTTTGTGACGTTATGTATTTTGTGACGTCATTTATTTTTGTGAGGTTTTATATTTTGTGACGTCATTTATTTTTGTGACGTTATGTACTTTGTGACGTAATTAATATTTTGTGACGTCATTTATTTTTGTGACGTTATGTATTTTGTGACGTCTTTTTTTTGTGACGTTATGTATTTTGTGACGTCATTTTTTGTGACGTCATGTATTTTGTGACGTAATTTTTTTTGTGACGTTATGTATTTTGTGATGTCATTTATTTTTGTGACGTTATGTATTTTGTTACGTTATGTATTTTGTGACGTCATTTATTTTTGTGACGATATGTATTTTGTGACGTTATGTATTTTGTGACGTCATTAATTTTTGTGACGTTATGTATTTTGTGACGTCATTTATTTTTGTGACGTTATAGGTTTTGTGACTTAATTAAATTTTTTGACGTCATTTATTTTTGTGACGTTATGTATTTTCTGACGTCTTTTTTTTGTGACGTTATGTATTTTGTGACGTCATTTTTTGTGACGTTATATATTTTGTGACGTAATTTTTTTGTGACGTTATGTATTTTGTGACGTGATTTTTTTTGTGACGTTATGTATTTTGTGACGTCATTTATTTTTTTGACGTTATGTATTTTGTGACTTAATTAATTTTTGTGACGTCATTTATTTTTGTGACGTTATGTATTTTGTGACATCATTTATTTTTGTGACGTTATGTATTTTGTGACGTCATTTATTTTTGTGACGTTATGTATTTTGTGACGTCATTTATTTTTTTGACGTTATGTATTTTGTGACGCCATTTATTTTTGTGACGTTATGTATTTTGTGACGTTATGTATTTTGTGACGTAATTTATTTTTGTGACGTTATGTATTTTGTGACTAAATTAATTTTTGTGACGTCATTTATTTTGTGACGTTATGTATTTTGTGACGTCATTTATTTTTGTGACGTTATGTATTTTGTGACGTCATTTATTTTTGAGACGTTATGTATTTTGTGACGTCATTTATTTTTGTGACGTTATGTATTTTGTGACGTCATTTATTTTTGTGACGTTATATATTTTGTGACGTCATTTATTTTTGTGACGTTATGTATTTTGTGACGTCATTTATTTTTGTGACGTTATGTATTTTGTGACGTCATTTATTTTTGTGACGTTATGTATTTTGTGACGTAATTTATTTTTGTGACGTTATGTATTTTGTGACGTCACTTATTTTTGTGACGTTATGTATTTTGTGAGGTTATGTATTTTGTGACGTCATTTATTTTTGTGACGTTATGTATTTTGTGACGTCATTTATTTTTGAGACGTTATGTATTTTGTGACGTAATTAATATTTTTTGACGTCATTTATTTTTGTGACGTTATGTATTTTGTGAGGTCATTTATTTTTGTGACGTTATGTATTTTGTGACGTCATTTATATTTGTGACGTTATGTATTTTGTGACGTAATTTATTTTTGTGACGTTATGTTTTTGTGACGTTATGTATTTTGTGACGTCATTTATTTTTGTGACGTTATGTATTTTGTGACGAAATTAATATTTTGTGACGTCATTTATTTTTGTGACGTTATGTATTTTGTGACGTATTTTTTGTGATGTTATGTATTTTGTGATGTAATTTTTTTTGTGACATTATGTATTTTGTGACCTCATTTATTTTTGTGACGTATGTATTTTGTGACGTCATTTATTTTTGTGACGTTATGTATTTTGTGACGTCATTTATTTTTGTGACGTTATG
The DNA here is from genome assembly GCA_035578135.1 of Flexamia atlantica. Lineage (NCBI taxonomy): Eukaryota > Metazoa > Arthropoda > Insecta > Hemiptera > Cicadellidae > Flexamia > Flexamia atlantica. Next base: position 359,063 of record JAQJVK010000035.1, read on the forward strand.
TATTTTGTGACGTAATTAATTTTTGTGACATCATTTATTTTTGTGAAGTTATGTATTTTGTGACTTAATTAATTTTTGTGACGTCATTAATTTTTGTGACGTTATGTATTTTGTGACGTCATTTATTTTTGTGACGTTTTGTATTTTGTGACGTCTTTTTTTTGTGACGTTATGTATTTTGTGACGTCATTTTTTTGTGACGTTATGTATTTTGTGACGTTATTTTTTTTGTGACGTTATGTATTTTGTGACGTCATTTTTTTGTGACGTTATGTATTTTGTGACGTCATTTATTTTTGTGACGTTATATATTTTGTGACGTCATTTATTTTTGTGACGATATGTATTTTGTGACGTTATGTATTTTGTGACGTCATTAATTTTTGTGACGTTATGTATTTTGTGACGTCATTTATTTTTGTGACGTTATATGTTTTGTGACTTAATTAAATTTTTTGACGTCATTTATTTTTGTGACGTTATGTATTTTGTGACTTCATTTATTTTTGTTACGTTATGTATTTTGTGACGTCATTTATTTTTGTGACGTTATGTATTTTGTGACGTCATTTATTTTTGTGATGTTATGTATTTTGTGACGTTATATATTTTGTGACGTCATTTATTTTTGTGACGTTATGTATTTTGTGACGTAATTAATTTTTTGACGTAATTTATTTTTGTGACGTCATTTATTTTTGTGACGTTATGTATTTTGTGACGTCATTAATTTTTGTGACGTTATGTATTTTGTGACGTCATTTATTTTTGTGACGTTATGTATTTTGTGACGTAATTAATTTTTGTGACGTCATTTTTTTTGTGACGTTATGTATTTTGTGACTTCATTTATTTTTGTGACGTTATGTATTTTGTGACGTCATTTTTTTGTGACGTTGAGTATTTTTTGACGTCATTTATTTTTGTGACGTTATGTATTTTGTGACGTTATGTATTTTGTGACGTTATGTATTTTGTGACGTTATGTATTTTGTGACGTCATTTATTTTGTGACGTTATGTATCTTGTGACGTAATTAATTTTGTGACGTCATTTATTTTTGTGACGTTATGTATTTTGTGACGTCATTAATTTTTTTGACGTTATGTATTTTGTGACGTCATTTATTTTTGTGACGTTATATGTTTTGTGACTTAATTAAATTTTTTGACGTCATTTATTTTTGTGACGTTATGTATTTTGTGACGTAATTAATTTTTTGACGTAATTTATTTTTGTGACGTCATTTATTTTTGTGACGTTATGTATTTTGTGACGTCATTAATTTTTGTGACGTTATGTATTTTGTGACGTCATTTATTTTTGTGACGTTATGTATTTTGTGACGTAATTAATTTTTGTGACGTCATTTTTTTTGTGACGTTATGTATTTTGTGACTTCATTTATTTTTGTGACGTTATGTATTTTGTGACATCATTTATTTTTGTGACGTTATGTATTTTGTGACGTCATTTATTTTTGTGACGTTATGTATTTTGTGACGTCATTTATTTTTTTGACGTTATGTATTTTGTGACGCCATTTATTTTTGTGACGTTATGTATTTTGTGACGTTATGTATTTTGTGACGTAATTTATTTTTGTGACGTTATGTATTTTGTGACTAAATTAATTTTTGTGACGTCATTTATTTTGTGACGTTATGTATTTTGTGACGTCATTTATTTTTGTGACGTTATGTATTTTGTGACGTCATTTATTTTTGAGACGTTATGTATTTTGTGACGTCATTTATTTTTGTGACGTTATGTATTTTGTGACGTCATTTATTTTTGTGACGTTATATATTTTGTGACGTCATTTATTTTTGTGACGTTATGTATTTTGTGACGTCATTTATTTTTGTGACGTTATGTATTTTGTGACGTCATTTATTTTTGTGACGTTATGTATTTTGTGACGTAATTTATTTTTGTGACGTTATGTATTTTGTGACGTCACTTATTTTTGTGACGTTATGTATTTTGTGAGGTTATGTATTTTGTGACGTCATTTATTTTTGTGACGTTATGTATTTTGTGACGTCATTTATTTTTGAGACGTTATGTATTTTGTGACGTAATTAATATTTTTTGACGTCATTTATTTTTGTGACGTTATGTATTTTGTGAGGTCATTTATTTTTGTGACGTTATGTATTTTGTGACGTCATTTATATTTGTGACGTTATGTATTTTGTGACGTAATTTATTTTTGTGACGTTATGTTTTTGTGACGTTATGTATTTTGTGACGTCATTTATTTTTGTGACGTTATGTATTTTGTGACGAAATTAATATTTTGTGACGTCATTTATTTTTGTGACGTTATGTATTTTGTGACGTATTTTTTGTGATGTTATGTATTTTGTGATGTAATTTTTTTTGTGACATTATGTATTTTGTGACCTCATTTATTTTTGTGACGTTATGTATTTTGTGACGTCATTTATTTTTGTGACGTTATGTATTTTGTGACGTCATTTATTTTTGTGACGTTATGTATTTTGTGACGTAATTAATTTTTGTGACATCATTTATTTTTGTGAAGTTATGTATTTTGTGACTTAATTAATTTTTGTGACGTCATTTATTTTTGTGACGTTATGTATTTTGTGACGTCATTTATTTTTGTGACGTTTTGTATTTTGTGACGTCTTTTTTTTGTGACGTTATGTATTTTGTGACGTCATTTTTTTGTGACGTTATGTATTTTGTGACGTTATTTTTTTTGTGACGTTATGTATTTTGTGACGTCATTTTTTTGTGACGTTATGTATTTTGTGACGTCATTTATTTTTGTGACGTTATATATTTTGTGACGTCATTTATTTTTGTGACGATATGTATTTTGTGACGTTATGTATTTTGTGACGTCATTAATTTTTGTGACGTTATGTATTTTGTGACGTCATTTATTTTTGTGACGTTATATGTTTTGTGACTTAATTAAATTTTTTGACGTCATTTATTTTTGTGACGTTATGTATTTTGTGACTTCATTTATTTTTGTTACGTTATGTATTTTGTGACGTCATTTATTTTTGTGACGTTATGTATTTTGTGACGTCATTTATTTTTGTGATGTTATGTATTTTGTGACGTTATATATTTTGTGACGTCATTTATTTTTGTGACGTTATGTATTTTGTGACGTAATTAATTTTTTGACGTAATTTATTTTTGTGACGTCATTTATTTTTGTGACGTTATGTATTTTGTGACGTCATTAATTTTTGTGACGTTATGTATTTTGTGACGTCATTTATTTTTGTGACGTTATGTATTTTGTGACGTAATTAATTTTTGTGACGTCATTTTTTTTTGTGACGTTATGTATTTTGTGACTTCATTTATTTTTGTGACGTTATGTATTTTGTGACGTCATTTTTTTGTGACGTTGAGTATTTTTTGACGTCATTTATTTTTGTGACGTTATGTATTTTGTGACGTTATGTATTTTGTGACGTTATGTATTTTGTGACGTTATGTATTTTGTGACGTCATTTATTTTGTGACGTTATGTATCTTGTGACGTAATTAATTTTGTGACGTCATTTATTTTTGTGACGTTATGTATTTTGTGACGTCATTAATTTTTTTGACGTTATGTATTTTGTGACGTCATTTATTTTTGTGACGTTATGTATTTTGTGACGTCATTTATTTTTGTGACGTTATGTATTTTTTGACGTCATTTATTTTTGTGACGTTATGTATTTTGTGACGTTATGTATTTTGTGACGTCATTAATTTTTGTGACGTTATGTATTTTGTGATGTAATTAATATTTTTTGACGTCATTTATTTTTGTGACGTTATGTATTTTACGACGTAATTAATATTTTGTGACGTCATTTATTTTTGTGACGTTATGTATTTTGTGATGTCATTTATTTTTGTGACGTTATGTATTTTGTGACGTAATTAATTTTTCTGACATCATTAATTTTTGTGAAGTTATGTATTTTGTGACGTCATTTATTTTTGTGACGTTATATATTTTGTGACGTCATTTATTTTTGTGACGATATGTATTTTGTGACGTTATGTATTTTGTGACGTCATTAATTTTTGTGACGTTATGTATTTTGTGACGTCATTTATTTTTGTGACGTTATATGTTTTGTGACTTAATTAAATTTTTTGACGTCATTTATTTTTGTGACGTTATGTATTTTGTGACTTCATTTATTTTTGTTACGTTATGTATTTTGTGACGTTATTTATTTTTGTGACGTTATGTATTTTGTGACGTCATTTATTTTTGTGATGTTATGTATTTTGTGACGTTATATATTTTGTGACGTCATTTATTTTTGTGACGTTATGTATTTTGTGACGTAATTAATTTTTTGACGTAATTTATTTTTGTGACGTCATTTATTTTTGTGACGTTATGTATTTTGTGACGTCATTAATTTTTGTGACGTTATGTATTTTGTGACGTCATTTATTTTTGTGACGTTATGTATTTTGTGACGTAATTAATTTTTGTGACGTCATTTTTTTTTTGTGACGTTATGTATTTTGTGACTTCATTTATTTTTGTGACGTTATGTATTTTGTGACGTCATTTTTTTGTGACGTTGAGTATTTTTTGACGTCATTTATTTTTGTGACGTTATGTATTTTGTGACGTTATGTATTTTGTGACGTTATGTATTTTGTGACGTTATGTATTTTGTGACGTCATTTATTTTGTGACGTTATGTATCTTGTGACGTAATTAATTTTGTGACGTCATTTATTTTTGTGACGTTATGTATTTTGTGACGTCATTAATTTTTTTGACGTTATGTATTTTGTGACGTCATTTATTTTTGTGACGTTATGTATTTTGTGACGTCATTTATTTTTGTGACGTTATGTATTTTTTGACGTCATTTATTTTTGTGACGTTATGTATTTTGTGACGTTATGTATTTTGTGACGTCATTAATTTTTGTGACGTTATGTATTTTGTGATGTAATTAATATTTTTTGACGTCATTTATTTTTGTGACGTTATGTATTTTACGACGTAATTAATATTTTGTGACGTCATTTATTTTTGTGACGTTATGTATTTTGTGATGTCATTTATTTTTGTGACGTTATGTATTTTGTGACGTAATTAATTTTTCTGACATCATTAATTTTTGTGAAGTTATGTATTTTGTGACTTAATTAATTTTTGTGACGTCATTTATTTTTGTGACGTTATGTATTTTGCGACGTCATTTATTTTTGTGACGTTATGTATTTTGTGACGTCATTTATTTTTGTGACGTTATGTATTTTGTGACGTTATGTATTTTGTGACGTAATTAATTTTTGTGAAGTTATGTATTTTGTGACATCATTTATTTTTGTGACGTTTTGTATTTTGTGACGTCATTTATTTTTGTGACGTTATGTATTTTTTGACGTTATGTATTTTGTGACGTTATGTATTTTGTGACGTCATTTATTTTTGTGACGATATGTATTTTGTGACGTTATGTATTTTGTGACGTCATTAATTTTTGTGACGTTATGTATTTTGTGACGTCATTTATTTTTGTGACGTTATATGTTTTGTGAAATAATTAAATTTTTTGACGTCATTTATTTTTGTGACGTTATTTATTTTGTGACTTCATTTATTTTTGTTACGTTATGTATTTTGTGACGTCATTTATTTTTGTGACGTTATGTATTTTGTGACGTCATTTATTTTTGTGATGTTATGTATTTTGTGACGTCATTTTTTTGTGACGTTATGTATTTTGTGACGTTATTTTTTTTGTGACGTTATGTATTTTGTGACGTCATTTTTTTGTGACGTTATGTATTTTGTGACGTCATTTTTTGTGACGTTATGTATTTTGTGACGTTATTTTTTTTGTGACGTTATGTATTTTGTGACGTCATTTTTTTGTGACGTTATGTATTTTGTGACTTAATTAATTTTTGTGACGTCATTTATTTTTGTGACGTTATGTATTTTGTGACGTCATTTATTTTTGTGACGTTTTGTATTTTGTGACGTCTTTTTTTTGTGACGTTTTGTATTTTGTGACGTCTTTTTTTGGTGACGTTATGTATTTTGTGACGTCATTTATTTTTGTGACGTTATATATTTTGTGACGTCATTTATTTTTGTGACGATATGTATTTTGTGACGTTATGTATTTTGTGACGTCATTAATTTTTGTGACGTTATGTATTTTGTGACGTCATTTATTTTTGTGACGTTATATGTTTTGTGACTTAATTAAATTTTTTGACGTCATTTATTTTTGTGACGTTATGTATTTTGTGACTTCATTTATTTTTGTTACGTTATGTATTTTGTGACGTCATTTATTTTTGTGACGTTATGTATTTTGTGACGTCATTTATTTTTGTGATGTTATGTATTTTGTGACGTTATATATTTTGTGACGTCATTTATTTTTGTGACGTTATGTATTTTGTGACGTAATTAATTTTTTGACGTAATTTATTTTTGTGACGTCATTTATTTTTGTGACGTTATGTATTTTGTGACGTCATTAATTTTTGTGACGTTATGTATTTTGTGACGTCATTTATTTTTGTGACGTTATGTATTTTGTGACGTAATTAATTTTTGTGACGTCATTTTTTTTTGTGACGTTATGTATTTTGTGACTTCATTTATTTTTGTGACGTTATGTATTTTGTGACGTCATTTTTTTGTGACGTTGAGTATTTTTTGACGTCATTTATTTTTGTGACGTTATGTATTTTGTGACGTTATGTATTTTGTGACGTTATGTATTTTGTGACGTTATGTATTTTGTGACGTTATGTATTTTGTGACGTCATTTATTTTGTGACGTTATGTATCTTGTGACGTAATTAATTTTGTGACGTCATTTATTTTTGTGACGTTATGTATTTTGTGACGTCATTAATTTTTTTGACGTTATGTATTTTGTGACGTCATTTATTTTTGTGACGTTATGTATTTTGTGACGTCATTTATTTTTGTGACGTTATGTATTTTTTGACGTCATTTATTTTTGTGACGTTATGTATTTTGTGACGTTATGTATTTTGTGACGTCATTAATTTTTGTGACGTTATGTATTTTGTGATGTAATTAATATTTTTTGACGTCATTTATTTTTGTGACGTTATGTATTTTACGACGTAATTAATATTTTGTGACGTCATTTATTTTTGTGACGTTATGTATTTTGTGATGTCATTTATTTTTGTGACGTTATGTATTTTGTGACGTAATTAATTTTTCTGACATCATTAATTTTTGTGAAGTTATGTATTTTGTGACTCAATTAATTTTTGTGACGTTATGTATTTTGTGATGTAATTAATATTTTTTGACGTCATTTATTTTTGTGACGTTATGTATTTTACGACGTAATTAATATTTTGTGACGTCATTTATTTTTGTGACGTTATGTATTTTGTGATGTCATTTATTTTTTTGACGTTATGTATTTTGTGACGTCATTTATTTTTGTGACGTTATGTATCTTGTGACGTAATTAATTTTGTGACGTCATTTATTTTTGTGACGTTATGTATTTTGTGACGTCATTAATTTTTTTGACGTTATGTATTTTGTGACGTCATTTATTTTTGTGACGTTATGTATTTTGTGACGTCATTTATTTTTGTGACGTTATGTATTTTTTGACGTCATTTATTTTTGTGACGTTATGTATTTTGTGACGTTATGTATTTTGTGACGTCATTAATTTTTGTGACGTTATGTATTTTGTGATGTAATTAATATTTTTTGACGTCATTTATTTTTGTGACGTTATGTATTTTACGACGTAATTAATATTTTGTGACGTCATTTATTTTTGTGACGTTATGTATTTTGTGATGTCATTTATTTTTGTGACGTTATGTATTTTGTGACGTAATTAATTTTTCTGACATCATTAATTTTTGTGAAGTTATGTATTTTGTGACTCAATTAATTTTTGTGACGTCATTTATTTTTGTGACGTTATGTATTTTGTGACGTCATTTATTTTTGTGACGTTATGTATTTTGTGACGTAATTAATTTTTGTGACGTCATTTTTTTTTGTGACGTTATGTATTTTGTGACTTCATTTATTTTTGTGACGTTATGTATTTTGTGACATCATTTATTTTTGTGACGTTATGTATTTTGTGACGTCATTTATTTTTGTGACGTTATGTATTTTGTGACGTCATTTATTTTTTTGACGTTATGTATTTTGTGACGCCATTTATTTTTGTGACGTTATGTATTTTGTGACGTTATGTATTTTGTGACGTAATTTATTTTTGTGACGTTATGTATTTTGTGACTAAATTAATTTTTGTGACGTCATTTATTTTGTGACGTTATGTATTTTGTGACGTCATTTATTTTTGTGACGTTATGTATTTTGTGACGTCATTTATTTTTGAGACGTTATGTATTTTGTGACGTCATTTATTTTTGTGACGTTATGTATTTTGTGACGTCATTTATTTTTGTGACGTTATATATTTTGTGACGTCATTTATTTTTGTGACGTTATGTATTTTGTGACGTCATTTATTTTTGTGACGTTATGTATTTTGTGACGTCATTTATTTTTGTGACGTTATGTATTTTGTGACGTAATTTATTTTTGTGACGTTATGTATTTTGTGACGTCACTTATTTTTGTGACGTTATGTATTTTGTGAGGTTATGTATTTTGTGACGTCATTTATTTTTGTGACGTTATGTATTTTGTGACGTCATTTATTTTTGAGACGTTATGTATTTTGTGACGTAATTAATATTTTTTGACGTCATTTATTTTTGTGACGTTATGTATTTTGTGAGGTCATTTATTTTTGTGACGTTATGTATTTTGTGACGTCATTTATATTTGTGACGTTATGTATTTTGTGACGTAATTTATTTTTGTGACGTTATGTTTTTGTGACGTTATGTATTTTGTGACGTCATTTATTTTTGTGACGTTATGTATTTTGTGACGAAATTAATATTTTGTGACGTCATTTATTTTTGTGACGTTATGTATTTTGTGACGTATTTTTTGTGATGTTATGTATTTTGTGATGTAATTTTTTTTGTGACATTATGTATTTTGTGACCTCATTTATTTTTGTGACGTTATGTATTTTGTGACGTCATTTATTTTTGTGACGTTATGTATTTTGTGACGTCATTTATTTTTGTGACGTTATGTATTTTGTGACGTAATTAATTTTTGTGACATCATTTATTTTTGTGAAGTTATGTATTTTGTGACTTAATTAATTTTTGTGACGTCATTTATTTTTGTGACGTTATGTATTTTGTGACGTCATTTATTTTTGTGACGTTTTGTATTTTGTGACGTCTTTTTTTTGTGACGTTATGTATTTTGTGACGTCATTTTTTTGTGACGTTATGTATTTTGTGACGTTATTTTTTTTGTGACGTTATGTATTTTGTGACGTCATTTTTTTGTGACGTTATGTATTTTGTGACGTCATTTATTTTTGTGACGTTATATATTTTGTGACGTCATTTATTTTTGTGACGATATGTATTTTGTGACGTTATGTATTTTGTGACGTCATTAATTTTTGTGACGTTATGTATTTTGTGACGTCATTTATTTTTGTGACGTTATATGTTTTGTGACTTAATTAAATTTTTTGACGTCATTTATTTTTGTGACGTTATGTATTTTGTGACTTCATTTATTTTTGTTACGTTATGTATTTTGTGACGTCATTTATTTTTGTGACGTTATGTATTTTGTGACGTCATTTATTTTTGTGATGTTATGTATTTTGTGACGTTATATATTTTGTGACGTCATTTATTTTTGTGACGTTATGTATTTTGTGACGTAATTAATTTTTTGACGTAATTTATTTTTGTGACGTCATTTATTTTTGTGACGTTATGTATTTTGTGACGTCATTAATTTTTGTGACGTTATGTATTTTGTGTCGTCATTTATTTTTGTGACGTTATGTATTTTGTGACGTAATTAATTTTTGTGACGTCATTTTTTTTTGTGACGTTATGTATTTTGTGACTTCATTTATTTTTGTGACGTTATGTATTTTGTGACGTCATTTTTTTGTGACGTTGAGTATTTTTTGACGTCATTTATTTTTGTGACGTTATGTATTTTGTGACGTTATGTATTTTGTGACGTTATGTATTTTGTGACGTTATGTATTTTGTGACGTCATTTATTTTGTGACGTTATGTATCTTGTGACGTAATTAATTTTGTGACGTCATTTATTTTTGTGACGTTATGTATTTTGTGACGTCATTAATTTTTTTGACGTTATGTATTTTGTGACGTCATTTATTTTTGTGACGTTATGTATTTTGTGACGTCATTTATTTTTGTGACGTTATGTATTTTTTGACGTCATTTATTTTTGTGACGTTATGTATTTTGTGACGTTATGTATTTTGTGACGTCATTAATTTTTGTGACGTTATGTATTTTGTGATTTAATTAATATTTTTTGACGTCATTTATTTTTGTGACGTTATGTATTTTACGACGTAATTAATATTTTGTGACGTCATTTATTTTTGTGACGTTATGTATTTTGTGATGTCATTTATTTTTGTGACGTTATGTATTTTGTGACGTAATTAATTTTTCTGACATCATTAATTTTTGTGAAGTTATGTATTTTGTGACGTCATTTATTTTTGTGACGTTATATATTTTGTGACGTCATTTATTTTTGTGACGATATGTATTTTGTGACGTTATGTATTTTGTGACGTCATTAATTTTTGTGACGTTATGTATTTTGTGACGTCATTTATTTTTGTGACGTTATATGTTTTGTGACTTAATTAAATTTTTTGACGTCATTTATTTTTGTGACGTTATGTATTTTGTGACTTCATTTATTTTTGTTACGTTATGTATTTTGTGACGTCATTTATTTTTGTGACGTTATGTATTTTGTGACGTCATTTATTTTTGTGATGTTATGTATTTTGTGACGTTATATATTTTGTGACGTCATTTATTTTTGTGACGTTATGTATTTTGTGACGTAATTAATTTTTTGACGTAATTTATTTTTGTGACGTCATTTATTTTTGTGACGTTATGTATTTTGTGACGTCATTAATTTTTGTGACGTTATGTATTTTGTGACGTCATTTATTTTTGTGACGTTATGTATTTTGTGACGTAATTAATTTTTGTGACGTCATTTTTTTTTGTGACGTTATGTATTTTGTGACTTCATTTATTTTTGTGACGTTATGTATTTTGTGACGTCATTTTTTTGTGACGTTGAGTATTTTTTGACGTCATTTATTTTTGTGACGTTATGTATTTTGTGACGTTATGTATTTTGTGACGTTATGTATTTTGTGACGTTATGTATTTTGTGACGTCATTTATTTTGTGACGTTATGTATCTTGTGACGTAATTAATTTTGTGACGTCATTTATTTTTGTGACGTTATGTATTTTGTGACGTCATTAATTTTTTTGACGTTATGTATTTTGTGACGTCATTTATTTTTGTGACGTTATGTATTTTGTGACGTCATTTATTTTTGTGACGTTATGTATTTTTTGACGTCATTTATTTTTGTGACGTTATGTATTTTGTGACGTTATGTATTTTGTGACGTCATTAATTTTTGTGACGTTATGTATTTTGTGATGTAATTAATATTTTTTGACGTCATTTATTTTTGTGACGTTATGTATTTTACGACGTAATTAATATTTTGTGACGTCATTTATTTTTGTGACGTTATGTATTTTGTGATGTCATTTATTTTTGTGACGTTATGTATTTTGTGACGTAATTAATTTTTCTGACATCATTAATTTTTGTGAAGTTATGTATTTTGTGACTTAATTAATTTTTGTGACGTCATTTATTTTTGTGACGTTATGTATTTTGCGACGTCATTTATTTTTGTGACGTTATGTATTTTGTGACGTCATTTATTTTTGTGACGTTATGTATTTTGTGACGTTATGTATTTTGTGACGTAATTAATTTTTGTGAAGTTATGTATTTTGTGACATCATTTATTTTTGTGACGTTTTGTATTTTGTGACGTCATTTATTTTTGTGACGTTATGTATTTTGTGACGTTATGTATTTTGTGACGTTATGTATTTTGTGACGTCATTTATTTTTGTGACGATATGTATTTTGTGACGTTATGTATTTTGTGACGTCATTAATTTTTGTGACGTTATGTATTTTGTGACGTCATTTATTTTTGTGACGTTATATGTTTTGTGAAATAATTAAATTTTTTGACGTCATTTATTTTTGTGACGTTATTTATTTTGTGACTTCATTTATTTTTGTTACGTTATGTATTTTGTGACGTCATTTATTTTTGTGACGTTATGTATTTTGTGACGTCATTTATTTTTGTGATGTTATGTATTTTGTGACGTCATTTTTTTGTGACGTTATGTATTTTGTGACGTTATTTTTTTTGTGACGTTATGTATTTTGTGACGTCATTTATTTTTGTGACGTTATGTATTTTTTGACGTCATTTATTTTTGTGACGTTATGTATTTTGTGACGTTATGTATTTTGTGACGTCATTAATTTTTGTGACGTTATGTATTTTGTGATTTAATTAATATTTTTTGACGTCATTTATTTTTGTGACGTTATGTATTTTACGACGTAATTAATATTTTGTGACGTCATTTATTTTTGTGACGTTATGTATTTTGTGATGTCATTTATTTTTGTGACGTTATGTATTTTGTGACGTAATTAATTTTTCTGACATCATTAATTTTTGTGAAGTTATGTATTTTGTGACGTCATTTATTTTTGTGACGTTATATATTTTGTGACGTCATTTATTTTTGTGACGATATGTATTTTGTGACGTTATGTATTTTGTGACGTCATTAATTTTTGTGACGTTATGTATTTTGTGACGTCATTTATTTTTGTGACGTTATATGTTTTGTGACTTAATTAAATTTTTTGACGTCATTTATTTTTGTGACGTTATGTATTTTGTGACTTCATTTATTTTTGTTACGTTATGTATTTTGTGACGTCATTTATTTTTGTGACGTTATGTATTTTGTGACGTCATTTATTTTTGTGATGTTATGTATTTTGTGACGTTATATATTTTGTGACGTCATTTATTTTTGTGACGTTATGTATTTTGTGACGTAATTAATTTTTTGACGTAATTTATTTTTGTGACGTCATTTATTTTTGTGACGTTATGTATTTTGTGACGTCATTAATTTTTGTGACGTTATGTATTTTGTGACGTCATTTATTTTTGTGACGTTATGTATTTTGTGACGTAATTAATTTTTGTGACGTCATTTTTTTTGTGACGTTATGTATTTTGTGACTTCATTTATTTTTGTGACGTTATGTATTTTGTGACGTCATTTTTTTGTGACGTTGAGTATTTTTTGACGTCATTTATTTTTGTGACGTTATGTATTTTGTGACGTTATGTATTTTGTGACGTTATGTATTTTGTGACGTTATGTATTTTGTGACGTCATTTATTTTGTGACGTTATGTATCTTGTGACGTAATTAATTTTGTGACGTCATTTATTTTTGTGACGTTATGTATTTTGTGACGTCATTAATTTTTTTGACGTTATGTATTTTGTGACGTCATTTATTTTTGTGACGTTATGTATTTTGTGACGTCATTTATTTTTGTGACGTTATGTATTTTTTGACGTCATTTATTTTTGTGACGTTATGTATTTTGTGACGTTATGTATTTTGTGACGTCATTAATTTTTGTGACGTTATGTATTTTGTGATGTAATTAATATTTTTTGACGTCATTTATTTTTGTGACGTTATGTATTTTACGACGTAATTAATATTTTGTGACGTCATTTATTTTTGTGACGTTATGTATTTTGTGATGTCATTTATTTTTGTGACGTTATGTATTTTGTGACGTAATTAATTTTTCTGACATCATTAATTTTTGTGAAGTTATGTATTTTGTGACTTAATTAATTTTTGTGACGTCATTTATTTTTGTGACGTTATGTATTTTGCGACGTCATTTATTTTTGTGACGTTATGTATTTTGTGACGTCATTTATTTTTGTGACGTTATGTATTTTGTGACGTTATGTATTTTGTGACGTAATTAATTTTTGTGAAGTTATGTATTTTGTGACATCATTTATTTTTGTGACGTTTTGTATTTTGTGACGTCATTTATTTTTGTGACGTTATGTATTTTGTGACGTTATGTATTTTGTGACGTTATGTATTTTGTGACGTCTTTTATTTTTGTGACGATATGTATTTTGTGACGTTATGTATTTTGTGACGTCATTAATTTTTGTGACGTTATGTATTTTGTGACGTCATTTATTTTTGTGACGTTATATGTTTTGTGAAATAATTAAATTTTTTGACGTCATTTATTTTTGTGACGTTATTTATTTTGTGACTTCATTTATTTTTGTTACGTTATGTATTTTGTGACGTCATTTATTTTTGTGACGTTATGTATTTTGTGACGTCATTTATTTTTGTGATGTTATGTATTTTGTGACGTCATTTTTTTGTGACGTTATGTATTTTGTGACGTTATTTTTTTTGTGACGTTATGTATTTTGTGACGTCATTTTTTTGTGACGTTATGTATTTTGTGACGTCATTTTTTTGTGACGTTATGTATTTTGTGACGTTATTTTTTTTGTGACGTTATGTATTTTGTGACGTCATTTTTTTGTGACGTTATGTATTTTGTGACTTAATTAATTTTTGTGACGTCATTTATTTTTGTGACGTTATGTATTTTGTGACGTCATTTATTTTTGTGACGTTTTGTATTTTGTGACGTCTTTTTTTTGTGACGTTTTGTATTTTGTGACGTCTTTTTTTTGTGACGTTATGTATTTTGTGACGTCATTTATTTTTGTGACGTTATATATTTTGTGACGTCATTTATTTTTGTGACGATATGTATTTTGTGACGTTATGTATTTTGTGACGTCATTAATTTTTGTGACGTTATGTATTTTGTGACGTCATTTATTTTTGTGACGTTATATGTTTTGTGACTTAATTAAATTTTTTGACGTCATTTATTTTTGTGACGTTATGTATTTTGTGACTTCATTTATTTTTGTTACGTTATGTATTTTGTGACGTCATTTATTTTTGTGACGTTATGTATTTTGTGACGTCATTTATTTTTGTGATGTTATGTATTTTGTGACGTTATATATTTTGTGACGTCATTTATTTTTGTGACGTTATGTATTTTGTGACGTAATTAATTTTTTGACGTAATTTATTTTTGTGACGTCATTTATTTTTGTGACGTTATGTATTTTGTGACGTCATTAATTTTTGTGACGTTATGTATTTTGTGACGTCATTTATTTTTGTGACGTTATGTATTTTGTGACGTAATTAATTTTTGTGACGTCATTTTTTTTTGTGACGTTATGTATTTTGTGACTTCATTTATTTTTGTGACGTTATGTATTTTGTGACGTCATTTTTTTGTGACGTTGAGTATTTTTTGACGTCATTTATTTTTGTGACGTTATGTATTTTGTGACGTTATGTATTTTGTGACGTTATGTATTTTGTGACGTTATGTATTTTGTGACGTTATGTATTTTGTGACGTCATTTATTTTGTGACGTTATGTATCTTGTGACGTAATTAATTTTGTGACGTCATTTATTTTTGTGACGTTATGTATTTTGTGACGTCATTAATTTTTTTGACGTTATGTATTTTGTGACGTCATTTATTTTTGTGACGTTATGTATTTTGTGACGTCATTTATTTTTGTGACGTTATGTATTTTTTGACGTCATTTATTTTTGTGACGTTATGTATTTTGTGACGTTATGTATTTTGTG
Organism: Flexamia atlantica; assembly: GCA_035578135.1. Taxonomy (NCBI): domain Eukaryota; kingdom Metazoa; phylum Arthropoda; class Insecta; order Hemiptera; family Cicadellidae; genus Flexamia; species Flexamia atlantica. Next base: position 374,920 of record JAQJVK010000035.1, read on the forward strand.
ACGTCATTAATTTTTGTGACGTTATGTATTTTGTGATGTAATTAATATTTTTTGACGTCATTTATTTTTGTGACGTTATGTATTTTACGACGTAATTAATATTTTGTGACGTCATTTATTTTTGTGACGTTATGTATTTTGTGATGTCATTTATTTTTGTGACGTTATGTATTTTGTGACGTAATTAATTTTTCTGACATCATTAATTTTTGTGAAGTTATGTATTTTGTGACTCAATTAATTTTTGTGACGTCATTTATTTTTGTGACGTTATGTATTTTGCGACGTCATTTATTTTTGTGACGTTATGTATTTTGTGACGTCATTTATTTTTGTGACGTTATGTATTTTGTGACGTTATGTATTTTGTGACGTAATTAATTTTTGTGAAGTTATGTATTTTGTGACATCATTTATTTTTGTGACGTTTTGTATTTTGTGACGTCATTTATTTTTGTGACGTTATGTATTTTGTGACGTTATGTATTTTGTGACGTTATGTATTTTGTGACGTCATTTATTTTTGTGACGATATGTATTTTGTGACGTTATGTATTTTGTGACGTCATTAATTTTTGTGACGTTATGTATTTTGTGACGTCATTTATTTTTGTGACGTTATATGTTTTGTGAAATAATTAAATTTTTTGACGTCATTTATTTTTGTGACGTTATGTATTTTGTGACTTCATTTATTTTTGTTACGTTATGTATTTTGTGACGTCATTTATTTTTGTGACGTTATGTATTTTGTGACGTCATTTATTTTTGTGATGTTATGTATTTTGTGACGTTATATATTTTGTGACGTCATTTATTTTTGTGACGTTATGTATTTTGTGACTTAATTAATTTTTGTGACGTCATTTATTTTTGTGACGTTTTGTATTTTGTGACGTCATTTATTTTTGTGACGTTATGTATTTTGTGACGTGATTAATATTTTGTGACGTCATTTATTTTTTTGACGTTATGTATTTTGTGACTTAATTAATTTTTGTGACGTCATTTATTTTTGTGACGTTATGTATTTTGTGACGTCATTTATTTTTGTGACGTTTTGTATTTTGTGACGTCATTTATTTTTGTGACGTTATGTATTTTGTGACGTGATTAATATTTTGTGACGTCATTTATTTTTTTGACGTTATGTATTTTGTGACGTCTTTTTTTGTGACGTTATGTATTTTGTGACGTCATTTTTTTGTGACGTTATGTATTTTGTGACGTAATTTTTTTTGTGACGTTATGTATTTTGTGACGTCATTTTTTTTGTGACGTTATGTATTTTGTGACGTTATGTATTTTGTGACCTCATTTATTTTTGTGACGATATGTATTTTGTGACGTTATGTATTTTGTGACGTCTATAATTTTTGTGACGTTATGTATTTTGTGACGTCATTTATTTTTGTGACGTTATATGTTTTGTGACTTAATTAAATTTTTTGACGTCATTTATTTTTGTGACGTTATGTATTTTGTGACTTAATTTATTTTTGTTACGTTATGTATTTTGTGACGTCATTTATTTTTGTGACGTTATGTATTTTGTGACGTCATTTATTTTTGTGACGTTATGTATTTTGTGACGTTATATATTTTGTGACGTCATTTATTTTTGTGACGTTATGTATTTTGTGACGTAATTAATTTTTTGACGTAATTAATTTTTGTGATGTCATTTATTTTTGTGACGTTATGTATTTTGTGACGTCATTAATTTTTGTGACGTTATGTATTTTGTGACGTTATTTATTTTTGTGACGTTATGTATTTTGTGACGTAATTAATTTTTGTGACGTCATTTATTTTTGTGACGTTATGTATTTTGTGACTTCATTTATTTTTGTGACGTTATGTATTTTGTGACGTCATTTATTTTTGTGATGTTATGTATTTTGTGACGTTATATATTTTGTGACGTCATTTATTTTTGTGACGTTATGTATTTTGTGACGTAATTAATTTTTTGACGTAATTAATTTTTGTGATGTCATTTATTTTTGTGACGTTATGTATTTTGTGACGTCATTAATTTTTGTGACGTTATGTATTTTGTGACGTCATTTATTTTTGTGACGTTATGTATTTTGTGACGTAATTAATTTTTGTGACGTCATTTATTTTTGTGACGTTATGTATTTTGTGACTTCATTTATTTTTGTGACGTTATGTATTTTGTGACGTCATTTATTTTTGTGACGTTGAGTATTTTGTGACGTCATTTATTTTTGTGACGTTATGTATTTTGTGACGTTATGTATTTTGTGACGTCATTTATTTTTGTGACGTTATGTATCTTGTGACGTAATTAATTTTGTGACGTCATTTATTTTTGTGACGTTATGTATTTTGTGACGTCATTAATTTTTTTGACGTTATGTATTTTGTGACGTCATTTATTTTTGTGACGTTATGTATTTTGTGACGTCATTTATTTTTGTGACGTTATGTATTTTTTGACGTCATTTATTTTTGTGACGTTATGTATTTTGTGACGTTATTTATTTTGTGACGTTATGTATTTTGAGACGTCATTTATTTTTGTGACGTTATGTATTTTGTGATGTAATTAATATTTTGTGACGTCATTTATTTTTGTGACGTTATGTATTTTGTGACGTAATTAATATTTTGTGACGTCATTTATTTTTGTGACGTTATGTATTTTGTGACGTCTTTTTTTGTGACGTTATGTATTTTGTGACGTCTTTTTTTTGTGACGTTATGTATTTTGTGACGTCATTTATTTTTGTTACGTTATGTATTTTGTGACGCCATTTATTTTTGTGACGTTATGTATTTTGTGACGTCATTTATTTTTGTGACGTTATGTATTTTGTGACGTAATTAATTTTTGTGACGCCATTTATTTTTGTGAAGTTATGTATTTTGTGACTTAATTAATTTTTGTGACGTCATTTATTTTTGTGACGTTATGTATTTTGTGACGTCATTTATTTTTGTGACGTTATGTATTTTTTGACGTCATTTATTTTTGTGACGTTTTGTATTTTGTGCCGTTATGTATTTTGTGACGTTATGTATTTTATGACGTCATTTATTTTTGTGACGTTATGTATTTTGTGATGTAATTAATATTTTGTGACGTCATTTATTTTTGTGACGTTATGTATTTTGTGACGTAATTAATATTTTGTGACGTCATTTATTTTTGTGACGTTATGTATTTTGTGACGTCTTTTTTTGTGACGTTATGTATTTTTTGACGTTATGTATTTTGTGACGTCATTTATTTTTGTGACGTTATGTATTTTGTGACGTAATTAATTTTTGTGACGTCATTTATTTTTGTGACGTTATGTATTTTGTGACGTCATTTATTTTTGTGACGTTATGTATTTTGTGACGTCATTTATTTTTTTGACGTTATGTATTTTGTGACGCCATTTATTTTTGTGACGTTATGTATTTTGTGACGTTATGTATTTTGTGACGTTATGTATTTTGTGACGTAATTTATTTTTGTGACGTTATGTATTTTGTGACTTAATTAATTTTTGTGACGTCATTTATTTTTGTGACGTTATGTATTTTGTGACGTCATTTATTTTTGTGACGTTATGTATTTTGTGACGCCATTTATTTTTGTGACGTTATGTATTTTGTGACGTTATGTATTTTGTGACGTAATTTTTTTTTTGTGACGTTATGTATTTTGTGACTTAATTAATTTTTGTGACGTCATTTATTTTTGTGACGTTATGTATTTTGTGACGTTATGTATTTTGTGACAACATTTATTTTTGTGACGTTATGTATTTTGTGACGTTATTTTTTTTGTGACGTTATGTATTTTGTGACGTCATTTATTTTTGTGACGTTATGTATTTTGTGACGTAATTAATTTTTGTGACGTCATTTATTTTTGTGAAGTTACGTATTTTGTGACTTAATTAATTTTTGTGACGTCTTTTATTTTTGTGACGTTATGTATTTTTGACGTCATTTATTTTTGTGACGTTATGTATTATGTGACGTCATTTATTTTTGTGACGTTATGTATTTTGTGACGTAATTAATTTTTGTGACGTCATTTATTTTTGTGAAGTTATGTATTTTGTGACTTAATTAATTTTTGTGACGTCATTTATTTTTGTGACGTTATGTATTTTGAGACGTCATTTATTTTTGTGACGTTATGAATTTTGTGACGTCTTTTTTTGTGACGTTATGTATTTTGTGACGTCTTTTTTTGTGACGTTATGTATTTTGTGACGTCATTTTTTGTTACGTTATGTATTTTGTGACGTAATTTTTTTGTGACGTTATGTATTTTGTGACGTCATTTATTTTTGTGACGTTATGTATTTTGTGACGTTATGTATTTTGTGACGTCATTTATTTTTGTGACGTTATGTATTTTTTGACGTCATTTATTTTTGTGACGTTATGTATTTTGTGACGTCATTTATTTTTTTGACGTTATGTATTTTGTGACTTAATTAATTTTTGTGACGTCATTTATTTTTGTGACGTTATGTATTTTGTGACATTATTTATTTTTGTGACGTTATGTATTTTGTGACGCCATTTATTTTTGTGACGTTATGTATTTTGTGACGTTATGTATTTTGTGACGTCATTTATTTTTGTGACGTTATGTATTTTGTGACGTCATTTATTTTTGTGACGTTATGTATTTTGTGACGTCATTTATTTTTGTGACGTTATGTATTTTGTGACGTCATTTATTTTTTTGACGTTATGTATTTTGTGACTTAATTAATTTTTGTGACGTCATTTATTTTTGTGACGTTATGTATTTTGTGACATTATTTATTTTTGTGACGTTATGCATTTTGTGACGTGATTAATATTTTGTGACGTCATTTATTTTTGTGACGTTATGTATTTTGTGACGTAATTAATATTTTGTGACGTCATTTATTTTTGTGACGTTATGTATTTTGTGACGTCATTTATTTTTGTGACGTTATGTATTTTGTGACGTCATTTATTTTTGTGACGTTATGTATTTTGTGACGTCATTTATTTTTTTGAAGTTATGTATTTTATTGACGCCATTTATTTTTGTGACGTTATGTATTTTGTGACGTCATTTATTTTTGTGACGTTATGTATTTTGTGACGTTATGTATTTTGTGACGTAATTAATTTTTGTGTCGTCATTTATTTTTGTGACGTTATGTATTTTGTGACGTTATGTATTTTGTGACGTCATTTATTTTGTGACGTTATGTATCTTGTGACGTAATTAATTTTGTGACGTCATTTATTTTTGTGACGTTATGTATTTTGTGACGTCATTAATTTTTTTGACGTTATGTATTTTGTGACGTCATTTATTTTTGTGACGTTATGTATTTTGTGACGTCATTTATTTTTGTGACGTTATGTATTTTTTGACGTCATTTATTTTTGTGACGTTATGTATTTTGTGACGTTATGTATTTTGTGACGTCATTTATTTTTGTGACGTTATGTATTTTGTGATGTAATTAATATTTTTTGACGTCATTTATTTTTGTGACGTTATGTATTTTACGACGTAATTAATATTTTGTGACGTCATTTATTTTTGTGACGTTATGTATTTTGTGATGTCATTTATTTTTGTGACGTTATGTATTTTGTGACGTAATTAATTTTTGTGACATCATTTATTTTTGTGAAGTTATGTATTTTGTGACTTAATTAATTTTTGTGACGTCATTTATTTTTGTGACGTTATGTATTTTGCGACGTCATTTATTTTTGTGACGTTATGTATTTTGTGACGTCATTTATTTTTGTGACGTTTTGTATTTTGTGACGTCATTTATTTTTGTGACGTTATGTATTTTGTGACGTTATGTATTTTGTGACGTCATTTATTTTTGTGACGTTATATGTTTTGTGACTTAATTAAATTTTTTGACGTCATTTATTTTTGTGACGTTATGTATTTTGTGACTTCATTTATTTTTGTTACGTTATGTATTTTGTGACGTCATTTATTTTTGTGACGTTATGTATTTTGTGACGTCATTTATTTTTGTGATGTTATGTATTTTTTGACGTTATATATTTTGTGACGTCATTTATTTTTGTGACGTTATGTATTTTGTGACGTCATTAATTTTTGTGACGTTATGTATTTTGTGACGTCATTTTTTTTGTGACGTTATGTATTTTGTGACGTAATTAATTTTTGTGACGTCATACATTTTTGTGACGTTATGTATTTTGTGACTTCATTTATTTTTGTGACGTTATGTATTTTGTGACGTCATTTATTTTTGTGACGTTATGTATCTTGTGACGTAATTAATTTTGTGACGTCATTTATTTTTGTGACGTTATGTATTTTGTGACGTCATTAATTTTTTTGACGTTATGTATTTTGTGACGTCATTTATTTTTGTGACGTTATGTATTTTGTGACGTTATGTATTTTGTGACGTTATGTATTTTGTGACGTAATTAATTTTTGTGTCGTCATTTATTTTTGTGAAGTTATGTATTTTGTGACTTAATTAATTTTTGTGACGTCATTTATTTTTGTGACGTTATGTATTTTGTGACGTCATTTATTTTTGTGACGTTTTGTATTTTGTGACGTCATTTATTTTTGTGACGTTATGTATTTTGTGACGTGATTAATATTTTGTGACGTCATTTATTTTTTTGACGTTATGTATTTTGTGACGTCTTTTTTTGTGACGTTATGTATTTTGTGACGTCATTTTTTTGTGACGTTATGTATTTTGTGACGTAATTTTTTTTGTGACGTTATGTATTTTGTGACGTCATTTTTTTGTGACGTTATGTATTTTGTGACGTTATGTATTTTGTGACGTCATTAATTTTTGTGACGTTATGTATTTTGTGACGTGATTTATTTTTGTGACGTTATATGTTTTGTGACTTAATTAAATTTTTTGACGTCATTTATTTTTGTGACGTTATGTATTTTGTGACTTAATTTATTTTTGTTACGTTATGTATTTTGTGACGTCATTTATTTTTGTGACGTTATGTATTTTGTGACGTCATTTTTTTTGTGATGTTATGTATTTTGTGACGTTATATATTTTGTGACGTCATTTATTTTTGTGACGTTATGTATTTTGATACGTAATTAATTTTTTGACGTAATTAATTTTTGTGATGTCATTTATTTTTGTGACGTTATGTATTTTGTGACGTCATTAATTTTTGTGACGTTATGTATTATGTGACGTCATTTATTTTTGTGACGTTATGTATTTTGTGACGTAATTAATTTTTGTGACGTCATTTATTTTTGTGACGTTATATATTTTGTGACTTCATTTATTTTTGTGACGTTATGTATTTTGTGACGTCATTTATTTTTGTGACGTTGAGTATTTTGTGACGTCATTTATTTTTGTGACGTTATTTATTTTGTGACGTTATGTATTTTGTGACGTCATTTATTTTTGTGACGTTATGTATCTTGTGACGTAATTAATTTTGTGACGTCATTTATTTTTGTGACGTTATGTATTTTGTGACGTCATTAATTTTTTTGACGTTATGTATTTTGTGACGTCATTTATTTTTGTGACGTTATGTATTTTGTGACGTCATTTATTTTTGTGACGTTATGTATTTTTTGACGTCATTTATTTTTGTGACGTTATGTATTTTGTGACGTTATTTATTTTGTGACGTTATGTATTTTGAGACGTCATTTATTTTTGTGACGTTATGTATTTTGTGATGTAATTAATATTTTGTGACGTCATTTATTTTTGTGACGTTATGTATTTTGTGACGTAATTAATATTTTGTGACGTCATTTATTTTTGTGACGTTATGTATTTTGTGACGTCTTTTTTTGTGACGTTATGTATTTTGAGACGTCTTTTTTTGTGACGTTATGTATTTTGTGACGTCATTTATTTTTGTTACGTTATGTATTTTGTGACGCCATTTATTTTTGTACGTTATGTATTTTGTGACGTCATTTATTTTTGTGACGTTATGTATTTTGTGACGTAATTAATTTTTGTTACGCCATTTATTTTTGTGAAGTTATGTATTTTGTGACTTAATTAATTTTTGTGACGTCATTTATTTTTGTGACGTTATGTATTTTGTGACGTCATTTATTTTTGTGACGTTATGTATTTTTTGACGTCATTTATTTTTGTGACGTTATGTATTTTGTGCCGTTATGTATTTTGTGACGTTATGTATTTTATGACGTCATTTATTTTTGTGACGTTATGTATTTTGTGATGTAATTAATATTTTGTGACGTCATTTATTTTTGTGACGTTATGTATTTTGTGACGTAATTAATATTTTGTGACGTCATTTATTTTTGTGACGTTATGTATTTTGTGACGTCTTTTTTTGTGACGTTATGTATTTTGTGACGTCATTTTTTTGTGACGTTATGTATTTTGTGACGTCATTTATTTTTGTGACGTTATGTATTTTGTGACGTAATTAATTTTTGTGACGTCATTTATTTTTGTGACGTTATGTATTTTGTGACGTCATTTATTTTTGTGACGTTATGTATTTTGTGACGTCATTTATTTTTTTGACGTTATGTATTTTGTGACGCCATTTATTTTTGTGACGTTATGTATTTTGTGACGTTATGTATTTTGTGACGTTATGTATTTTGTGACGTAATTTATTTTTGTGACGTTATGTATTTTGTGACTTAATTAATTTTTGTGACGTCATTTATTTTTGTGACGTTATGTATTTTGTGACGTCATTTATTTTTGTGACGTTATGTATTTTGTGACGCCATTTATTTTTGTGACGTTATGTATTTTGTGACGTTATGTATTTTGTGACGTATTTTTTTTTGTGACGTTATGTATTTTGTGACTTAATTAATTTTTGTGACGTCATTTATTTTTGTGACGTTATGTATTTTGTGACGTTATGTATTTTGTGACAACATTTATTTTTGTGACGTTATGTATTTTGTGACGTTATTTTTTTTGTGACGTTATGTATTTTGTGACGTCATTTATTTTTGTGAAGTTACGTAATTTGTGACTTAATTAATTTTTGTGACGTCTTTTATTTTTGTGACGTTATGTATTTTTGACGTCATTTATTTTTGTGACGTTATATATTATGTGACGTCATTTATTTTTGTGACGTTATGTATTTTGTGACGTAATTAATTTTTGTGACGTCATTTATTTTTGTGAAGTTATGTATTTTGTGACTTAATTAATTTTTGTGACGTCATTTATTTTTGTGACGTTATGTATTTTGTGACGTCATTTATTTTTGTGACGTTATGAATTTTGTGACGTCTTTTTTTGTGACGTTATGTATTTTGTGACGTCTTTTTTTGTGACGTTATGTATTTTGTGACGTCATTTTTTGTTACGTTATGTATTTTGTGACGTAATTTTTTTTGTGACGTTATGTATTTTGTGACGTCATTTATTTTTGTGACGTTATGTATTTTGTGACGTTATGTATTTTGTGACGTCATTTATTTTTGTGACGTTATGTATTTTTTGACGTCTTTTTTTGTGACGTTATGTATTTTGTGTCGTCATTTATTTGTGACGTTCTGTATTTTGTGACGTCATTTATTTTTGTGACGTTATGTATTTTGTGACGTCATTTATTTTTGTGACGTTATGTATTTTGTGACGTCATTTATTTTTTTGACGTTATGTATTTTGTGACTTAATTAATTTTTGTGACGTCATTAATTTTTGTGACGTTATGTATTTTGTGACATTATTTATTTTTGTGACGTTATGTATTTTGTGACGCCATTTATTTTTGTGACGTTATGTATTTTGTGACGTTATGTATTTTGTGACGTAATTTATTTTTGTGACGTTATGTATTTTGTGACTTAATTAATTTTTGTGACGTCATTTATTTTTGTGACGTTATGTATTTTGTGACGTCATTTATTTTTGTGACGTTATGTATTTTGTGACATCATTTATTTTTGTGGCGTTATGTATTTTTTGACGTCATTTATTTTTGTGACGTTATGCATTTTGTGACGTGATTAATATTTTGTGACGTCATTTATTTTTGTGACGTTATGTATTTTGTGACGTAATGAATATTTTGTGACGTCATTTATTTTTGTGACGTTATGTATTTTGTGACGTCATTTATTTTTGTGACGTTATGTATTTTGTGACGTCATTTATTTTTGTGACGTTATGTATTTTGTGACGTCATTTATTTTTTTGAAGTTATGTATTTTATTGACGCCATTTATTTTTGTGACGTTATGTATTTTGTGACGTCATTTATTTTTGTGACGTTATGTATTTTGTGACGTTATGTATTTTGTGACGTTATGTATTTTGTGACGTAATTAATTTTTGTGTCGTCATTTATTTTTGTGACGTTATGTATTTTTGACGTCATTTATTTTTGTGACGTTATGTATTTTGTGACGAAATTAATTTTTGTGACGTCATTTATTTTTGTGAAGTTATGTATTTTGTGACTTAATTAATTTTTGTGACGTCATTTATTTTTGTGACGTTATGTATTTTGTGACGTCATTTATTTTTGTGACGTTTTGTATTTTGTGACGTCATTTATTTTTGTGACCTTATGTATTTTGTGACGTAATTAATATTTTGTGACGTCATTTATTTTTGTGACGTTATGTATTTTGTGACGTCATTTATTTTTGTGACGATATGTATTTTGTGACGTTATGTATTTTGTGACGTCATTAATTTTTGTGACGTTATGTATTTTGTGACGTCATTTATTTTTGTGACGTTATATGTTTTGTGACTTAATTAAATTTTTTGACGTCATTTATTTTTGTGACGTTATGTATTTTGTGACGTCTTTTTTTGTGACGTTATGTATTTTGTGACGTCATTTTTTTTTGACGTTATATATTTTGTGACGTCATTTATTTTTGTGACGTTATGTATTTTTTGACGTAATTTTTTTGTGACGTTATGTGTTTTTTGACGTCATTTATTTTTTTGACGTTATGTATTTTGTGACTTAATTAATTTTTGTGACATCATTTATTTTTGTGACGTTATGTATTTTGTGACATCATTTATTTTTGTGACGTTATGTATTTTGTGACGTCATTTATTTTTGTGACGTTATGTATTTTGTGACGTCATTTATTTTTTTGACGTTATGTATTTTGTGACGCCATTTATTTTTGTGACGTTATGTATTTTGTGACGTCATTTATTTTTGTGACGTTATGTTTTTTGTGACGTTATGTATTTTGTGACGTCATTTATTTTTGTGACGTTATGTATTTTGTGACGTTATGTATTTTGTGACGTCATTTATTTTTGTGACCTTATGTATTTTGTGACGTCATTTATTTTTGTGACGTTATGTATTTTGTAACGTCTTTTTTGTGATGTTATGTATTTTGTGACGTCATTTTTTTGTGGCGTTATGTATTTTGTGACGTCATTTATTTTTGTGACGTTATGTATTTTGTGACGTCATTTATTTTTGTGACGTTATGTATTTTGTGACGTCATTTATTTTTGTGACGTTATGTATTTTGTGACGTAATTAATTTTTGTGACGTCATTTATTTTTGTGAAGTTATGTATTTTGTGACTTAATTCATTTTTGTGACGTCGTTCATTTTTGTGACGTTATGTATTTTGTGACGTTATGTATTTTGTGACGTTATGTATTTTGTGACGTTATGTATTTTGTGACGTAATTAATTTTTGTGTCGTCATTTATTTTTGTTACGTTATGTATTTTTGACGTCATTTATTTTTGTGACGTTATGTATTTTGAGACGTCATTTATTTTTGTGACGTTATGTATTTTGTGACGAAATTAATTTTTGTGACGTCATTTATTTTTGTGAATAAAGTATTTTGTGACTTAATTAATTTTTGTGACGTCATTTATTTTTGTGACGTTATGTATTTTGTGACGTCATTTATTTTTGTGAGGTTTTATATTTTGTGACGTCATTTATTTTTGTGACGTTATGTACTTTGTGACGTAATAAATATTTTGTGACGTCATTTATTTTTGTGACGTTATGTATTTTTTGACGTCTTTTTTTTGTGACGTTATGTATTTTGTGACGTCATTTTTTGTGACGTCATGTATTTTGTGACGTAATTTTTTTGCGACGTTATGTATTTTGTGATGTCATTTATTTTTGTGACGTTATGTATTTTGTTACGTTATGTATTTTGTGACGTCATTTATTTTTGTGACGATATGTATTTTGTGACGTTATGTATTTTGTGACGTCATTAATTTTTGTGACGTTATGTATTTTGTGACGTCATTTATTTTTGTGACGTTATATGTTTTGTGACTTAATTAAATTTTTTGACGTCATTTATTTTTGTGACGTTATAAATTTTCTGACGTCTTTTTTTTGTGACGTTATATATTTTGTGACGTCATTTTTTTTGTGACGTTATGTATTTTGTGACGTGATTTTTTTTGTGACGTTATGTATTTTGTGACGTCATTTATTTTTTTGACGTTATGTATTTTGTGACTTAATTAATTTTTGTGACGTCATTTTTTTTGTGACGTTATGTATTTTGTGACATCATTTATTTTTGTGACGTTATGTATTTTGTGACGTCATTTGTTTTTGTGACGTTATGTATTTTGTGACGTCATTTATTTTTTTGACGTTATGTATTTTGTGACGCCATTTTTTTTGTGACGTTATGTATTTTGTGACGTTATGTATTTTGTGACGTAATTTATTTTTGTGACGTTATGTATTTTGTGACTAAATTAATTTTTATGACGTCATTTATTTTGTGACGTTATGTATTTTGTGACGTCATTTATTTTTGTGACGTTATGTATTTTGTGACGTCATTTATTTTTGAGACGTTATGTATTTTGTGACGTCATTTATTTTTGTGACGTTATGTATTTTGTGACGTCATTTATTTTTGTGACGTTATATATTTTGTGACGTCATTTATTTTTGTGACGTTATGTATTTTGTGACGTCATTTATTTTTGTGACGTTATGTATTTTGTGACGACATTTATTTTTGTGACGTTATGTATTTTGTGACGTAATTTATTTTTGTGACGTTATGTATTTTGTGACGTCACTTATTTTTGTGACGTTATGTATTTTGTGAGGTTATGTATTTTGTGACGCCATTTATTTTTGTGACGTTATGTATTTTGTGACGTCATTTATTTTTGTGACGTTATGTATTTTGTGACGTAATTAATATTTTTTGACGTCATTTATTTTTGTGACGTTATGTATTTTATGACGTCATTTATTTTTGTGACGTTATGTATTTTGTGACGTCATTTATATTTGTGACATTATGTATTTTGTGACGTAATTTATTTTTGTGACGTTATGTTTTTGTGACGTTATGTATTTTGTGACGTCATTTATTTTTGTGACGTTATGTATTTTGTGACGAAATTAATATTTTGTGACGTCATTTATTTTTGTGACGTTATGTATTTTGTGACGTATTTTTTGTGATGTTATGTATTTTGTGACATCATTTTTTTTGTGACATTATGTATTTTGTGACCTCATTTATTTTTGTGACGTTATGTATTTTGTGACGTCATTTATTTTTGTGACGTTATGTATTTTGTGACGTCATTTATTTTTGTGACGTTATGTATTTTGTGACGTAATTAATTTTTGTGACATCATTTATTTTTGTGAAGTTATGTATTTTGTGACTTAATTAATTTTTGTGACGTCATTTATTTTTGTGACGTTATGTATTTTGTGACGTCATTTATTTTTGTGACGTTTTGTATTTTGTGACGTCTTTTTTTTGTGACGTTATGTATTTTGTGACGTCATTTTTTTGTGACGTTATGTATTTTGTGACGTTATTTTTTTGTGACGTTATGTATTTTGTGACGTCATTTTTTTGTGACGTTATGTATTTTGAGACGTTATATATTTTGTGACGTCATTTATTTTTGTGACGATATGTATTTTGTGACGTTATGTATTTTGTGACGTCATTAATTTTTGTGACGTTATGTATTTTGTGACGTCATTTATTTTTGTGACGTTATATGTTTTGTGACTTAATTAAATTTTTTGACGTCATTTATTTTTGTGACGTTATGTATTTTGTGACTTCATTTATTTTTGTTACGTTATGTATTTTGTGACGTCATTTATTTTTGTGACGTTATGTATTTTGTGACGTCATTTATTTTTGTGATGTTATGTATTTTGTGACGTTATATATTTTGTGACGTCATTTATTTTTGTGACGTTATGTATTTTGTGACGTAATTAATTTTTTGACGTAATTTATTTTTGTGACGTCATTTATTTTTGTGACGTTATGTATTTTGTGACGTCATTAATTTTTGTGACGTTATGTATTTTGTGACGTCATTTATTTTTGTGACGTTATGTATTTTGTGACGTAATTAATTTTTGTGACGTCATTTATTTTTGTGACGTTATGTATTTTGTGACTTCATTTATTTTTGTGACGTTATGTATTTTGTGACGTCATTTTTTTGTGACGTTGAGTATTTTGTGACGTCATTTATTTTTGTGACGTTATGTATTTTGTGACGTTATGTATTTTGTGACGTTATGTATTTTGTGACGTCATTTATTTTGTGACGTTATGTATCTTGTGACGTAATTAATTTTGTGACGTCATTTATTTTTGTGACGTTATGTATTTTGTGACGTCATTAATTTTTTTGACGTTATGTATTTTGTGACGTCATTTATTTTTGTGACGTTATGTATTTTGTGACGTCATTTATTTTTGTGACGTTATGTATTTTTTGACGTCATTTATTTTTGTGACGTTATGTATTTTGTGACAATATGTATTTTGTGACGTCATTTATTTTTGTGACGTTATGTATTTTGTGATGTAATTAATATTTTTTGACGTCATTTATTTTTGTGACGTTATGTATTTTACGACGTAATTAATATTTTGTGACGTCATTTATTTTTGTGACGTTATGTATTTTGTGATGTCATTTATTTTTGTGACGTTATGTATTTTGTGACGTAATTAATTTTTGTGACATCATTTATTTTTGTGAAGTTATGTATTTTGTGACTTAATTAATTTTTGTGACGTCATTTATTTTTGTGACGTTATGTATTTTGCGACGTCATTTATTTTTGTGACGTTATGTATTTTGTGACGTCATTTATTTTTGTGACGTTATGTATTTTGTGACGTTATGTATTTTGTGACGTTATGTATTTTGTGACGTAATTAATTTTTGTGACGTTATGTATTTTGTGACGTGATTAATATTTTGTGACGTAATTTATTTTTGTGACGTCATTTATTTTTGTGACGTTATGTATTTTGAGACGTCATTAATTTTTGTGACGTTATGTATTTTGTGACGTCATTAATTTTTGTGACGTTATGTATTTTGTGACGTCATTTATTTTTGTGACGTTATATGTTTTGTGACTTAATTAAATTTTTTGACGTAATTTATTTTTGTGACGTTATGTATTTTGTGACTTCATTTATTTTTGTTACGTTATGTATTTTGTGACGTCATTTATTTTTGTGACGTTATGTATTTTGTGACGTCATTTATTTTTGTGAAGTTATGTATTTTGTGACGTTATATATTTTGTGACGTCATTTATTTTTGTGACGTTATGTATTTTGTGACGTAAATAATTTTTTGACGTAATTAATTTTTGTGACGTCATTTATTTTTGTGACGTTATGTATTTTGTGACGTCATTAATTTTTGTGACGTTATGTATTTTGTGACGTCATTTTTTTCTGTGACGTTATGTATTTTGTGACGTAATTAATTTTTGTGACGTCATTCATTTTTGTGACGTTATGTATTTTGTGACTTCATTTATTTTTGTGACGTTATGTATTTTGTGACGTCATTTATTTTTGTGACGTTGAGTATTTTGTGACGTCATTTATTTTTGTGACGTTATGTATTTTGTGACGTCATTTATTTTTGTGACGTTATGTATCTTGTGACGTAATTAATTTTGTGACGTCATTTATTTTTGTGACGTTATGTATTTTGTGACGTCATTAATTTTTTTGACGTTATGTATTTTGTGACGTCATTTATTTTTGTGACGTTATGTATTTTGTGACGTTATGTATTTTGTGACGTTATGTATTTTATGACGTAATTAATTTTTGTGTCGTCATTTATTTTTGTGAAGTTATGTATTTTGTGACTTAATTAATTTTTGTGACGTCATTTATTTTTGTGACGTTATGTATTTTGTGACGTCATTTATTTTTGTGACGTTTTGTATTTTGTGACGTCATTTATTTTTGTGACGTTATGTATTTTGTGACGTGATTAATATTTTGTGACGTCATTTATTTTTTTGACGTTATGTATTTTGTGACGTCTTTTTTTGTGATGTTATGTATTTTGTGACGTCATTTTTTTGTGACGTTATGTATTTTGTGACGTAATTTTTTTTGTGACTTTATGTATTTTGTGACGTCATTTTTTTTGTGACGTTATGTATTTTGTGACGTTATGTATTTTGTGACGTCATTTATTTTTGTGACGATATGTATTTTGTGACGTTATGTATTTTGTGACGTCATTAATTTTTGTGACGTTATGTATTTTGTGACGTCATTTATTTTTGTGACGTTATATGTTTTGTGACTTAATTAAATTTTTTGACGTCATTTATTTTTGTGACGTTATGTATTTTGTGACTTAATTTATTTTTGTTACGTTATGTATTTTGTGACGTCATTTATTTTTGTGACGTTATGTATTTTGTGACGTCATTTATTTTTGTGATGTTATGTATTTTGTGACGTCATTTATTTTTGTGACGTTATGTATTTTGTGACGTAATTAATTTTTTGACGTAATTAATTTTTGTGACGTCATTTATTTTTGTGACGTTATGTATTTTGTGACGTCATTAATTTTTGTGACGTTATATATTTTGTGACGTCATTTATTTTTGTGACGTTATGTATTTTGTGACGTAATTAATTTTTTTGACGTCATTTATTTTTGTGACCTTATGTATTTTGTGACGTCATTTATTTTTGTGACGTTGAGTATTTTGTGACGTCATTTATTTTTGTGACGTTATGTATTTTGTGACGTTATGTATTTTGTGACGTCATTTATTTTTGTGACGTTATGTATTTTGTGACGTCATTTATTTTTGTGACGTTATGTATTTTGTGACGTAATTAATTTTTGTGACGTCATTTATTTTTGTGACGTTATGTATTTTGTGACTTCATTTATTTTTGTGACGTTATGTATTTTGTGACGTCTTTTTTTTGTGACGTTATGTATTTTGTGACGTCATTTTTTTGTGACGTTATGTATTTTGTGACGTAATTTTTTTGTGACGTTATGTATTTTGTGACGTCATTTTTTTGTGACGTTATGTATTTTGTGACGTTATGTATTTTGTGACGTCATTTATTTTTGTGACGATATGTATTTTGTGACGTTATGTATTTTGTGACGTCATTAATTTTTGTGACGTTATGTATTTTGTGACGTCATTTATTTTTGTGACGTTATATGTTTTGTGACTTAATTAAATTTTTTGACGTAATTTATTTTTGTGACGTTATGTATTTTGTGACTTCATTTATTTTTGTTACGTTATGTATTTTGTGACGTCATTTATTTTTGTGACGTTATGTATTTTGTGACGTCATTTATTTTTGTGATGTTATGTATTTTGTGACGTTATATATTTTGTGACGTCATTTATTTTTGTGACGTTATGTATTTTGTGACGTAAATAATTTTTTGACGTAATTAATTTTTGTGACGTCATTTATTTTTGTGACGTTATGTATTTTGTGACGTCATTAATTTTTGTGACGTTATGTATTTTGTGACGTCATTTTTTTCTGTGACGTTATGTATTTTGTGACGTAATTAATTTTTGTGACGTCATTCATTTTTTTGACGTTATGTATTTTGTGACTTCAATTATTTTTGTGACGTTATGTATTTTGTGACGTCATTTATTTTTGTGACGTTGAGTATTTTGTGACGTCATTTATTTTTGTGACGTTATGTATTTTGTGACGTCATTTATTTTTGTGACGTTATGTATCTTGTGACGTAATTAATTTTGTGACGTCATTTATTTTTGTGACGTTATGTATTTTGTGACGTCATTAATTTTTTTGACGTTATGTATTTTGTGACGTCATTTATTTTTGTGACGTTATGTATTTTGCGACGTTATGTATTTTGTGACGTTATGTATTTTGTGACGTAATTAATTTTTGTGTCGTCATTTATTTTTGTGAAGTTATGTATTTTGTGACTTAATTAATTTTTGTGACGTCATTTATTTTTGTGACGTTATGTATTTTGTGACGTCATTTATTTTTGTGACGTTTTGTATTTTGTGACGTCATTTATTTTTGTGACGTTATGTATTTTGTGACGTGATTAATATTTTGTGACGTCATTTATTTTTTTGACGTTATGTATTTTGTGACGTCTTTTTTTGTGACGTTGTGTATTTTGTGACGTCATTTTTTTGTGACGTTATGTATTTTGTGACGTAATTTTTTTTGTGACTTTATGTATTTTGTGACGTCTTTTTTTTGTGACGTTATGTATTTTGTGACGTTATGTATTTTGTGACGTCATTTATTTTTGTGACGACATGTATTTTGTGACGTTATGTATTTTGTGACGTCATTAATTTTTGTGACGTTATGTATTTTGTGACGTCATTTATTTTTGTGACGTTATATGTTTTGTGACGTAATTAATTTTGTGACGTCATTTATTTTTGTGACGTTATGTATTTTGTGACGTCATTAATTTTTTTGACGTTATGTATTTTGTGACGTCATTTATTTTTGTGACGTTATGTTTTTTGTGACGTCATTTATTTTTGTGACGTTATGTATTTTTTGACGTCATTTATTTTTGTGACGTTATGTATTTTGTGACGTTATGTATTTTGTGACGTTATGTATTTTGTGACGTTATGTATTTTGTGACGTAATTTATTTTTGTGACGTTATGTATTTTGTGACTTAATTAATTTTTGTGACGTCATTTATTTTTGTGACGTTAAGTATTTTGTGACGTCTTTTTTTGTGACGTTATGTATTTTGTGACGTCTTTTTTTTGTGACGTTATGTATTTTGTGACGTCATTTATTTTTGTTACGTTATGTATTTTGTGACGCGATTTATTTTTGTGACGTTATGTATTTTGTGACGTCATTTATTTTTGTGACGTTATGTATTTTGTGACGTAATTAATTTTTTTGACGCCATTTATTTTTGTGAAGTTATGTATTTTGTGACTTAATTAATTTTTGTGACGTCATTTTTTTGTGACGTTATGTATTTTGTGACGTCAATTATTATTGTGACGTTATGTATTTTGTGACGTAATTAATTTTTGTGACGTCATTTATTTTTGTGACGTTATGTATTTTGTGACGTCATTTATTTTTGTGACGTTATGTATTTTGTGACGTCATTTATTTTTTTGACGTTATGTATTTTGTGACGCCATTTATTTTTGTGACGTTATGTATTTTGTGACGTTATGTATTTTGTGACGTAATTTATTTTTGTGACGTCATGTATTTTGTGACTTAATTAATTTTTGTGACGTCATTTATTTTTGTGACGTTATGTATTTTGTGACGTCATTTATTTTTGTGACGTTATGTATTTTGTGACGCCATTTATTTTTGTGACGTTATGTATTTTGTGACGTTATGTATTTTGTGACGTAATTTTTTTTTGTGACGTTATGTATTTTGTGACTTAATTAATTTTTGTGACGTCATTTATTTTTGTGATGATATGCATTTTGTGACGTGATTAATATTTTGTGACGTCATTTATTTTTGTGACGTTATGTATTTTGTGACGTAAATTATATTTTGTGACGTCATTTATTTTTGTGACGTTATATATTTTGTGACGTCATTTATTTTTGTGACGTTATGTATTTTGTGACGTCATTTATTTTTGTGACGTTATGTATTTTGTGACGTCATTTTTTTGTGACGTTATGTATTTTGTGACGTCATTTATTTTTGTGACGTTATGTATTTTGTGACGTAATTAATATTTTGTGACGTCATTTATTTTTGTGACGTTATGTATTTTGTGACGTCTTTTTTTTTGTGACGTTATGTATTTTGTGACGTCATTTTTTGTGACGTTATGTATTTTGTGACGTCATTTATTTTTGTGACGTTTTGTATTTTGTGACGTCATTTATTTTTTTGTTATGTATTTTGTGACGACATTTATTTTTTTGACGTTATGTATTTTGTGACTTAATTAATTTTTGTGACGTCATTTATTTTTGTGACGTTATGTATTTTGTGACGTCATTTATTTTTGTGACGTTATGTATTTTGTGACGTCATTTATTTTTGTGACGTTATGTATTTTGTGACGTCATTTTTTTGACGTTATGTATTTTGTGACGCCATTTATTTTTGTGACGTTATGTATTTTGTGACGTTATGTATATTGTGACGTAATTTATTTTTGTGACGTTATGTATTTTGTGACTTAATTAATTTTTTGACGTCATTTATTTTTGTGACGTTATGCATTTTGTGACGTGATTAATATTTTGTGACGTCATTTATTTTTGTGACGTTATGTATTTTTTGACGTCATTTATTTTTGTGACGTTATGTATTTTGTGATGTAATTAATATTTTGTGACGTCATTTATTTTTGTGACGTTATGTATTTTGTGACGTCATTTTTTTTGACGTTATGTATTTTGTGACGTCATTTATATTTGAAACGTTATGTATTTTGTAACGTCATTTATTTTTGTGACGTTATGTATTTTGTGACGTCATTTATTTTTGTGACGTTATGTTTTTGTGACGTTATGTATTTTGTGACGTCATTTATTTTTGTGACGTTATGTATGACGTCTTTTTTTTGTGACGTTATGTATTTTGTGACGTCATTTTTTTGTGACGTTATGTATTTTGTGACGTCATTTATTTTTGTTACGTTATGTATTTTGTGACGCCATTTATTTTTGTGACGTTATGTATTTTGTGACGTCATTCATTTTTGTGACGTTATGTATTATGTGACGTAATTAATTTTTGTGACGTCATTTATTTTTGTGAAGTTATGTATTTTGTGACGTAATTAATATTTTTTGACGTCATTTATTTTTGTGACGTTATGTATTTTGTGACGTCATTTATTTTTGTGACGTTATGTATTTTGTGACGTCATTTATATTTGTGACGTTATGTATTTTGTGACGTAATTTATTTTTGTGACGTTATGTTTTTGTGACGTTATGTATTTTGTGACGTCATTTATTTTTGTGACGTTATGTATTTTGTGACGAAATTAATATTTTGTGACGTCATTTATTTTTGTGACGTTATGTATTTTTTGACGTATTTTTTGTGATGTTATGTATTTTGTGACGTCATTTTTTTTTGTGACGTTATGGATTTTGTGACGACATTTATTTTTGTGACGTTATGTATTTTGTGACGTAATTTATTTTTGTGACGTTATGTATTTTGTGACGTCACTTATTTTTGTGACGTTATGTATTTTGTGAGGTTATGTATTTTGTGACGCCATTTATTTTTGTGACGTTATGTATTTTGTGACGTCATTTATTTTTGTGACGTTATGTATTTTGTGACGTAATTAATATTTTTTGACGTCATTTATTTTTGTGACGTTATGTATTTTATGACGTCATTTATTTTTGTGACGTTATGTATTTTGTGACGTCATTTATATTTGTGACATTATGTATTTTGTGACGTAATTTATTTTTGTGACGTTATGTTTTTGTGACGTTATGTATTTTGTGACGTCATTTATTTTTGTGACGTTATGTATTTTGTGACGAAATTAATATTTTGTGACGTCATTTATTTTTGTGACGTTATGTATTTTGTGACGTATTTTTTGTGATGTTATGTATTTTGTGACGTCATTTTTTTTGTGACATTATGTATTTTGTGACCTCATTTATTTTTGTGACGTTATGTATTTTGTGACGTCATTTATTTTTGTGACGTTATGTATTTTGTGACGTCATTTATTTTTGTGACGTTATGTATTTTGTGACGTAATTAATTTTTGTGACATCATTTATTTTTGTGAAGTTATGTATTTTGTGACTTAATTAATTTTTGTGACGTCATTTATTTTTGTGACGTTATGTATTTTGTGACGTCATTTATTTTTGTGACGTTTTGTATTTTGTGACGTCTTTTTTTTGTGACGTTATGTATTTTGTGACGTCATTTTTTTGTGACGTTATGTATTTTGTGACGTTATTTTTTTGTGACGTTATGTATTTTGTGACGTCATTTTTTTGTGACGTTATGTATTTTGAGACGTTATATATTTTGTGACGTCATTTATTTTTGTGACGATATGTATTTTGTGACGTTATGTATTTTGTGACGTCATTAATTTTTGTGACGTTATGTATTTTGTGACGTCATTTATTTTTGTGACGTTATATGTTTTGTGACTTAATTAAATTTTTTGACGTCATTTATTTTTGTGACGTTATGTATTTTGTGACTTCATTTATTTTTGTTACGTTATGTATTTTGTGACGTCATTTATTTTTGTGACGTTATGTATTTTGTGACGTCATTTATTTTTGTGATGTTATGTATTTTGTGACGTTATATATTTTGTGACGTCATTTATTTTTGTGACGTTATGTATTTTGTGACGTAATTAATTTTTTGACGTAATTTATTTTTGTGACGTCATTTATTTTTGTGACGTTATGTATTTTGTGACGTCATTAATTTTTGTGACGTTATGTATTTTGTGACGTCATTTATTTTTGTGACGTTATGTATTTTGTGACGTAATTAATTTTTGTGACGTCATTTATTTTTGTGACGTTATGTATTTTGTGACTTCATTTATTTTTGTGACGTTATGTATTTTGTGACGTCATTTTTTTGTGACGTTGAGTATTTTGTGACGTCATTTATTTTTGTGACGTTATGTATTTTGTGACGTTATGTATTTTGTGACGTTATGTATTTTGTGACGTCATTTATTTTGTGACGTTATGTATCTTGTGACGTAATTAATTTTGTGACGTCATTTATTTTTGTGACGTTATGTATTTTGTGACGTCATTAATTTTTTTGACGTTATGTATTTTGTGACGTCATTTATTTTTGTGACGTTATGTATTTTGTGACGTCATTTATTTTTGTGACGTTATGTATTTTTTGACGTCATTTATTTTTGTGACGTTATGTATTTTGTGACAATATGTATTTTGTGACGTCATTTATTTTTGTGACGTTATGTATTTTGTGATGTAATTAATATTTTTTGACGTCATTTATTTTTGTGACGTTATGTATTTTACGACGTAATTAATATTTTGTGACGTCATTTATTTTTGTGACGTTATGTATTTTGTGATGTCATTTATTTTTGTGACGTTATGTATTTTGTGACGTAATTAATTTTTGTGACATCATTTATTTTTGTGAAGTTATGTATTTTGTGACTTAATTAATTTTTGTGACGTCATTTATTTTTGTGACGTTATGTATTTTGCGACGTCATTTATTTTTGTGACGTTATGTATTTTGTGACGTCATTTATTTTTGTGACGTTATGTATTTTGTGACGTTATGTATTTTGTGACGTTATGTATTTTGTGACGTAATTAATTTTTGTGACGTTATGTATTTTGTGACGTGATTAATATTTTGTGACGTAATTTATTTTTGTGACGTCATTTATTTTTGTGACGTTATGTATTTTGAGACGTCATTAATTTTTGTGACGTTATGTATTTTGTGACGTCATTAATTTTTGTGACGTTATGTATTTTGTGACGTCATTTATTTTTGTGACGTTATATGTTTTGTGACTTAATTAAATTTTTTGACGTAATTTATTTTTGTGACGTTATGTATTTTGTGACTTCATTTATTTTTGTTACGTTATGTATTTTGTGACGTCATTTATTTTTGTGACGTTATGTATTTTGTGACGTCATTTATTTTTGTGAAGTTATGTATTTTGTGACGTTATATATTTTGTGACGTCATTTATTTTTGTGACGTTATGTATTTTGTGACGTAAATAATTTTTTGACGTAATTAATTTTTGTGACGTCATTTATTTTTGTGACGTTATGTATTTTGTGACGTCATTAATTTTTGTGACGTTATGTATTTTGTGACGTCATTTTTTTCTGTGACGTTATGTATTTTGTGACGTAATTAATTTTTGTGACGTCATTCATTTTTGTGACGTTATGTATTTTGTGACTTCATTTATTTTTGTGACGTTATGTATTTTGTGACGTCATTTATTTTTGTGACGTTGAGTATTTTGTGACGTCATTTATTTTTGTGACGTTATGTATTTTGTGACGTCATTTATTTTTGTGACGTTATGTATCTTGTGACGTAATTAATTTTGTGACGTCATTTATTTTTGTGACGTTATGTATTTTGTGACGTCATTAATTTTTTTGACGTTATGTATTTTGTGACGTCATTTATTTTTGTGACGTTATGTATTTTGTGACGTTATGTATTTTGTGACGTTATGTATTTTATGACGTAATTAATTTTTGTGTCGTCATTTATTTTTGTGAAGTTATGTATTTTGTGACTTAATTAATTTTTGTGACGTCATTTATTTTTGTGACGTTATGTATTTTGTGACGTCATTTATTTTTGTGACGTTTTGTATTTTGTGACGTCATTTATTTTTGTGACGTTATGTATTTTGTGACGTGATTAATATTTTGTGACGTCATTTATTTTTTTGACGTTATGTATTTTGTGACGTCTTTTTTTGTGATGTTATGTATTTTGTGACGTCATTTTTTTGTCACGTTATGTATTTTGTGACGTAATTTTTTTTGTGACTTTATGTATTTTGTGACGTCATTTTTTTTGTGACGTTATGTATTTTGTGACGTTATGTATTTTGTGACGTCATTTATTTTTGTGACGATATGTATTTTGTGACGTTATGTATTTTGTGACGTCATTAATTTTTGTGACGTTATGTATTTTGTGACGTCATTTATTTTTGTGACGTTATATGTTTTGTGACTTAATTAAATTTTTTGACGTCATTTATTTTTGTGACGTTATGTATTTTGTGACTTAATTTATTTTTGTTACGTTATGTATTTTGTGACGTCATTTATTTTTGTGACGTTATGTATTTTGTGACGTCATTTATTTTTGTGATGTTATGTATTTTGTGACGTCATTTATTTTTGTGACGTTATGTATTTTGTGACGTAATTAATTTTTTGACGTAATTAATTTTTGTGACGTCATTTATTTTTGTGACGTTATGTATTTTGTGACGTCATTAATTTTTGTGACGTTATATATTTTGTGACGTCATTTATTTTTGTGACGTTATGTATTTTGTGACGTAATTAATTTTTTTGACGTCATTTATTTTTGTGACCTTATGTATTTTGTGACGTCATTTATTTTTGTGACGTTGAGTATTTTGTGACGTCATTTATTTTTGTGACGTTATGTATTTTGTGACGTTATGTATTTTGTGACGTCATTTATTTTTGTGACGTTATGTATTTTGTGACGTCATTTATTTTTGTGACGTTATGTATTTTGTGACGTAATTAATTTTTGTGACGTCATTTATTTTTGTGACGTTATGTATTTTGTGACTTCATTTATTTTTGTGACGTTATGTATTTTGTGACGTCTTTTTTTTGTGACGTTATGTATTTTGTGACGTCATTTTTTTGTGACGTTATGTATTTTGTGACGTAATTTTTTTGTGACGTTATGTATTTTGTGACGTCATTTTTTTGTGACGTTAAATATTTTGTGACGTTATGTATTTTGTGACGTCATTTATTTTTGTGACGATATGTATTTTGTGACGTTATGTATTTTGTGACGTCATTAATTTTTGTGACGTTATGTATTTTGTGACGTCATTTATTTTTGTGACGTTATATGTTTTGTGACTTAATTAAATTTTTTGACGTAATTTATTTTTGTGACGTTATGTATTTTGTGACTTCATTTATTTTTGTTACGTTATGTATTTTGTGACGTCATTTATTTTTGTGACGTTATGTATTTTGTGACGTCATTTATTTTTGTGATGTTATGTATTTTGTGACGTTATATATTTTGTGACGTCATTTATTTTTGTGACGTTATGTATTTTGTGACGTAAATAATTTTTTGACGTAATTAATTTTTGTGACGTCATTTATTTTTGTGACGTTATGTATTTTGTGACGTCATTAATTTTTGTGACGTTATGTATTTTGTGACGTCATTTTTTTCTGTGACGTTATGTATTTTGTGACGTAATTAATTTTTGTGACGTCATTCATTTTTTTGACGTTATGTATTTTGTGACTTCAATTATTTTTGTGACGTTATGTATTTTGTGACGTCATTTATTTTTGTGACGTTGAGTATTTTGTGACGTCATTTATTTTTGTGACGTTATGTATTTTGTGACGTCATTTATTTTTGTGACGTTATGTATCTTGTGACGTAATTAATTTTGTGACGTCATTTATTTTTGTGACGTTATGTATTTTGTGACGTCATTAATTTTTTTGACGTTATGTATTTTGTGACGTCATTTATTTTTGTGACGTTATGTATTTTGCGACGTTATGTATTTTGTGACGTTATGTATTTTGTGACGTAATTAATTTTTGTGTCGTCATTTATTTTTGTGAAGTTATGTATTTTGTGACTTAATTAATTTTTGTGACGTCATTTATTTTTGTGACGTTATGTATTTTGTGACGTCATTTATTTTTGTGACGTTTTGTATTTTGTGACGTCATTTATTTTTGTGACGTTATGTATTTTGTGACGTGATTAATATTTTGTGACGTCATTTATTTTTTTGACGTTATGTATTTTGTGACGTCTTTTTTTGTGACGTTGTGTATTTTGTGACGTCATTTTTTTGTGACGTTATGTATTTTGTGACGTAATTTATTTTTGTGACGACATGTATTTTGTGACGTTATGTATTTTGTGACGTCATTAATTTTTGTGACGTTATGTATTTTGTGACGTCATTTATTTTTGTGACGTTATATGTTTTGTGACGTAATTAATTTTGTGACGTCATTTATTTTTGTGACGTTATGTATTTTGTGACGTCATTAATTTTTTTGACGTTATGTATTTTGTGACGTCATTTATTTTTGTGACGTTATGTTTTTTGTGACGTCATTTATTTTTGTGACGTCATTTATTTTTGTGACGTTATGTATTTTGCGACGTTATGTATTTTGTGACGTTATGTATTTTGTGACGTAATTAATTTTTGTGTCGTCATTTATTTTTGTGAAGTTATGTATTTTGTGACTTAATTAATTTTTGTGACGTCATTTATTTTTGTGACGTTATGTATTTTGTGACGTCATTTATTTTTGTGACGTTTTGTATTTTGTGACGTCATTTATTTTTGTGACGTTATGTATTTTGTGACGTGATTAATATTTTGTGACGTCATTTATTTTTTTGACGTTATGTATTTTGTGACGTCTTTTTTTGTGACGTTGTGTATTTTGTGACGTCTTTTTTTTGTGACGTTATGTATTTTGTGACGTTATGTATTTTGTGACGTCATTTATTTTTGTGACGACATGTATTTTGTGACGTTATGTATTTTGTGACGTCATTAATTTTTGTGACGTTATGTATTTTGTGACGTCATTTATTTTTGTGACGTTATATGTTTTGTGACGTAATTAATTTTGTGACGTCATTTATTTTTGTGACGTTATGTATTTTGTGACGTCATTAATTTTTTTGACGTTATGTATTTTGTGACGTCATTTATTTTTGTGACGTTATGTTTTTTGTGACGTCATTTATTTTTGTGACGTTATGTATTTTTTGACGTCATTTATTTTTGTGACGTTATGTATTTTGTGACGTTATGTATTTTGTGACGTTATGTATTTTGTGACGTTATGTATTTTGTGACGTAATTTATTTTTGTGACGTTATGTATTTTGTGACTTAATTAATTTTTGTGACGTCATTTATTTTTGTGACGTTAAGTATTTTGTGACGTCTTTTTTTGTGACGTTATGTATTTTGTGACGTCTTTTTTTTGTGACGTTATGTATTTTGTGACGTCATTTATTTTTGTTACGTTATGTATTTTGTGACGCGATTTATTTTTGTGACGTTATGTATTTTGTGACGTCATTTATTTTTGTGACGTTATGTATTTTGTGACGTAATTAATTTTTTTGACGCCATTTATTTTTGTGAAGTTATGTATTTTGTGACTTAATTAATTTTTGTGACGTCATTTTTTTGTGACGTTATGTATTTTGTGACGTCAATTATTTTTGTGACGTTATGTATTTTGTGACGTAATTAATTTTTGTGACGTCATTTATTTTTGTGACGTTATGTATTTTGTGACGTCATTTATTTTTGTGACGTTATGTATTTTGTGACGTCATTTATTTTTTTGACGTTATGTATTTTGTGACGCCATTTATTTTTGTGACGTTATGTATTTTGTGACGTTATGTATTTTGTGACGTAATTTATTTTTGTGACGTCATGTATTTTGTGACTTAATTAATTTTTGTGACGTCATTTATTTTTGTGACGTTATGTATTTTGTGACGTCATTTATTTTTGTGACGTTATGTATTTTGTGACGCCATTTATTTTTGTGACGTTATGTATTTTGTGACGTTATGTATTTTGTGACGTAATTTTTTTTTGTGACGTTATGTATTTTGTGACTTAATTAATTTTTGTGACGTCATTTATTTTTGTGATGTTATGCATTTTGTGACGTGATTAATATTTTGTGACGTCATTTATTTTTGTGACGTTATGTATTTTGTGACGTAAATTATATTTTGTGACGTCATTTATTTTTGTGACGTTATATATTTTGTGACGTCATTTATTTTTGTGACGTTATGTATTTTGTGACGTCATTTATTTTTGTGACGTTATGTATTTTGTGACGTCATTTTTTTGTGACGTTATGTATTTTGTGACGTCATTTATTTTTGTGACGTTATGTATTTTGTGACGTAATTAATATTTTGTGACGTCATTTATTTTTGTGACGTTATGTATTTTGTGACGTCTTTTTTTTTGTGACGTTATGTATTTTGTGACGTCATTTTTTGTGACGTTATGTATTTTGTGACGTCATTTATTTTTGTGACGTTTTGTATTTTGTGACGTCATTTATTTTTTTGTTATGTATTTTGTGACGACATTTATTTTTTTGACGTTATGTATTTTGTGACTTAATTAATTTTTGTGACGTCATTTATTTTTGTGACGTTATGTATTTTGTGACGTCATTTATTTTTGTGACGTTATGTATTTTGTGACGTCATTTATTTTTGTGACGTTATGTATTTTGTGACGTCATTTTTTTGACGTTATGTATTTTGTGACGCCATTTATTTTTGTGACGTTATGTATTTTGTGACGTTATGTATATTGTGACGTAATTTATTTTTGTGACGTTATGTATTTTGTGACTTAATTAATTTTTTGACGTCATTTATTTTTGTGACGTTATGCATTTTGTGACGTGATTAATATTTTGTGACGTCATTTATTTTTGTGACGTTATGTATTTTTTGACGTCATTTATTTTTGTGACGTTATGTATTTTGTGATGTAATTAATATTTTGTGACGTCATTTATTTTTGTGACGTTATGTATTTTGTGACGTCATTTTTTTTGACGTTATGTATTTTGTGACGTCATTTATATTTGAAACGTTATGTATTTTGTAACGTCATTTATTTTTGTGACGTTATGTATTTTGTGACGTCATTTATTTTTGTGACGTTATGTTTTTGTGACGTTATGTATTTTGTGACGTCATTTATTTTTGTGACGTTATGTATGACGTCTTTTTTTTGTGACGTTATGTATTTTGTGACGTCATTTTTTTGTGACGTTATGTATTTTGTGACGTCATTTATTTTTGTTACGTTATGTATTTTGTGACGCCATTTATTTTTGTGACGTTATGTATTTTGTGACGTCATTCATTTTTGTGACGTTATGTATTATGTGACGTAATTAATTTTTGTGACGTCATTTATTTTTGTGAAGTTATGTATTTTGTGACGTAATTAATATTTTTTGACGTCATTTATTTTTGTGACGTTATGTATTTTGTGACGTCATTTATTTTTGTGACGTTATGTATTTTGTGACGTCATTTATATTTGTGACGTTATGTATTTTGTGACGTAATTTATTTTTGTGACGTTATGTTTTTGTGACGTTATGTATTTTGTGACGTCATTTATTTTTGTGACGTTATGTATTTTGTGACGAAATTAATATTTTGTGACGTCATTTATTTTTGTGACGTTATGTATTTTTTGACGTATTTTTTGTGATGTTATGTATTTTGTGACGTCATTTTTTTTGTGACATTATGTATTTTGTGACCTCATTTATTTTTGTGACGTTATGTATTTTGTGACGTAATTAATATTTTGTGACGTCATTTATTTTTGTGACGTTATGTATTTTGTGACGTCTTTTTTTTGTGACGTTATGTATTTTGTGACGTCATTTTTTTGTGACGTTATGTATTTTGTGACGTAATTTTTTTGTGACGTTATGTATTTTGTGACGTCATTTTTTTGTGACGTTATGTATTTTGTGACGTAATTTTTTTGTGACGTTATGTATTTTGTGGCGTCATTTTTTTGTGACGTTATGTATTTTGTGACGTTATGTATTTTGTGACGTCATTTATTTTTGTGACGATATGTATTTTGTGACGTTATGTATTTTGTGACGTCATTAATTTTTGTGACGTTATGTATTTTGTGACGTCATTTATTTTTGTGACGTTATATGTTTTGTGACGTCATTTATTTTTGTTACGTTATGTATTTTGTGACGTCATTTATTTTTGTGACGTTATGTATTTTGTGACGTCATTTTTTTGTGACGTTATGTATTTTGTGACGTCATTTATTTTTGTGACGTTATGTATTTTGTGACGTAATTAATATTTTGTGACGTCATTTATTTTTGTGACGTTATGTATTTTGTGACGTCTTTTTTTTGTGACGTTATGTATTTTGTGACGTCATTTTTTGTGAATTTATGTATTTTGTGACGTCATTTATTTTTGTGACGTTTTGTATTTTGTGACGTCATTTATTTTTTTGTTATGTATTTTGTGACGACATTTATTTTTTTGACGTTATGTATTTTGTGACTTAATTAATTTTTGTGACGTCAATTATTTTTGTGACGTTATGTATTTTGTGACGTCATTTATTTTTGTGACGTTATGTATTTTGTGACGTCATTTATTTTTGTGACGTTATGTATTTTGTGACGTCATTTTTTTGACGTTATGTAATTTGTGACGCCATTTATTTTTGTGACGTTATGTATTTTGTGACGTTATGTATATTGTGACGTAATTTATTTTTGTGACGTTATGTATTTTGTGACTTAATTAATTTTTTGACGTCATTTATTTTTGTGACGTTATGCATTTTGTGACGTGATTAATATTTTGTGACGTCATTTATTTTTGTGACGTTATGTATTTTTTGACGTCATTTATTTTTGTGACGTTATGTATTTTGTGATGTAATAATTATTTTGTGACGTCATTTATTTTTGTGACGTTATGTATTTTGTGACGTCATTTTTTTTGACGTTATGTATTTTGTGACGTCATTTATATTTGAAACGTTATGTATTTTCTAACGTCATTTATTTTTGTGACGTTATGTATTTTGTGACGTCATTTATTTTTGTGACGTTATGTTTTTGTGACGTTATGTATTTTGTGACGTCATTTATTTTTGTGACGTTATGTATGACGTCTTTTTTTTGTGACGTTATGTATTTTGTGACGTCATTTTTTTGTGACGTTATGTATTTTGTGACGACATTTATTTTTGTTACGTTATGTATTTTGTGACGCCATTTATTTTTGTGACGTTATTTATTTTGTGACGTCATTCATTTTTGTGACGTTATGTATTATGTGACGTAATTAATTTTTGTGACGTCATTTATTTTTGTGAAGTTATGTATTTTGTGACGTAATTAATATTTTTTGACGTCATTTATTTTTGTGACGTTATGTATTTTGTGACGTCATTTATTTTTGTGACGTTATGTATTTTGTGACGTCATTTATATTTGTGACGTTATGTATTTTGTGACGTAATTTATTTTTGTGACGTTATGTTTTTGTGACGTTATGTATTTTGTGACGTCATTTATTTTTGTGACGTTATGTATTTTGTGACGAAATTAATATTTTGTGACGTCATTTATTTTTGTGACGTTATGTATTTTGTGACGTCATTTATTTTTGTGACGTAATGTATTTTGTGACGTAATTAATTTTTGTGACATCATTTATTTTTGTGAAGTTATGTATTTTGTGACTTAATTAATTTTTGTGACGTCATTTATTTTTGTGACGTTATGTATTTTGTGACGTCATTTATTTTTGTGACGTTTTGTATTTTGTGACGTCTTTTTTTTGTGACGTTATGTATTTTGTGACGTCATTTTTTTGTGACGTTATGTATTTTGTGACGTTATTTTTTTTGTGACGTTATGTATTTTGTGACGTCATTTTTTTGTGACGTTATGTATTTTGTGACGTTATATATTTTGTGACGTCATTTATTTTTGTGACGATATGTATTTTGTGACGTTATGTATTTTGTGACGTCATTATTTTTTGTGTTGTTATGTATTTTGTGACGTCATTTATTTTTGTGACGTTATATGTTTTGTGACTTAATTAAATTTTTTGACGTCATTTATTTTTGTGACGTTATGTATTTTGTGACTTCATTTATTTTTGTTACGTTATTTATTTTGTGACGTCATTTATTTTTGTGACGTTATGTATTTTGTGACGACATTTATTTTTGTGATGTTATGTATTTTGTGACGTTATATATTTTGTGACGTCATTTATTTTTGTGACGTTATGTATTTTGTGACGTAATTAATTTTTTGACGTAATTTATTTTTGTGACGTCATTTATTTTTGTGACGTTATGTATTTTGTGACGTCATTAATTTTTGTGACGTTATGTATTTTGTGACGTCATTTATTTTTGTGACGTTATGTATTTTGTGACGTAATTAATTTTTGTGACGTCATTTATTTTTGTGACGTTATGTATTTTGTGACTTCATTTATTTTTGTGACGTTATGTATTTTGTGACGTCATTTTTTTGTGACGTTGAGTATTTTGTGACGTCATTTATTTTTGTGACGTTATGTATTTTGTGACGTTATGTATTTTGTGACGTTATGTATTTTGTGACGTCATTTATTTTGTGACGTTATGTATCTTGTGACGTAATTAATTTTGTGACGTCATTTATTTTTGTGACGTTATGTATTTTGTGACGTCATTAATTTTTTTGACGTTATGTATTTTGTGACGTCATTTATTTTTGTGACGTTATGTATTTTGTGACGTCATTTATTTTTGTGACGTTATGTATTTTGTGACGTCATTTATTTTTGTGACGTTATGTATTTTGTGATGTAATTAATATTTTTTGACGTCATTTATTTTTGTGACGTTATGTATTTTACGACGTAATTAATATTTTGTGACGTCATTTATTTTTGTGACGTTATGTATTTTGTGATGTCATTTATTTTTGTGACGTTATGTATTTTGTGACGTAATTAATTTTTGTGACATCATTTATTTTTGTGAAGTAATGTATTTTGTGACTTAATTAATTTTTGTGACGTCATTTATTTTTTTGACGTTATGTATTTTGCGACGTCATTTATTTTTGTGACGTTATGTATTTTGTGACGTCATTTATTTTTGTGACGTTATGTATTTTGTGACGTTATGAATTTTGTGACGTTATGTATTTTGTGACGTAATTAATTTTTGTGAAGTTATGTATTTTGTGACGTCATTTATTTTTGTGACGTTTTGTATTTTGTGACGTCATTTATTTTTGTGACGTTATGTATTTTGTGACGTGATTAATATTTTGTGACGTCATTTATTTTTTTGACTTTATGTATTTTGTGACGTCTTTTTTTTGTGACGTTATGTATTTTGTGACGTCATTTTTTTGTGACGTTATGTATTTTGTGACGTAATTTTTTTGTGACGTTATGTATTTTGTGGCGTCATTTTTTTGTGACGTTATGTAGTTTGTGACGTTATGTATTTTGTGACGTCATTTATTTTTGTGACGATATGTATTTTGTGACGTTATGTATTTTGTGCCGTCATTAATTTTTGTGACGTTATGTATTTTGTGACGTCATTTATTTTTGTGACGTTATATGTTTTGTGACTTAATTAAATTTTTTGACGTCATTTATTTTTGTGACGTTATGTATTTTGTGACTTCATTTATTTTTGTTACGTTATGTATTTTGTGACGTCATTTATTTTTGTGACGTTATGTATTTTGTGACGTCATTTATTTTTGTGATGTTATGTATTTTGTGACGTTATATATTTTGTGACGTCATTTATTTTTGTGACGTTATGTATTTTGTGACGTAAATAATTTTTTGACGTAATTAATTTTTGTGACGTCATTTATTTTTGTGACGTTATGTATTTTGTGACGTCATTAATTTTTGTGACGTTATGTATTTTGTGACGTCATTTTTTTCTGTGACGTTATGTATTTTGTGACGTAATTAATTTTTGTGACGTCATTCATTTTTGTGACGTTATGTATTTTGTGACTTCATTTATTTTTGTGACGTTATGTATTTTGTGACGTCATTTATTTTTGTGACGTTGAGTATTTTGTGACGTCATTTATTTTTGTGACGTTATGTATTTTGTGACGTCATTTATTTTTGTGACGTTATGTATCTTGTGACGTAATTAATTTTGTGACGTCATTTATTTTTGTGACGTTATGTATTTTGTGACGTCATTAATTTTTTTGACGTTATGTATTTTGTGACGTCATTTATTTTTGTGACGTTATGTATTTTGTGACGTTATGTATTTTGTGACGTTATGTATTTTGTGACGTAATTAATTTTTGTGTCGTCATTTATTTTTGTGAAGTTATGTATTTTTTGACTAAATTAATTTTTGTGACGTCATTTATTTTTGTGACGTTATGTATTTTGTGACGTCATTTATTTTTGTGACGTTTTGTATTTTGTGACGTCATTTATTTTTGTGACGTTATGTATTTTGTGACGTGATTAATATTTTGTGACGTCATTTATTTTTTTGACGTTATGTATTTTGTGACGTCTTTTTTTGTGACGTTATGTATTTTGTGACGTCATTTTTTTGTGACGTTATGTATTTTGTGACGTAATTTTTTTGTGACGTTATGTATTTTGTGACGTCATTTTTTTTGTGACGTTATGTATTTTGTGACGTTATGTATTTTGTGACGTCATTTATTTTTGTGACGATATGTATTTTGTGACGTTATGTATTTTGTGACGTCATTAATTTTTGTGACGTTATGTATTTTGTGACGTCATTTATTTTTGTGACGTTATATGTTTTGTGACTTAATTAAATTTTTTGACGTCATTTATTTTTGTGACGTTATGTATTTTGTGACTTAATTTATTTTTGTTACGTTATGTATTTTGTGACGTCATTTATTTTTGTGACGTTATGTATTTTGTGACGTCATTTATTTTTGTGATGTTATGTATTTTGTGACGTCATTTATTTTTGTGACGTTATGTATTTTGTGACGTAATTAATTTTTTGACGTAATTAATTTTTGTGACGTCATTTATTTTTGTGACGTTATGTATTTCGTGACGTCATTAATTTTTGTGACGTTATGTATTTTGTGACGTCATTTATTTTTGTGACGTTATGTATTTTGTTACGTAATTAATTTTTGTGACGTCATTTATTTTTGTGACCTTATGTATTTTGTGACGTCATTTATTTTTGTGACGATGAGTATTTTGTGACGTCATTTATTTTTGTGACGTTATGTATTTTGTGACGTTATGTATTTTGTGACGTCATTAATTTTTGTGACGTCATTTATTTTTGTGAACTTATGTATTTTGTGACGTCATTTATTTTTGTGACGATGAGTATTTTGTGACGTCATTTATTTTTGTGACGTTATGTATTTTGTGACGTTATGTATTTTGTGACGTAATTTATTTTTGTGACGTTATGTATTTTGTGACTTAATTAATTTTTGTGACGTCATTTATTTTTGTGACGTTATGTATTTTGTGACGTCTTTTTTTGTGACGTTATGTATTTTGTGACGTCTTTTTTTTGTGACGTTATGTATTTTGTGACGTCATTTATATTTGTTACGTTATGTATTTTGTGACGCCATTTATTTTTGTGACGTTATGTATTTTGTGACGTCATTTATTTTTGTGACGTTATGTATTTTGTGACGTAATTAATTTTTTTGACGCCATTTACTTTTGTGAAGTTATGTATTTTGTGACTTAATTAATTTTTGTGACGTCATTTTTTTGTGACGTTATGTATTTTGTGACGTCATTTATTTTTGTGACGTTATGTATTTTGTGACGTAATTAATTTTTGTGACGTCATTTATTTTTGTGACGTTATGTATTTTGTGACGTCATTTATTTTTGTGACGTTATGTATTTTGTGACGTCATTTATTTTTTTGACGTTATGTATTTTGTGACGCCATTTATTATTGTGACGTTATGTATTTTGTGACGTTATGTATTTTGTGACGTAATTTATTTTTGTGACGTTATGTATTTTGTGACTTAATTAATTTTTGTGACGTCATTTATTTTTGTGACGTTATGTATTTTGTGACGTCATTTATTTTTGTGACGTTATGTATTTTGTGAGTCCATTTATTTTTGTGACGTTATGTATTTTGTGACGTTATGTATTTTGTGACGTAAATTATATTTTGTGACGTCATTTATTTTTGTGACGTTATATATTTTGTGACGTCATTTATTTTTGTGACGTTATGTATTTTGTGACGTCATTTATTTTTGTGACGTTATGTATTTTGTGACGTCATTTTTTTTGTGACGTTATGTATTTTGTGACGTCATTTATTTTTGTGACGTTATGTATTTTGTGACGTAATTAATATTTTTTGACGTCATTTATTTTTGTGACGTTATGTATTTTGTGACGTCTTTTTTTGTGACGTTATGTATTTTGTGACGTCATTTTTTGTGACGTTATGTATTTTGTGACGTCATTTATTTTTGTGACGTTTTGTATTTTGTGACGTGATTTATTTTTTTGTTATGTATTTTGTGACGACATTTATTTTTTGACGTTATGTATTTTGTGACGTCATTTATTTTTGTGACGTTATGTATTTTGTGACACCATTTATTTTTGTGACGTTATGTATTTTGTGACGTCATGTATATTGTGACGTAATTTATTTTTGTGAATTATGTATTTTGTGACTTAATTAATTTTTTGACGTCATTTATTTTTGTGACGTTATGCATTTTGTGACGTGATTAATATTTTGTGACGTCATTTATTTTTGTGACGTTATGTATTTTGTGACGTCATTTATTTTTGTGACGTTATGTATTTTGTGATGTAATTAATATTTTGTGACGTCATATATTTTTGTGACGTTATGTATTTTGTGACGTCATTTTTTTGACGTTATGTATTTTGTGACGTCATTTATTTTTGTGACGTTATGTTTTTGTGACGTTATGTATTTTGTGACGTCATTTATTTTTGTGACGTTATGTTTTTGTGACGTTATGTATTTTGTGACGTCATTTATTTTTGTGACGTTATGTATGACGTCTTTTTTTGTGACGTTATGTATTTTGTGACGTCATTTTTTTGTGACGTTATGTATTTTGTGACGTCACTTATTTTTGTTACGTTATGTATTTTGTGACGTCATTTATTTTTGTGAAGTTATGTATTTTGTGACGTCATTCATTTTTGTGACGTTATGTATTATGTGACGTAATTAATTTTTGTGACGTCATTTATTTTTGTGAAGTTATGTATTTTGTGACTTAATCAATTTTTGTGACGTCATTTATTTTTGTGACGTTATGTATTTTGTGACGTCATT
Organism: Flexamia atlantica; assembly: GCA_035578135.1. Taxonomy (NCBI): domain Eukaryota; kingdom Metazoa; phylum Arthropoda; class Insecta; order Hemiptera; family Cicadellidae; genus Flexamia; species Flexamia atlantica. Next base: position 412,976 of record JAQJVK010000035.1, read on the forward strand.
TATTTTTGTGACGTTATGTATTTTGTGACGTCATTTATTTTTGTGACGTTATGTATTTTGTGACGTCATTTATTTTTGTGACGTTATGTATTTTGTGACGTCATTTATTTTTGTGACGTTATGTATTTTGTGGCGTCATTTATTTTTTTGACGTTATGTATTTTGTGACGCCATTTATTTTTGTGACGTTATGTATTTTGTGACGTCATTTATTTTTGTGACGTTATGTATTTTGTGACGCCATTTATTTTTGTGACGTTATGTATTTTGTGACGTTATGTATTTTGTGACGTAATTTTTTTTTGTGACGTTATGTATTTTGTGACTTAATTAATTTTTGTGACGTCATTTATTTTTGTGATGTTATGCATTTGTGACGTGATTAATATTTTGTGACGTCATTTATTTTTGTGACGTTATGTATTTTGTGACGTAAATTATATTTTGTGACGTCATTTATTTTTGTGACGTTATATATTTTGTGACGTCATTTATTTTTGTGACGTTATGTATTTTGTGACGTCATTTATTTTTGTGACGTTATGTATTTTGTGACGTCATTTTTTTTGTGACGTTATGTATTTTGTGACGTCATTTATTTTTGTGACGTTATGTATTTTGTGACGTAATTAATATTTTGTGACGTCATTTATTTTTGTGACGTTACGTATTTTGTGACGTCTTTTTTTGTGACGTTATGTATTTTGTGACGTCATTTTTTGTGATGTTATGTATTTTGTGACGTCATTTATTTTTGTGACGTTTTGTATTTTGTGACGTCATTTATTTTTTTGTTATGTATTTTGTGACGACATTTATTTTTTTGACGTTATGTATTTTGTGACTTAATTAATTTTTGTGACGTCATTTATTTTTGTGACGTTATGTATTTTGTGACGTCATTTATTTTTGTGACGTTATGTATTTTGTGACGTCATTTATTTTTGTGACGTTATGTATTTTGTGACGTCATTTTTTTTGACGTTATGTATTTTGTGACGCCATTTATTTTTGTGACGTTATGTATTTTGTGACTTAATTAATTTTTTTAAGTCATTTATTTTTGTGACGTTATGCATTTTGTGACGTGATTAATATTTTGTGACGTCATTTATTTTTGCGACGTTATGTATTTTGTGACACCATTTATTTTTGTGACGTTATGTATTTTGTGATGTAATTAATTTTTGTGACGTCATTTATTTTTGTGACGTTATGTATTTTGTGACGTCATTTTTTGACGTTATATATTTTGTGACGTCATTTATTTTTGAAACGTTATATATTTTGTAACGTCATTTATTTTTGTGACGTTATGTATTTTGTGACGTCATTTATTTTTGTGACGTTATGTATTTTGTGACGTCATTTATTTTTGTGACGTTATGTTTTTGTGACGTTATGTATTTTGTGACGTCATTTATTTTTGTGACGTTATGTATGACGTCTTTTTTTTGTGACGTTATGTATTTTGTGACGTCATTTTTTTGTGACGTTATGTATTTTGTGACGTCATTTATTTTTGTTACGTTATGTATTTTGTGACGCCATTTATTTTTGTGACGTTATGTATTTTGTGACGTCATTTATTTTTGTGACGTTATGTATTATGTGACGTAATTAATTTTTGTGACGTAATTTATTTTTGTGAAGTTATGTATTTTGTGACTTAATCAATTTTTGTGACGTCATTTATTTTTGTGACGTCATGTATTTTGTGACGTCATTTATTTTAGTGACGTTATGTATTTTGTGACGTCATTTATTTTTTTGACGTTATGTATTTTGTGACGCCATTTATTTTTGTGACGTTATGTATTTTGTGACGTTATGTATTTTGTGACGTAATTTATTTTTGTGACGTTATGTATTTTGTGACTTAATTAATTTTTGTGACGTCATTTATTTTTGTGACGTTATGTATTTTGTGACGTCATTTATTTTTGTGACGTTATGTATTTTGTGACGTCATTTATTTTTGTGACGTTATGTATTTTGTGACGTCATTTATTTTTGTGACGTTATGTATTTTGTGGCGTCATTTATTTTTTTGACGTTATGTATTTTGTGACGCCATTTATTTTTGTGACGTTATGTATTTTGTGACGTCATTTATTTTTGTGACGTTATGTATTTTGTGACGCCATTTATTTTTGTGACGTTATGTATTTTGTGACGTTATGTATTTTGTGACGTAATTTTTTTTTGTGACGTTATGTATTTTGTGACTTAATTAATTTTTGTGACGTCATTTATTTTTGTGATGTTATGCATTTTGTGACGTGATTAATATTTTGTGACGTCATTTATTTTTGTGACGTTATGTATTTTGTGACGTAAATTATATTTTGTGACGTCATTTATTTTTGTGACGTTATATATTTTGTGACGTCATTTATTTTTGTGACGTTATGTATTTTGTGACGTCATTTATTTTTGTGACGTTATGTATTTTGTGACGTCATTTTTTTTGTGACGTTATGTATTTTGTGACGTCATTTATTTTTGTGACGTTATGTATTTTGTGACGTAATTAATATTTTGTGACGTCATTTATTTTTGTGACGTTACGTATTTTGTGACGTCTTTTTTTGTGACGTTATGTATTTTGTGACGTCATTTTTTGTGATGTTATGTATTTTGTGACGTCATTTAGTTTTGTGACGTTTTGTATTTTGTGACGTCATTTATTTTTTTGTTATGTATTTTGTGACGACATTTATTTTTTTGACGTTATGTATTTTGTGACTTAATTAATTTTTGTGACGTCATTTATTTTTGTGACGTTATGTATTTTGTGACGTCATTTATTTTTGTGACGTTATGTATTTTGTGACGTCATTTATTTTTGTGACGTTATGTATTTTGTGACGTCATTTTTTTTGACGTTATGTATTTTGTGACGCCATTTATTTTTGTGACGTTATGTATTTTGTGACTTAATTAATTTTTTTAAGTCATTTATTTTTGTGACGTTATGCATTTTGTGACGTGATTAATATTTTGTGACGTCATTTATTTTTGCGACGTTATGTATTTTGTGACACCATTTATTTTTGTGACGTTATGTATTTTGTGATGTAATTAATTTTTGTGACGTCATTTATTTTTGTGACGTTATGTATTTTGTGACGTCATTTTTTGACGTTATATATTTTGTGACGTCATTTATTTTTGAAACGTTATATATTTTGTAACGTCATTTATTTTTGTGACGTTATGTATTTTGTGACGTCATTTATTTTTGTGACGTTATGTATTTTGTGACGTCATTTATTTTTGTGACGTTATGTTTTTGTGACGTTATGTATTTTGTGACGTCATTTATTTTTGTGACGTTATGTATGACGTCTTTTTTTTGTGACGTTATGTATTTTGTGACGTCATTTTTTTGTGACGTTATGTATTTTGTGACGTCATTTATTTTTGTTACGTTATGTATTTTGTGACGCCATTTATTTTTGTGACGTTATGTATTTTGTGACGTCATTTATTTTTGTGACGTTATGTATTATGTGACGTAATTAATTTTTGTGACGTAATTTATTTTTGTGAAGTTATGTATTTTGTGACTTAATCAATTTTTGTGACGTCATTTATTTTTGTGACGTCATGTATTTTGTGACGTCATTTATTTTAGTGACGTTATGTATTTTGTGACGTCATTTATTTTTTTGACGTTATGTATTTTGTGACGCCATTTATTTTTGTGACGTTATGTATTTTGTGACGTTATGTATTTTGTGACGTAATTTATTTTTGTGACGTTATGTATTTTGTGACTTAATTAATTTTTGTGACGTCATTTATTTTTGTGACGTTATGTATTTTGTGACGTCATTTATTTTTGTGACGTTATGTATTTTGTGACGTCATTTTTTTTGTGACGTCATTTATTTTTGTGACGTCATTTATTTTTGTGACGTTATGTATTTTGTGACGTCATTTATTTTTTAAACGTTATGTATTTTGTAACGTCAATTATTTCTGTGAAGTTATGTATTTTGTGACGTCATTTATTTTTGTGACGTTATGTTTTTGTGACGTTATGTATTTTGTGACGTCATTTATTTTTGTGACGTTATGTATTTTGTGACGTAATTAATATTTTGTGACGTCATTTATTTTTGTGACGTTATGTATTTTGTGACGTCTTTTTTTGTGACGTTATGTATTTTGTGACGTCATTTTTTGTGACGTTATGTATTTTGTGACGTCATTTATTATTGTGACGTTATGTATTTTGTGACGTCATTTATTTTTGTGACGTTATGTATTTTGTGACGTCATTTATTTTTTTGACGTTATGTATTTTGTGACTTAATTAATTTTTGTGACGTCATTTATTTTTGTGACGTTATGTATTTTGTGACGTCATTTATTTTTGTGACGTTATGTATTTTGTGACGTCATTTATTTTTGTGACGTTATGTATTTTGTGACGTCATTTTTTTTGACGTTATGTATTTTGTGACGCCATTTATTTTTGTGACGTTATGTATTTTGTGACGTGATTAATATTTTGTGACGTCATTTATTTTTGTGACGTTATGTATTTTGTGACGTAATTTATTCTTGTGACGTTATGTATTTTGTGACTTAATTAATTTTTTGACGTCATTTATTTTTGTGACGTTATGCATTTTGTGACGTGATTAATATTTTGTGACGTCATTTATTTTTGTGACGTTATGTATTTTGTGACGTCATTTATTTTTGTGACGTTATGTATTTTGTGATGTAATTAATATTTTGTGACGTCATTTATTTTTGTGACGTTATGTATTTTGTGACGTAATTAATATTTTGTGACGTCATTTATTTTTGTGACGTTATGTATTTTGTGACGTCTTTTTTTTGTGACGTTATGTATTTTGTGACGTCATTTTTTTTGACGTTATGTATTTTGTGACGTCATTTATTTTTGTTACGTTATGTATTTTGTGACGCCATTTATTTTTGTGACGTTATGTATTTCGTGACGTCATTTATTTTTGTGACGTTATGTATTTTGTGACGTAATTAATTTTTGTGACGTCATTTATTTTTGTGAAGTTATGTATTTTGTGACTTAATTAATTTTTGTGACGTCATTTATTTTTGTGACGTTATGTATTTTGTGACGTCATTTATTTTTGTGACGTTATGCATTTTGTGACGTGATTAATATTTTGTGACGTCATTTATTTTCGTGATGTTATGTATTTTGTGACGCCATTTATTTTTGTGACGTTATGTATTTTGTGACGTCATTTATTTTTGTGACGTTATGTATTATGTGACTTAATTAATTTTTGTGACGACATTTATTTTTGTGAAGTTATGTATTTTGTGACTTAATCAATTTTTGTGACGTCATTTATTTTTGTGACGTTATGTATTTTGTGACGTCATTTATTTTTGTGACGTTAGGTATTTTGTGAAGTCATTTATTTTTGTGACGTTATGTATTTTGTGACGTCATTTATTTTTGTGACGTTATGTATTTTGTGACGTCATTTTTTTTGTGACGTCATTTTTTTTGTGACGTCATTTATTTTTGTGACGTCATTTATTTTTGTGACGTTATGTATTTTGTGACGTCATTTATTTTTGAAACGTTATGTATTTTGTAACGTCATTTATTTTTGTGACGTTATGTATTTTGTGACGTCATTTTTTTGACGTTATGTATTTTGTGACGCCATTTATTTTTGTGACGTTATGTATTTTGTGACGTTATGTATATTGTGACGTAATTTATTTTTGTGACGTTATGTATTTTGTGACGTGATTAATATTTTGTGACGTCATTTATTTTTGTGACGTTATGTATTTTGTGAGGTCATTTATTTTTTGACGTTATGTATTTTGTGACGCCATTTATTTTTGTGACGTTATGTATTTTGTGACGTTATGTATTTTGTGACGTAATTTATTTTTGTGACGTTATTTATTTTGTGACTTAATTAATTTTTGTGACGTCATTTATTTTTGTGACGTTATGTATTTTGTGACGTCATTTATTTTTGTGACGTTATGTATTTTGTGACGTCATTTTTTTTGTGACGTCATTTTTTTGTGACGTCATTTATTTTTGTGACGTCATTTATTTTTGTGACGTCATTTATTTTTGTGACGTTATGTATTTTGTGACGTCATTTATTTTTGAAACGTTATGTATTTTGTAACGTCATTTATTTTTGTGACGTTATGTATTTTGTGACGTCATTTTTTTGACGTTATGTATTTTGTGACGCCATTTATTTTTGTGACGTTATGTATTTTGTGACGTTATGTATATTGTGACGTAATTTATTTTTGTGACGTTATGTATTTTGTGACTTAATTAATTTTTTGACGTCATTTATTTTTGTGACGTTATGCATTTTGTGACGTGATTAATATTTTGTGACGTCATTTATTTTTGTGACGTTATGTATTTTGTGACTTCATTTATTTTTGTGACGCTATGTATTTTGTGACGTCATTTATTTTTGTGACGTTATGTATTTTGTGACGTCATTTATTTTTGTGACGTTATGTATTTTGTGACGTCATTTATTTTTGAAACGTTATATATTTTGTAACGTCATTTATTTTTGTGACGTTATGTATTTTGTGACGTCATTTATTTTTGTGACGTTATGTTTTTGTGACGTTATGTATTTTGTGACGTCATTTATTTTTGTGACGTTATGTATGACGTCTTTTTTTTGTGACTTTATGTATTTTGTGACGTCATTTTTTTGTGACGTTATGTATTTTGTGACGTCATTTATTTTTGTTACGTTATGTATTTTGCGACGCCATTTATTTTTGTGACGTTATGTATTTTGTGACGTCATTTATTTTTGTGACGTTATGTATTATGTGACGTAATCAATTTTTGTGACGTCATTTATTTTTGTGAAGTTATGTATTTTGTGACTTAATCAATTTTTGTGACGTCATTTATTTTTGTGACGTTATGTATTTTGTGACGTCATTTTTTTTGTGACGTTATGTATTTTGTGACGTCATTTATTTTTGTGACGTTATGTATTTTGTGACGTCATTTATTTTTGTGACGTTATGTATTTTGTGACGTCATTTATTTTTTTGACGTTATGTATTTTGTGACGCCATTTATTTTTGTGACGTTATGTATTTTGTGACTTTATGTATTTTGTGACGTAATTTATTTTTGTGACGTTATGTATTTTGTGACTTAATTAATTTTTGTGACGTCATTTATTTTTGTGACGTTATGTATTTTGTGACGTCATTTATTTTTGTGATGTTATGTATTTTGTGACGTCATTTTTTTTGTGACGTCATTTATTTTTGTGACGTCATTTATTTTTGTGACATTATGTATTTTGTGACGTCATTTATTTTTTAAACGTTATGTATTTTGTAACGTCATTTATTTCTGTGAAGTTATGTATTTTGTGACGTCATTTATTTTTGTGACGTTATGTTTTTGTGACGTTATGTATTTTGTGACGTCATTTATTTTTGTGACGTTATGTATTTTGTGACGTAATTAATATTTTGTGACGTCATTTATTTTTGTGACGTTATGTATTTTGTGACGTCTTTTTTTGTGACGTTATGTATTTTGTGACGTCATTTTTTGTGACGTTATGTATTTTGTGACGTCATTTATTTTTGTGACGTTATGTATTTTGTGACGTCATTTATTTTTGTGACGTTATGTATTTTGTGACGTCATTTATTTTTTTGACGTTATGTATTTTGTGACTTAATTAATTTTTGTGACGTCATTTATTTTTGTGACGTTATGTATTTTGTAACGTCATTTATTTTTGTGACGTTATGTATTTTGTGACGTCATTTATTTTTGTGACGTTATGTATTTTGTGACGTCATTTTTTTGACGTTATGTATTTTGTGACGCCATTTATTTTTGTGACGTTATGTATTTTGTGACGTTATGTATTTTGTGACGTAATTTATTTTTGTGACGTTATGTATTTTGTGACTTAATTAATTTTTTGACGTCATTTATTTTTGTGACGTTATGCATTTTGTGACGTGATTAATATTTTGTGACGTCATTTATTTTTGTGACGTTATGTATTTTGTGACGTCATTTATTTTTGTGACGTTATGTATTTTGTGATGTAATTAATATTTTGTGACGTCATTTATTTTTGTGACGTTATGTATTTTGTGACGTAATTAATATTTTGTGACGTCATTTATTTTTGTGACGTTATGTATTTTGTGACGTCTTTTTTTTGTGACGTTATGTATTTTGTGACGTCATTTTTTTTGACGTTATGTATTTTGTGACGTCATTTATTTTTGTTACGTTATGTATTTTGTGACGCAATTTATTTTTGTGACGTTATGTATTTCGTGACGTCATTTATTTTTGTGACGTTATGTATTTTGTGACGTAATTAATTTTTGTGACGTCATTTATTTTTGTGAAGTTATGTATTTTGTGACTTAATTAATTTTTGTGACGTCATTTATTTTTGTGACGTTATGTATTTTGTGACGTCATTTATTTTTGTGACGTTATGCATTTTGTGACGTGATTAATATTTTGTGACGTCATTTATTTTCGTGATGTTATGTATTTTGTGACGCCATTTATTTTTGTGACGTTATGTATTTTGTGACGTCATTTATTTTTGTGACGTTATGTATTATGTGACTTAATTAATTTTTGTGACGACATTTATTTTTGTGAAGTTATGTATTTTGTGACTTAATCAATTTTTGTGACGTCATTTATTTTTGTGACGTTATGTATTTTGTGACTTCATTTATTTTTGTGACGTTATGTATTTTGTGACGTCATTTATTTTTTGACGTTATGTATTTTGTGACGCCATTTATTTTTGTGACGTTATGTATTTTGTGACTTAATTAATTTTTGTGACGTCATTAATTTTTGTGACGTTATGTATTTTGTGACGTCATTTATTTTTGTGACGTTATGTATTTTGTGACGTCATTTTTTTTGTGACGTCATTTATTTTTGTGACGTCATTTATTTTTGTCACGTTATGTATTTTGTGACGTCATTTATTTTTGAAACGTTATGTATTTTGTAACGTCATTTATTTTTGTGAAGTTATGTATTTTGTGACGTCATTTATTTTTGTTGCGTTATGTTTTTATGACGTTATGTATTTTGTGACGTCATTTATTTTTGTGACGTTATGTATTTTGTGACGTAATTAATATTTTGTGACGTCATTTATTTTTGTGACGTTATGTATTTTGTGACGTCTTTTTTTGTGCCGTTATGTATTTTGTGACGTCATTTTTTGTGACGTTATGTATTTTGTGACGTCATTTATTTTTGTGACGTTATGTATTTTGTGACGTCATTTATTTTTGTGACGTCATTTATTTTTTTGACGTTATGTATTTTGTGACTTAATTAATTTTTGTGACGTCATTTATTTTTGTGACGTTATGTATTTTGTGACGTCATTTATTTTTGTGACGTTATGTATTTTGTGAAGTCATTTATTTTTGTGACGTTATGTATTTTGTGACGTCATTTTTTTTGACGTTATGTATTTTGTGACGCCATTTATTTTTGTGACGTTATGTATTTTGTGACGATATGTATTTTGTGACTTAATTAATTTTTTGACGTTATTTATTTTTGTGACGTTATGCATTTTGTGACGTGATTAATATTTTGTGACGTCATTTATTTTTGTGACGTTATGTATTTTGTGACGTCATTTATTTTTGTGACGTTATGTATTTTGTGATGTAATTAATATTTTGTGACGTCATTTATTTTTGTGACGTTATGTATTTTGTGACGTAATTAATATTTTGTGACGTCATTTATTTTTGTGACGTTATGTATTTTGTGACGTCTTTTTTTTGTGACGTTATGTATTTTGTGACGTCATTTTTTTGTGACGTTATGTATTTTGTGACGTCATTTATTTTTGTTACGTTATGTATTTTGTGACGCCATTTATTTTTGTGACGTTATGTATTTCGTGACGTCATTTATTTTTGTGACGTTATTTATTTGGTGACGTAATTAATTTTTGTGACGTCATTTATTTTTGTGAAGTTATGTATTTTGTGACTTAATTAATTTTTGTGACGTCATTTATTTTTGTGACGTTATGTATTTTGTGACTTCATTTATTTTTGTGACGTTATGCATTTTGTGACGTGATTAATATTTTGTGACGTCATTTATTTTTGTGATGTTATGTATTTTGTGACGTCATTTTTTTTGTGACATTATGTATTTTGTGACCTCATTTATTTTTGTGACGTTATGTATTTTGTGACGTCATTTATTTTTGTGACGTTATGTATTTTGTGACGTCATTTATTTTTGTGACGTTATGTATTTTGTGACGTAATTAATTTTTGTGACATTATTTATTTTTGTGAAGTTATATATTTTGTGACTTAATTAATTTTTGTGACGTCATTTATTTTTGTGACGTTATGTAATTTGTGACGTCTTTTATTTTTGTGACGTTATGTATTTTGTGATGTAATTAATATTTTGTGACGTCATTTATTTTTGTGACGTTATGTATTTTGTGACGTAATTAATATTTTGTGACGTCATTTATTTTTGTGACGTTATGTATTTTGTGACGTCTTTTTTGTGACGGTATGTATTTTGTGACGTCATTTTTTTCTGACGTTATGTATTTTGTGACGTCATTTATTTTTGTTACGTTATGTATTTTGTGACGCCATTTATTTTTGTGACGTTATGTATTTTGTGACGTCATTTATTTTTGTGACGTTATGTATTTTGTGACGTAATTAATTTTTGTGACGTCATTTATTTTTGTGAAGTTATGTATTTTGTGACTTAATTAATTTTTGTGACGTCATTTATTTTTGTGACGTTATGTATTTTGTGACGTAATTTATTTTTGTGACGTTATGTATTTTGTGACGTCATTTATTTCTGTGACGTTATGTATTTTGTGACGTCATTTATTTTTGTGACGTTATGTTTTTTGTGACGTCATTTATTTTTGTGACGTTATGTATTTTGTGACGTCATTTATTTTTTTGACGTTATGTATTTTGTGACGCTATTTATTTTTGTGACGTTATGTATTTTGTGACGTTATGTATTTTGTGACTTAATTTATTTTTGTGAGGTTATGTATTTTGTGACTTAATTAATTTTTGTGACGTCATTTATTTTTGTGACGTTATGTATTTTGTGACGTCATTTATTTTTGTGACGTTATGTATTTTGTGACGTCATTTATTTTTGTGACGTGATTAATATTTTGTGACGTCATTTATTTTTGTGACGTTATGTATTTTGTGACGTAAATTATATTTTGTGACGTCATTTATTTTTGTGACGTTATATATTTATTGACGTCATTTATTTTTGTGACGTTATGTATTTTGTGACGTCATTTATTTTTGTGACGTTATGTATATTGTGACGTCATTAATTTTTTTGACGTTATGTATTTTGTGACGTCATTTATTTTTGTGACGTTATGTATATTTCGACGTCATTTATTTTTGTGACGTTAAGTATTTTGTGACGTCATTTATTTTTGTGACGTTATGTATTTTGTTACGTCATTTATTTTTGTGACGTTATGTATTTTGTGACGTTTTGTATTTTGTGACGTCATTTATTTTTGTGACGTTATGTATTTTGTGACGTCATTTTTTTTTGTGACGTTATGTATTTTGTGACGTCATTTATTTTTGTGACGTTATGTATTTTGTGACGTCATTTATTTTTGAAACGTTATGTATTTTGGAACGTCATTTATTTTTATGACGTTATGTATTTTGTGACGTCATTTATTTTTGTGACGTTATGTTTTTGTGACTTTATGTATTTTGTGACGTCATTTATTTTTGTGACGTTATGTATTTTGTGACGTAATTAATATTTTGTGACGTCATTTATTTTTGTGACCATATGTATTTTGTGACGTCTTTTTTTTGTGACGTTATGTATTTTGTGACGTCATTTTTTGTGACGTTATGTATTTTGTGACGTCATTTATTTTTGTGACGTTATGTATTTTGTGACGTCATTTATTTTTTTGACGTTATGTATTTTGTGACGTCATTTATTTTTGTGACGTTATGTATTTTGTGACGTTATTTATTTTTGTGACGTTATGTATTTTGTGACGTAATTTATTTTTGTGACGTTATGTATTTTGTGACGTCATTTATTTTTGTGACGTTATGTATTTTGTGACGTCATTTTTTTGACGTTATGTATTTTGTGACGCCATTTATTTTTGTGACGTTATGTATTTTGTGACGTTATGTATTTTGTGACGTAATTTATTTTTGTGACGTTATGTATTTTGTGACTTAATTAATTTTTTGACGTCATTTATTTTTGTGACGTTATGCATTTTGTGACGTGATTAATATTTTGTGACGTCATTTATTTTTGTGACGTTATGTATTTTGTGACGTCATTTATTTTTGTGACGTTATGTATTTTGTGATGTAATTAATATTTTGTGACGTCATTTATTTTGGTGACGTTATGTATTTTGTGACGTCATTTATTTTGGTGACGTTATGTATTTTGTGACGTCATTTTTTTTGACGTTATGTATTTTGTGACGTCATTTATTTTTGAAACGTTATGTATTTTGTAAAGTCATTTATTTTTGTGACGTTATGTATTTTGTGACGTCATTTATTTTTGTGACGTTATTTTTTTGTGACGTTATGTATTTTGTGACGTCATTTATTTTTGTGACGTTATGTATTTTGTGACGTAATTAATATTTTGTGACGTCATTTATTTTTGTGACGTTATGTATTTTGTGACGTCTTTTTTTGTGACGTCATTTATTTTTGTTACGTTATGTATTTTGTGACGCCATTTATTTTTGTGACGTTATGTATTGTGTGACGTCATTTATTTTTGTGACGTTATGTATTTTGTGACGTTTTGTATTTTGTGACGTCATTTATTTTTGTGACGTTATGTATTTTGTGATGTAATTAATATTTTTTGACGTCATTTATTTTTGAGACGTTATGTATTTTACGACGTAATTAATATTTTGTGACGTCATTTATTTTTGTGACGTTATGTATTTTGTGATGTCATTTATTTTTGTGACGTTATGTATTTTGTGACGTAATTAATTTTTGTGACATCATTTATTTTTGTGAAGTTATGTATTTTGTGACTTAATTAATTTTTGTGACGTCATTTATTTTTGTGACGTTATGTATTTTGTGACGTCATTTATTTTTGTGACGTTATGTATTTTGTGACGTCATTTATTTTTGTGACGTTATGTATTTTGTGACGTTATGTATTTTGTGACGTTATGTATTTTGTGACGTAATTAATTTTTGTGAAGTTATGTATTTTGTGACTTAATTAATTTTTGTGACGTCATTTATTTTTGTGACGTTATGTATTTTGTGACGTCATTTCTTTTTGTGACGTTTTGTATTTTGTGACGTTATGTATTTTGTGACTTCATTTATTTTTGTGACGTTATGTATTTTGTGACGTCATTTATTTTTGTGACGTTGAGTATTTTGTGACGTCATTTATTTTTGTGACGTTATGTATTTTGTGACGTCATTTATTTTTGTGACGTTACGTATCCTGTGACGTAATTAATTTTGTGACGTCATTTATTTTTGTGACGTTATGTATTTTGTGACGTCATTAATTTTTTTGACGTTATGTATTTTGTGACGTCATTTATTTTTGTGACGTTATGTATTTTGTGACGTTATGTATTTTGTGACGTAATTAATTTTTGTGTCGTCATTTATTTTTGTGAAGTTATGTATTTTGTGACTTAGTTAATTTTTGTGACTTCATTTATTTTTGTGACGTTATGTATTTTGTGACGTCATTTATTTTTGTGACGTTTTGTATTTTGTGACGTCATTTATTTTTGTGACGTTATGTATTTTGTGACGTGATTAATATTTTGTGACGTCATTTATTTTTTTGACGTTATGTATTTTGTGACGTCTTTTTTTGTGACGTTATGTATTTTGTGACGTCATTTTTTTGTGATGTTATGTATTTTGTGACGTAATTAATTTTTGTGACGTCATTTATTTTTGTGACGTTATGTATTTTGTGACTTCATTTATTTTTGTGACGTTATGTATTTTGTGACGTCATTTTTTTTGTGACGTTGAGTATTTTGTGACGTCATTTATTTTTGTGACGTTATGTATTTTGTGACGTTATGTATTTTGTGACGTTATGTATTTTGTGACGTAATTAATTTTTTGACGTAATTTATTTTTGTGACGTCATTTATTTTTGTGACGTTATGTATTTTGTGACGTCATTAATTTTTGTGACGTTATGTATTTTGTGACGTCATTTATTTTTGTGACGTTATGTATTTTGTGACGTAATTAATTTTTGTGACGTCATTTATTTTTGTGACGTTATGTATTTTGTGACTTCATTTATTTTTGTGACGTTATGTATTTTGTGACGTCATTTTTTTGTGACGTTGAGTATTTTGTGACGTCATTTATTTTTGTGACGTTATGTATTTTGTGACGTTATGTATTTTGTGACGTTATGTATTTTGTGACGTCATTTATTTTTGTGACGTTATGTATCTTGTGACGTAATTAATTTTGTGACGTCATTTATTTTTGTGACGTTATGTATTTTGTGACGTCATTAATTTTTTTGACGTTATGTATTTTGTGACGTCATTTATTTTTGTGACGTTATGTATTTTGTGACGTCATTTATTTTTGTGACGTTATGTATTTTTTGGCGTCATTTATTTTTGTGACGTTATGTATTTTGTGACGTTATGTATTTTGTGACGTTATGTATTTTGTGACGTTATGTATTTTGTGACGTAATTAATTTTTGTGACATCATTTATTTTTGTGAAGTTATGTATTTTGTGACTTAATTAATTTTTGTGACGTCATTTATTTTTGTGACGTTATGTATTTTGTGACGTCATTTATTTTTGTGACGTTATGTATTTTGTGACGTCATTTATTTTTGTGACGTTATGTATTTTGTGACGTTATGTATTTTGTGACGTAATTAATTTTTGTGAAGTTATGTATTTTGTGACTTAATTAATTTTTGTGACGTCATTTATTTTTGTGACGTTATGTATTTTGTGACGTCATTTCTTTTTGTGACGTTTTGTATTTTGTGACGTTATGTATTTTGTGACTTCATTTATTTTTGTGACGTTATGTATTTTGTGACGTCATTTATTTTTGTGACGTTGAGTATTTTGTGACGTCATTTATTTTTGTGACGTTATGTATTTTGTGACGTCATTTATTTTTGTGACGTTATGTATCTTGTGACGTAATTAAATTTGTGACGTCATTTATTTTTGTGACGTTATGTATTTTGTGACGTTATGTATTTTGTGACGTTATGTATTTTGTGACGTAATTAAATTTTGTGTCGTCATTTATTTTTGTGAAGTTATGTATTTTGTGACTTAGTTAATTTTTGTGACTTCATTTATTTTTGTGACGTTAAATATTTTGTGACGTCATTTATTTTTGTGACGTTTTGTATTTTGTGACGTCATTTTTTTTTGTGACGTTATGTATTTTGTGACGTGATTAATATTTTGTGACGTCATTTATTTTTTTGACGTTATGTATTTTGTGACGTCTTTTTTTGTGACGTTATGTATTTTGTGACGTCATTTTTTTGTGACGTTATGTATTTTCCGACGTAATTAATTTTTGTGACGTCATTTATTTTTGTGACGTTATGTATTTTGTGACTTCATTTATTTTTGTGACGTTATGTATTTTGTGACGTCATTTTTTTGTGACGTTGAGTATTTTGTGACGTCATTTATTTTTGTGACGTTATGTATTTTGTGACGTTATGTATTTTGTGACGTTATGTATTTTGTGACGTAATTAATTTTTTGACGTAATTTATTTTTGTGACGTCATTTATTTTTGTGACGTTATGTATTTTGTGACGTCATTAATTTTTGTGACGTTATGTATTTTGTGACGTCATTTATTTTTGTGACGTTATGTATTTTGTGACGTAATTAATTTTTGTGACGTCATTTATTTTTGTGACGTTATGTATTTTGTGACTTCATTTATTTTTGTGACGTTATGTATTTTGTGACGCTATTTATTTTTGTGACGTTATGTATTTTTTGACGTCATTTATTTTTGTGACGTTATGTATTTTGTGACGTTATGTATTTTGTGACGTTATGTATTTTGTGACGTCATTTATTTTTGTGACGTTATGTATTTTGTGATGTAATTAATATTTTTTGACGTCATTTATTTTTGTGACGTTATGTATTTTGTGACGTTATGTATTTTGTGACGTTATGTATTTTGTGACGTCATTTATTTTTGTGACGTTATGTATCTTGTGACGTAATTAATTTTGTGACGTCATTTATTTTTGTGACGTTATGTATTTTGTGACTTCATTTATTTTTGTGACGTTATGTATTTTGTGACGTCATTTATTTTTGTGACGTTTTGTATTTTGTGACGTCATTTATTTTTGTGACGTTATGTATTTTGTGACGTGATTAATATTTTGTGACGTCATTTATTTTTTTGACGTTATGTATTTTGTGACGTCTTTTTTTGTGACGTTATGTATTTTGTGACGTCATTTTTTTGTGATGTTATGTATTTTGTGACGTAATTAATTTTTGTGACGTCATTTATTTTTGTGACGTTATGTATTTTGTGACTTCATTTATTTTTGTGACGTTATGTATTTTGTGACGTCATTTTTTTGTGACGTTGAGTATTTTGTGACGTCATTTATTTTTGTGACGTTATGTATTTTGTGACGTTATGTATTTTGTGACGTTATGTATTTTGTGACGTAATTAATTTTTTGACGTAATTTATTTTTGTGACGTCATTTATTTTTGTGACGTTATGTATTTTGTGACGTCATTAATTTTTGTGAC
This sequence comes from Flexamia atlantica, assembly GCA_035578135.1. Lineage (NCBI taxonomy): Eukaryota > Metazoa > Arthropoda > Insecta > Hemiptera > Cicadellidae > Flexamia > Flexamia atlantica. The sequence goes on from JAQJVK010000035.1 coordinate 429,886, forward strand.
GTTATGTATTTTGTGACGTCATTTATTTTTGTGACGTTATGTATTTTGTGACGTAATTAATTTTTGTGACGTCATTTATTTTTGTGACGTTATGTATTTTGTGACTTCATTTATTTTTGTGACGTTATGTATTTTGTGACGTCATTTTTTTGTGACGTTGAGTATTTTGTGACGTCATTTATTTTTGTGACGTTATGTATTTTGTGACGTTATGTATTTTGTGACGTTATGTATTTTGTGACGTCATTTATTTTTGTGACGTTATGTATCTTGTGACGTAATTAATTTTGTGACGTCATTTATTTTTGTGACGTTATGTATTTTGTGACGTCATTAATTTTTTTGACGTTATGTATTTTGTGACGTCATTTATTTTTGTGACGTTATGTATTTTGTGACGTCATTTATTTTTGTGACGTTATGTATTTTTTGACGTCATTTATTTTTGTGACGTTATGTATTTTGTGACGTTATGTATTTTGTGACGTTATGTATTTTGTGACGTTATGTATTTTGTGACGTAATTAATTTTTGTGACATCATTTATTTTTGTGAAGTTATGTATTTTGTGACTTAATTAATTTTTGTGACGTCATTTATTTTTGTGACGTTATGTATTTTGTGACGTCATTTATTTTTGTGACGTTATGTATTTTGTGACGTCATTTATTTTTGTGACGTTATGTATTTTGTGACGTTATGTATTTTGTGACGTTATGTATTTTGTGACGTAATTAATTTTTGTGAAGTTATGTATTTTGTGACTTAATTAATTTTTGTGACGTCATTTATTTTTGTGACGTTATGTATTTTGTGACGTCATTTCTTTTTGTGACGTTTTGTATTTTGTGACGTTATGTATTTTGTGACTTCATTTATTTTTGTGACGTTATGTATTTTGTGACGTCATTTATTTTTGTGACGTTGAGTATTTTGTGACGTCATTTATTTTTGTGACGTTATGTATTTTGTGACGTCATTTATTTTTGTGACGTTATGTATCTTGTGACGTAATTAATTTTGTGACGTCATTTATTTTTGTGACGTTATGTATTTTGTGACGTTATGTATTTTGTGACGTTATGTATTTTGTGACGTAATTAAATTTTGTGTCGTCATTTATTTTTGTGAAGATATGTATTTTGTGACTTAGTTAATTTTTGTGACTTCATTTATTTTTGTGACGTTATGTATTTTGTGACGTCATTTATTTTTGTGACGTTTTGTATTTTGTGACGTCATTTTTTTTTGTGACGTTATGTATTTTGTGACGTGATTAATATTTTGTGACGTCATTTATTTTTTTGACGTTATGTATTTTGTGACGTCTTTTTTTGTGACGTTATGTATTTTGTGACGTCATTTTTTTGTGACGTTATGTATTTTCCGACGTAATTAATTTTTGTGACGTCATTTATTTTTGTGACGTTATGTATTTTGTGACTTCATTTATTTTTGTGACGTTATGTATTTTGTGACGTCATTTTTTTGTGACGTTGAGTATTTTGTGACGTCATTTATTTTTGTGACGTTATGTATTTTGTGACGTTATGTATTTTGTGACGTTATGTATTTTGTGACGTAATTAATTTTTTGACGTAATTTATTTTTGTGACGTCATTTATTTTTGTGACGTTATGTATTTTGTGACGTCATTAATTTTTGTGACGTTATGTATTTTGTGACGTCATTTATTTTTGTGACGTTATGTATTTTGTGACGTAATTAATTTTTGTGACGTCATTTATTTTTGTGACGTTATGTATTTTGTGACTTCATTTATTTTTGTGACGTTATGTATTTTGTGACGCTATTTATTTTTGTGACGTTATGTATTTTTTGACGTCATTTATTTTTGTGACGTTATGTATTTTGTGACGTTATGTATTTTGTGACGTTATGTATTTTGTGACGTCATTTATTTTTGTGACGTTATGTATTTTGTGATGTAATTAATATTTTTTGACGTCATTTATTTTTGTGACGTTATGTATTTTGTGACGTTATGTATTTTGTGACGTTATGTATTTTGTGACGTTATGTATTTTGTGACGTCATTTATTTTTGTGACGTTATGTATCTTGTGACGTAATTAATTTTGTGACGTCATTTATTTTTGTGACGTTATGTATTTTGTGACTTCATTTATTTTTGTGACGTTATGTATTTTGTGACGTCATTTATTTTTGTGACGTTTTGTATTTTGTGACGTCATTTATTTTTGTGACGTTATGTATTTTGTGACGTGATTAATATTTTGTGACGTCATTTATTTTTTTGACGTTATGTATTTTGTGACGTCTTTTTTTGTGACGTTATGTATTTTGTGACGTCATTTTTTTGTGATGTTATGTATTTTGTGACGTAATTAATTTTTGTGACGTCATTTATTTTTGTGACGTTATGTATTTTGTGACTTCATTTATTTTTGTGACGTTATGTATTTTGTGACGTCATTTTTTTTGTGACGTTGAGTATTTTGTGACGTCATTTATTTTTGTGACGTTATGTATTTTGTGACGTTATGTATTTTGTGACGTTATGTATTTTGTGACGTAATTAATTTTTTGACGTAATTTATTTTTGTGACGTCATTTATTTTTGTGACGTTATGTATTTTGTGACGTCATTAATTTTTGTGACGTTATGTATTTTGTGACGTCATTTATTTTTGTGACGTTATGTATTTTGTGACGTAATTAATTTTTGTGACGTCATTTATTTTTGTGACGTTATGTATTTTGTGACTTCATTTATTTTTGTGACGTTATGTATTTTGTGACGTCATTTTTTTGTGACGTTGAGTATTTTGTGACGTCATTTATTTTTGTGACGTTATGTATTTTGTGACGTTATGTATTTTGTGACGTTATGTATTTTGTGACGTCATTTATTTTTGTGACGTTATGTATCTTGTGACGTAATTAATTTTGTGACGTCATTTATTTTTGTGACGTTATGTATTTTGTGACGTCATTAATTTTTTTGACGTTATGTATTTTGTGACGTCATTTATTTTTGTGACGTTATGTATTTTGTGACGTCATTTATTTTTGTGACGTTATGTATTTTTTGACGTCATTTATTTTTGTGACGTTATGTATTTTGTGACGTTATGTATTTTGTGACGTTATGTATTTTGTGACGTAATTAATTTTTGTGACATCATTTATTTTTGTGAAGTTATGTATTTTGTGACTTAATTAATTTTTGTGACGTCATTTATTTTTGTGACGTTATGTATTTTGTGACGTCATTTATTTTTGTGACGTTATGTATTTTGTGACGTCATTTATTTTTGTGACGTTATGTATTTTGTGACGTTATGTATTTTGTGACGTTATGTATTTTGTGACGTAATTAATTTTTGTGAAGTTATGTATTTTGTGACTTAATTAATTTTTGTGACGTCATTTATTTTTGTGACGTTATGTATTTTGTGACGTCATTTCTTTTTGTGACGTTTTGTATTTTGTGACGTTATGTATTTTGTGACTTCATTTATTTTTGTGACGTTATGTATTTTGTGACGTCATTTATTTTTGTGACGTTGAGTATTTTGTGACGTCATTTATTTTTGTGACGTTATGTATTTTGTGACGTCATTTATTTTTGTGACGTTATGTATCTTGTGACGTAATTAATTTTGTGACGTCATTTATTTTTGTGACGTTATGTATTTTGTGACGTTATGTATTTTGTGACGTTATGTATTTTGTGACGTAATTAAATTTTGTGTCGTCATTTATTTTTGTGAAGTTATGTATTTTGTGACTTAGTTAATTTTTGTGACTTCATTTATTTTTGTGACGTTATGTATTTTGTGACGTCATTTATTTTTGTGACGTTTTGTATTTTGTGACGTCATTTTTTTTTGTGACGTTATGTATTTTGTGACGTGATTAATATTTTGTGACGTCATTTATTTTTTTGACGTTATGTATTTTGTGACGTCTTTTTTTGTGACGTTATGTATTTTGTGACGTCATTTTTTTGTGACGTTATGTATTTTCCGACGTAATTAATTTTTGTGACGTCATTTATTTTTGTGACGTTATGTATTTTGTGACTTCATTTATTTTTGTGACGTTATGTATTTTGTGACGTCATTTTTTTGTGACGTTGAGTATTTTGTGACGTCATTTATTTTTGTGACGTTATGTATTTTGTGACGTTATGTATTTTGTGACGTTATGTATTTTGTGACGTAATTAATTTTTTGACGTAATTTATTTTTGTGACGTCATTTATTTTTGTGACGTTATGTATTTTGTGACGTCATTAATTTTTGTGACGTTATGTATTTTGTGACGTCATTTATTTTTGTGACGTTATGTATTTTGTGACGTAATTAATTTTTGTGACGTCATTTATTTTTGTGACGTTATGTATTTTGTGACTTCATTTATTTTTGTGACGTTATGTATTTTGTGACGCTATTTATTTTTGTGACGTTATGTATTTTTTGACGTCATTTATTTTTGTGACGTTATGTATTTTGTGACATTATGTATTTTGTGACGTTATGTATTTTGTGACGTCATTTATTTTTGTGACGTTATGTATTTTGTGATGTAATTAATATTTTTTGACGTCATTTATTTTTGTGACGTTATGTATTTTGTGACGTTATGTATTTTGTGACGTTATGTATTTTGTGACGTCATTTATTTTTGTGACGTTATGTATCTTGTGACGTAATTAATTTTGTGACGTCATTTATTTTTGTGACGTTATGTATTTTGTGACGTCATTAATTTTTTTGACGTTATGTATTTTGTGACGTCATTTATTTTTGTGACGTTATGTATTTTGTGACGTCATTTATTTTTGTGACGTTATGTATTTTTTGACGTCATTTATTTTTGTGACGTTATGTATTTTGTGACGTTATGTATTTTGTGACGTTATGTATTTTGTGACGTCATTTATTTTTGTGACGTTATGTATTTTGTGACGTAATTAATTTTGTGACGTCATTTATTTTTGTGACGTTATGTATTTTGTGATGTCATTTATTTTTGTGACGTTATGTATTTTGTGACGTAATTAATTTTTGTGACATCATTTATTTTTGTGAAGTTATGTATTTTGTGACTTAATTAATTTTTGTGACGTCATTTATTTTTGTGACGTTATGTATTTTGTGACGTCATTTATTTTTGTGACGTTATGTATTTTGTGACGTCATTTATTTTTGTGACGTTATGTATTTTGTGACGTTATGTATTTTGTGACGTTATGTATTTTGTGACGTAATTAATTTTTGTGAAGTTATGTATTTTGTGACTTAATTAATTTTTGTGACGTCATTTATTTTTGTGACGTTATGTATTTTGTGACGTCATTTATTTTTGTGCCGTTTTGTATTTTGTGACGTCATTTATTTTTGTGACGTTATGTATTTTGTGACGTGATTAATATTTTGTGACGTCATTTATTTTTTTGACGTTATGTATTTTGTGACGTCTTTTTTTGTGACGTTATGTATTTTGTGACGTCATTTTTTTGTGACGTTATGTATTTTGTGACGTAATTTTTTTTGTGACGTTATGTATTTTGTGACGTCATTTTTTTTGTGACGTTATGTATTTTGTGACGTTATGTATTTTGTGACGTCATTTATTTTTGTGACGATATGTATTTTGTGACGTTATGTATTTTGTGACGTCATTAATTTTTGTGATGTTATGTATTTTGTGACGTTATATATTTTGTGACGTCATTTATTTTTGTGACGTTATGTATTTTGTGACGTAATTAATTTTTTGACGTAATTAATTTTTGTGATGTCATTTATTTTTGTGACGTTATGTATTTTGTGACGTAATTAATTTTTTGACGTAATTAATTTTTGTGATGTCATTTATTTTTGTGACGTTATGTATTTTGTGACGTCATTAATTTTTGTGACGTTATGTATTTTTTGACGTCATTTATTTTTGTGACGTTATGTGTTTTGTGACGTCATTTATTTTTGTGACGTTATGTATTTTGTGACTTCATTTATTTTTGTGACGTTATGTATTTTGTGACGTCATTTATTTTTGTGACGTTATGTATTTTGTGACGTAATTAATTTTTGTGACATCATTTATTTTTGTGAAGTTATGTATTTTGTGACTTAATTAATTTTTGTGACGTCATTTATTTTTGTGACGTTATGTATTTTGTGACGTCATTTATTTTTGTGACGTTATGTATTTTGTGACGTCATTTATTTTTGTGACGTTATGTATTTTGTGACGTTATGTATTTTGTGACGGCATTTATTTTTTTGACGTTATGTATTTTGTGACGTCTTTTTTTGTGACGTTATGTATTTTGTGACGTCATTTTTTGTGACGTTATGTATTTTGTGACGTAATTAATTTTTGTGACGTCATTTATTTTTGTGACGTTATGTATTTTGTGACTTCATTTATTTTTGTGACGTTATGTATTTTGTGACGTCATTTTTTTTGTGACGTTGAGTATTTTGTGACGTCATTTATTTTTGTGACGTTATGTATTTTGTGACGTTATGTATTTTGTGACGTTATGTATTTTGTGACTTCATTTATTTTTGTGACGTTATGTATTTTGTGACGTCATTTATTTTTGTGACGTTGAGTATTTTGTGACGTCATTTATTTTTGTGACGTTATGTATTTTGTGACGTCATTTATTTTTGTGACGTTATGTATCTTGTGACGTAATTAATTTTGTGACGTCATTTATTTTTGTGACGTTATGTATTTTGTGACGTCATTAATTTTTTTGACGTTATGTATTTTGTGACGTCATTTATTTTTGTGACGTTATGTATTTTGTGACGTTATGTATTTTGTGACGTTATGTATTTTGTGACGTAATTAATTTTTGTGTCGTCATTTATTTTTGTGAAGTTATGTATTTTGTGACTTAGATAATTTTTGTGACTTCATTTATTTTTGTGACGTTATGTATTTTGTGACGTCATTTATTTTTGTGACGTTTTGTATTTTGTGACGTCATTTATTTTTGTGACGTTATGTATTTTGTGACGTGATTAATATTTTGTGACGTCATTTATTTTTTTGACGTTATGTATTTTGTGACGTCTTTTTTTGTGACGTTATGTATTTTGTGACGTCATTTTTTTGTGACGTTATGTATTTTGTGACGTAATTAATTTTTGTGACGTCATTTATTTTTGTGACGTTATGTATTTTGTGACTTAATTAATTTTTGTGACGTCATTTATTTTTGTGACGTTATGTATTTTGTGACGTCATTTCTTTTTGTGACGTTTTGTATTTTGTGACGTTATGTATTTTGTGACTTCATTTATTTTTGTGACGTTATGTATTTTGTGACGTCATTTATTTTTGTGACGTTGAGTATTTTGTGACGTCATTTATTTTTGTGACGTTATGTATTTTGTGACGTCATTTATTTTTGTGACGTTATGTATCTTGTGACGTAATTAATTTTGTGACGTCATTTATTTTTGTGACGTTATGTATTTTGTGACGTTATGTATTTTGTGACGTTATGTATTTTGTGACGTAATTAATTTTTGTGTCGTCATTTATTTTTGTGAAGTTATGTATTTTGTGACTTAGTTAATTTTTGTGACTTCATTTATTTTTGTGACGTTATGTATTTTGTGACGTCATTTATTTTTGTGACGTTTTGTATTTTGTGACGTCATTTATTTTTGTGACGTTATGTATTTTGTGACGTGATTAATATTTTGTGACGTCATTTATTTTTTTGACGTTATGTATTTTGTGACGTCTTTTTTTGTGACGTTATGTATTTTGTGACGTCATTTTTTTGTGACGTTATGTATTTTCCGACGTAATTAATTTTTGTGACGTCATTTATTTTTGTGACGTTATGTATTTTGTGACTTCATTTATTTTTGTGACGTTATGTATTTTGTGACGTCATTTTTTTGTGACGTTGAGTATTTTGTGACGTCATTTATTTTTGTGACGTTATGTATTTTGTGACGTTATGTATTTTGTGACGTTATGTATTTTGTGACGTAATTAATTTTTTGACGTAATTTATTTTTGTGACGTCATTTATTTTTGTGACGTTATGTATTTTGTGACGTCATTAATTTTTGTGACGTTATGTATTTTGTGACGTCATTTATTTTTGTGACGTTATGTATTTTGTGACGTAATTAATTTTTGTGACGTCATTTATTTTTGTGACGTTATGTATTTTGTGACTTCATTTATTTTTGTGACGTTATGTATTTTGTGACGCTATTTATTTTTGTGACGTTATGTATTTTTTGACGTCATTTATTTTTGTGACGTTATGTATTTTGTGACGTTATGTATTTTGTGACGTTATGTATTTTGTGACGTCATTTATTTTTGTGACGTTATGTATTTTGTGATGTAATTAATATTTTTTGACGTCATTTATTTTTGTGACGTTATGTATTTTGTGACGTTATGTATTTTGTGACGTTATGTATTTTGTGACGTCATTTATTTTTGTGACGTTATGTATCTTGTGACGTAATTAATTTTGTGACGTCATTTATTTTTGTGACGTTATGTATTTTGTGACGTCATTAATTTTTTTGACGTTATGTATTTTGTGACGTCATTTATTTTTGTGACGTTATGTATTTTGTGACGTCATTTATTTTTGTGACGTTATGTATTTTTTGACGTCATTTATTTTTGTGACGTTATGTATTTTGTGACGTTATGTATTTTGTGACGTTATGTATTTTGTGACGTCATTTATTTTTGTGACGTTATGTATTTTGTGATGTAATTAATATTTTTTGACGTCATTTATTTTTGTGACGTTATGTATTTTACGACGTAATTAATATTTTGTGACGTCATTTATTTTTGTGACGTTATGTATTTTGTGATGTCATTTATTTTTGTGACGTTATGTATTTTGTGACGTAATTAATTTTTGTGACATCATTTATTTTTGTGAAGTTATGTATTTTGTGACTTAATTAATTTTTGTGACGTCATTTATTTTTGTGACGTTATGTATTTTGTGACGTCATTTATTTTTGTGACGTTATGTATTTTGTGACGTCATTTATTTTTGTGACGTTATGTATTTTGTGACGTCATTTATTTTTGTGACGTTATGTATTTTGTGACGTGATTAATATTTTGTGACGTCATTTATTTTTTTGACGTTATGTATTTTGTGACGTCTTTTTTTGTGACGTTATGTATTTTGTGACGTCATTTTTTTGTGACGTTATGTATTTTGTGACGTAATTTTTTTTGTGACGTTATGTATTTTGTGACGTTATGTATTTTGTGACGTTATGTATTTTGTGACGTAATTAATTTTTGTGAAGTTATGTATTTTGTGACTTAATTAATTTTTGTGACGTCATTTATTTTTGTGACGTTATGTATTTTGTGACGTCATTTATTTTTGTGCCGTTTTGTATTTTGTGACGTCATTTATTTTTGTGACGTTATGTATTTTGTGACGTGATTAATATTTTGTGACGTCATTTATTTTTTTGACGTTATGTATTTTGTGACGTCTTTTTTTGTGACGTTATGTATTTTGTGACGTCATTTTTTTGTGACGTTATGTATTTTGTGACGTAATTTTTTTTGTGACGTTATGTATTTTGTGACGTCATTTTTTTTGTGACGTTATGTATTTTGTGACGTTATGTATTTTGTGACGTCATTTATTTTTGTGACGATATGTATTTTGTGACGTTATGTATTTTGTGACGTCATTAATTTTTGTGATGTTATGTATTTTGTGACGTTATATATTTTGTGACGTCATTTATTTTTGTGACGTTATGTATTTTGTGACGTAATTAATTTTTTGACGTAATTAATTTTTGTGATGTCATTTATTTTTGTGACGTTATGTATTTTGTGACGTAATTAATTTTTTGACGTAATTAATTTTTGTGATGTCATTTATTTTTGTGACGTTATGTATTTTGTGACGTCATTAATTTTTGTGACGTTATGTATTTTTTGACGTCATTTATTTTTGTGACGTTATGTATTTTGTGACGTCATTTATTTTTGTGACGTTATGTATTTTGTGACTTCATTTATTTTTGTGACGTTATGTATTTTGTGACGTCATTTATTTTTGTGACGTTATGTATTTTGTGACGTAATTAATTTTTGTGACATCATTTATTTTTGTGAAGTTATGTATTTTGTGACTTAATTAATTTTTGTGACGTCATTTATTTTTGTGACGTTATGTATTTTGTGACGTCATTTATTTTTGTGACGTTATGTATTTTGTGACGTTATGTATTTTGTGACGTCATTTATTTTTGTGACGTTATGTATTTTGTGACGTTATGTATTTTGTGACGGCATTTATTTTTTTGACGTTATGTATTTTGTGACGTCTTTTTTTGTGACGTTATGTATTTTGTGACGTCATTTTTTTGTGACGTTATGTATTTTGTGACGTAATTAATTTTTGTGACGTCATTTATTTTTGTGACGTTATGTATTTTGTGACTTCATTTATTTTTGTGACGTTATGTATTTTGTGACGTCATTTTTTTTGTGACGTTGAGTATTTTGTGACGTCATTTATTTTTGTGACGTTATGTATTTTGTGACGTTATGTATTTTGTGACGTTATGTATTTTGTGACTTCATTTATTTTTGTGACGTTATGTATTTTATGACGTCATTTATTTTTGTGACGTTAAGTATTTTGTGACGTCATTTATTTTTGTGACGTTATGTATTTTGTGACGTCATTTATTTTTGTGACGTTATGTATCTTGAGACGTAATTAATTTTGTGACGTCATTTATTTGTGTGACGTTATGTATTTTGTGACGTCATTAATTTTTTTGACGTTATGTATTTTGTGACGTCATTTATTCTTGTGACGTTATGTATTTTGTGACGTTATGTATTTTGTGACGTTATGTATTTTGTGACGTAATTAATTTTTGTGTCGTCATTTATTTTTGTGAAGTTATGTATTTTGTGACTTAGATAATTTTTGTGACTTCATTTATTTTTGTGACGTTATGTATTTTGTGACGTCATTTATTTTTGTGACGTTTTGTATTTTGTGACGTCATTTATTTTTGTGACGTTATGTATTTTGTGACGTGATTAATATTTTGTGACGTCATTTATTTTTTTGACGTTATGTATTTTGTGACGTCTTTTTTTGTGACGTTATGTATTTTGTGACGTCATTTTTTTGTGACGTTATGTATTTTGTGACGTAATTAATTTTTGTGACGTCATTTATTTTTGTGACGTTATGTATTTTGTGACTTCATTTATTTTTGTGACGTTATGTATTTTGTGACGTCATTTTTTTTGTGACGTTGAGTATTTTGTGACGTCATTTATTTTTGTGACGTTATGTATTTTGTGACGTTATGTATTTTGTGACGTTATGTATTTTGTGACGTAATTAATTTTTTGACGTAATTTATTTTTGTGACGTCATTTATTTTTGTGACGTTATGTATTTTGTGACGTCATTAATTTTTGTGACGTTATGTATTTTGAGACGTCATTTATTTTTGTGACGTTATGTATTTTGTGACGTAATTAATTTTTGTGACGTCATTTATTTTTGTGACGTTATGTATTTTGTGACTTCATTTATTTTTGTGACGTTATGTATTTTGTGACGTCATTTTTTTGTGACGTTGAGTATTTTGTGACGTCATTTATTTTTGTGACGTTATGTATTTTGTGACGTTATGTATTTTGTGACGTTATGTATTTTGTGACGTTATGTATTTTGTGACGTCATTTATTTTTGTGACGTTATGTATCTTGTGACGTAATTAGTTTTGTGACGTCATTTATTTTTGTGACGTTATGTATTTTGTGACGTCATTAATTTTTTTGACGTTATGTATTTTGTGACGTCATTTATTTTTGTGACGTTATGTATTTTGTGACGTCATTTATTTTTGTGACGTTATGTATTTTTTGACGTCATTTATTTTTGTGACGTTATGTATTTTGTGACGTTATGTATTTTGTGACGTTATGTATTTTGTGACGTCATTTATTTTTGTGACGTTATGTATTTTGTGATGTAATTAATATTTTTTGACGTCATTTATTTTTGTGACGTTATGTATTTTACGACGTAATTAATATTTTGTGACGTCATTTATTTTTGTGACGTTATGTATTTTGTGATGTCATTTATTTTTGTGACGTTATGTATTTTGTGACGTAATTAATTTTTGTGACATCATTTATTTTCGTGAAGTTATGTATTTTGTGACTTAATTAATTTTTGTGACGTCATTTATTTTTGTGACGTTATGTATTTTGTGACGTCATTTATTTTTGTGACGTTATGTATTTTGTGACGTCATTTATTTTTGTGACGTTATGTATTTTGTGACGTTATGTATTTTGTGACGTTATGTATTTTGTGACGTAATTAATTTTTGTGAAGTTATGTATTTTGTGACTTAATTAATTTTTGTGACGTCATTTATTTTTGTGACGTTATGTATTTTGTGACGTCATTTATTTTTGTGCCGTTTTGTATTTTGTGACGTCATTTATTTTTGTAACGTTATGCATTTTGTGACGTGATTAATATTTTGTGACGTCATTTATTTTTTTGACGTTATGTATTTTGTGACGTCTTTTTTTGTGACGCTATGTATTTTGTGACGTCATTTTTTTGTGACGTTATGTATTTTGTGACGTAATTTTTTTTGTGACGTTATGTATTTTGTGACGTCATTTTTTTGTGACGTTATGTATTTTGTGACGTTATGTATTTTGTGACGTCATTTATTTTTGTGACGATATGTATTTTGTGACGTTATGTATTTTGTGACGTCATTTATTTTTGTGACGTTATGTATTTTGTGACGTCATTTATTTTTGTGATGTTATGTATTTTGTGACGTTATATATTTTGTGACGTCATTTATTTTTGTGACGTTATGTATTTTGTGACGTAATTAATTTTTTGACGTTATTAATTTTTGTGATGTCATTTATTTTTGTAACGTTATGTATTTTGTGACGTCATTAATTTTTGTGACGTTATGTATTTTTTGACGTCATTTATTTTTGTGACGTTATGTATTTTGTGACGTAATTAATTTTTGTGACGTCATTTATTTTTGTGACGTTATGTATTTTGTGACTTCATTTATTTTTGTGACGTTATGTATTTTGTGACGTCATTTATTTTTGTGACGTTGAGTATTTTGTGACGTCATTTATTTTTGTGACGTTATGTATTTTGTGACGTTATGTATTTTGTGACGTCATTTATTTTTGTGACGTTATGTATCATGTGACGTAATTAATTTTGTGACGTCATTTATTTTTGTGACGTTATGTATTTTGTGACGTCATTAATTTTTTTGACGTTATGTATTTTGTGACGTCATTTATTTTTGTGACGTTATGTATTTTGTGACGTCATTTATTTTTGTGACGTTATGTATTTTTTTAAGGTCATTTATTTTTGTGACGTTATGTATTTTGTGCCGTTATGTATTTTGTGACGTTATGTATTTTATGACGTCATTTATTTTTGTGACGTTATGTATTTTGTGATGTAATTAATATTTTGTGACGTCATTTATTTTTGTGACGTTATGTATTTTGTGACGTAATTAATATTTTGTGACGTCATTTATTTTTGTGACGTTATGTATTTTGTGACGTCTTTTTTTGTGACGTTATGTATTTTGTGACGTCATTTTTTTGTGACGTTATGTATTTTGTGACGTCATTTATTTTTGTGACGTTATGTATTTTGTGTCGTAATTAATTTTTGTGACGTCATTTATTTTTGTGACGTTATGTATTTTGTGACGTCATTTATTTTTGTGACGTTATGTATTTTGTGACAACATTTATTTTTGTGACGTTATGTATTTTGTGACGCCATTTAATTTTGTGACGTTATGTATTTTGTGACGTCATTTATTTTTGTGACGTTATGTATTTTGTGACTTCATTTATTTTTGTGACGTTATGTATTTTGTGACGTCATTTTTTTGTGACGTTGAGTATTTTGTGACGTCATTTATTTTTGTGACGTTATGTATTTTGTGACGGTATGTATTTTGTGACGTCATTTATTTTTGTGACGTTATGTATCTTGTGACGTAATTAATTTTGTGACGTCATTTATTTTTGTGACGTTATGTATTTTGTGACGTCATTAATTTTTTTGACGTTATGTATTTTGTGACGTCATTTATTTTTGTGACGTTATGTATTTTGTGACGTCATTTATTTTTGTGACGTTATGTATTTTTTGACGTCATTTATTTTTGTGACGTTATGTATTATGTGACGTTATGTATTTTGTGACGTTATGTATTTTGTGACGTTATGTATTTTGTGACGTAATTAATTTTTGTGACATCATTTATTTTTGTGAAGTTATGTATTTTGTGACTTAATTAATTTTTGTGACGTCATTTATTTTTGTGACGTTATGTATTTTGTGACGTCATTTATTTTTGTGACGTTATGTATTTTGTGACGTCATTTATTTTTGTGACGTTATGTATTTTGTGACGTTATGTATTTTGTGACGTTATGTATTTTGTGACGTAATTAATTTTTGTGAAGTTATGTATTTTGTGACTTAATTAATTTTTGTGACGTCATTTATTTTTGTGACGTTATGTATTTTGTGACGTCATTTCTTTTTGTGACGTTTTGTATTTTGTGACGTTATGTATTTTGTGACTTCATTTATTTTTGTGACGTTATGTATTTTGTGACGTCATTTATTTTTGTGACGTTGAGTATTTTGTGACGTCATTTATTTTTGTGACGTTATGTATTTTGTGACGTCATTTATTTTTGTGACGTTATGTATCTTGTGACGTAATTAATTTTGTGACGTCATTTATTTTTGTGACGTTATGTATTTTGTGACGTCATTAATTTTTTTGACGTTATGTATTTTGTGACGTCATTTATTTTTGTGACGTTATGTATTTTGTGACGTTATGTATTTTGTGACGTTATGTATTTTGTGACGTCATTTTTTTGTGACGTTATGTATTTTGTGACGTAATTAATTTTTGTGACGTCATTTATTTTTGTGACGTTATGTATTTTGTGACTTCATTTATTTTTGTGACGTTATGTATTTTGTGACGTCATTTTTTTGTGACGTTGAGTATTTTGTGACGTCATTTATTTTTGTGACGTTATGTATTTTGTGACGTTATGTATTTTGTGACGTTATGTATTTTGTGACGTAATTAATTTTTTGACGTAATTTATTTTTGTGACGTCATTTATTTTTGTGACGTTATGTATTTTGTGACGTCATTAATTTTTGTGACGTTATGTATTTTGTGACGTCATTTATTTTTGTGACGTTATGTATTTTGTGACGTAATTAATTTTTGTGACGTCATTTATTTTTGTGACGTTATGTATTTTGTGACGTCATTTTTTTGTGACGTTGAGTATTTTGTGACGTCATTTATTTTTGTGACGTTATGTATTTTGTGACGTTATGTATTTTGTGACGTTATGTATTTTGTGACGTCATTTATTTTTGTGACGTTATGTATCTTGTGACGTAATTAATTTTGTGACGTCATTTATTTTTGTGACGTTATGTATTTTGTGACGTCATTAATTTTTTTGACGTTATGTATTTTGTGACGTCATTTATTTTTGTGACGTTATGTATTTTGTGACGTCATTTATTTTTGTGACGTTATGTATTTTTTGACGTCATTTATTTTTGTGACGTTATGTATTTTGTGACGTTATGTATTTTGTGACGTTATGTATTTTGTGACGTCATTTATTTTTGTGACGTTATGTATTTTGTGATGTAATTAATATTTTTTGACGTCATTTATTTTTGTGACGTTATGTATTTTACGACGTAATTAATATTTTGTGACGTCATTTATTTTTGTGACGTTATGTATTTTGTGATGTCATTTATTTTTGTGACGTTATGTATTTTGTGACGTAATTAATTTTTGTGACATCATTTATTTTTGTGAAGTTATGTATTTTGTGACTTAATTAATTTTTGTGACGTCATTTATTTTTGTGACGTTATGTATTTTGTGACGTCATTTATTTTTGTGACGTTATGTATTTTGTGACGTCATTTATTTTTGTGACGTTATGTATTTTGTGACGTTATTTATTTTGTGACGTTATGTATTTTGTGACGTAATTAATTTTTGTGAAGTTATGTATTTTGTGACTTAATTAATTTTTGTGACGTCATTTATTTTTGTGACGTTATTTATTTTGTGACGTCATTTATTTTTGTGCCGTTTTGTATTTTGTGACGTCATTTATTTTTGTGACGTTATGTATTTTGTGACGTGATTAATATTTTGTGACGTCATTTATTTTTTTGACGTTATGTATTTGGTGACGTCTTTTTTTGTGACGTTATGTATTTTGTGACGTCATTTTTTTGTGACGTTATGTATTTTGTGACGTAATTTTTTTTGTGACGTTATGTATTTTGTGACGTCATTTTTTTTTGTGACGTTATGTATTTTGTGACGTTATGTATTTTGTGACGTCATTTATTTTTGTGACGATATGTATTTTGTGACGTTATGTATTTTGTGACGTAATTAATTTTTGTGACGTCATTTATTTTTGTGACGTTATGTATTTTGTGACTTCATTTATTTTTGTGACGTTATGTATTTTGTGACGTCATTTATTTTTGTGACGTTTTGTATTTTGTGACGTCATTTATTTTTGTGACGTTATGTATTTTGTGACGTGATTAATATTTTGTGACGTCATTTATTTTTTTGACGTTATGTATTTTGTGACGTCTTTTTTTGTGACGTTATGTATTTTGTGACGTCATTTTTTTGTGACGTTATGTATTTTGTGACGTAATTAATTTTTGTGACGTCATTTATTTTTGTGACGTTATGTATTTTGTGACTTCATTTATTTTTGTGACGTTATGTATTTTGTGACGTCATTTTTTTTGTGACGTTGAGTATTTTGTGACGTCATTTATTTTTGTGACGTTATGTATTTTGTGACGTTATGTATTTTGTGACGTTATGTATTTTGTGACGTAATTAATTTTTTGACGTAATTTATTTTTGTGACGTCATTTATTTTTGTGACGTTATGTATTTTGTGACGTCATTAATTTTTGTGACGTTATGTATTTTGAGACGTCATTTATTTTTGTGACGTTATGTATTTTGTGACGTAATTAATTTTTGTGACGTCATTTATTTTTGTGACGTTATGTATTTTGTGACTTCATTTATTTTTGTGACGTTATGTATTTTGTGACGTCATTTTTTTGTGACGTTGAGTATTTTGTGACGTCATTTATTTTTGTGACGTTATGTATTTTGTGACGTTATGTATTTTGTGACGTTATGTATTTTGTGACGTCATTTATTTTTGTGACGTTATGTATCTTGTGACGTAATTAGTTTTGTGACTTCATTTATTTTTGTGACGTTATGTATTTTGTGACGTCATTAATTTTTTTGACGTTATGTATTTTGTGACGTCATTTATTTTTGTGACGTTATGTATTTTGTGACGTCATTTATTTTTGTGACGTTATGTATTTTGTGACGTTATGTATTTTGTGACGTTATGTATTTTGTGACGTCATTTATTTTTGTGACGTTATGTATTTTGTGACGTTATTTATTTTGTGACGTTATGTATTTTGTGACGTAATTAATTTTTGTGAAGTTATGTATTTTGTGACTTAATTAATTTTTGTGACGTCATTTATTTTTGTGACGTTATTTATTTTGTGACGTCATTTATTTTTGTGCCGTTTTGTATTTTGTGACGTCATTTATTTTTGTGACGTTATGTATTTTGTGACGTGATTAATATTTTGTGACGTCATTTATTTTTTTGACGTTATGTATTTTGTGACGTCTTTTTTGTGACGTTATGTATTTTGTGACGTCATTTTTTTGTGACGTTATGTATTTTGTGACGTAATTTTTTTTGTGACGTTATGTATTTTGTGACGTCATTTTTTTTGTGACGTTATGTATTTTGTGACGTTATGTATTTTGTGACGTCATTTATTTTTGTGACGATATGTATTTTGTGACGTTATGTATTTTGTGACGTAATTAATTTTTGTGACGTCATTTATTTTTGTGACGTTATGTATTTTGTGACTTCATTTATTTTTGTGACGTTATGTATTTTGTGACGTCATTTTTTTGTGACGTTGAGTATTTTGTGACGTCATTTATTTTTGTGACGTTATGTATTTTGTGACGTTATGTATTTTGTGACGTTATGTATTTTGTGACTTCATTTATTTTTGTGACGTTATGTATTTTGTGACGTCATTTATTTTTGTGACGTTGAGTATTTTGTGACGTCATTTATTTTTGTGACGTTATGTATTTTGTGACGTCATTTATTTTTGTGACGTTATGTATCTTGTGACGTAATTAATTTTGTGACGTCATTTATTTTTGTGACGTTATGTATTTTGTGACGTCATTAATTTTTTTGACGTTATGTATTTTGTGACGTCATTTATTTTTGTGACGTTATGTATTTTGTGACGTTATGTATTTTGTGACGTTATGTATTTTGTGACGTAATTAATTTTTGTGTCGTCATTTATTTTTGTGAAGTTATGTATTTTGTGACTTAGATAATTTTTGTGACTTCATTTATTTTTGTGACGTTATGTATTTTGTGACGTCATTTATTTTTGTGACGTTTTGTATTTTGTGACGTCATTTATTTTTGTGACGTTATGTATTTTGTGACGTGATTAATATTTTGTGACGTCATTTATTTTTTTGACGTTATGTATTTTGTGACGTCTTTTTTTGTGACGTTATGTATTTTGTGACGTCATTTTTTTGTGACGTTATGTATTTTGTGACGTAATTAATTTTTGTGACGTCATTTATTTTTGTTACGTTATGTATTTTGTGACTTCATTTATTTTTGTGACGTTATGTATTTTGTGACGTCATTTTTTTGTGACGTTGAGTATTTTGTGACGTCATTTATTTTTGTGACGTTATGTATTTTGTGACGTTATGTATTTTGTGACGTTATGTATTTTGTGACGTAATTAATTTTTTGACGTAATTTATTTTTGTGACGTCATTTATTTTTGTGACGTTATGTATTTTGTGACGTCATTAATTTTTGTGACGTTATGTATTTTGAGACGTCATTTATTTTTGTGACGTTATGTATTTTGTGACGTAATTAATTTTTGTGACGTCATTTATTTTTGTGACGTTATGTATTTTGTGACTTCATTTATTTTTGTGACGTTATGTATTTTGTGACGTCATTTTTTTGTGACGTTGAGTATTTTGTGACGTCATTTATTTTTGTGACGTTATGTATTTTGTGACGTTATGTATTTTGTGACGTTATGTATTTTGTGACGTCATTTATTTTTGTGACGTTATGTATCTTGTGACGTAATTAGTTTTGTGACTTCATTTATTTTTGTGACGTTATGTATTTTGTGACGTCATTAATTTTTTTGACGTTATGTATTTTGTGACGTCATTTATTTTTGTGACGTTATGTATTTTGTGACGTCATTTATTTTTGTGACGTTATGTATTTTTTGACGTCATTTATTTTTGTGACGTTATGTATTTTGTGACGTTATGTATTTTGTGACGTTATGTATTTTGTGACGTCATTTATTTTTGTGACGTTATGTATTTTGTGATGTAATTAATATTTTTTGACGTCATTTATTTTTGTGACGTTATGTATTTTACGACGTAATTAATATTTTGTGACGTCATTTATTTTTGTGACGTTATGTATTTTGTGATGTCATTTATTTTTGTGACGTTATGTATTTTGTGACGTAATTAATTTTTGTGACATCATTTATTTTTGTGAAGTTATGTATTTTGTGACTTAATTAATTTTTGTGACGTCATTTATTTTTGTGACGTTATGTATTTTGTGACGTCATTTATTTTTGTGACGTTATGTATTTTGTGACGTCATTTATTTTTGTGACGTTATGTATTTTGTGACGTTATGTATTTTGTGACGTTATGTATTTTGTGACGTAATTAATTTTTGTGAAGTTATGTATTTTGTGACTTAACTAATTTTTGTGACGTCATTTATTTTTGTGACGTTATGTATTTTGTGACGTCATTTATTTTTGTGCCGTTTTGTATTTTGTGACGTCATTTATTTTTGTGACGTTATGCATTTTGTGACGTGATTAATATTTTGTGACGTCATTTATTTTTTTGACGTTATGTATTTTGTGACGTCTTTTTTTGTGACGTTATGTATTTTGTGACGTCATTTTTTGTGACGTTATGTATTTTGTGACGTAATTTTTTTTGTGACGTTATGTATTTTGTGACGTCATTTTTTTGTGACGTTATGTATTTTGTGACGTTATGTATTTTGTGACGTCATTTATTTTTGTGACGATATGTATTTTGTGACGTTATGTATTTTGTGACGTCATTAATTTTTGTGACGTTATGTATTTTGTGACGTCATTTATTTTTGTGACGTTATATGTTTTGTGACTTAATTAAATTTTTTGACGTCATTTATTTTTGTGACGTTATGTATTTTGTGACTTCATTTATTTTTGTTACGTTATGTATTTTGTGACGTCATTTATTTTTGTGACGTTATATATTTTGTGACGTCATTTATTTTTGTGATGTTATGTATTTTGTGACGTTATATATTTTGTGACGTCATTTATTTTTGTGACGTTATGTATTTTGTGACGTAATTAATTTTTTGACGTAATTAATTTTTGTGATGTCATTTATTTTTGTAACGTTATGTATTTTGTGACGTCATTAATTTTTGTGACGTTATGTATTTTTTGACGTCATTTATTTTTGTGACGTTATGTATTTTGTGACGTAATTAATTTTTGTGACGTCATTTATTTTTGTGACGTTATGTATTTTGTGACTTCATTTATTTTTGTGACGTTATGTATTTTGTGACGTCATTTATTTTTGTGACGTTAAGTATTTTGTGACGTCATTTATTTTTGTGACGTTATGTATTTTGTGACGTCATTTATTTTTGTGACGTTATGTATCTTGAGACGTAATTAATTTTGTGACGTCATTTATTTTTGTGACGTTATGTATTTTGTGACGTCATTAATTTTTTTGACGTTATGTATTTTGTGACGTCATTTATTCTTGTGACGTTATGTATTTTGTGACGTTATGTATTTTGTGACGTTATGTATTTTGTGACGTAATTAATTTTTGTGTCGTCATTTATTTTTGTGAAGTTATGTATTTTGTGACTT
The DNA here is from genome assembly GCA_035578135.1 of Flexamia atlantica. Taxonomy (NCBI): domain Eukaryota; kingdom Metazoa; phylum Arthropoda; class Insecta; order Hemiptera; family Cicadellidae; genus Flexamia; species Flexamia atlantica. The sequence goes on from JAQJVK010000035.1 coordinate 451,153, forward strand.
AGATAATTTTTGTGACTTCATTTATTTTTGTGACGTTATGTATTTTGTGACGTCATTTATTTTTGTGACGTTTTGTATTTTGTGACGTCATTTATTTTTGTGACGTTATGTATTTTGTGACGTGATTAATATTTTGTGACGTCATTTATTTTTTTGACGTTATGTATTTTGTGACGTCTTTTTTTGTGACGTTATGTATTTTGTGACGTCATTTTTTTGTGACGTTATGTATTTTGTGACGTAATTAATTTTTGTGACGTCATTTATTTTTGTGACGTTATGTATTTTGTGACTTCATTTATTTTTGTGACGTTATGTATTTTGTGACGTCATTTTTTTTGTGACGTTGAGTATTTTGTGACGTCATTTATTTTTGTGACGTTATGTATTTTGTGACGTTATGTATTTTGTGACGTTATGTATTTTGTGACGTAATTAATTTTTTGACGTAATTTATTTTTGTGACGTCATTTATTTTTGTGACGTTATGTATTTTGTGACGTCATTAATTTTTGTGACGTTATGTATTTTGAGACGTCATTTATTTTTGTGACGTTATGTATTTTGTGACGTAATTAATTTTTGTGACGTCATTTATTTTTGTGACGTTATGTATTTTGTGACTTCATTTATTTTTGTGACGTTATGTATTTTGTGACGTCATTTTTTTGTGACGTTGAGTATTTTGTGACGTCATTTATTTTTGTGACGTTATGTATTTTGTGACGTTATGTATTTTGTGACGTTATGTATTTTGTGACGTTATGTATTTTGTGACGTCATTTATTTTTGTGACGTTATGTATCTTGTGACGTAATTAGTTTTGTGACGTCATTTATTTTTGTGACGTTATGTATTTTGTGACGTCATTAATTTTTTTGACGTTATGTATTTTGTGACGTCATTTATTTTTGTGACGTTATGTATTTTGTGACGTCATTTATTTTTGTGACGTTATGTATTTTTTGACGTCATTTATTTTTGTGACGTTATGTATTTTGTGACGTTATGTATTTTGTGACGTTATGTATTTTGTGACGTCATTTATTTTTGTGACGTTATGTATTTTGTGATGTAATTAATATTTTTTGACGTCATTTATTTTTGTGACGTTATGTATTTTACGACGTAATTAATATTTTGTGACGTCATTTATTTTTGTGACGTTATGTATTTTGTGATGTCATTTATTTTTGTGACGTTATGTATTTTGTGACGTAATTAATTTTTGTGACATCATTTATTTTCGTGAAGTTATGTATTTTGTGACTTAATTAATTTTTGTGACGTCATTTATTTTTGTGACGTTATGTATTTTGTGACGTCATTTATTTTTGTGACGTTATGTATTTTGTGACGTCATTTATTTTTGTGACGTTATGTATTTTGTGACGTTATGTATTTTGTGACGTTATGTATTTTGTGACGTAATTAATTTTTGTGAAGTTATGTATTTTGTGACTTAATTAATTTTTGTGACGTCATTTATTTTTGTGACGTTATGTATTTTGTGACGTCATTTATTTTTGTGCCGTTTTGTATTTTGTGACGTCATTTATTTTTGTAACGTTATGCATTTTGTGACGTGATTAATATTTTGTGACGTCATTTATTTTTTTGACGTTATGTATTTTGTGACGTCTTTTTTTGTGACGCTATGTATTTTGTGACGTCATTTTTTTGTGACGTTATGTATTTTGTGACGTAATTTTTTTTGTGACGTTATGTATTTTGTGACGTCATTTTTTTGTGACGTTATGTATTTTGTGACGTTATGTATTTTGTGACGTCATTTATTTTTGTGACGATATGTATTTTGTGACGTTATGTATTTTGTGACGTCATTTATTTTTGTGACGTTATGTATTTTGTGACGTCATTTATTTTTGTGATGTTATGTATTTTGTGACGTTATATATTTTGTGACGTCATTTATTTTTGTGACGTTATGTATTTTGTGACGTAATTAATTTTTTGACGTTATTAATTTTTGTGATGTCATTTATTTTTGTAACGTTATGTATTTTGTGACGTCATTAATTTTTGTGACGTTATGTATTTTTTGACGTCATTTATTTTTGTGACGTTATGTATTTTGTGACGTAATTAATTTTTGTGACGTCATTTATTTTTGTGACGTTATGTATTTTGTGACTTCATTTATTTTTGTGACGTTATGTATTTTGTGACGTCATTTATTTTTGTGACGTTGAGTATTTTGTGACGTCATTTATTTTTGTGACGTTATGTATTTTGTGACGTTATGTATTTTGTGACGTCATTTATTTTTGTGACGTTATGTATCATGTGACGTAATTAATTTTGTGACGTCATTTATTTTTGTGACGTTATGTATTTTGTGACGTCATTAATTTTTTTGACGTTATGTATTTTGTGACGTCATTTATTTTTGTGACGTTATGTATTTTGTGACGTCATTTATTTTTGTGACGTTATGTATTTTTTTAAGGTCATTTATTTTTGTGACGTTATGTATTTTGTGCCGTTATGTATTTTGTGACGTTATGTATTTTATGACGTCATTTATTTTTGTGACGTTATGTATTTTGTGATGTAATTAATATTTTGTGACGTCATTTATTTTTGTGACGTTATGTATTTTGTGACGTAATTAATATTTTGTGACGTCATTTATTTTTGTGACGTTATGTATTTTGTGACGTCTTTTTTTGTGACGTTATGTATTTTGTGACGTCATTTTTTTGTGACGTTATGTATTTTGTGACGTCATTTATTTTTGTGACGTTATGTATTTTGTGTCGTAATTAATTTTTGTGACGTCATTTATTTTTGTGACGTTATGTATTTTGTGACGTCATTTATTTTTGTGACGTTATGTATTTTGTGACAACATTTATTTTTGTGACGTTATGTATTTTGTGACGCCATTTAATTTTGTGACGTTATGTATTTTGTGACGTCATTTATTTTTGTGACGTTATGTATTTTGTGACTTCATTTATTTTTGTGACGTTATGTATTTTGTGACGTCATTTTTTTGTGACGTTGAGTATTTTGTGACGTCATTTATTTTTGTGACGTTATGTATTTTGTGACGGTATGTATTTTGTGACGTCATTTATTTTTGTGACGTTATGTATCTTGTGACGTAATTAATTTTGTGACGTCATTTATTTTTGTGACGTTATGTATTTTGTGACGTCATTAATTTTTTTGACGTTATGTATTTTGTGACGTCATTTATTTTTGTGACGTTATGTATTTTGTGACGTCATTTATTTTTGTGACGTTATGTATTTTTTGACGTCATTTATTTTTGTGACGTTATGTATTATGTGACGTTATGTATTTTGTGACGTTATGTATTTTGTGACGTTATGTATTTTGTGACGTAATTAATTTTTGTGACATCATTTATTTTTGTGAAGTTATGTATTTTGTGACTTAATTAATTTTTGTGACGTCATTTATTTTTGTGACGTTATGTATTTTGTGACGTCATTTATTTTTGTGACGTTATGTATTTTGTGACGTCATTTATTTTTGTGACGTTATGTATTTTGTGACGTTATGTATTTTGTGACGTTATGTATTTTGTGACGTAATTAATTTTTGTGAAGTTATGTATTTTGTGACTTAATTAATTTTTGTGACGTCATTTATTTTTGTGACGTTATGTATTTTGTGACGTCATTTCTTTTTGTGACGTTTTGTATTTTGTGACGTTATGTATTTTGTGACTTCATTTATTTTTGTGACGTTATGTATTTTGTGACGTCATTTATTTTTGTGACGTTGAGTATTTTGTGACGTCATTTATTTTTGTGACGTTATGTATTTTGTGACGTCATTTATTTTTGTGACGTTATGTATCTTGTGACGTAATTAATTTTGTGACGTCATTTATTTTTGTGACGTTATGTATTTTGTGACGTCATTAATTTTTTTGACGTTATGTATTTTGTGACGTCATTTATTTTTGTGACGTTATGTATTTTGTGACGTTATGTATTTTGTGACGTTATGTATTTTGTGACGTCATTTTTTTGTGACGTTATGTATTTTGTGACGTAATTAATTTTTGTGACGTCATTTATTTTTGTGACGTTATGTATTTTGTGACTTCATTTATTTTTGTGACGTTATGTATTTTGTGACGTCATTTTTTTGTGACGTTGAGTATTTTGTGACGTCATTTATTTTTGTGACGTTATGTATTTTGTGACGTTATGTATTTTGTGACGTTATGTATTTTGTGACGTAATTAATTTTTTGACGTAATTTATTTTTGTGACGTCATTTATTTTTGTGACGTTATGTATTTTGTGACGTCATTAATTTTTGTGACGTTATGTATTTTGTGACGTCATTTATTTTTGTGACGTTATGTATTTTGTGACGTAATTAATTTTTGTGACGTCATTTATTTTTGTGACGTTATGTATTTTGTGACGTCATTTTTTTGTGACGTTGAGTATTTTGTGACGTCATTTATTTTTGTGACGTTATGTATTTTGTGACGTTATGTATTTTGTGACGTTATGTATTTTGTGACGTCATTTATTTTTGTGACGTTATGTATCTTGTGACGTAATTAATTTTGTGACGTCATTTATTTTTGTGACGTTATGTATTTTGTGACGTCATTAATTTTTTTGACGTTATGTATTTTGTGACGTCATTTATTTTTGTGACGTTATGTATTTTGTGACGTCATTTATTTTTGTGACGTTATGTATTTTTTGACGTCATTTATTTTTGTGACGTTATGTATTTTGTGACGTTATGTATTTTGTGACGTTATGTATTTTGTGACGTCATTTATTTTTGTGACGTTATGTATTTTGTGATGTAATTAATATTTTTTGACGTCATTTATTTTTGTGACGTTATGTATTTTACGACGTAATTAATATTTTGTGACGTCATTTATTTTTGTGACGTTATGTATTTTGTGATGTCATTTATTTTTGTGACGTTATGTATTTTGTGACGTAATTAATTTTTGTGACATCATTTATTTTTGTGAAGTTATGTATTTTGTGACTTAATTAATTTTTGTGACGTCATTTATTTTTGTGACGTTATGTATTTTGTGACGTCATTTATTTTTGTGACGTTATGTATTTTGTGACGTCATTTATTTTTGTGACGTTATGTATTTTGTGACGTTATTTATTTTGTGACGTTATGTATTTTGTGACGTAATTAATTTTTGTGAAGTTATGTATTTTGTGACTTAATTAATTTTTGTGACGTCATTTATTTTTGTGACGTTATTTATTTTGTGACGTCATTTATTTTTGTGCCGTTTTGTATTTTGTGACGTCATTTATTTTTGTGACGTTATGTATTTTGTGACGTGATTAATATTTTGTGACGTCATTTATTTTTTTGACGTTATGTATTTGGTGACGTCTTTTTTTGTGACGTTATGTATTTTGTGACGTCATTTTTTTGTGACGTTATGTATTTTGTGACGTAATTTTTTTTGTGACGTTATGTATTTTGTGACGTCATTTTTTTTGTGACGTTATGTATTTTGTGACGTTATGTATTTTGTGACGTCATTTATTTTTGTGACGATATGTATTTTGTGACGTTATGTATTTTGTGACGTAATTAATTTTTGTGACGTCATTTATTTTTGTGACGTTATGTATTTTGTGACTTCATTTATTTTTGTGACGTTATGTATTTTGTGACGTCATTTTTTTGTGACGTTGAGTATTTTGTGACGTCATTTATTTTTGTGACGTTATGTATTTTGTGACGTTATGTATTTTGTGACGTTATGTATTTTGTGACTTCATTTATTTTTGTGACGTTATGTATTTTGTGACGTCATTTATTTTTGTGACGTTGAGTATTTTGTGACGTCATTTATTTTTGTGACGTTATGTATTTTGTGACGTCATTTATTTTTGTGACGTTATGTATCTTGTGACGTAATTAATTTTGTGACGTCATTTATTTTTGTGACGTTATGTATTTTGTGACGTCATTAATTTTTTTGACGTTATGTATTTTGTGACGTCATTTATTTTTGTGACGTTATGTATTTTGTGACGTTATGTATTTTGTGACGTTATGTATTTTGTGACGTAATTAATTTTTGTGTCGTCATTTATTTTTGTGAAGTTACGTATTTTGTGACTTAGATAATTTTTGTGACTTCATTTATTTTTGTGACGTTATGTATTTTGTGACGTCATTTATTTTTGTGACGTTTTGTATTTTGTGACGTCATTTATTTTTGTGACGTTATGTATTTTGTGACGTGATTAATATTTTGTGACGTCATTTATTTTTTTGACGTTATGTATTTTGTGACGTCTTTTTTTGTGACGTTATGTATTTTGTGACGTCATTTTTTTGTGACGTTATGTATTTTGTGACGTAATTAATTTTTGTGACGTCATTTATTTTTGTGACGTTATGTATTTTGTGACTTCATTTATTTTTGTGACGTTATGTATTTTGTGACGTCATTTTTTTTGTGACGTTGAGTATTTTGTGACGTCATTTATTTTTGTGACGTTATGTATTTTGTGACGTTATGTATTTTGTGACGTTATGTATTTTGTGACGTAATTAATTTTTTGACGTAATTTATTTTTGTGACGTCATTTATTTTTGTGACGTTATGTATTTTGTGACGTCATTAATTTTTGTGACGTTATGTATTTTGAGACGTCATTTATTTTTGTGACGTTATGTATTTTGTGACGTAATTAATTTTTGTGACGTCATTTATTTTTGTGACGTTATGTATTTTGTGACTTCATTTATTTTTGTGACGTTATGTATTTTGTGACGTCATTTTTTTGTGACGTTGAGTATTTTGTGACGTCATTTATTTTTGTGACGTTATGTATTTTGTGACGTTATGTATTTTGTGACGTTATGTATTTTGTGACGTCATTTATTTTTGTGACGTTATGTATCTTGTGACGTAATTAGTTTTGTGACTTCATTTATTTTTGTGACGTTATGTATTTTGTGACGTCATTAATTTTTTTGACGTTATGTATTTTGTGACGTCATTTATTTTTGTGACGTTATGTATTTTGTGACGTCATTTATTTTTGTGACGTTATGTATTTTGTGACGTTATGTATTTTGTGACGTTATGTATTTTGTGACGTCATTTATTTTTGTGACGTTATGTATTTTGTGACGTTATTTATTTTGTGACGTTATGTATTTTGTGACGTAATTAATTTTTGTGAAGTTATGTATTTTGTGACTTAATTAATTTTTGTGACGTCATTTATTTTTGTGACGTTATTTATTTTGTGACGTCATTTATTTTTGTGCCGTTTTGTATTTTGTGACGTCATTTATTTTTGTGACGTTATGTATTTTGTGACGTGATTAATATTTTGTGACGTCATTTATTTTTTTGACGTTATGTATTTTGTGACGTCTTTTTTTGTGACGTTATGTATTTTGTGACGTCATTTTTTTGTGACGTTATGTATTTTGTGACGTAATTTTTTTTGTGACGTTATGTATTTTGTGACGTCATTTTTTTTGTGACGTTATGTATTTTGTGACGTTATGTATTTTGTGACGTCATTTATTTTTGTGACGATATGTATTTTGTGACGTTATGTATTTTGTGACGTAATTAATTTTTGTGACGTCATTTATTTTTGTGACGTTATGTATTTTGTGACTTCATTTATTTTTGTGACGTTATGTATTTTGTGACGTCATTTTTTTGTGACGTTGAGTATTTTGTGACGTCATTTATTTTTGTGACGTTATGTATTTTGTGACGTTATGTATTTTGTGACGTTATGTATTTTGTGACTTCATTTATTTTTGTGACGTTATGTATTTTGTGACGTCATTTATTTTTGTGACGTTGAGTATTTTGTGACGTCATTTATTTTTGTGACGTTATGTATTTTGTGACGTCATTTATTTTTGTGACGTTATGTATCTTGTGACGTAATTAATTTTGTGACGTCATTTATTTTTGTGACGTTATGTATTTTGTGACGTCATTAATTTTTTTGACGTTATGTATTTTGTGACGTCATTTATTTTTGTGACGTTATGTATTTTGTGACGTTATGTATTTTGTGACGTTATGTATTTTGTGACGTAATTAATTTTTGTGTCGTCATTTATTTTTGTGAAGTTATGTATTTTGTGACTTAGATAATTTTTGTGACTTCATTTATTTTTGTGACGTTATGTATTTTGTGACGTCATTTATTTTTGTGACGTTTTGTATTTTGTGACGTCATTTATTTTTGTGACGTTATGTATTTTGTGACGTGATTAATATTTTGTGACGTCATTTATTTTTTTGACGTTATGTATTTTGTGACGTCTTTTTTTGTGACGTTATGTATTTTGTGACGTCATTTTTTTGTGACGTTATGTATTTTGTGACGTAATTAATTTTTGTGACGTCATTTATTTTTGTTACGTTATGTATTTTGTGACTTCATTTATTTTTGTGACGTTATGTATTTTGTGACGTCATTTTTTTGTGACGTTGAGTATTTTGTGACGTCATTTATTTTTGTGACGTTATGTATTTTGTGACGTTATGTATTTTGTGACGTTATGTATTTTGTGACGTAATTAATTTTTTGACGTAATTTATTTTTGTGACGTCATTTATTTTTGTGACGTTATGTATTTTGTGACGTCATTAATTTTTGTGACGTTATGTATTTTGAGACGTCATTTATTTTTGTGACGTTATGTATTTTGTGACGTAATTAATTTTTGTGACGTCATTTATTTTTGTGACGTTATGTATTTTGTGACTTCATTTATTTTTGTGACGTTATGTATTTTGTGACGTCATTTTTTTGTGACGTTGAGTATTTTGTGACGTCATTTATTTTTGTGACGTTATGTATTTTGTGACGTTATGTATTTTGTGACGTTATGTATTTTGTGACGTCATTTATTTTTGTGACGTTATGTATCTTGTGACGTAATTAGTTTTGTGACTTCATTTATTTTTGTGACGTTATGTATTTTGTGACGTCATTAATTTTTTTGACGTTATGTATTTTGTGACGTCATTTATTTTTGTGACGTTATGTATTTTGTGACGTCATTTATTTTTGTGACGTTATGTATTTTTTGACGTCATTTATTTTTGTGACGTTATGTATTTTGTGACGTTATGTATTTTGTGACGTTATGTATTTTGTGACGTCATTTATTTTTGTGACGTTATGTATTTTGTGATGTAATTAATATTTTTTGACGTCATTTATTTTTGTGACGTTATGTATTTTACGACGTAATTAATATTTTGTGACGTCATTTATTTTTGTGACGTTATGTATTTTGTGATGTCATTTATTTTTGTGACGTTATGTATTTTGTGACGTAATTAATTTTTGTGACATCATTTATTTTTGTGAAGTTATGTATTTTGTGACTTAATTAATTTTTGTGACGTCATTTATTTTTGTGACGTTATGTATTTTGTGACGTCATTTATTTTTGTGACGTTATGTATTTTGTGACGTCATTTATTTTTGTGACGTTATGTATTTTGTGACGTTATGTATTTTGTGACGTTATGTATTTTGTGACGTAATTAATTTTTGTGAAGTTATGTATTTTGTGACTTAACTAATTTTTGTGACGTCATTTATTTTTGTGACGTTATGTATTTTGTGACGTCATTTATTTTTGTGCCGTTTTGTATTTTGTGACGTCATTTATTTTTGTGACGTTATGCATTTTGTGACGTGATTAATATTTTGTGACGTCATTTATTTTTTTGACGTTATGTATTTTGTGACGTCTTTTTTTGTGACGTTATGTATTTTGTGACGTCATTTTTTGTGACGTTATGTATTTTGTGACGTAATTTTTTTTGTGACGTTATGTATTTTGTGACGTCATTTTTTTGTGACGTTATGTATTTTGTGACGTTATGTATTTTGTGACGTCATTTATTTTTGTGACGATATGTATTTTGTGACGTTATGTATTTTGTGACGTCATTAATTTTTGTGACGTTATGTATTTTGTGACGTCATTTATTTTTGTGACGTTATATGTTTTGTGACTTAATTAAATTTTTTGACGTCATTTATTTTTGTGACGTTATGTATTTTGTGACTTCATTTATTTTTGTTACGTTATGTATTTTGTGACGTCATTTATTTTTGTGACGTTATATATTTTGTGACGTCATTTATTTTTGTGATGTTATGTATTTTGTGACGTTATATATTTTGTGACGTCATTTATTTTTGTGACGTTATGTATTTTGTGACGTAATTAATTTTTTGACGTAATTAATTTTTGTGATGTCATTTATTTTTGTAACGTTATGTATTTTGTGACGTCATTAATTTTTGTGACGTTATGTATTTTTTGACGTCATTTATTTTTGTGACGTTATGTATTTTGTGACGTAATTAATTTTTGTGACGTCATTTATTTTTGTGACGTTATGTATTTTGTGACTTCATTTATTTTTGTGACGTTATGTATTTTGTGACGTCATTTATTTTTGTGACGTTGAGTATTTTGTGACGTCATTTATTTTTGTGACGTTATGTATTTTGTGACGTTATGTATTTTGTGACGTCATTTATTTTTGTGACGTTATGTATCATGTGACGTAATTAATTTTGTGACGTCATTTATTTTTGTGACGTTATGTATTTTGTGACGTCATTAATTTTTTTGACGTTATGTATTTTGTGACGTCATTTATTTTTGTGACGTTATGTATTTTGTGACGTCATTTATTTTTGTGACGTTATGTATTTTTTGACGTCATTTATTTTTGTGACGTTATGTATTTTGTGCCGTTATGTATTTTGTGACGTTATGTATTTTATGACGTCATTTATTTTTGTGACGTTATGTATTTTGTGATGTAATTAATATTTTGTGACGTCATTTATTTTTGTGACGTTATGTATTTTGTGACGTAATTAATATTTTGTGACGTCATTTATTTTTGTGACGTTATGTATTTTGTGACGTCTTTTTTTGTGACGTTATGTATTTTGTGACGTCATTTTTTTGTGACGTTATGTATTTTGTGACGTCATTTATTTTTGTGACGTTATGTATTTTGTGACGTAATTAATTTTTGTGACGTCATTTATTTTTGTGACGTTATGTATTTTGTGACGTCATTTATTTTTGTGACGTTATGTATTTTGTGACAACATTTATTTTTGTGACGTTATGTATTTTGTGACGCCATTTATTTTTGTGACGTTATGTTTTTTGTGACGTCATTTATTTTTGTGACGTTATGTATTTTGTGACTTCATTTATTTTTGTGACGTTATGTATTTTGTGACGTCATTTTTTTGTGACGTTATGTATTTTGTGACTTCATTTATTTTTGTTACGTTATGTATTTTGTGACGTCATTTATTTTTGTGACGTTATATATTTTGTGACGTCATTTATTTTTGTGATGTTATGTATTTTGTGACGTTATATATTTTGTGACGTCATTTATTTTTGTGACGTTATGTATTTTGTGACGTTATGTATTTTGTGACGTTATGTATTTTGTGACGTAATTAATTTTTGTGAAGTTATGTATTTTGTGACTTAACTAATTTTTGTGACGTCATTTATTTTTGTGACGTTATGTATTTTGTGACGTCATTTATTTTTGTGCCGTTTTGTATTTTGTGACGTCATTTATTTTTGTGACGTTATGCATTTTGTGACGTGATTAATATTTTGTGACGTCATTTATTTTTTTGACGTTATGTATTTTGTGACGTCTTTTTTTGTGACGTTATGTATTTTGTGACGTCATTTTTTGTGACGTTATGTATTTTGTGACGTAATTTTTTTTGTGACGTTATGTATTTTGTGACGTCATTTTTTTGTGACGTTATGTATTTTGTGACGTTATGTATTTTGTGACGTCATTTATTTTTGTGACGATATGTATTTTGTGACGTTATGTATTTTGTGACGTCATTAATTTTTGTGACGTTATGTATTTTGTGACGTCATTTATTTTTGTGACGTTATATGTTTTGTGACTTAATTAAATTTTTTGACGTCATTTATTTTTGTGACGTTATGTATTTTGTGACTTCATTTATTTTTGTTACGTTATGTATTTTGTGACGTCATTTATTTTTGTGACGTTATATATTTTGTGACGTCATTTATTTTTGTGATGTTATGTATTTTGTGACGTTATATATTTTGTGACGTCATTTATTTTTGTGACGTTATGTATTTTGTGACGTAATTAATTTTTTGACGTAATTAATTTTTGTGATGTCATTTATTTTTGTAACGTTATGTATTTTGTGACGTCATTAATTTTTGTGACGTTATGTATTTTTTGACGTCATTTATTTTTGTGACGTTATGTATTTTGTGACGTAATTAATTTTTGTGACGTCATTTATTTTTGTGACGTTATGTATTTTGTGACTTCATTTATTTTTGTGACGTTATGTATTTTGTGACGTCATTTATTTTTGTGACGTTGAGTATTTTGTGACGTCATTTATTTTTGTGACGTTATGTATTTTGTGACGTTATGTATTTTGTGACGTCATTTATTTTTGTGACGTTATGTATCATGTGACGTAATTAATTTTGTGACGTCATTTATTTTTGTGACGTTATGTATTTTGTGACGTCATTAATTTTTTTGACGTTATGTATTTTGTGACGTCATTTATTTTTGTGACGTTATGTATTTTGTGACGTCATTTATTTTTGTGACGTTATGTATTTTTTGACGTCATTTATTTTTGTGACGTTATGTATTTTGTGCCGTTATGTATTTTGTGACGTTATGTATTTTATGACGTCATTTATTTTTGTGACGTTATGTATTTTGTGATGTAATTAATATTTTGTGACGTCATTTATTTTTGTGACGTTATGTATTTTGTGACGTAATTAATATTTTGTGACGTCATTTATTTTTGTGACGTTATGTATTTTGTGACGTCTTTTTTTGTGACGTTATGTATTTTGTGACGTCATTTTTTTGTGACGTTATGTATTTTGTGACGTCATTTATTTTTGTGACGTTATGTATTTTGTGACGTAATTAATTTTTGTGACGTCATTTATTTTTGTGACGTTATGTATTTTGTGACGTCATTTATTTTTGTGACGTTATGTATTTTGTGACAACATTTATTTTTGTGACGTTATGTATTTTGTGACGCCATTTATTTTTGTGACGTTATGTATTTTGTGACGTCATTTATTTTTGTGACGTTATGTATTTTGTGACTTCATTTATTTTTGTGACGTTATGTATTTTGTGACGTCATTTTTTTGTGACGTTATGTATTTTGTGACTTCATTTATTTTTGTTACGTTATGTATTTTGTGACGTCATTTATTTTTGTGACGTTATATATTTTGTGACGTCATTTATTTTTGTGATGTTATGTATTTTGTGACGTTATATATTTTGTGACGTCATTTATTTTTGTGACGTTATGTATTTTGTGACGTAATTAATTTTTTGACGTAATTAATTTTTGTGATGTCATTTATTTTTGTAACGTTATGTATTTTGTGACGTCATTAATTTTTGTGACGTTATGTATTTTTTGACGTCATTTATTTTTGTGACGTTATGTATTTTGTGACGTAATTAATTTTTGTGACGTCATTTATTTTTGTGACGTTATGTATTTTGTGACTTCATTTATTTTTGTGACGTTATGTATTTTGTGACGTCATTAATTTTTGTTACGTTATGTATCATGTGACGTAATTAATTTTGTGACGTCATTTATTTTTGTGACGTTATGTATTTTGTGACGTCATTAATTTTTTTGACGTTATGTATTTTGTGACGTCATTTATTTTTGTGACGTTATGTATTTTGTGACGTCATTTTTTTGTGACGTTGAGTATTTTGTGACGTCATTTATTTTTGTGACGTTATGTATTTTGTGACGTTATGTATTTTGTGACGTTATGTATTTTGTGACGTCATTTATTTTTGTGACGTTATGTATCTTGTGACGTAATTAGTTTTGTGACTTCATTTATTTTTGTGACGTTATGTATTTTGTGACGTCATTAATTTTTTTGACGTTATGTATTTTGTGACGTCATTTATTTTTGTGACGTTATGTATTTTGTGACGTCATTTATTTTTGTGACGTTATGTATTTTGTGACAACATTTATTTTTCTGACGTTATGTATTTTGTGACGCCATTTATTTTTGTGACGTTATGTATTTTGTGACGTCATTTATTTTTGTGACGTTATGTATTTTGTGACTTCATTTATTTTTGTGACGTTATGTATTTTGTGACGTCATTTTTTTGTGACGTTATGTATTTTGTGACTTCATTTATTTTTGTTACGTTATGTATTTTGTGACGTCATTTATTTTTGTGACGTTATATATTTTGTGACGTCATTTATTTTTGTGATGTTATGTATTTTGTGACGTTATATATTTTGTGACGTCATTTATTTTTGTGACGTTATGTATTTTGTGACGTAATTAATTTTTTGACGTAATTAATTTTTGTGATGTCATTTATTTTTGTAAAGTTATGTATTTTGTGACGTCATTAATTTTTGTGACGTTATGTATTTTTTGACGTCATTTATTTTTGTGACGTTATGTATTTTGTGACGTTATGTATTTTGTGACGTTATGTATTTTGTGACGTAATTAATTTTTTGACGTAATTTATTTTTGTGACGTCATTTATTTTTGTGACGTTATGTATTTTGTGACGTCATTAATTTTTGTGACGTTATGTATTTTGTGACGTCATTTTTTTTTGTGACGTTATGTATTTTGTGACGTAATTAATTTTTGTGACGTCATTTATTTTTGTGACGTTATGTATTTTGTGACTTCATTTATTTTTGTGACGTTATGTATTTTGTGACGTCATTTTTTTGTGACGTTGAGTATTTTGTGACGTCATTTATTTTTGTGACGTTATGTATTTTGTGACGTTATGTATTTTGTGACGTCATTTATTTTTGTGACGTTATGTATCTTGTGACGTAATTAATTTTGTGACGTCATTTATTTTTGTGACGTTATGTATTTTGTGACGTCATTAATTTTTTTGACGTTATGTATTTTGTGACGTCATTTATTTTTGTGACGTTATGTATTTTGTGACGTCATTTATTTTTGTGACGTTATGTATTTTTTGACGTCATTTATTTTTGTGACGTTATGTATTTTGTGACGTTATGTATTTTGTGACGTTATGTATTTTGTGACGTCATTTATTTTTGTGACGTTATGTATTTTGTGATGTAATTAATATTTTTTGACGTCATTTATTTTTGTGACGTTATGTATTTTACGACGTAATTAATATTTTGTGACGTCATTTATTTTTGTGACGTTATGTATTTTGTGATGTCATTTATTTTTGTGACGTTATGTATTTTGTGACGTAATTAATGTTTGTGACATCATTTATTTTTGTGAAGTTATGTATTTTGTGACTTAATTAATTTTTGTGACGTCATTTATTTTTGTGACGTTATGTATTTTGTGACGTCATTTATTTTTGTGACGTTATGTATTTTGAGACGTCATTTATTTTTGTGACGTTATGTATTTTGTGACGTTATGTATTTTGTGACGTTATGTATTTTGTGACGTAATTAATTTTTGTGAAGTTATGTATTTTGTGACTTAATTAATTTTTGTGACGTCATTTATTTTTGTGACGTTATTTATTTTGTGACGTCATTTATTTTTGTGCCGTTTTGTATTTTGTGACGTCATTTATTTTTGTGACGTTATGTATTTTGTGACGTGATTAATATTTTGTGACGTCATTTATTTTTTTGACGTTATGTATTTTGTGACGTCTTTTTTTGTGACGTTATGTATTTTGTGACGTCATTTTTTTGTGACGTTATGTATTTTGTGACGTAATTTTTTTTGTGACGTTATGTATTTTGTGACGTCATTTTTTTTGTGACGTTATGTATTTTGTGACGTTATGTATTTTGTGACGTCATTTATTTTTGTGACGATATGTATTTTGTGACGTTATGTATTTTGTGACGTCATTAATTTTTGTGACGTTATGTATTTTGTGACGTCATTTATTTTTGTGACGTTATATGTTTTGTGACTTAATTAAATTTTTTGACGTCATTTATTTTTGTGACGTTATGTATTTTGTGACTTCATTTATTTTTGTTACGTTATGTATTTTGTGACGTCATTTATTTTTGTGACGTTATGTATTTTGTGACGTCATTTATTTTTGTGATGTTATTTATTTTGTGACGTTATATATTTTGTGACGTCATTTATTTTTGTGACGTTATGTAATTTGTGACGTAATTAATTTTTAGACGTAATTAATTTTTGTGATGTCATTTATTTTTGTGACGTTATGTATTTTGTGACGTCATTAATTTTTGTGACGTTATGTATTTTTTGACGTCATTTATTTTTGTGACGTTATGTATTTTGTGACGTAATTAATTTTTGTGACGTCATTTATTTTTGTGACGTTATGTATTTTGTGACTTCATTTATTTTTGTGACGTTATGTATTTTGTGACGTCATTTATTTTTGTGACGTTGAGTATTTTGTGACGTCATTTATTTTTGTGACGTTATGTATTTTGTGACGTTATGTATTTTGTGACGTCATTTATTTTTGTGACGTTATGTATCTTGTGACGTCATTAATTTTGTGACGTCATTTATTTTTGTGACGTTATGTATTTTGTGACGTCATTAATTTTTTTGACGTTATGTATTTTGTGACGTCATTTATTTTTGTGACGTTATGTATTTTGTGACGTCATTTATTTTTGTGACGTTATGTATTTTTTGACGTCATTTATTTTTGTGACGTTATGTATTTTGTGCCGTTATGTATTTTATGACGTCATTTATTTTTGTGACGTTATGTATTTTGTGATGTAATTAATATTTTGTGACGTCATTTATTTTTGTGACGTTATGTATTTTGTGACGTAATTAATATTTTGTGACGTCATTTATTTTTGTGACGTTATGTATTTTGTGACGTCTTTTTTTGTGACGTTATGTATTTTGTGACGTCATTTTTTTGTGACGTTATGTATTTTGTGACGTCATTTATTTTTGTGACGTTATGTATTTTTTGACGTAATTAATTTTTGTGACGTCATTTATTTTTGTGACGTTATGTATTTTGTGACGTCATTTATTTTTGTGACGTTATGTATTTTGTGACGCCATTTATTTTTGTGACGTTATGTATTTTGTGACGTCATTAATTTTTGTGACGTTATGTATTTTGTGACGTCATTTATTTTTGTGACGTTATGTATTTTGTGACGTTATGTATTTTGTGACGTTATGTATTTTGTGACGTCATTTTTTTGTGACGTTATGTATTTTGTGACGTAATTAATTTTTGTGACGTCATTTATTTTTGTGACGTTATGTATTTTGTGATGTCATTTATTTTTGTGACGTTATGTATTTTGTGACGTAATTAATGTTTGTGACATCATTTATTTTTGTGAAGTTATGTATTTTGTGACTTAATTAATTTTTGTGACGTCATTTATTTTTGTGACGTTATGTATTTTGTGACGTCATTTATTTTTGTGACGTTATGTATTTTTTGACGTCATTTATTTTTGTGACGTTATGTATTTTGTGACGTTATGTATTTTGTGACGTTATGTATTTTGTGACGTCATTTATTTTTGTGACGTTATGTATTTTGTGATGTAATTAATATTTTTTGACGTCATTTATTTTTGTGACGTTATGTATTTTACGACGTAATTAATATTTTGTGACGTCATTTATTTTTGTGACGTTATGTATTTTGTGATGTCATTTATTTTTGTGACGTTATGTATTTTGTGACGTAATTAATGTTTGTGACATCATTTATTTTTGTGAAGTTATGTATTTTGTGACTTAATTAATTTTTGTGACGTCATTTATTTTTGTGACGTTATGTATTTTGTGACGTCATTTATTTTTGTGACGTTATGTATTTTGAGACGTCATTTATTTTTGTGACGTTATGTATTTTGTGACGTTATGTATTTTGTGACGTTATGTATTTTGTGACGTAATTAATTTTTGTGAAGTTATGTATTTTGTGACTTAATTAATTTTTGTGACGTCATTTATTTTTGTGACGTTATTTATTTTGTGACGTCATTTATTTTTGTGCCGTTTTGTATTTTGTGACGTCATTTATTTTTGTGACGTTATGTATTTTGTGACGTGATTAATATTTTGTGACGTCATTTATTTTTTTGACGTTATGTATTTTGTGACGTCTTTTTTTGTGACGTTATGTATTTTGTGACGTCATTTTTTTGTGACGTTATGTATTTTGTGACGTAATTTTTTTTGTGACGTTATGTATTTTGTGACGTCATTTTTTTTGTGACGTTATGTATTTTGTGACGTTATGTATTTTGTGACGTCATTTATTTTTGTGACGATATGTATTTTGTGACGTTATGTATTTTGTGACGTCATTAATTTTTGTGACGTTATGTATTTTGTGACGTCATTTATTTTTGTGACGTTATATGTTTTGTGACTTAATTAAATTTTTTGACGTCATTTATTTTTGTGACGTTATGTATTTTGTGACTTCATTTATTTTTGTTACGTTATGTATTTTGTGACGTCATTTATTTTTGTGACGTTATGTATTTTGTGACGTCATTTATTTTTGTGATGTTATTTATTTTGTGACGTTATATATTTTGTGACGTCATTTATTTTTGTGACGTTATGTAATTTGTGACGTAATTAATTTTTAGACGTAATTAATTTTTGTGATGTCATTTATTTTTGTGACGTTATGTATTTTGTGACGTCATTAATTTTTGTGACGTTATGTATTTTTTGACGTCATTTATTTTTGTGACGTTATGTATTTTGTGACGTAATTAATTTTTGTGACGTCATTTATTTTTGTGACGTTATGTATTTTGTGTCTTCATTTATTTTTGTGACGTTATGTATTTTGTGACGTCATTTATTTTTGTGACGTTGAGTATTTTGTGACGTCATTTATTTTTGTGACGTTATGTATTTTGTGACGTTATGTATTTTGTGACGTCATTTATTTTTGTGACGTTATGTATCTTGTGACGTCATTAATTTTGTGACGTCATTTATTTTTGTGACGTTATGTATTTTGTGACGTCATTAATTTTTTTGACGTTATGTATTTTGTGACGTCATTTATTTTTGTGACGTTATGTATTTTGTGACGTCATTTATTTTTGTGACGTTATGTATTTTTTGACGTCATTTATTTTTGTGACGTTATGTATTTTGTGCCGTTATGTATTTTATGACGTCATTTATTTTTGTGACGTTATGTATTTTGTGATGTAATTAATATTTTGTGACGTCATTTATTTTTGTGACGTTATGTATTTTGTGACGTAATTAATATTTTGTGACGTCATTTATTTTTGTGACGTTATGTATTTTGTGACGTCTTTTTTTGTGACGTTATGTATTTTGTGACGTCATTTTTTTGTGACGTTATGTATTTTGTGACGTCATTTATTTTTGTGACGTTATGTATTTTTTGACGTAATTAATTTTTGTGACGTCATTTATTTTTGTGACGTTATGTATTTTGTGACGTCATTTATTTTTGTGACGTTATGTATTTTGTGACGCCATTTATTTTTGTGACGTTATGTATTTTGTGACGTCATTAATTTTTGTGACGTTATGTATTTTGTGACGTCATTTATTTTTGTGACGTTATGTATTTTGTGACGTTATGTATTTTGTGACGTTATGTATTTTATGACGTCATTTTTTTGTGACGTTATGTATTTTGTGACGTAATTAATTTTTGTGACGTCATTTATTTTTGTGACGTTATGTATTTTTTGACGTAATTAATTTTTGTGACGTCATTTATTTTTGTGACGTTATGTATTTTGTGACGTCATTTATTTTTGTGACGTTATGTATTTTGTGACGCCATTTATTTTTGTGACGTTATGTATTTTGTGACGTCATTAATTTTTGTGACGTTATGTATTTTGTGACGTCATTTATTTTTGTGACGTTATGTATTTTGTGACGTTATGTATTATGTGACGTTATGTATTTTGTGACGTCATTTTTTTGTGACGTTATGTATTTTGTGACGTAATTAATTTTTGTGACGTCATTTATTTTTGTGACGTTATGTATTTTGTGACGTTATGTATTTTGTGACGCCATTTATTTTTGTGACGTTATGTATTTTGTGACGTCATTAATTTTTGTGACGTTATGTATTTTGTGACGTCATTTATTTTTGTGACGTTATGTATTTTGTGACGCCATTTATTTTTGTGACATTATGTATTTTGTGACGTCATTAATTTTTGTGACGTTATGTATTTTGTGACGTCATTTATTTTTGTGACGTTATGTATTTTGTGACGTTATGTATTTTGTGACGTTATGTATTTTGTGACGTCATTTTTTTGTGACGTTATGTATTTTGTGACGTAATTAATTTTTGTGACGTCATTTATTTTTGTGACGTTATGTATTTTGTGACTTCATTTATTTTTGTGACGTTATGTATTTTGTGACGTCATTTTTTTTGTGACGTTGAGTATTTTGTGACGTCATTTATTTTTGTGACGTTATGTATTTTGTGACGTTATGTATTTTGTGACGTTATGTATTTTGTGACGTAATTAATTTTTTGACGTAATTTATTTTTGTGACGTCATTTATTTTTGTGACGTTATGTATTTTGTGACGTCATTAATTTTTGTGACGTTATGTATTTTGTGACGTCATTTATTTTTGTGACGTTATGTATTTTGTGACGTAATTAATTTTTGTGACGTCATTTATTTTTGTGACGTTATGTATTTTGTGACTTTATTTATTTTTGTGACGTTATGTATTTTGTGACGTCATTCTTTTGTGACGTTGAGTATTTTGTGACGTCATTTATTTTTGTGACGTTATGTATTTTGTGACGTTATGTATTTTGTGACGTTATGTATTTTGTGACGTCATTTATTTTTGTGACGTTATGTATCTTGTGACGTAATTAATTTTGTGACGTTATTTATTTTTGTGACGCCATTTATTTTTGTGACGTTATGTATTTTGTGACGTCATTTATTTTTGTGACGTTATGTATTTTTTGACGTAATTAATTTTTGTGACGTCATTTATTTTTGTGACGTTATGTATTTTGTGACGTCATTTATTTTTGTGACGTTATGTATTTTGTGACGCCATTTATTTTTGTGACGTTATGTATTTTGTGACGTCATTAATTTTTGTGACGTTATGTATTTTGTGACGTCATTTATTTTTGTGACGTTATGTATTTTGTGACGTTATGTATTTTGTGACGTTATGTATTTTGTGACGTCATTTTTTTGTGACGTTATGTATTTTGTGACGTAATTAATTTTTGTGACGTCATTTATTTTTGTGACGTTATGTATTTTGTGACGTTATGTATTTTGTGACGCCATTTATTTTTGTGACGTTATGTATTTTGTGACGTCATTAATTTTTGTGACGTTATGTATTTTGTGACGTCATTTATTTTTGTGACGTTATGTATTTTGTGACGCCATTTATTTTTGTGACGTTATGTATTTTGTGACGTCATTAATTTTTGTGACGTTATGTATTTTGTGACGTCATTTATTTTTGTGACGTTATGTATTTTGTGACGTTATGTATTTTGTGACGTTATGTATTTTGTGACGTCATTTTTTTGTGACGTTATGTATTTTGTGACGTAATTAATTTTTGTGACGTCATTTATTTTTGTGACGTTATGTATTTTGTGACTTCATTTATTTTTGTGACGTTATGTATTTTGTGACGTCATTTTTTTTGTGACGTTGAGTATTTTGTGACGTCATTTATTTTTGTGACGTTATGTATTTTGTGACGTTATGTATTTTGTGACGTTATGTATTTTGTGACGTAATTAATTTTTTGACGTAATTTATTTTTGTGACGTCATTTATTTTTGTGACGTTATGTATTTTGTGACGTCATTAATTTTTGTGACGTTATGTATTTTGTGACGTCATTTATTTTTGTGACGTTATGTATTTTGTGACGTAATTAATTTTTGGGACGTCATTTATTTTTGTGACGTTATGTATTTTGTGACTTCATTTATTTTTGTGACGTTATGTATTTTGTGACGTCATTCTTTTGTGACGTTGAGTATTTTGTGACGTCATTTATTTTTGTGACGTTATGTATTTTGTGACGTTATGTATTTTGTGACGTTATGTATTTTGTGACGTCATTTATTTTTGTGACGTTATGTGTCTTGTGACGTAATTAATTTTGTGACGTTATTTATTTTTGTGACGTTATGTATTTTGTGACGTCATTAATTTTTTTGACGTTATGTATTTTGTGACGTCATTTATTTTTGTGACGTTATGTATTTTGTGACGTCATTTATTTTTGTGACGTTATGTATTTTTTGACGTCATTTATTTTTGTGACGTTATGTATTTTGTGACGTTATGTATTTTGTGACGTTATGTATTTTGTGACGTCATTTATTTTTGTGACGTTATGTATTTTGTGATGTAATTAATATTTTTTGACGTCATTTATTTTTGTGACGTTATGTATTTTACGACGTAATTAATATTTTGTGACGTCATTTATTTTTGTGACGTTATGTATTTTGTGATGTCATTTATTTTTGTGACGTTATGTATTTTGTGACGTAATTAATTTTTGTGACATCATTTATTTTTGTGAAGTTATGTATTTTGTGACTTAATTAATTTTTGTGACGTCATTTATTTTTGTGACGTTATGTATTTTGTGACGTCATTTATTTTTGTGACGTTATGTATTTTGTGACGTCATTTATTTTTGTGACGTTATGTATTTTGTGACGTTATGTATTTTGTGACGTTATGTATTTTGTGACGTAATTAATTTTTGTGAAGTTATGTATTTTGTGACTTAATTAATTTTTGTGACGTCATTTATTTTTGTGACGTTATTTATTTTGTGACGTCATTTATTTTTGTGCCGTTTTGTATTTTGTGACGTCATTTATTTTTGTGACGTTATGTATTTTGTGACGTGATTAATATTTTGTGACGTCATTTATTTTTTTGACGTTATGTATTTTGTGACGTCTTTTTTTGTGACGTTATGTATTTTGTGACGTCATTTTTTTGTGACGTTATGTATTTTGTGACGTAATTTTTTTTGTGACGTTATGTATTTTGTGACGTCATTTTTTTGTGACGTTATGTATTTTGTGACGTCATTTATTTTTGTGACGATATGTATTTTGTGACGTTATGTATTTTGTGACGTCATTAATTTTTGTGACGTTATGTATTTTGTGACGTCATTTATTTTTGTGACGTTATATGTTTTGTGACTTAATTAAATTTTTTGACGTCATTTATTTTTGTGACGTTATGTATTTTGTGACTTCATTTATTTTTGTTACGTTATGTATTTTGTGACGTCATTTATTTTTGTGACGTTATGTATTTTGTGACGTCATTTATTTTTGTGATGTTATTTATTTTGTGACGTTATATATTTTGTGACGTCATTTATTTTTGTGACGTTATGTATTTTGTGACGTAATTAATTTTTAGACGTAATTAATTTTTGTGATGTCCTTTATTTTTGTGACGTTATGTATTTTGTGACGTCATTAATTTTTGTGACGTTATGTATTTTTTGACGTCATTTATTTTTGTGACGTTATGTATTTTGTGACGTAATTAATTTTTGTGACGTCATTTATTTTTGTGACGTTATGTATTTTGTGACTTCATTTATTTTTGTGACGTTATGTATTTTGTGACGTCATTTATTTTTGTGACGTTGAGTATTTTGTGACGTCATTTATTTTTGTGACGTTATGTATTTTGTGACGTTATGTATTTTGTGACGTCATTTATTTTTGTGACGTTATGTATCTTGTGACGTCATTAATTTTGTGACGTCATTTATTTTTGTGACGTTATGTATTTTGTGACGTCATTAATTTTTTTGACGTTATGTATTTTGTGACGTCATTTATTTTTGTGACGTTATGTATTTTGTGACGTCATTTATTTTTGTGACGTTATGTATTTTTTGACGTCATTTATTTTTGTGACGTTATGTATTTTGTGCCGTTATGTATTTTGTGACGTTATGTATTTTATGACGTCATTTATTTTTGTGACGTTATGTATTTTGTGATGTAATTAATATTTTGTGACGTCATTTATTTTTGTGACGTTATGTATTTTGTGACGTAATTAATATTTTGTGACGTCATTTATTTTTGTGACGTTATGTATTTTGTGACGTCTTTTTTTGTGACATTATGTATTTTGTGACGTCATTTTTTTGTGACGTTATGTATTTTGTGACGTCATTTATTTTTGTGACGTTATGTATTTTGTGACGCCATTTATTTTTGTGACGTTATGTATTTTGTGACGTTATGTATTTTGTAATACATTTTTATTTTGTATAAATACTAGTATCCGATAACCATTGTATACTTGTATGTTTGTTATGTATTTTGTGACGTCATTTATTTTTGTGACGTTATGTATTTTGTGACGTCATTTATTTTTGTGACGTTATGTATTTTGTGACGTCATTTATTTTTGTGACGTTATGTATTTTGTGACGTCATTTATTTTTGTGACGTTATGTTTTTGTGACGTTATGTATTTTGTGACGTCATTTATTTTTGTGACGTTATGTATTTTGTGACGTAATTAATAATTTGTGACGTCATTTATTTTTGTGACGTTATGTATTTTGTGACGTCTTTTTGTGACGTTATGTATTTTTGTGACGTCATTTATTTTTGTGACGTTATGTATTTTGTGACGTCATTTATTTTTGTGACGTTTTGTATTTTGTGACGTCATTTATTTTTTGACGTTATGTATTTTGTGACGTCATTTATTTTTGTGACGTTATGTATTTTTTGACGTCATTAATTTTTATGACGTTATGCATTTTGTGACGTGATTAATATTTTGTGTCATCATTTATTTTTGTGACGTTATATATTTTGTGACGTCATTTATTTTTGTGACGTTATCTATTTTGTGACGTCATTTATTTTTTTGACGTTATGTATTTTGTGACGCCATTTATTTTTGTGACGTTATGTATTTTGTGACGTCATTTATTTTTGTGACGTTATGTATTTTGTGACGTCATTTATTTTTTTGACGTTATGTATTTTGTGACGTCATTTATTTTTGTGACGTTATGTATTTTGTGACGTCATTTATTTTTGTGACGTTATGTATTTTGTGACGTAATTTATTTTTGTGACGTTATGTATTTTGTGACTTAATTAATTTTTGTGACGTCATTTATTTTTGTGACGTTATGTATTTTGTGACGTCATTCATTTTTGTGACGTTATGTATTTTGTGACGTCATTTATTTTTGTGACGTTATGTATTTTGTGACGTCATTTATTTTTGTGACGTTATGTATTTTGTGACATCATTTATTTTTGTGACGTTAAGTATTTTGTGACGTCATTTATTTTTGTGACGTTATGTATTTTGTTACGTCATTTATTTTTGTGACGTTATGTATTTTGTGACGTTTTGTATTTTGTGACGTCATTTATTTTTGTGACGTTATGTATTTTGTGACGTCATTTTTTTGTGACGTTATGTATTTTGTGACGTCATTTATTTTTGTGACGTTATGTATTTTGTGACGTCATTTATTTTTGTGACGTCATGTATTTTTTAACGTCATTTATTTTTGTGACGTTATGTATTTTGTGACGTCATTTATTTTTGTGACGTTATGTTTTTGTGACGTTATGTATTTTGTGACGTCATTTATTTTTGTGACGTTATGTATTTTGTGACGTAATTACTATTTTGTGACGTCATTTATTTTTGTGACGTTATGTATTTTGTGACGTCTTTTTTGTGACGTTATGTATTTTGTGACGTCATTTTTTGTGACGTTATGTATTTTGTGACGTCATTTATTTTTGTGACGTTATGTATTTTGTGATGTCATTTATATTTGTGACGTTATGTATTTTGTGACGTCATTTATTTTTTTGACGTTATGTATTTTGTGACTTAATTAATTTTTGTGACGTCATTTATTTTTGTGACGTTTTGTATTTTGTGACGTCATTCATTTTTGTGACGTTATGTATTTTGTGACGTCATTTATTTTTGTGACGTTATGTATTTTGTGACGTCATTTTTTTGACGTTATGTATTTTGTGACGCCATTTATTTTTGTGACGTTATGTATTTTGTGACGTTATGTATTTTGTGACGTAATTTATTTTTGTGACGTTATGTATTTTGTGAATTAATTAATTTTTGTGACGTCATTTATTTTTGTGACGTTATGTATTTTGTGACGTCATTTATTTTTGTGACGTTATGTATTTTGTAACGTCTTTTTTTGTGACGTTATGTATTTTGTGTCGTCATTTTTTGTGACGTTATGTAATTTGTGACGTCATTTATTTTTGTGACGTTATGTATTTTGTGATGTCATTTATATTTGTGACGTTATGTATTTTGTGACGTCATTTATTTTTTTGACGTTATGTATTTTGTGACGTAATTAATATTTTGTGACGTCATTTATTTTTTTGACGTTATGTATTTTGTGACTTAATTAATTTTTGTGACGTCATTTATTTTTGTGACGTTATGTATTTTGTGACGTCATTTATTTTTGTGACGTTATGTATTTTGTGACGTCATTTATTTTTGTGACGTTATGTATTTTGTGACGTCATTTTTTTGACGTTATGTATTTTGTGACGCCTTTTATTTTTGTGACGTTATGTATTTTTTGACGTAATTAATATTTTGTGACGTCATTTATTTTTGTAACGTTATGTATTTTGTGACGTCATTTATTTTTGTGACGTTATGTATTTTGTGACGTCATTTATTTTTGTGACGTTATGTATTTTGTTACGTCATTTATTTTTGTGACGTTATGTATTTTGTGACGTCATTTATTTTTGTGACGTTATGTTTTTGTGACGTTATGTATTTTGTGACATCATTTATTTTTGTGACGTTATGTATTTTGTGACGTAATTAATAATTTGTGACGTCATTTATTTTTGTGACGTTATGTATTTTGTGACGTCTTTTTGTGACGTTATGTATTTTTGTGACGTCATTTATTTTTGTGACGTTATGTATTTTGTGACGTCATTTATTTTTGTGACGTTTTGTATTTTGTGACGTCATTTATTTTTTGACGTTATGTATTTTGTGACGTCATTTATTTTTGTGACGTTATGTATTTTTTGACGTCATTAATTTTTATGACGTTATGCATTTTGTGACGTGATTAATATTTTGTGACATCAATTATTTTTGTGACGTTATATATTTTGTGACGTCATTTATTTTTGTGACGTTATCTATTTTGTGACGTCATTTATTTTTTTGACGTTATGTATTTTGTGACGTCATTTATTTTTTTGACGTTATGTATTTTGTGACGTCATTTATTTTTGTGACGTTATGTATTTTGTGACGTCATTTATTTTTGTGACGTTATGTATTTTGTGACGTAATTTATTTTTGTGACGTTATGTATTTTGTGACTTAATTAATTTTTGTGACGTCATTTATTTTTGTGACGTTATGTATTTTGTGACGTCATTTATTTTTGTGACGTTATGTATTTTGTGACGTCATTTATTTTTGTGACGTTATGTATTTTGTGACGTCATTTATTTTTGTGACGTTATGTATTTTGTGACATCATTTATTTTTGTGACGTTAAGTATTTTGTGACGTCATTTATTTTTGTGACGTTATGTATTTTGTTACGTCATTTATTTTTGTGACGTTATGTATTTTGTGACGTTTTGTATTTTGTGACGTCATTTATTTTTGTGACGTTATGTATTTTGTGACGTCATTTTTTTGTGACGTTATGTATTTTGTGACGTCATTTATTTTTGTGACGTTATGTATTTTGTGACGTCATTTATTTTTGTGACGTCATGTATTTTTTTTAACGTCATTTATTTTTGTGACGTTATGTATTTTGTGACGTCATTTATTTTTGTGACGTTATGTTTTTGTGACGTTATGTATTTTGTGACGTCATTTATTTTTGTGACGTTATGTATTTTGTGACGTAATTAATATTTTGTGACGTCATTTATTTTTGTGACGTTATGTATTTTGTGACGTCTTTTTTTGTGACGTTATGTATTTTGTGACGTCATTTATTTTTGTGACATTATGTATTTTGTTACGTCATTTATTTTTGTGACGTTATGTATTTTGTGACGTTTTGTATTTTGTGACGTCATTTATTTTTGTGACGTTATGTATTTTGTGATGTCATTTATATTTGTGACTTTATGTATTTTGTGACGTCATTTATTTTTTTGACGTTATGTATTTTGTGACTTAATTAATTTTTGTGACGTCATTTATTTTTGTGACGTTTTGTATTTTGTGACGTCATTTATTTTTGTGACGTTATGTATTTTGTGACGTCATTTATTTTTGTGACGTTATGTATTTTGTGACGTCATTTTTTTGACGTTATGTATTTTGTGACGCCATTTATTTTTGTGACGTTATGTATTTTGTGACGTTATGTATTTTGTGACGTAATTTATTTTTGTGACGTTATGTATTTTGTGAATTAATTAATTTTTGTGACGTTATGTATTTTGAGACGTAATTTTTTTTGTGACGTTATGTATTTTGTGACGTCATTTATTTTTGTGACGTTATGTATTTTTTGACGTCATTTATTTTTGTGACGTTATGCATTTTGTGACGTGATTAATATTTTGTGACGTCATTTATTATTGTGACGTTATGTATTTTGTGACGTAATTAATATTTTGTGACGTCATTTATTTTTGTAACGTTATGTATTTTGTGACGTCACTTATTTTTGTGACGTTGTGTATTTTGTGACGTCATTTATTTTTGTGACGTTATGTATTTTGTGACGTCATTTATTTTTGTGACGTTATGTATTTTGTGACGTCATTTATTTTTGTGACGTTATGTATTTTGTGACGTCATTTATTATTGTGAAGTTAAGTATTTTGTGACGTCATTTATTTTTGTGACGTTATGTATTTTGTGACGTCATTTATTTTTGTGACGTTATGTATTTTGTGACGTCATTTATATTGTGACGATATGTATTTTGTGACTTAATTAATTTTTGTGACGTCATTTATTTTTGTGACGTTATGTATTTTGTGACGTCATTTATTTTTGTGACGTTATGTATTTTGTGACGCTATTTATTTTTGTGACGTTAGGAATTTTGTGACGTCATTAATGTTTGTGACGTTATGTATTTTGTGACGTCATTTATTTTTGTGACATTATGTATTTTGTGACGTAATTTTTTTTTGTGACGTTATGTATCTTGTGACGTCATTTATTTTTGTGACGTTATGTATTTTGTGACGTTATGTATTTTGTGACGTCATTTATTTTTGTGACGATATGTATTTTGTGACGTTATGTATTTTTTGACGTCATTAATTTTTGTGACGGTTTGTATTTTGTGACGTCATTTATTTATGTGACGTTATATGTTTTTTGACTTAATTAAATTTTTTGACGTCATTTATTTTTGTGACGTTATGTATTTTGTGACTTCATTTATTTTTGTGACGTTATGTATTTTGTGACGTCATTTTTTTTGTGACGTTATGTATTTTGTGACGTCATTTATTTTTGTGACGTTATGTATTTTGTGACGTCATTTATTTTTGTGACGTTATGTATCTTGTGACGTCATTTATTTTTGTGACGTTATGTATTTTGTGACGTTATGTATTTTGTGACGTCATTTATTTTTGTGACGTTATGTATTTTGTGACGTCATTTATTTTTGGGACGTTATGTATTTTGTGACGTCATTTATTTTTGTGACTTTATGTATTTTGTGACGTCATTTATTTTTGTGACGTTATGTATTTTGTGACGTTATGTATTTTGTGACGTCATTAATTTTTGTGACGTTATGTATTTTGTCAAGTAATTAATATTTTGTGACGTCATTTATTTTTGTGACGTTATGTATTTTGTGACGTTATGTATTTTGTGACGTCATTAATTTTTGTGACGTTATGTATTTTGTCAAGTAATTAATATTTTGTGACGTCATTTATTTTTGTGACGTTATGTATTTTGTGACGTAATTAATATTTTGTGACGTCATTTATTTTTGTGACGTTATGTATTTTGTGACGTCTTTTTTTGTGACGTTATGTATTTTGTGACGTCATTTTTTGTGACGTTATGTATTTTGTGACGTTATTTATTTTTGTTACGTTATGTATTTTGTGACGTCATTTATTTTTTTGACGTTATGTATTTTGTGACTTAATTAATTTTTGTGACGTCATTTATTTTTGTGACGTTTTGTATTTTGTGACGTCATTTATTTTTGTGACGTTATGTATTTTGTGACGTCATTTATTTTTGTGACGTTATGTATTTTGTGACGTCATTTTTTTGACGTTATGTATTTTGTGACGCCATTTATTTTTGTGACGTTATGTATTTTGTGACGTTATGTATTTTGTGACGTAATTTATTTTTGTGACGTTATGTATTTTGTGAATTAATTAATTTTTGTGACGTCATTTATTTTTGTGACGTTATGTATTTTGAGACGTAATTTTTTTTGTGACGTTATGTATTTTGTGACGTCATTTATTTTTGTGACGTTATGTATTTTTTGACGTCATTTATTTTTGTGACGTTATGCATTTTGTGACGTGATTAATATTTTGTGACGTCATTTATTATTGTGACGTTATGTATTTTGTGACGTAATTAATATTTTGTGACGTCATTTATTTTTGTAACGTTATGTATTTTGTGACGTCACTTATTTTTGTGACGTTGTGTATTTTGTGACGTCATTTATTTTTGTGACGTTATGTATTTTGTGACGTCATTTATTTTTGTGACGTTATGTATTTTGTGACGTCATTTATTTTTGTGACGTTATGTATTTTGTGACGTCATTTATATTGTGACGATATGTATTTTGTGACTTAATTAATTTTTGTGACGTCATTTATTTTTGTGACGTTATGTATTTTGTGACGTCATTTATTTTTGTGACGTTATGTATTTTGTGACGCTATTTATTTTTGTGACGTTAGGAATTTTGTGACGTCATTAATGTTTGTGACGTTATGTATTTTGTGACGTCATTTATTTTTGTGACATTATGTATTTTGTGACGTAATTTTTTTTTGTGACGTTATGTATCTTGTGACGTCATTTATTTTTGTGACGTTATGTATTTTGTGACGTTATGTATTTTGTGACGTCATTTATTTTTGTGACGATATGTATTTTGTGACGTTATGTATTTTTTGACGTCATTAATTTTTGTGACGGTTTGTATTTTGTGACGTCATTTATTTATGTGACGTTATATGTTTTTTGACTTAATTAAATTTTTTGACGTCATTTATTTTTGTGACGTTATGTATTTTGTGACTTCATTTATTTTTGTGACGTTATGTATTTTGTGACGTCATTTTTTTTGTGACGTTATGTATTTTGTGACGTCATTTATTTTTGTGACGTTATGTATTTTGTGACGTCATTTATTTTTGGGACGTTATGTATTTTGTGACGTCAATTATTTTTGTGACTTTATGTATTTTGTGACGTCATTTATTTTTGTGACGTTATGTATTTTGTGACGTTATGTATTTTGTGACGTCATTAATTTTTTTGACGTTATGTATTTTGTCAAGTAATTAATATTTTGTGACGTCATTTATTTTTGTGACGTTATGTATTTTGTGACGTTATGTATTTTGTGACGTCATTAATTTTTGTGACGTTATGTATTTTGTCAAGTAATTAATATTTTGTGACGTCATTTATTTTTTTGACGTTATGTATTTTGTGACGTAATTAATATTTTGTGACGTCATTTATTTTTGTGACGTTATGTATTTTGTGACGTCTTTTTTTGTGACGTTATGTATTTTGTGACGTCATTTTTTGTGACGTTATGTATTTTGTGACGTTATTTATTTTTGTTACGTTATGTATTTTGTGACGTCATTTATTTTTTTGACGTTATGTATTTTGTGACTTAATTAATTTTTGTGACGTCATTTATTTTTGTGACGTTTTGTATTTTGTGACGTCATTTATTTTTGTGACGTTATGTATTTTGTGACGTCATTTATTTTTGTGACGTTATGTATTTTGTGACGTCATTTTTTTGACGTTATGTATTTT
This sequence comes from Flexamia atlantica, assembly GCA_035578135.1. Classification (NCBI taxonomy): domain Eukaryota; kingdom Metazoa; phylum Arthropoda; class Insecta; order Hemiptera; family Cicadellidae; genus Flexamia; species Flexamia atlantica. The sequence goes on from JAQJVK010000035.1 coordinate 483,387, forward strand.
GTGACGCCATTTATTTTTGTGACGTTATGTATTTTGTGACGTTATGTATTTTGTGACGTAATTTATTTTTGTGACGTTATGTATTTTGTGAATTAATTAATTTTTGTGACGTCATTTATTTTTGTGACGTTATGTATTTTGAGACGTAATTTTTTTTGTGACGTTATGTATTTTGTGACGTCATTTATTTTTGTGACGTTATGTATTTTTTGACGTCATTTATTTTTGTGACGTTATGCATTTTGTGACGTGATTAATATTTTGTGACGTCATTTATTATTGTGACGTTATGTATTTTGTGACGTAATTAATATTTTGTGACGTCATTTATTTTTGTAACGTTATGTATTTTGTGACGTCACTTATTTTTGTGACGTTGTGTATTTTGTGACGTCATTTATTTTTGTGACGTTATGTATTTTGTGACGTCATTTATTTTTGTGACGTTATGTATTATGTGACGTCATTTATTTTTGTGACGTTATGTATTTTGTGACGTCATTAATTTTTGTGACGTTATGTATTTTGTCAAGTAATTAATATTTTGTGACGTCATTTATTTTTGTGACGTTATGTATTTTGTGACGTTATGTATTTTGTGACGTCATTAATTTTTGTGACGTTATGTATTTTGTCAAGTAATTAATATTTTGTGACGTCATTTATTTTTGTGACGTTATGTATTTTGTGACGTAATTAATATTTTGTGACGTCATTTATTTTTGTGACGTTATGTATTTTGTGACGTCTTTTTTTGTGACGTTATGTATTTTGTGACGTCATTTTTTGTGACGTTATGTATTTTGTGACGTTATTTATTTTTGTTACGTTATGTATTTTGTGACGTCATTTATTTTTTTGACGTTATGTATTTTGTGACTTAATTAATTTTTGTGACGTCATTTATTTTTGTGACGTTTTGTATTTTGTGACGTCATTTATTTTTGTGACGTTATGTATTTTGTGACGTCATTTATTTTTGTGACGTTATGTATTTTGTGACGTCATTTTTTTGACGTTATGTATTTTGTGACGCCATTTATTTTTGTGACGTTATGTATTTTGTGACGTTATGTATTTTGTGACGTAATTTATTTTTGTGACGTTATGTATTTTGTGAATTAATTAATTTTTGTGACGTCATTTATTTTTGTGACGTTATGTATTTTGAGACGTAATTTTTTTTGTGACGTTATGTATTTTGTGACGTCATTTATTTTTGTGACGTTATGTATTTTTTGACGTCATTTATTTTTGTGACGTTATGCATTTTGTGACGTGATTAATATTTTGTGACGTCATTTATTATTGTGACGTTATGTATTTTGTGACGTAATTAATATTTTGTGACGTCATTTATTTTTGTAACGTTATGTATTTTGTGACGTCACTTATTTTTGTGACGTTGTGTATTTTGTGACGTCATTTATTTTTGTGACGTTATGTATTTTGTGACGTCATTTATTTTTGTGACGTTATGTATTTTGTGACGTCATTTATTTTTGTGACGTTATGTATTTTGTGACGTCATTTATTTTTGTGACGTTATGTATTTTGTGACGCTATTTATTTTTGTGACGTTAGGAATTTTGTGACGTCATTAATGTTTGTGACGTTATGTATTTTGTGACGTCATTTATTTTTGTGACATTATGTATTTTGTGACGTAATTTTTTTTGTGACGTTATGTATCTTGTGCCGTCATTTATTTTTGTGACGTTATGTATATTGTGACGTTATGTATTTTGTGACGTCATTTATTTTTGTGACGATATGTATTTTGTGACGTTATGTATTTTTTGACGTCATTAATTTTTGTGACGGTTTGTATTTTGTGACGTCATTTATTTATGTGACGTTATATGTTTTTTGACTTAATTAAATTTTTTGACGTCATTTATTTTTGTGACGTTATGTATTTTGTGACTTCATTTATTTTTGTGACGTTATGTATTTTGTGACGTCATTTATTTTTGTGACGTTATGTATTTTGTGACGTCATTTATTTTGTGACGTTATGTATTTTGTGACGTCATTTATTTTTGTGACGTTATGTATCTTGTGACGTCATTTATTTTTGTGACGTTATGTATTTTGTGACGTTATGTATTTTGTGACGTCATTTATTTTTGTGACGTTATGTATTTTGTGACGTCATTTATTTTTGGGACGTTATGTATTTTGTGACGACATTTATTTTTGTGACTTTATGTATTTTGTGACGTCATTTATTTTTGTGACGTTATGTATTTTGTGACGTTATGTATTTTGTGACGTCATTAATTTTTGTGACGTTATGTATTTTGTCAAGTAATTAATATTTTGTGACGTCATTTATTTTTTTGACGTTATGTATTTTGTGACGTAATTAATATTTTGTGACGTCATTTATTTTTGTGACGTTATGTATTTTGTGACGTCTTTTTTTGTGACGTTATGTATTTTGTGACGTCATTTTTTGTGACGTTATGTATTTTGTGACGTTATTTATTTTTGTTACGTTATGTATTTTGTGACGCCATTTATTTTTGTGACGTTATGTATTTTGTGACGTCATTTATTTTTGTGACGTTATGTATTTTGTGACGTAATTAATTTTTGTGACGTCATTTATTTTTGTGAAGTTATGTATTTTGTGACTTAATTAATTTTTGTGACGTCATTTATTTTTGTGACGTTATGTATTTTGTGACGTCATTTATTTTTGTGACGTTATGTATTTTGTGACGTCATTTATTTTTTTGACGTTATGTATTTTGTGACGTCATTTATTTTTGTGACGTTATGTATTTTGTGACGTCATTTATTTTTGTGACGTTATGTATTTTGTGACATCATTTATTTTTGTGACGTTAAGTATTTTGTGACGTCATTTATTTTTGTGACGTTATGTATTTTGTTACGTCATTTATTTTTGTGACGTTATGTATTTTGTGACGTTTTGTATTTTGTGACGTCATTTATTTTTGTGACGTTATGTATTTTGTGACGTCATTTTTTTGTGACGTTATGTATTTTGTGACGTCATTTATTTTTGTGACGTTATGTATTTTGTGACGTCATTTATTTTTGTGACGTCATGTATTTTTTTTAACGTCATTTATTTTTGTGACGTTATGTATTTTGTGACGTCATTTATTTTTGTGACGTTATGTTTTTGTGACGTTATGTATTTTGTGACGTCATTTATTTTTGTGACGTTATGTATTTTGTGACGTAATTAATATTTTGTGACGTCATTTATTTTTGTGACGTTATGTATTTTGTGACGTCTTTTTTTGTGACGTTATGTATTTTGTGACGTCATTTTTTGTGACGTTATGTATTTTGTGACGTCATTTATTTTTGTGACGTTATGTATTTTGTGATGTCATTTATATTTGTGACGTTATGTATTTTGTGACGTCATTTATTTTTGTGACGTTATGTATTTTGTGACGTCATTTATTTTTGGGACGTTATGTATTTTGTGACGTCATTTATTTTTGTGACTTTATGTATTTTGTGACGTCATTTATTTTTGTGACGTTATGTATTTTGTGACGTTATGTATTTTGTGACGTCATTAATTTTTGTGACGTTATGTATTTTGTCAAGTAATTAATATTTTGTGACGTCATTTATTTTTGTGACGTTATGTATTTTGTGACGTAATTAATATTTTGTGACGTCATTTATTTTTGTGACGTTATGTATTTTGTGACGTCTTTTTTTGTGACGTTATGTATTTTGTGACGTCATTTTTTGTGACGTTATGTATTTTGTGACGTTATTTATTTTTGTGACGTTATGTATTTTGTGACGTCATTTATTTTTGTGACGTTATGTATTTTGTGACGTAATTAATTTTTGTGACGTCATTTATTTTTGTGAAGTTATGTATTTTGTGACTTAATTAATTTTTGTGACGTCATTTATTTTTGTGACGTTATGTATTTTTTGACGCCATTTATTTTTGTGACGTTATGTATTTTGTGACGTTATGTATTTTGTGACGTCATTTATTTTTGTGACGTTATGTATTTTGTGACGTCATTTTGTGACGTTATGTATTTTGTGACGTCATTTATTTTTGTGACGTTATGTATTTTGTGACATCATTTATTTTTGTGACGTTAAGTATTTTGTGACGTCATTTATTTTTGTGACGTTATGTATTTTGTTACGTCATTTATTTTTGTGACGTTATGTATTTTGTGACGTTTTGTATTTTGTGACGTCATTTATTTTTGTGACGTTATGTATTTTGTGACGTCATTTTTTTGTGACGTTATGTATTTTGTGACGTCATTTATTTTTGTGACGTTATGTATTTTGTGACGTCATTTATTTTTGTGACGTCATGTATTTTTTTTAACGTCATTTATTTTTGTGACGTTATGTATTTTGTGACGTCATTTATTTTTGTGACGTTATGTTTTTGTGACGTTATGTATTTTGTGACGTCATTTATTTTTGTGACGTTATGTATTTTGTGACGTAATTAATATTTTGTGACGTCATTTATTTTTGTGACGTTATGTATTTTGTGACGTCTTTTTTTTGACGTTATGTATTTTGTGACGTCATTTTTTGTGACGTTATGTATTTTGTGACGTCATTTATTTTTGTGACGTTATGTATTTTGTGATGTCATTTATATTTGTGACGTTATGTATTTTGTGACGTCATTTATTTTTTTGACGTTATGTATTTTGTGACTTAATTAATTTTTGTGACGTCATTTATTTTTGTGACGTTTTGTATTTTGTGACGTCATTTATTTTTGTGACGTTATGTATTTTGTGACGTCATTTATTTTTGTGACGTTATGTATTTTGTGACGTCATTTTTTTGACGTTATGTATTTTGTGACGCCATTTATTTTTGTGACGTTATGTATTTTGTGACGTTATGTATTTTGTGACGTAATTTATTTTTGTGACGTTATGTATTTTGTGAATTAATTAATTTTTGTGACGTCATTTATTTTTGTGACGTTATGTATTTTGAGACGTAATTTTTTTTGTGACGTTATGTATTTTGTGACGTCATTTATTTTTGTGACGTTATGTATTTTTTGACGTCATTTATTTTTGTGACGTTATGCATTTTGTGACGTGATTAATATTTTGTGACGTCATTTATTATTGTGACGTTATGTATTTTGTGACGTAATTAATATTTTGTGACGTCATTTATTTTTGTAACGTTATGTATTTTGTGACGTCACTTATTTTTGTGACGTTGTGTATTTTGTGACGTCATTTATTTTTGTGACGTTATGTATTTTGTGACGTCATTTATTTTTGTGACGTTATGTATTTTGTGACGTCATTTATTTTTGTGACGTTATGTATTTTGTGACGTCATTTATTATTGTGAAGTTAATTATTTTGTGACGTCATTTATTTTTGTGACGTTATGTATTTTGTGACGTCATTTATTTTTGTGACGTTATGTATTTTGTGACGTCATTTATATTGTGACGTTATGTATTTTGTGACTTAATTAATTTTTGTGACGTCATTTATTTTTGTGACGTTATGTATTTTGTGACGTCATTTATTTTTGTGACGTTATGTATTTTGTGACGCTATTTATTTTTGTGACGTTAGGAATTTTGTGACGTCATTAATGTTTGTGACGTTATGTATTTTGTGACGTCATTTATTTTTGTGACATTATGTATTTTGTGACGTAATTTTTTTTTGTGACGTTATGTATCTTGTGACGTCATTTATTTTTGTGACGTTATGTATTTTGTGACGTTATGTATTTTGTGACGTCATTTATTTTTGTGACGATATGTATTTTGTGACGTTATGTATTTTTTGACGTCATTAATTTTTGTGACGGTTTGTATTTTGTGACGTCATTTATTTATGTGACGTTATATGTTTTTTGACTTAATTAAATTTTTTGACGTCATTTATTTTTGTGACGTTATGTATTTTGTGACTTCATTTATTTTTGTGACGTTATGTATTTTGTGACGTCATTTATTTTTGTGACGTTATGTATTTTGTGACGTCATTTATTTTTGTGACGTTATGTATTTTGTGACGTCATTTATTTTTGTGACGTTATGTATCTTGTGACGTCATTTATTTTTGTGACGTTATGTATTTTGTGACGTTATGTATTTTGTGACGTCATTTATTTTTGTGACGTTATGTATTTTGTGACGTCATTTATTTTTGGGACGTTATGTATTTTGTGACGTCATTTATTTTTGTGACTTTATGTATTTTGTGACGTCATTTATTTTTGTGACGTTATGTATTTTGTGACGTTATGTATTTTGTGACGTCATTAATTTTTGTGACGTTATGTATTTTGTCAAGTAATTAATATTTTGTGACGTCATTTATTTTTGTGACGTTATGTATTTTGTGACGTAATTAATATTTTGTGACGTCATTTATTTTTGTGACGTTATGTATTTTGTGACGTCTTTTTTTGTGACGTTATGTATTTTGTGACGTCATTTTTTGTGACGTTATGTATTTTGTGACGTTATTTATTTTTGTTACGTTATGTATTTTGTGACGTCATTTATTTTTTTGACGTTATGTATTTTGTGACTTAATTAATTTTTGTGACGTCATTTATTTTTGTGACGTTTTGTATTTTGTGACGTCATTTATTTTTGTGACGTTATGTATTTTGTGACGTCATTTATTTTTGTGACGTTATGTATTTTGTGACGTCATTTTTTGACGTTATGTATTTTGTGAAGCCATTTATTTTTGTGACGTTATGTATTTTGTGACGTTATGTATTTTGTGACGTAATTTATTTTTGTGACGTTATGTATTTTGTGAATTAATTAATTTTTGTGACGTCATTTATTTTTGTGACGTTATGTATTTTGAGACGTAATTTTTTTTGTGACGTTATGTATTTTGTGACGTCATTTATTTTTGTGACGTTATGTATTTTTTGACGTCATTTATTTTTGTGACGTTATGCATTTTGTGATGTCATTTATATTTGTGACTTTATGTATTTTGTGACGTCATTTATTTTTTTGACGTTATGTATTTTGTGACTTAATTAATTTTTGTGACGTCATTTATTTTTGTGACGTTTTGTATTTTGTGACGTCATTTATTTTTGTGACGTTATGTATTTTGTGACGTCATTTATTTTTGTGACGTTATGTATTTTGTGACGTCATTTTTTTGACGTTATGTATTTTGTGACGCCATTTATTTTTGTGACGTTATGTATTTTGTGACGTTATGTATTTTGTGACGTAATTTATTTTTGTGACGTTATGTATTTTGTGAATTAATTAATTTTTGTGACGTCATTTATTTTTGTGACGTTATGTATTTTGAGACGTAATTTTTTTTTGTGACGTTATGTATTTTGTGACGTCATTTATTTTTGTGACGTTATGTATTTTGTGACATCATTTATTTTTGTGACGTTAAGTATTTTGTGACGTCATTTATTTTTGTGACGTTATGTATTTTGTTACGTCATTTATTTTTGTGACGTTATGTATTTTGTGACGTTTTGTATTTTGTGACGTCATTTATTTTTGTGACGTTATGTATTTTGTGACGTCATTTTTTTGTGACGTTATGTATTTTGTGACGTCATTTATTTTTGTGACGTTATGTATTTTGTGACGTCATTTATTTTTGTGACGTCATGTATTTTTTTTAACGTCATTTATTTTTGTGACGTTATGTATTTTGTGACGTCATTTATTTTTGTGACGTTATGTTTTTGTGACGTTATGTATTTTGTGACGTCATTTATTTTTGTGACGTTATGTATTTTGTGACGTAATTAATATTTTGTGACGTCATTTATTTTTGTGACGTTATGTATTTTGTGACGTCTTTTTTTTTGATGTTATGTATTTTGTGACGTCATTTTTTGTGACGTTATGTATTTTGTGACGTCATTTATTTTTGTGACGTTATGTATTTTGTGATGTCATTTATATTTGTGACGTTATGTATTTTGTGACGTCATTTATTTTTTTGACGTTATGTATTTTGTGACTTAATTAATTTTTGTGACGTCATTTATTTTTGTGACGTTTTGTATTTTGTGACGTCATTTATTTTTGTGACGTTATGTATTTTGTGACGTCATTTATTTTTGTGACGTTATGTATTTTGTGACGTCATTTTTTTGACGTTATGTATTTTGTGACGCCATTTATTTTTGTGACGTTATGTATTTTGTGACGTTATGTATTTTGTGACGTAATTTATTTTTGTGACGTTATGTATTTTGTGAATTAATTAATTTTTGTGACGTCATTTATTTTTGTGACGTTATGTATTTTGAGACGTAATTTTTTTTGTGACGTTATGTATTTTGTGACGTCATTTATTTTTGTGACGTTATGTATTTTTTGACGTCATTTATTTTTGTGACGTTATGCATTTTGTGACGTGATTAATATTTTGTGACGTCATTTATTATTGTGACGTTATGTATTTTGTGATGTAATTAATATTTTGTGACGTCATTTATTTTTGTAACGTTATGTATTTTGTGACGTCACTTATTTTTGTGACGTTGTGTATTTTGTGACGTCATTTATTTTTGTGACGTTATGTATTTTGTGACGTCATTTATTTTTGTGACGTTATGTATTTTGTGACGTCATTTATTTTTGTGACGTTATGTATTTTGTGACGTCATTTATTATTGTGAAGTTAAGTATTTTGTGACGTCATTTATTTTTGTGACGTTATGTATTTTGTGACGTCATTTATTTTTGTGACGTTATGTATTTTGTGACGTCATTTATATTGTGACGTTATGTATTTTGTGACTTAATTAATTTTTGTGACGTCATTAATTTTTGTGACGTTATGTATTTTGTGACGTCATTTATTTTTGTGACGTTATGTATTTTGTGACGCTATTTATTTTTGTGACGTTAGGAATTTTGTGACGTCATTAATGTTTGTGACGTAATGTATTTTGTGACGTCATTTATTTTTGTGACATTATGTATTTTGTGACGTAATTTTTTTTTGTGACGTTATGTATCTTGTGACGTCATTTATTTTTGTGACGTTATGTATTTTGTGACGTTATGTATTTTGTGACGTCATTTATTTTTGTGACGATATGTATTTTGTGACGTTATGTATTTTTTGACGTCATTAATTTTTGTGACGGTTTGTATTTTGTGACGTCATTTATTTATGTGACGTTATATGTTTTTTGACTTAATTAAATTTTTTGACGTCATTTATTTTTGTGACGTTATGTATTTTGTGACTTCATTTATTTTTGTGACGTTATGTATTTTGTGACGTCATTTATTTTTGTGACGTTATGTATTTTGTGACGTCATTTATTTTTGTGACGTTATGTATTTTGTGACGTCATTTATTTTTGTGACGTAATGTATCTTGTGACGTCATTTATTTTTGTGACGTTATGTATTTAGTGACGTTATGTATTTTGTGACGTCATTTATTTTTGTGACGTTATGTATTTTGTGACGTCATTTATTTTTGGGACGTTATGTATTTTGTGACGTCATTTATTTTTGTGACTTTATGTATTTTGTGACGTCATTTATTTTTGTGACGTTATGTATTTTGTGACGTTATGTATTTTGTGACGTCATTAATTTTTGTGACGTTATGTATTTTGTCAAGTAATTAATATTTTGTGACGTCATTTATTTTTGTGACGTTATGTATTTTGTGACGTAATTAATATTTTGTGACGTCATTTATTTTTGTGACGTTATGTATTTTGTGACGTCTTTTTTTGTGACGTTATGTATTTTGTGACGTCATTTTTTGTGACGTTATGTATTTTGTGACGTTATTTATTTTTGTTACGTTATGTATTTTGTGACGTCATTTATTTTTTTGACGTTATGTATTTTGTGACTTAATTAATTTTTGTGACGTCATTTATTTTTGTGACGTTTTGTATTTTGTGACGTCATTTATTTTTGTGACGTTATGTATTTTGTGACGTCATTTATTTTTGTGACGTTATGTATTTTGTGACGTCATTTTTTGACGTTATGTATTTTGTGAAGCCATTTATTTTTGTGACGTTATGTATTTTGTGACGTTATGTATTTTGTGACGTAATTTATTTTTGTGACGTTATGTATTTTGTGAATTAATTAATTTTTGTGACGTCATTTATTTTTGTGACGTTATGTATTTTGAGACGTAATTTTTTTTGTGACGTTATGTATTTTGTGACGTCATTTATTTTTGTGACGTTATGTATTTTTTGACGTCATTTATTTTTGTGACGTTATGCATTTTGTGATGTCATTTATATTTGTGACTTTATGTATTTTGTGACGTCATTTATTTTTTTGACGTTATGTATTTTGTGACTTAATTAATTTTTGTGACGTCATTTATTTTTGTGACGTTTTGTATTTTGTGACGTCATTTATTTTTGTGACGTTATGTATTTTGTGACGTCATTTATTTTTGTGACGTTATGTATTTTGTGACGTCATTTTTTTGACGTTATGTATTTTGTGACGCCATTTATTTTTGTGACGTTATGTATTTTGTGACGTTATGTATTTTGTGACGTAATTTATTTTTGTGACGTTATGTATTTTGTGAATTAATTAATTTTTGTGACGTCATTTATTTTTGTGACGTTATGTATATTGAGACGTAATTTTTTTTTGTGACGTTATGTATTTTGTGACGTCATTTATTTTTGTGACGTTATGTATTTTTTGACGTCATTTATTTTTGTGACGTTATGCATTTTGTGACGTGATTAATATTTTGTGACGTCATTTATTATTGTGACTTTATGTATTTTGTGACGTAATTAATATTTTGTGACGTCATTTATTTTTGTAACGTTATGTATTTTGTGACTTCATTTATTTTTGTGACGTTATGTATTTTGTGACGTCATTTATTTTTGTGACGTTATGTATTTTGTGACGTCATTTATTTTTGTGACGTTATGTATTTTGTGACGTCATTTATTTTTGTGACGTTATGTATCTTGTGACGTCATTTTTTTTTGTGACGTTATGTATTTTGTGACGTTATGTATTTTGTGACGTCATTTATTTTTGTGACGTTATGTATTTAGTGACGTTATGTATTTTGTGACGTCATTTATTTTTGTGACGTTATGTATTTTGTGACGTCATTTATTTTTGGGACGTTATGTATTTTGTGACGTCATTTATTTTTGTGACTTTATGTATTTTGTGACGTCATTTATTTTTGTGACGTTATGTATTTTGTGACGTTATGTATTTTGTGACGTCATTAATTTTTGTGACGTTATGTATTTTGTCAAGTAATTAATATTTTGTGACGTCATTTATTTTTGTGACGTTATGTATTTTGTGACGTAATTAATATTTTGTGACGTCATTTATTTTTGTGACGTTATGTATTTTGTGACGTCTTTTTTTGTGACGTTATGTATTTTGTGACGTCATTTTTTGTGACGTTATGTATTTTGTGACGTTATTTATTTTTGTTACGTTATGTATTTTGTGACGTCATTTATTTTTTTGACGTTATGTATTTTGTGACTTAATTAATTTTTGTGACGTCATTTATTTTTGTGACGTTTTGTATTTTGTGACGTCATTTATTTTTGTGACGTTATGTATTTTGTGACGTCATTTATTTTTGTGACGTTATGTATTTTGTGACGTCATTTTTTGACGTTATGTATTTTGTGAAGCCATTTATTTTTGTGACGTTATGTATTTTGTGACGTTATGTATTTTGTGACGTAATTTATTTTTGTGACGTTATGTATTTTGTGAATTAATTAATTTTTGTGACGTCATTTATTTTTGTGACGTTATGTATTTTGAGACGTAATTTTTTTTGTGACGTTATGTATTTTGTGACGTCATTTATTTTTGTGACGTTATGTATTTTTTGACGTCATTTATTTTTGTGACGTTATGCATTTTGTGATGTCATTTATATTTGTGACTTTATGTATTTTGTGACGTCATTTATTTTTTTGACGTTATGTATTTTGTGACTTAATTAATTTTTGTGACGTCATTTATTTTTGTGACGTTTTGTATTTTGTGACGTCATTTATTTTTGTGACGTTATGTATTTTGTGACGTCATTTATTTTTGTGACGTTATGTATTTTGTGACGTCATTTTTTTGACGTTATGTATTTTGTGACGCCATTTATTTTTGTGACGTTATGTATTTTGTGACGTTATGTATTTTGTGACGTAATTTATTTTTGTGACGTTATGTATTTTGTGAATTAATTAATTTTTGTGACGTCATTTATTTTTGTGACGTTATGTATATTGAGACGTAATTTTTTTTTGTGACGTTATGTATTTTGTGACGTCATTTATTTTTGTGACGTTATGTATTTTTTGACGTCATTTATTTTTGTGACGTTATGCATTTTGTGACGTGATTAATATTTTGTGACGTCATTTATTATTGTGACTTTATGTATTTTGTGACGTAATTAATATTTTGTGACGTCATTTATTTTTGTAACGTTATGTATTTTGTGACTTCATTTATTTTTGTGACGTTATGTATTTTGTGACGTCATTTATTTTTGTGACGTTATGTATTTTGTGACGTCATTTATTTTTGTGACGTTATGTATTTTGTGACGTCATTTATTTTTGTGACGTTATGTATCTTGTGACGTCATTTTTTTTTGTGACGTTATGTATTTTGTGACGTTATGTATTTTGTGACGTCATTTATTTTTGTGACGTTATGTATTTTGTGACGTCATTTATTTTTGGGACGTTATGTATTTTGTGACGTCATTTATTTTTGTGACTTTATGTATTTTGTGACGTCATTTATTTTTGTGACGTTATGTATTTTGTGACGTTATGTATTTTGTGACGTCATTAATTTTTGTGACGTTATGTATTTTGTCAAGTAATTAATATTTTGTGACGTCATTTATTTTTGTGACGTTATGTATTTTGTGACGTAATTAATATTTTGTGACGTCATTTATTTTTGTGACGTTATGTATTTTGTGACGTCTTTTTTTGTGACGTTATGTATTTTGTGACGTCATTTTTTGTGACGTTATGTATTTTGTGACGTTATTTATTTTTGTTACGTTATGTATTTTGTGACGTCATTTATTTTTTTGACGTTATGTATTTTGTGACTTAATTAATTTTTGTGACGTCATTTATTTTTGTGACGTTTTGTATTTTGTGACGTCATTTATTTTTGTGACGTTATGTATTTTGTGACGTCATTTATTTTTGTGACGTTATGTATTTTGTGACGTCATTTTTTGACGTTATGTATTTTGTGAAGCCATTTATTTTTGTGACGTTATGTATTTTGTGACGTTATGTATTTTGTGACGTAATTTATTTTTGTGACGTTATGTATTTTGTGAATTAATTAATTTTTGTGACGTCATTTATTTTTGTGACGTTATGTATTTTGAGACGTAATTTTTTTTGTGACGTTATGTATTTTGTGACGTCATTTATTTTTGTGACGTTATGTATTTTTTGACGTCATTTATTTTTGTGACGTTATGCATTTTGTGATGTCATTTATATTTGTGACTTTATGTATTTTGTGACGTCATTTATTTTTTTGACGTTATGTATTTTGTGACTTAATTAATTTTTGTGACGTCATTTATTTTTGTGACGTTTTGTATTTTGTGACGTCATTTATTTTTGTGACGTTATGTATTTTGTGACGTCATTTATTTTTGTGACGTTATGTATTTTGTGACGTCATTTTTTTGACGTTATGTATTTTGTGACGCCATTTATTTTTGTGACGTTATGTATTTTGTGACGTTATGTATTTTGTGACGTAATTTATTTTTGTGACGTTATGTATTTTGTGAATTAATTAATTTTTGTGACGTCATTTATTTTTGTGACGTTATGTATATTGAGACGTAATTTTTTTTGTGACGTTATGTATTTTGTGACGTCATTTATTTTTGTGACGTTATGTATTTTTTGACGTCATTTATTTTTGTGACGTTATGCATTTTGTGACGTGATTAATATTTTGTGACGTCATTTATTATTGTGACGTTATGTATTTTGTGACGTAATTAATATTTTGTGACGTCATTTATTTTTGTAACGTTATGTATTTTGTGACGTCACTTATTTTTGTGACGTTGTGTATTTTGTGACGTCATTTATTTTTGTGACGTTATGTATTTTGTGACGTCATTTATTTTTGTGACGTTATGTATTTTGTGACGTCATTTATTTTTGTGACGTTATGTATTTTGTGACGTCATTTATTATTGTGAAGTTAAGTATTTTGTGACGTCATTTATTTTTGTGACGTTATGTATTTTGTGACGTCATTTATTTTTGTGACGTTATGTATTTTGTGACGTCATTTATATTGTGACGATATGTATTTTGTGACAATTAATTTTTGTGACGTCATTTATTTTTGTGACGTTATGTATTTTGTGACGTCATTTATTTTTGTGACGTTATGTATTTTGTGACGCTATTTATTTTTGTGACGTTAGGAATTTTGTGACGTCATTAATGTTTGTGACGTTATGTATTTTTTGACGTCATTTATTTTTGTGACATTATGTATTTTGTGACGTAATTTTTTTTTGTGACGTTATGTATCTTGTGACGTCATTTATTTTTGTGACGTTATGTATTTTGTGACGTTATGTATTTTGTGACGTCATTTATTTTTGTGACGATATGTATTTTGTGACGTTATGTATTTTTTGACGTCATTAATTTTTGTGACGGTTTGTATTTTGTGACGTCATTTATTTATGTGACGTTATATGTTTTTTGACTTAATTAAATTTTTTGACGTCATTTATTTTTGTGACGTTATGTATTTTGTGACTTCATTTATTTTTGTGACGTTATGTATTTTGTGACGTCATTTTTTTTGTGACGTTATGTATTTTGTGACGTCATTTATTTTTGTGACGTTATGTATTTTGTGACGTCATTTATTTTTGTGACGTTATGTATCTTGTGACGTCATTTATTTTTGTGACGTTATGTATTTTGTGACGTTATGTATTTTGTGACGTCATTTATTTTTGTGACGTTATGTATTTTGTGACGTCATTTATTTTTGGGACGTTATGTATTTTGTGACGTCATTTATTTTTGTGACTTTATGTATTTTGTGACGTCATTTATTTTTGTGACGTTATGTATTTTGTGACGTTATGTATTTTGTGACGTCATTAATTTTTGTGACGTTATGTATTTTGTCAAGTAATTAATATTTTGTGACGTCATTTATTTTTGTGACGTTATGTATTTTGTGACGTTATGTATTTTGTGACGTCATTAATTTTTGTGACGTTATGTATTTTGTCAAGTAATTAATATTTTGTGACGTCATTTATTTTTGTGACGTTATGTATTTTGTGACGTAATTAATATTTTGTGACGTCATTTATTTTTGTGACGTTATGTATTTTGTGACGTCTTTTTTTGTGACGTTATGTATTTTGTGACGTCATTTTTTGTGACGTTATGTATTTTGTGACGTTATTTATTTTTGTTACGTTATGTATTTTGTGACGTCATTTATTTTTTTGACGTTATGTATTTTGTGACTTAATTAATTTTTGTGACGTCATTTATTTTTGTGACGTTTTGTATTTTGTGACGTCATTTATTTTTGTGACGTTATGTATTTTGTGACGTCATTTATTTTTGTGACGTTATGTATTTTGTGACGTCATTTTTTTGACGTTATGTATTTTGTGACGCCATTTATTTTTGTGACGTTATGTATTTTGTGACGTTATGTATTTTGTGACGTAATTTATTTTTGTGACGTTATGTATTTTGTGAATTAATTAATTTTTGTGACGTCATTTATTTTTGTGACGTTATGTATTTTGAGACGTAATTTTTTTTGTGACGTTATGTATTTTGTGACGTCATTTATTTTTGTGACGTTATGTATTTTTTGACGTCATTTATTTTTGTGACGTTATGCATTTTGTGACGTGATTAATATTTTGTGACGTCATTTATTATTGTGACGTTATGTATTTTGTGACGTAATTAATATTTTGTGACGTCATTTATTTTTGTAACGTTATGTATTTTGTGACGTCACTTATTTTTGTGACGTTGTGTATTTTGTGACGTCATTTATTTTTGTGACGTTATGTATTTTGTGACGTCATTTATTTTTGTGACGTTATGTATTTTGTGACGTCATTTATTTTTGTGACGTTATGTATTTTGTGACGTCATTTATTTTTGTGACGTTATGTATTTTGTGACGCTATTTATTTTTGTGACGTTAGGAATTTTGTGACGTCATTAATGTTTGTGACGTTATGTATTTTGTGACGTCATTTATTTTTGTGACATTATGTATTTTGTGACGTAATTTTTTTTTGTGACGTTATGTATCTTGTGACGTCATTTATTTTTGTGACGTTATGTATATTGTGACGTTATGTATTTTGTGACGTCATTTATTTTTGTGACGATATGTATTTTGTGACGTTATGTATTTTTTGACGTCATTAATTTTTGTGACGGTTTGTATTTTGTGACGTCATTTATTTATGTGACGTTATATGTTTTTTGACTTAATTAAATTTTTTGACGTCATTTATTTTTGTGACGTTATGTATTTTGTGACTTCATTTATTTTTGTGACGTTATGTATTTTGTGACGTCATTTATTTTTGTGACGTTATGTATTTTGTGACGTCATTTATTTTGTGACGTTATGTATTTTGTGACGTCATTTATTTTTGTGACGTTATGTATCTTGTGACGTCATTTATTTTTGTGACGTTATGTATTTTGTGACGTTATGTATTTTGTGACGTCATTTATTTTTGTGACGTTATGTATTTTGTGACGTCATTTATTTTTGGGACGTTATGTATTTTGTGACGTCATTTATTTTTGTGACTTTATGTATTTTGTGACGTCATTTATTTTTGTGACGTTATGTATTTTGTGACGTTATGTATTTTGTGACGTCATTAATTTTTGTGACGTTATGTATTTTGTCAAGTAATTAATATTTTGTGACGTCATTTATTTTTGTGACGTTATGTATTTTGTGACGTAATTAATATTTTGTGACGTCATTTATTTTTGTGACGTTATGTATTTTGTGACGTCTTTTTTTGTGACGTTATGTATTTTGTGACGTCATTTTTTGTGACGTTATGTATTTTGTGACGTTATTTATTTTTGTTACGTTATGTATTTTGTGACGCCATTTATTTTTGTGACGTTATGTATTTTGTGACGTCATTTATTTTTGTGACGTTATGTATTTTGTGACGTAATTAATTTTTGTGACGTCATTTATTTTTGTGAAGTTATGTATTTTGTGACTTAATTAATTTTTGTGACGTCATTTATTTTTGTGACGTTATGTATTTTGTGACGTCATTTATTTTTGTGACGTTATGTATTTTGTGACGTCATTTATTTTTTTGACGTTATGTATTTTGTGACGTCATTTATTTTTGTGACGTTATGTATTTTGTGACGTCATTTATTTTTTTGACGTTATGTATTTTGTGACGCCATTTATTTTTGTGACGTTATGTATTTTGTGACGTTATGTATTTTGTGACGTCATTTATTTTTGTGACGTTATGTATTTTGTGACGTCATTTTGTGACGTTATGTATTTTGTGACGTCATTTATTTTTGTGACGTTATGTATTTTGTGACATCATTTATTTTTGTGACGTTAAGTATTTTGTGACGTCATTTATATTTGTGACGTTATGTATTTTGTTACGTCATTTATTTTTGTGACGTTATGTATTTTGTGACGTTTTGTATTTTGTGACGTCATTTATTTTTGTGACGTTATGTATTTTGTGACGTCATTTTTTTGTGACGTTATGTATTTTGTGACGTCATTTATTTTTGTGACGTTATGTATTTTGTGACGTCATTTATTTTTGTGACGTCATGTATTTTTTTTAACGTCATTTATTTTTGTGACGTTATGTATTTTGTGACGTCATTTATTTTTGTGACGTTATGTTTTTGTGACGTTATGTATTTTGTGACGTCATTTATTTTTGTGACGTTATGTATTTTGTGACGTAATTAATATTTTGTGACGTCATTTATTTTTGTGACGTTATGTATTTTGTGACGTCTTTTTTTGTGACGTTATGTATTTTGTGACGTCATTTTTTGTGACGTTATGTATTTTGTGACGTCATTTATTTTTGTGACGTTATGTATTTTGTGATGTCATTTATATTTGTGACGTTATGTATTTTGTGACGTCATTTATTTTTTTGACGTTATGTATTTTGTGACTTAATTAATTTTTGTGACGTCATTTATTTTTGTGACGTTTTGTATTTTGTGACGTCATTTATTTTTGTGACGTTATGTATTTTGTGACGTCATTTATTTTTGTGACGTTATGTATTTTGTGACGTCATTTTTTTGACGTTATGTATTTTGTGACGCCATTTATTTTTGTGACGTTATGTATTTTGTGACGTTATGTATTTTGTGACGTAATTTATTTTTGTGACGTTATGTATTTTGTGAATTAATTAATTTTTGTGACGTCATTTATTTTTGTGACGTTATGTATTTTGAGACGTAATTTTTTTTGTGACGTTATGTATTTTGTGACGTCATTTATTTTTGTGACGTTATGTATTTTTTGACGTCATTTATTTTTGTGACGTTATGCATTTTGTGACGTGATTAATATTTTGTGACGTCATTTATTATTGTGACGTTATGTATTTTGTGACGTAATTAATATTTTGTGACGTCATTTATTTTTGTAACGTTATGTATTTTGTGACGTCACTTATTTTTGTGACGTTGTGTATTTTGTGACGTCATTTATTTTTGTGACGTTATGTATTTTGTGACGTCATTTATTTTTGTGACGTTATGTATTTTGTGACGTCATTTATTTTTGTGACGTTATGTATTTTGTGACGTCATTTATTATTGTGAAGTTAAGTATTTTGTGACGTCATTTATTTTTGTGACGTTATGTATTTTGTGACGTCATTTATTTTTGTGACGTTATGTATTTTGTGACGTCATTTATATTGTGACGTTATGTATTTTGTGACTTAATTAATTTTTGTGACGTCATTTATTTTTGTGACGTTATGTATTTTGTGACGTCATTTATTTTTGTGACGTTATGTATTTTGTGACGCTATTTATTTTTGTGACGTTAGGAATTTTGTGACGTCATTAATGTTTGTGACGTTATGTATTTTGTGACGTCATTTATTTTTGTGACATTATGTATTTTGTGACGTAATTTTTTTTTGTGACGTTATGTATCTTGTGACGTCATTTATTTTTGTGACGTTATGTATTTTGTGACGTTATGTATTTTGTGACGTCATTTATTTTTGTGACGATATGTATTTTGTGACGTTATGTATTTTTTGACGTCATTAATTTTTGTGACGGTTTGTATTTTGTGACGTCATTTATTTATGTGACGTTATATGTTTTTTGACTTAATTAAATTTTTTGACGTCATTTATTTTTGTGACGTTATGTATTTTGTGACTTCATTTATTTTTGTGACGTTATGTATTTTGTGACGTCATTTATTTTTGTGACGTTATGTATTTTGTGACGTCATTTATTTTTGTGACGTTATGTATTTTGTGACGTCATTTATTTTTGTGACGTTATGTATCTTGTGACGTCATTTATTTTTGTGACGTTATGTATTTTGTGACGTTATGTATTTTGTGACGTCATTTATTTTTGTGACGTTATGTATTTTGTGACGTCATTTATTTTTGGGACGTTATGTATTTTGTGACGTCATTTATTTTTGTGACTTTATGTATTTTGTGACGTCATTTATTTTTGTGACGTTATGTATTTTGTGACGTTATGTATTTTGTGACGTCATTAATTTTTGTGACGATATGTATTTTGTCAAGTAATTAATATTTTGTGACGTCATTTATTTTTGTGACGTTATGTATTTTGTGACGTAATTAATATTTTGTGACGTCATTTATTTTTGTGACGTTATGTATTTTGTGACGTCTTTTTTTGTGACGTTATGTATTTTGTGACGTCATTTTTTGTGACGTTATGTATTTTGTGACGTTATTTATTTTTGTTGCGTTATGTATTTTGTGACGTCATTTATTTTTTTGACGTTATGTATTTTGTGACTTAATTAATTTTTGTGACGTCATTTATTTTTGTGACGTTTTGTATTTTGTGACGTCATTTATTTTTGTGACGTTATGTATTTTGTGACGTCATTTATTTTTGTGACGTTATGTATTTTGTGACGTCATTTTTTGACGTTATGTATTTTGTGAAGCCATTTATTTTTGTGACGTTATGTATTTTGTGACGTTATGTATTTTGTGACGTAATTTATTTTTGTGACGTTATGTATTTTGTGAATTAATTAATTTTTGTGACGTCATTTATTTTTGTGACGTTATGTATTTTGAGACGTAATTTTTTTTGTGACGTTATGTATTTTGTGACGTCATTTATTTTTGTGACGTTATGTATTTTTTGACGTCATTTATTTTTGTGACGTTATGCATTTTGTGACGTGATTAATATTTTGTGACGTCATTTATTATTGTGACGTTATGTATTTTGTGACGTAATTAATATTTTGTGACGTCATTTATTTTTGTAACGTTATGTATTTTGTGACGTCACTTATTTTTGTGACGTTGTGTATTTTGTGACGTCATTTATTTTTGTGACGTTATGTATTTTGTGACGTCATTTATTTTTGTGACGTTATGTATTTTGTGACGTCATTTATTTTTGTGACGTTATGTATTTTGTGACGTCATTTATTATTGTGAAGTTAAGTATTTTGTGACGTCATTTATTTTTGTGACGTTATGTATTTTGTGACGTCATTTATTTTTGTGACGTTATGTATTTTGTGACGTCATTTATATTGTGACGTTATGTATTTTGTGACTTATTTAATTTTTGTGACGTCATTTATTTTTGTGACGTTATGTATTTTGTGTAGTCATTTATTTTTGTGACGTTATGTATTTTGTGACGCTATTTATTTTTGTGACGTTAGGAATTTTGTGACGTCATTAATGTTTCTGACGTTATGTATTTTGTGACGTCATTTATTTTTGTGACATTATGTATTTTGTGACGTAATTTTTTTTTGTGACGTTATGTATCTTGTGACGTCATTTATTTTTGTGACGTTATGTATTTTGTGACGTTATGTATTTTGTGACGTCATTTATTTTTGTGACGATATGTATTTTGTGACGTTATGTATTTTTTGACGTCATTAATTTTTGTGACGGTTTGTATTTTGTGACGTCATTTATTTATGTGACGTTATATGTTTTTTGACTTAGTTAAATTTTTTGACGTCATTTATTTTTGTGACGTTATGTATTTTGTGACTTCATTTATTTTTGTGACGTTATGTATTTTGTGACGTCATTTTTTTTTGTGACGTTATGTATTTTGTGACGTCATTTATTTTTGTGACGTTATGTATTTTGTGACGTCATTTATTTTTGTGACGTTATGTATCTTGTGACGTCATTTATTTTTGTGACGTTATGTATTTTGTGACGTTATGTATTTTGTGACGTCATTTATTTTTGTGACGTTATGTATTTTGTGACGTCATTTATTTTTGGGACGTTATGTATTTTGTGACGTCATTTATTTTTGTGACTTTATGTATTTTGTGACGTCATTTATTTTTGTGACGTTATGTATTTTGTGACGTTATGTATTTTGTGACGTCATTAATTTTTGTGACGTTATGTATTTTGTCAAGTAATTAATATTTTGTGACGTCATTTATTTTTGTGACGTTATGTATTTTGTGACGTAATTAATATTTTGTGACGTCATTTATTTTTGTGACGTTATGTATTTTGTGACGTCTTTTTTTGTGACGTTATGTATTTTGTGACGTCATTTTTGTGACGTTATGTATTTTGTGACGTCATTTATTATTGTGAAGTTAAGTATTTTGTGACGTCATTTATTTTTGTGACGTTATGTATTTTGTGACGTCATTTATTTTTGTGACGTTATGTATTTTGTGACGTCATTTATATTGTGACGTTATGTATTTTGTGACTTATTTAATTTTTGTGACGTCATTTATTTTTGTGACGTTATGTATTTTGTGTAGTCATTTATTTTTGTGACGTTATGTATTTTGTGACGCTATTTATTTTTGTGACGTTAGGAATTTTGTGACGTCATTAATGTTTCTGACGTTATGTATTTTGTGACGTCATTTATTTTTGTGACATTATGTATTTTGTGACGTAATTTTTTTTTGTGACGTTATGTATCTTGTGACGTCATTTATTTTTGTGACGTTATGTATTTTGTGACGTTATGTATTTTGTGACGTCATTTATTTTTGTGACGATATGTATTTTGTGACGTTATGTATTTTTTGACGTCATTAATTTTTGTGACGGTTTGTATTTTGTGACGTCATTTATTTATGTGACGTTATATGTTTTTTGACTTAATTAAATTTTTTGACGTCATTTATTTTTGTGACGTTATGTATTTTGTGACTTCATTTATTTTTGTGACGTTATGTATTTTGTGACGTCATTTTTTTTTGTGACGTTATGTATTTTGTGACGTCATTTATTTTTGTGACGTTATGTATTTTGTGACGTCATTTATTTTTGTGACGTTATGTATCTTGTGACGTCATTTATTTTTGTGACGTTATGTATTTTGTGACGTTATGTATTTTGTGACGTCATTTATTTTTGTGACGTTATGTATTTTGTGACGTCATTTATTTTTGGGACGTTATGTATTTTGTGACGTCATTTATTTTTGTGACTTTATGTATTTTGTGACGTCATTTATTTTTGTGACGTTATGTATTTTGTGACGTTATGTATTTTGTGACGTCATTAATTTTTGTGACGTTATGTATTTTGTCAAGTAATTAATATTTTGTGACGTCATTTATTTTTGTGACGTTATGTATTTTGTGACGTAATTAATATTTTGTGACGTCATTTATTTTTGTGACGTTATGTATTTTGTGACGTCTTTTTTTGTGACGTTATGTATTTTGTGACGTCATTTTTGTGACGTTATGTATTTTGTGACGTCATTTATTATTGTGAAGTTAAGTATTTTGTGACGTCATTTATTTTTGTGACGTTATGTATTTTGTGACGTCATTTATTTTTGTGACGTTATGTATTTTGTGACGTCATTTATATTGTGACGTTATGTATTTTGTGACTTATTTAATTTTTGTGACGTCATTTATTTTTGTGACGTTATGTATTTTGTGTAGTCATTTATTTTTGTGACGTTATGTATTTTGTGACGCTATTTATTTTTGTGACGTTAGGAATTTTGTGACGTCATTAATGTTTCTGACGTTATGTATTTTGTGACGTCATTTATTTTTGTGACATTATGTATTTTGTGACGTAATTTTTTTTTGTGACGTTATGTATCTTGTGACGTCATTTATTTTTGTGACGTTATGTATTTTGTGACGTTATGTATTTTGTGACGTCATTTATTTTTGTGACGATATGTATTTTGTGACGTTATGTATTTTTTGACGTCATTAATTTTTGTGACGGTTTGTATTTTGTGACGTCATTTATTTATGTGACGTTATATGTTTTTTGACTTAATTAAATTTTTTGACGTCATTTATTTTTGTGACGTTATGTATTTTGTGACTTCATTTATTTTTGTGACGTTATGTATTTTGTGACGTCATTTTTTTTTGTGACGTTATGTATTTTGTGACGTCATTTATTTTTGTGACGTTATGTATTTTGTGACGTCATTTATTTTTGTGACGTTATGTATCTTGTGACGTCATTTATTTTTGTGACGTTATGTATTTTGTGACGTTATGTATTTTGTGACGTCATTTATTTTTGTGACGTTATGTATTTTTTGACGTCATTTATTTTTGTGACGTTATGTATTTTGTGACGTCATTTATTTTTTTGACGTTATGTATTTTGTGACTTAATTAATTTTTGTGACGTCATTTTTTTTTGTGACGTTATGTATTTTGTGACTTAATTAATTTTTGTGACGTCATTTATTTTTGTGACGTTATGTATTTTGTGACGTTATGTATTTTGTGACAACATTTATTTTTGTGACGTTATGTATTTTGTGACGTTATTTTTTTTGTGACGTTATGTATTTTGTGACGTCATTTATTTTTGTGACGTTATGTATTTTGTGACGTAATTAATTTTTGTGACGTCATTTATTTTTGTGAAGTTACGTATTTTGTGACTTAATTAATTTTTGTGACGTCTTTTATTTTTGTGACGTTATGTATTTTTGACGTCATTTATTTTTGTGACGTTATGTATTATGTGACGTCATTTATTTTTGTGACGTTATGTATTTTGTGACGTAATTAATTTTTGTGACGTCATTTATTTTTGTGACGTTATGTATTTTGTGACTTAATTAATTTTTGTGACGTCATTTATTTTTGTGACGTTATGTATTTTGTGACGTCATTTATTTTTGTGACGTTATGAATTTTGTGACGTCTTTTTTTGTGACGTTATGTATTTTGTGACGTCTTTTTTTGTGACGTTATGTATTTTGTGACGTCATTTTTTGTTACGTTATGTATTTTGTGACGTAATTTTTTTGTGACGTTATGTATTTTGTGACGTCATTTATTTTTGTGACGTTATGTATTTTGTGACGTTATGTATTTTGTGACGTCATTTATTTTTGTGACGTTATGTATTTTTTGACGTCATTTATTTTTGTGACGTTATGTATTTTGTGACGTCATTTATTTTTTTGACGTTATGTATTTTGTGACTTAATTAATTTTTGTGACGTCATTTATTTTTGTGACGTTATGTATTTTGTGACATTATTTATTTTTGTGACGTTATGTATTTTGTGACGCCATTTATTTTTGTGACGTTATGTATTTTGTGTAGTCATTTATTTTTGTGACGTTATGTATTTTGTGACGCTATTTATTTTTGTGACGTTAGGAATTTTGTGACGTCATTAATGTTTCTGACGTTATGTATTTTGTGACGTCATTTATTTTTGTGACATTATGTATTTTGTGACGTAATTTTTTTTGTGACGTTATGTATCTTGTGACGTCATTTATTTTTGTGACGTTATGTATTTTGTGACGTAATTAATTTTTGTGACGTCATTTATTTTTGTGAAGTTATGTATTTTGTGACTTAATTAATTTTTGTGACGTCTGTTATTTTTGTGACGTTATGTATTTTGTGACGTCATTTATTTTTGTGACGTTATGTATTTTGTGACGTCATTTATTTTTGTGAAGTTATGTATTTTGTGACTTAATTAATTTTTGTGACGTCTGTTATTTTTGTGACGTTATGTATTTTGTGACGTCATTTATTTTTGTGACGTTATGTATTTTGTGACGTCATTTATTTTTGTGACGTTATGTATTTTGTGAAGTCATTTATTTTTGTGACGTTATGTATTTTGTGACGTCATTTATTTTTTTGACGTTATGTATTTTGTGACGCCATTTATTTTTGTGACGTTATGTATTTTGTGACGTTATGTATTTTGTGACGTAATTTATTTTTGTGACGTTATGTATTTTGTGACTTAATTAATTTTTGTGACGTCATTTATTTTTGTGACGTTATGTATTTTGTGACGTCATTTATTTTTGTGACGTTATGTATTTTGTGACGTTATGTATTTTGTGACGTCATTTATTTTTGTGACGATATGTATTTTGTGACGTTATGTATTTTTTGACGTCATTAATTTTTGTGACGGTTTGTATTTTGTGACGTCATTTATTTATGTGACGTTATATGTTTTTTGACTTAATTAAATTTTTTGACGTCATTTATTTTTGTGACGTTATGTATTTTGTGACTTCATTTATTTTTGTGACGTTATGTATTTTGTGACGTCATTTATTTTTGTGACGTTATGTATTTTGTGACGTCATTTATTTTTGTGACGTTATGTATTTTGTGACGTCATTTATTTTTGTGACGTTATGTATCTTGTGACGTCATTTATTTTTGTGACGTTATGTATTTTGTGACGTTATGTATTTTGTGACGTCATTTATTTTTGTGACGTTATGTATTTTGTGACGTCATTTATTTTTGGGACGTTATGTATTTTGTGACGTCATTTATTTTTGTGACTTTATGTATTTTGTGACGTCATTTATTTTTGTGACGTTATGTATTTTGTGACGTTATGTATTTTGTGACGTCATTAATTTTTGTGACGTTATGTATTTTGTCAAGTAATTAATATTTTGTGACGTCATTTATTTTTGTGACGTTATGTATTTTGTGACGTAATTAATATTTTGTGACGTCATTTATGTTTGTGACGTTATGTATTTTGTGACGTCTTTTTTTGTGACGTTATGTATTTTGTGACGTCATTTTTTGTGACGTTATGTATTTTGTGACGTTATTTATTTTTGTTACGTTATGTATTTTGTGACGCTATTTATTTTTGTGACGTTATGTATTTTGTGACGTCATTTATTTTTGTGACGTTATTTTTTTGTGTCGTAATTAATTTTTGTGACGTCATTTATTTTTGTGAAGTTATGTATTTTGTGACTTAATTAATTTTTGTGACGTCATTTATTTTTGTTACGTTATGTATTTTGTGACGTCATTTATTTTTGTGACGTTATGTATTTTGTGACGTCATTTATTTTTGTGACGTTATGTATTTTGTGACGTCATTTATTTTTGTGACGTTATGTATTTTGTGACGTCATTTATTTTTTTGACGTTATGTATTTTGTGACGCCATTTATTTTTGTGACGTTATGTATTTTGTGACGTTATGTATTTTGTGACGTAATTTATTTTTGTGACGTTATGTATTTTGTGACTTAATTAATTTTTGTGACGTCATTTATTTCTGTGACGTTATGTATTTTGTGACGTCATTTATATTTGTGACGTTATGTATTTTGTGAAGTCATTTATTTTTGTGACGTTATGTATTTTTTGACGTCATTTATTTTTATGACGTTATGCATTTTGTGACGTGATTAATATTTTGTGACGTCATTTATTTTTGTGACGTTATATATTTTGTGACGTAAATTATATTTTGTGACGTCATTTATTTTTGTGACGTTATGTATTTTGTGACTTCATTTATTTTTGTGACGTTATGTATTTTGTGACGTCATTTATTTTTGTGACGTTATGTATTTTGTGACGTCATTTATTTTTGTGACGTTAAGTATTTTGTGACGTCATTTATTTTTGTGACGTTATGTATTTTGTTACGTCATTTATTTTTGTGACGTTATGTATTTTGTGACGTTTTGTATTTTGTGACGTCATTTATTTTTGTGACGTCATTTATTTTTGTGACGTCATGTATTTTGTAACGTCATTTATTTTTGTGACGTTATGTATTTTGTGACGTCATTTATTTTTGTGACGTTATGTTTTTGTGACGTTATGTATTTTGTGACGTCATTTATTTTTGTGACGTTATGTATTTTGTGACGTAATTAATATTTTGTGACGTCATTTATTTTTGTGACGTTATGTATTTTGTGACGTCTTTTTTTTGTTACGTTATGTATTTTGTGACGTCATTTTTTGTGACGTTATGTATTTTGTGACGTCATTTATTTTTGTGACGTTATGTATTTTGTGACGTCATTTATTTTTGTGACGTTATGTATTTTGTGACGTCATTTATTTTTTTGACGTTATGTATTTTGTGACTTAATTAATTTTTGTGACGTCATTTATTTTTGTGACGTTATGTATTTTGTGACGTCATTTATTTTTGTGACGTTATGTATTTTTTGACGTCATTTATTTTTGTGACGTTATGTATTTTGTGACGTCACTTTTTGTGACGTTATGTATTTTGTGACGTTATTAATATTTTGTGACGTCATTTATTTTTGTGACGTTATGTATTTTGTGACGTCTTTTTTTGTGACGTTATGTATTTTGTGACGTCATTTTTTGTGACGTTATGTATTTTGTGACGTTATTTATTTTTGTTACGTTATGTATTTTGTGACGTCATTTATTTTTTTGACGTTATGTATTTTGTGACTTAATTAATTTTTGTGACGTCATTTATTTTTGTGACGTTTTGTATTTTGTGACGTCATTTATTTTTGTGACGTTATGTATTTTGTGACGTCATTTATTTTTGTGACGTTATGTATTTTGTGACGTCATTTTTTTGACGTTATGTATTTTGTGACGCCATTTATTTTTGTGACGTTATGTATTTTGTGACGTTATGTATTTTGTGACGTAATTTATTTTTGTGACGTTATGTATTTTGTGAATTAATTAATTTTTGTGACGTCATTTATTTTTGTGACGTTATGTATTTTGAGACGTAATTTTTTTTGTGACGTTATGTATTTTGTGACGTCATTTATTTTTGTGACGTTATGTATTTTTTGACGTCATTTATTTTTGTGACGTTATGCATTTTGTGACGTGATTAATATTTTGTGACGTCATTTATTATTGTGACGTTATGTATTTTGTGACGTAATTAATATTTTGTGACGTCATTTATTTTTGTAACTTTATGTATTTTGTGACGTCACTTATTTTTGTGACGTTGTGTATTTTGTGACGTCATTTATTTTTGTGACGTTATGTATTTTGTGACGTCATTTATTTTTGTGACGTTATGTATTTTGTGACGTCATTTATTTTTGTGACGTTATGTATTTTGTGACATCATTTATTATTGTGAAGTTAAGTATTTTGTGACGTCATTTATTTTTGTGACGTTATGTATTTTGTGACGTCATTTATTTTTGTGACGTTATGTATTTTGTGACGTCAGTTATATTGTGACGTTATGTATTTTGTGACTTAATTAATTTTTGTGACGTCATTTATTTTTGTGACGTTATGTATTTTGTGACGTCATTTATTTTTGTGACGTTATGTATTTTGTGACGCTATTTATTTTTGTGACGTTAGGAATTTTGTGACGTCATTAATGTTTGTGACGTTATGTATTTTGTGACGTCATTTATTTTTGTGACATTATGTATTTTGTGACGTAATTTTTTTTGTGACGTTATGTATCTTGTGACGTCATTATTTTTGGGACGTTATGTATTTTGTGACGTTATGTATTTTGTGACGTTATGTATTTTTTGACGTCATTAATTTTTGTGACGGTTTGTATTTTGTGACGTCATTTATTTATGTGACGTTATATGTTTTTTGACTTAATTAAATTTTTTGACGTCATTTATTTTTGTGACGTTATGTATTTTGTGACTTCATTTATTTTTGTGACGTTATGTATTTTGTGACGTCATTTATTTTTGTGACGTTATGTATTTTGTGACGTCATTTATTTTTGTGACGTTATGTATTTTGTGACGTCATTTATTTTTGTGACGTTATGTATCTTGTGACGTCATTTATTTTTGTGACGTTATGTATTTTGTGACGTTATGTATTTTGTGACGTCATTTATTTTTGTGACGTTATGTATTTTGTGACGTCATTTATTTTTGGGACGTTATGTATTTTGTGACGTCATTTATTTTTGTGACTTTATGTATTTTGTGACGTCATTTATTTTTCTGACGTTATGTATTTTGTGACGTTATGTATTTTGTGACGTCATTAATTTTTGTGACGTTATGTATTTTGTCAAGTAATTAATATTTTGTGACGTCATTTATTTTTGTGACGTTATGTATTTTGTGACGTAATTAATATTTTGTGACGTCATTTATTTTTGTGACGTTATGTATTTTGTGACGTCTTTTTTTGTGACGTTATGTATTTTGTGACGTCATTTTTTGTGACGTTATGTATTTTGTGACGTTATTTATTTTTGTTACGTTATGTATTTTGTGACGCCATTTATTTTTGAGACGTTATGTATTTTGTGACGTCATTTATTTTTGTGACGTTATGTATTTTGTGACGTAATTAATTTTTGTGACGTCATTTATTTTTGTGAAGTTATGTATTTTGTGACTTAATTAATTTTTGTGACGTCATTTATTTTTGTGACGTTATGTATTTTGTGACGTCATTTATTTTTGTGACGTTATGTATTTTGTGACGTCAATTATTTTTGTGACGTTATGTATTTTGTGACGTCATTTATTTTTGTGACGTTATGTATTTTGTGACGTCATTTATTTTTTTGACGTTATGTATTTTGTGACGCCATTTATTTTTGTGACGTTATGTATTTTGTGACGTTATGTATTTTGTGACGTAATTTATTTTTGTGACGTTATGTATTTTGTGACTTAATTAATTTTTGTGACGTCATTTATTTTTGTGACGTTATGTATTTTGTGACGTCATTTATTTTTGTGACGTTATGTATTTTGTGACGTCATTTATTTTTGTGACGATATGTATTTTGTGACGTTATGTATTTTTTGACGTCATTAATTTTTGTGACGGTTTGTATTTTGTGACGTCATTTATTTATGTGACGTTATATGTTTTTTGACTTAATTAAATTTTTTGACGTCATTTATTTTTGTGACGTTATGTATTTTGTGACTTCATTTATTTTTGTGACGTTATGTATTTTGTGACGTCATTTATTTTTGTGACGTTATGTATTTTGTGACGTTATGTATTTTGTGACGTAATTTATTTTTGTGACGTTATGTATTTTGTGACTTAATTAATTTTTGTGACGTCATTTATTTTTGTGACGTTATGTATTTTGTGACGTCATTTATTTTTGTGACGTTATGTATTTTGTGACGTCATTTATTTTTGGGACGTTATGTATTTTGTGACGTCATTTATTTTTGTGACTTTATGTATTTTGTGACGTCATTTATTTTTGTGACGTTATGTATTTTGTGACGTTATGTATTTTGTGACGTCATTAATTTTTGTGACGTTATGTATTTTGTCAAGTAATTAATATTTTGTGACGTCATTTATTTTTGTGACGTTATGTATTTTGTGACGTAATTAATATTTTGTGACGTCATTTATGTTTGTGACGTTATGTATTTTGTGACGTCTTTTTTTCGTGACGTTATGTATTTTGTGACGTCATTTTTTGTGACGTTATGTATTTTGTGACGTTATTTATTTTTGTTACGTTATGTATTTTGTGACGCCATTTATTTTTGTGACGTTATGTATTTTGTGACGTCATTTATTTTTGTGACGTTATGTATTTTGTGACGTAATTAATTTTTGTGACGTCATTTATTTTTGTGAAGTTATGTATTTTGTGACTTAATTAATTTTTGTGACGTCATTTATTTTTGTGACGTTATGTATTTTGTGACGTCATTTATTTTTGTGACGTTATGTATTTTGTGACGTCATTTATTTTTGTGACGTTATGTATTTTGTGACGTCATTTATTTTTGTGACGTTATGTATTTTGTGACGTCATTTATTTTTTTGACGTTATGTATTTTGTGACGCCATTTATTTTTGTGACGTTATGTATTTTGTGACGTTATGTATTTTGTGACGTAATTTATTTTTGTGACGTTATGTATTTTGTGACTTAATTAATTTTTGTGACGTCATTTATTTTTGTGACGTTATGTATTTTGTGACGTCATTTATATTTGTGACGTTATGTATTTTGTGAAGTCATTTATTTTTGTGACGTTATGTATTTTTTGACGTCATTTATTTTTATGACGTTATGCATTTTGTGACGTGATTAATATTTTGTGACGTCATTTATTTTTGTGACGTTATATATTTTTGTGACGTTATGTATTTTGTGACGTCATTTATTTTTGTGACGTTATGTATCTTGTGACGTCATTTATTTTTGTGACGTTATGTATTTTGTGACGTTATGTATTTTGTGACGTCATTTATTTTTGTGACGTTATGTATTTTGTGACGTCATTTATATTTGTGACGTTATGTATTTTGTGAAGTCATTTATTTTTGTGACGTTAAGTATTTTGTGACGTAATTTATTTTTGTGACGTTATGTTTTTTGTGACGTCATTTATTTTTGTGACGTTATGTATTTTGTGACGTAATTTATTTTTGTGACGTTATGTATTTTGTGACGTCATTTATTTTTGTGACGTAATGTATCTTGTGACGTCATTTATTTTTGTGACGTTATGTATTTTGTGACGTTATGTATTTTGTGACGTCATTTATTTTTGTGACGTTATGTATTTTGTGACGTCATTTATTTTTGGGACGTTATGTATTTTGTGACGTCATTTATTTTTGTGACTTTATGTATTTTGTGACGTCATTTATTTTTGTGACGTTATGTATTTTGTGACGTTATGTATTTTGTGACGTCATTAATTTTTGTGACGTTATGTATTTTGTCAAGTAATTAATATTTTGTGACGTCATTTATTTTTGTGACGTTATGTATTTTGTGACGTTATTAATATTTTGTGACGTCATTTATTTTTGTGACGTTATGTATTTTGTGACGTCTTTTTTTGTGACGTTATGTATTTTGTGACGTCATTTTTTGTGACGTTATGTATTTTGTGACGTTATTTATTTTTGTTACGTTATGTATTTTGTGACGTCATTTATTTTTTTGACGTTATGTATTTTGTGACTTAATTAATTTTTGTGACGTCATTTATTTTTGTGACGTTTTGTATTTTGTGACGTCATTTATTTTTGTGACGTTATGTATTTTGTGACGTCATTTATTTTTGTGACGTTATGTATTTTGTGACGTCATTTTTTTGACGTTATGTATTTTGTGACGCCATTTATTTTTGTGACGTTATGTATTTTGTGACGTTATGTATTTTGTGACGTAATTTATTTTTGTGACGTTATGTATTTTGTGAATTAATTAATTTTTGTGACGTCATTTATTTTTGTGACGTTATGTATTTTGAGACGTAATTTTTTTTGTGACGTTATGTATTTTGTGACGTCATTTATTTTTGTGACGTTATGTATTTTTTGACGTCATTTATTTTTGTGACGTTATGCATTTTGTGACGTGATTAATATTTTGTGACGTCATTTATTATTGTGACGTTATGTATTTTGTGACGTAATTAATATTTTGTGACGTCATTTATTTTTGTAACGTTATGTATTTTGTGACGTCACTTATTTTTGTGACGTTGTGTATTTTGTGACGTCATTTATTTTTGTGACGTTATGTATTTTGTGACGTCATTTATTTTTGTGACGTTATGTATTTTGTGACGTCATTTATTTTTGTGACGTTATGTATTTTGTGACATCATTTATTATTGTGAAGTTAAGTATTTTGTGACGTCATTTATTTTTGTGACGTTATGTATTTTGTGACGTCATTTATTTTTGTGACGTTATGTATTTTGTGACGTCATTTATATTGTGACGTTATGTATTTTGTCAAGTAATTAATATTTTGTGACGTCATTTATTTTTGTGACGTTATGTATTTTGTGACGTAATTAATATTTTGTGACGTCATTTATTTTTGTGACGTTATGTATTTTGTGACGTTATGTATTTTGTGACGTCATTTTTTGTGACGTTATGTATTTTGTGACGTTATTTATTTTTGTTACGTTATGTATTTTGTGACGCCATTTATTTTTGTGACGTTATGTATTTTGTGACGTCATTTATTTTTGTGACGTTATGTATTTTGTGACGTAATTAATTTTTGTGACGTCATTTATTTTTGTGAAGTTATGTATTTTGTGACTTAATTAATTTTTGTGACGTCATTTATTTTTGTGACGTTATGTATTTTGTGACGTCATTTATTTTTGTGACGTTATGTATTTTGTGACGTCAATTATTTTTGTGACGTTATGTATTTTGTGACGTCATTTATTTTTGTGACGTTATGTATTTTGTGACGTCATTTATTTTTTTGACGTTATGTATTTTGTGACGTCATTTATTTTTGTGACGTTATGTATTTTGTGACGTTATGTATTTTGTGACGTAATTTATTTTTGTGACGTTATGTATTTTGTGACTTAATTAATTTTTGTGACGTCATTTATTTTTGTGACGTTATGTATTTTGTGACGTCATTTATTTTTGTGACGTTATGTATTTTGTGACGTCATTTATTTTTGTGACGATATGTATTTTGTGACGTTATGTATTTTTTGACGTCATTAATTTTTGTGACGGTTTGTATTTTGTGACGTCATTTATTTATGTGACGTTATATGTTTTTTGACTTAATTAAATTTTTTGACGTCATTTATTTTTGTGACGTTATGTATTTTGTGACTTCATTTATTTTTGTGACGTTATGTATTTTGTGACGTCATTTATTTTTGTGACGTTATGTATTTTGTGACGTTATGTATTTTGTGACGTAATTTATTTTTGTGACGTTATGTATTTTGTGACTTAATTAATGTTTGTGACTTTATGTATTTTGTGACGTCATTTATTTTTGTGACGTTATGTATTTTGTGACGTTATGTATTTTGTGACGTCATTTATTTTTGTGACGTTAAGTATTTTGTGACGTCATTTATTTTTGGGACGTTATGTATTTTGTGACGTCATTTATTTTTGTGACTTTATGTATTTTGTGACGTCATTTATTTTTGTGACGTTATGTATTTTGTGACGTTATGTATTTTGTGACGTCATTAATTTTTGTGACGTTATGTATTTTGTCAAGTAATTAATATTTTGTGACGTCATTTATTTTTGTGACGTTATGTATTTTGTGACGTAATTAATATTTTGTGACGTCATTTATGTTTGTGACGTTATGTATTTTGTGACGTCTTTTTTTCGTGACGTTATGTATTTTGTGACGTCATTTTTTGTGACGTTATGTATTTTGTGACGTTATTTATTTTTGTTACGTTATGTATTTTGTGACGCCATTTATTTTTGTGACGTTATGTATTTTGTGACGTCATTTATTTTTGTGACGTTATGTATTTTGTGACGTAATTAATTTTTGTGACGTCATTTATTTTTGTGAAGTTATGTATTTTGTGACTTAATTAATTTTTGTGACGTCATTTATTTTTGTGACGTTATGTATTTTGTGACGTCATTTATTTTTGTGACGTTATGTATTTTGTGACGTCATTTATTTTTGTGACGTTATGTATTTTGTGACGTCATTTATTTTTGTGACGTTATGTATTTTGTGACGTCATTTATTTTTTTGACGTTATGTATTTTGTGACGCCATTTATTTTTGTGACGTTATGTATTTTGTGACGTTATGTATTTTGTGACGTAATTTATTTTTGTGACGTTATGTATTTTGTGACTTAATTAATTTTTGTGACGTCATTTATTTTTGTGACGTTATGTATTTTGTGACGTCATTTATATTTGTGACGTTATGTATTTTGTGAAGTCATTTATTTTTGTGACGTTATGTATTTTTTGACGTCATTTATTTTTATGACGTTATGCATTTTGTGACGTGATTAATATTTTGTGACGTCATTTATTTTTGTGACGTTATATATTTTGTGACGTAAATTATATTTTGTGACGTCATTTATTTTTGTGACGTTATGTATTTTGTGACTTCATTTATTTTTGTGACGTTATGTATTTTGTGACGTCATTTATTTTTGTGACGTTATGTATTTTGTGACGTCATTTATTTTTGTGACGTTATGTATTTTGTGACGTCATTTATTTGTGTGACGTTATGTATTTTGTGACGTCATTTATTTTTGTGACGTTAAGTATTTTGTGACGTCATTTATTTTTGTGACGTTATGTATTTTGTTACGTCATTTATTTTTGTGACGTTATGTATTTTGTGACGTTTTGTATTTTGTGACGTCATTTATTTTTGTGACGTCATTTATTTTTGTGACGTCATGTATTTTGTAACGTCATTTATTTTTGTGACGTTATGTATTTTGTGACGTCATTTATTTTTGTGACGTTATGGTTTTGTGACGTTATGTATTTTGTGACGTCATTTATTTTTGTGACGTTATGTATTTTGTGACGTAATTAATATTTTGTGACGTCATTTATTTTTGTGACGTTATGTATTCTGTGACGTCTTTTTTTTGTGACGTTATGTATTTTGTGACGTCATTTTTTGTGACGTTATGTATTTTGTGACGTCATTTATTTTTGTGACGTTATGTATTTTGTGACGTCATTTATTTTTGTGACGTTATGTATTTTGTGACGTCATTTATTTTTTTGACGTTATGTATTTTGTGACTTAATTAATTTTTGTGACGTCATTTATTTTTGTGACGTTATGTATTTTGTGACGTCATTTATTTTTGTGACGTTATGTATTTTTTGACGTCATTTATTTTTGTGACGTTATGTATTTTGTGACGTCATTTTTTTGACGTTATGTATTTTGTGACGCCTTTTATTTTTGTGACGTTATGTATTTTGTGACGTTATGTATTTTGTGACGTAATTTATTTTTGTGACGTTATGTATTTTGTGACGTCATTTATTTTTGTGACGTTATGTATTTTTTGACGTCATTTATTTTTGTGACGTTATGCATTTTGTGACGTGATTAATATTTTGTGACGTCATTTATGTTTGTGACGTTATGTATTTTGTGACGTCATTTATTTTTTTGACGTTATGTATTTTGTGACGCCATTTATTTTTGTGACGTTATGTATTTTGTGACGTTATGTATTTTGTGACGTTATGTATTTTGTGACGTTATGTATTTTGTGACGTAATTTATTTTTGTGACGTTATGTATTTTGTGACTTAATTAATTTTTGTGACGTCATTTATTTTTGTGACGTTATGTATTTTGTGACGTCATTTATATTTGTGACGTTATGTATTTTGTGACGTCATTTATTTTTGTGACGTTATGTATTTTTTGACGTCATTTATTTTTATGACGTTATGCATTTTGTGACGTGATTAATATTTTGTGACGTCATTTATTTTTGTGACGTTATATATTTTGTGACGTAAATTATATTTTGTGACGTCATTTATTTTTGTGTCGTTATGTATTTTGTTAATTCATTTATTTTTGTGACGTTATGTATTTTGTGACGTCATTTATTTTTGTGACGTTATGTATTTTGTGACGTCATTTATTTTTGTGACGTTATGTATTTTGTGACGTCATTTATTTGTGTGACGTTATGTATTTTGTGACGTCATTTATTTTTGTGACGTTAAGTATTTTGTGACGTCATTTATTTTTGTGACGTTATGTATTTTGTTACGTCATTTATTTTTGTGACGTTATGTATTTTGTGACGTTTTGTATTTTGTGACGTCATTTATTTTTGTGACGTTATGTATTTTGTGACGTCATTTTTTTGTGACGTTATGTATTTTGTGACGTCATTTATTTTTGTGACGTTATGTATTTTATGTCGTCATTTATTTTTGTGACGTCATGTATTTTGTAACGTCATTTATTTTTGTGACGTTGTGTATTTTGTGACGTCATTTATTTTTGTGACGTTATGTTTTTGTGACGTTATGTATTTTGTGACGTCATTTATTTTTGTGACGTTATGTATTTTGTGACGTAATTAATATTTTGTGACGTCATTTATTTTTGTGACGTTATGTATTTTGTGACGTCTTTTTTGTGACGTTATGTATTTTGTGACGTCATTTTTTGTGACGTTATGTATTTTGTGACGTCATTTATTCTTGTGACGTTATGTATTTTGTGACGTCATTTATTTTTGTGACGTTATGTATTTTGTGACGTCATTTATTTTTTTGACGTTATGTATTTTGTGACTTAATTAATTTTTGTGACGTCATTTATTTTTGTGACGTTATGTATTTTTTGACGTCTTTTTTTGTGACGTTATGTATTTTGTGACGTCATTTATTTTTGTGACGTTATGTATTTTGTGACGTCATTTTTTTGACGTTATGTATTTTGTGACGCCTTTTATTTTTGTGACGTTATGTATTTTGTGACGTTATGTATTTTGTGACGTAATTTATTTTTGTGACGTTATGTATTTTGTGACGTCATTTATTTTTGTGACGTTATGTATTTTTTGACGTCATTTATTTTTGTGACGTTATGCATTTTGTGACGTGATTAATATTTTGTGACGTCATTTATGTTTGTGACGTTATGTATTTTGTGACGTCATTTATTTTTTTGACGTTATGTATTTTGTGACGCCATTTATTTTTGTGACGTTATGTATTTTGTGACGTTATGTATTTTGTGACGTTATGTATTTTGTGACGTTATGTATTTTGTGACGTAATTTATTTTTGTGACGTTATGTATTTTGTGACTTAATTAATTTTTGTGACGTCATTTATTTTTGTGACGTTATGTATTTTGTGACGTCATTTATATTTGTGACGTTATGTATTTTGTGACGTCATTTATTTTTGTGACGTTATGTATTTTTTGACGTCATTTATTTTTATGACGTTATGCATTTTGTGACGTGATTAATATTTTGTGACGTCATTTATTTTTGTGACGTTATATATTTTGTGACGTAAATTATATTTTGTGACGTCATTTATTTTTGTGTCGTTATGTATTTTGTTAATTCATTTATTTTTGTGACGTTATGTATTTTGTGACGTCATTTATTTTTGTGACGTTATGTATTTTGTGACGTCATTTATTTTTGTGACGTTATGTATTTTGTGACGTCATTTATTTGTGTGACGTTATGTATTTTGTGACGTCATTTATTTTTGTGACGTTAAGTATTTTGTGACGTCATTTATTTTTGTGACGTTATGTATTTTGTTACGTCATTTATTTTTGTGACGTTATGTATTTTGTGACGTTTTGTATTTTGTGACGTCATTTATTTTTGTGACGTTATGTATTTTGTGACGTCATTTTTTTGTGACGTTATGTATTTTGTGACGTCATTTATTTTTGTGACGTTATGTATTTTATGTCGTCATTTATTTTTGTGACGTCATGTATTTTGTAACGTCATTTATTTTTGTGACGTTGTGTATTTTGTGACGTCATTTATTTTTGTGACGTTATGTTTTTGTGACGTTATGTATTTTGTGACGTCATTTATTTTTGTGACGTTATGTATTTTGTGACGTAATTAATATTTTGTGACGTCATTTATTTTTGTGACGTTATGTATTTTGTGACGTCTTTTTTGTGACGTTATGTATTTTGTGACGTCATTTTTTGTGACGTTATGTATTTTGTGACGTCATTTATTCTTGTGACGTTATGTATTTTGTGACGTCATTTATTTTTGTGACGTTATGTATTTTGTGACGTCATTTATTTTTTTGACGTTATGTATTTTGTGACTTAATTAATTTTTGTGACGTCATTTATTTTTGTGACGTTATGTATTTTTTGACGTCTTTTTTTGTGACGTTATGTATTTTGTGACGTCATTTATTTTTGTGACGTTATGTATTTTGTGACGTCATTTTTTTGACGTTATGTATTTTGTGACGCCTTTTATTTTTGTGACGTTATGTATTTTGTGACGTTATGTATTTTGTGACGTAATTTATTTTTGTGACGTTATGTATTTTGTGACGTCATTTATTTTTGTGACGTTATGTATTTTTTGACGTCATTTATTTTTGTGACGTTATGCATTTTGTGACGTGATTAATATTTTGTGACGTCATTTATTTTTGTGACGTTATGTATTTTGTGACGCCATTTATTTTTGTGACGTTATGTATTTTGTGACGTCATTTATTTTTGTGACGTTATGTATTTTGTGACGTAATTAATTTTTGTGACGTCATTTATTTTTGTGAAGTTATGTATTTTGTGACTTAATTAATTTTTGTGACGTCATTTATTTTTGTGACGTTATGTATTTTGTGACGTCATTAATTTTTGTGACGTTATGTATTTTGTCAAGTAATTAATATTTTGTGACGTCATTTATTTTTGTGACGTTATGTATTTTGTGACGTAATTAATATTTTGTGACGTCATTTATTTTTGTGACGTTATGTATTTTGTGACGTCTTTTTTTGTGACGTTATGTATTTTGTGACGTCATTTTTGTGACGTTATGTATTTTGTGACGTTATTTATTTTTGTTACGTTATGTATTTTGTGACGCCATTTATTTTTGTGACGTTATGTATTTTGTGACGTCATTTATTTTTGTGACGTTATGTATTTTGTGACGTCATTAATTTTTTTGACGTTATGTATTTTCTGACGTCATTTATTTTTGTGACGTTATGTATTTTGTGACGTCATTTATTTTTGTGACGTTATGTATTTTTTGACGTCATTTATATTTGTGACGTTATGTATTTTGTGACGTTATGTATTTTGTGACGTTATGTATTTTGTGACGTTATGTATTTTGTGACGTAATTAATTTTTGTGACATCATTTATTTTTGTGAAGTTATGTATTTTGTGACTTAATTAATTTTTGTGACGTCATTTATTTTTGTGACGTTATGTATTTTGTGACGTCATTTATTTTTGTGACGTTATGTATTTTGTGACGTCATTTATTTTTGTGACGTTATGTATTTTGTGACGTTATGTATTTTGTGACGTTATGTATTTTGTGACGTAATTAATTTTTGTGAAGTTATGTATTTTGTGACTTAATTAATTTTTGTGACGTCATTTATTTTTGTGACGTTATGTATTTTGTGACGTCATTTCTTTTTGTGACGTTTTGTATTTTGTGACGTTATGTATTTTGTGACTTCATTTATTTTTGTGACGTTATGTATTTTGTGACGTCATTTATTTTTGTGACGTTGAGTATTTTGTGACGTCATTTATTTTTGTGACGTTATGTATTTTGTGACGTCATTTATTTTTGTGACGTTATGTATCTTGTGACGTAATTAATTTTGTGACGTCATTTATTTTTGTGACGTTATGTATTTTGTGACGTCTTTTTTCGTGACGTTATGTATTTTTTGACGTAATTAATTTTTGTGTCGTCATTTATTTTTGTGAAGTTATGTATTTTGTGACTTAGTTAATTTTTGTGACTTCATTTATTTTTGTGACGTTATGTATTTTGTGACGTCATTTATTTTTGTGACGTTTTGTATTTTGTGACGTCATTTATTTTTGTGAGGTTATGTATTTTGTGACGTGATTAATATTTTGTGACGTCATTTATTTTTTTGACGTTATGTATTTTGTGACGTCTTTTTTTGTGACGTTATGTATTTTGTGACGTCATTTTTTTGTGACGTTATGTATTTTGTGACGTAATTAATTTTTGTGACGTCATTTATTTTTGTGACGTTATGTATTTTGTGACTTCGTTTATTTTTGTGACGTTATGTATTTTGTGACGTCATTTTTTTTGTGACGTTGAGTATTTTGTGACGTCATTTATTTTTGTGACGTTATGTATTTTGTGACGTTATGTATTTTGTGACGTTATGTATTTTGTGACGTAATTAATTTTTTGACGTAATTTATTTTTGTGACGTCATTTATTTTTGTGACGTTATGTATTTTGTGACGTCATTAATTTTTGTGACGTTATGTATTTTGTGACGTCATTTATTTTTGTGACGTTATGTATTTTGTGACGTAATTAATTTTTGTGACGTCATTTATTTTTGTGACGTTATGTATTTTGTGACTTCATTTATTTTTGTGACGTTATGTATTTTGTGACGCTATTTATTTTTGTGACGTTATGTATTTTTTGACGTCATTTATTTTTGTGACGTTATGTTTTTTGTGACGTTATGTATTTTGTGACGTTATGTATTTTGTGACGTCATTTATTTTTGTGACGTTATGTATTTTGTGATGTAATTAATATTTTTTGACGTCATTTATTTTTGTGACGTTATGTATTTTGTGACGTTATGTATTTTGTGACGTTATGTATTTTGTGACGTTATGTATTTTGTGATGTCATTTATTTTTGTGACGTTATGTATCTTGTGACGTAATTAATTTTGTGACGTCATTTATTTTTGTGACGTTATGTATTTTGTGACGTCATTAATTTTTTTGACGTTATGTATATTGTGACGTCATTTATTTTTGTGACGTTATGTATTTTGTGACGTCATTTATTTTTGTGACGTTATGTATTTTTTGACGTCATTTATTTTTGTGACGTTATGTATTTTGTGACGTTATGTATTTTGTGACGTTATGTATTTTGTGACGTCATTTATTTTTGTGACGTTATGTATTTTGTGATGTAATTAATATTTTTTGACGTCATTTATTTTTGTGACGTTATGTATTTTACGACGTAATAATTATTTTGTGACGTCATTTATTTTTGTGACGTTATGTATTTTGTGATGTCATTTATTTTTGTGACGTTATGTATTTTGTGACGTAAT
The DNA here is from genome assembly GCA_035578135.1 of Flexamia atlantica. Lineage (NCBI taxonomy): Eukaryota > Metazoa > Arthropoda > Insecta > Hemiptera > Cicadellidae > Flexamia > Flexamia atlantica. The sequence continues at coordinate 525,586 of JAQJVK010000035.1, forward strand.
TAATTTTTGTGACATCATTTATTTTTGTGAAGTTATGTATTTTGTGACTTAATTAATTTTTGTGACGTCATTTATTTTTGTGACGTTATGTATGTTGTGACGTCATTTATTTTTGTGACGTTATGTATTTTGTGACGTCATTTATTTTTGTGACGTTATGTATTTTGTGACGTTATGTATTTTGTGACGTTATGTATTTTGTGACGTAATTAATTTTTGTAAAGTTATGAATTTTGTGACTTAATTAATTTTTGTGACGTCATTTATTTTTGTGACGTTATGTATTTTGTGACGTCATTTATTTTTGTGCCGTTTTGTATTTTGTGACCTCATTTATTTTTGTGACGTTATGTATTTTGTGACGTGATTAATATTTTGTGACGTCATTTATTTTTTTGACGTTATGTATTTTGTGACGTCTTTTTTTGTGACGTTATGTATTTTGTGACGTCATTTTTTTGTGACGTTATGTATTTTGTGACGTAATTTTTTTTGTGACGTTATGTATTTTGTGACGTCATTTTTTTTGTGACGTTATGTATTTTGTGACGTTATGTATTTTGTGACGTCATTTATTTTTGTGACGATATGTATTTTGTGACGTTATGTATTTTGTGACGTCATTAATTTTTGTGACTTAATTAAATTTTTTGACGTCATTTATTTTTGTGACGTTATGTATTTTGTGACTTCATTTATTTTTGTTACGTTATTTATTTTGTGACGTCATTTATTTTTGTGACGTTATGTATTTTGTGACGTCATTTATTTTTGTGATGTTATGTATTTTGTGACGTTATATATTTTGTGACGTCATTTATTTTTGTGACGTTATGTATTTTGTGACGTAATTAATTTTTGTGACGTCATTTATTTTTGTGACGTTATGTATTTTGTGACTTCATTTATTATTGTGACGTTATGTATTTTGTGACGTTATTAATTTTTGTGACGTTATGTATTTTTTGACGTCATTTATTTTTGTGACGTTATGTATTTTGTGACGTAATTAATTTTTGTGACGTCATTTATTTTTGTGACGTTATGTATTTTGTGACTTCATTTATTTTTGTGACGTTATGTATTTTGTGACGTCATTTATTTTTGTGACGTTATGTATTTTGTGACGTAATTAATTTTTGTGACATCATTTATTTTTGTGAAGTTATGTATTTTGTGACTTAATTAATTTTTGTGACGTCATTTATTTTTGTGACGTTATGTATTTTGTGACGTCATTTATTTTTGTGACGTTATGTATTTTGTGACGTTATGTATTTTGTGACGGCATTTATTTTTTTGACGTTATGTATTTTGTGACGTCTTTTTTTGTGACGTTATGTATTTTGTGACGTCATTTTTTTGTGACGTTATGTATTTTGTGACGTAATTAATTTTTGTGACGTCATTTATTTTTGTGACGTTATGTATTTTGTGACTTCATTTATTTTTGTGACGTTATGTATTTTGTGACGTCATTTTTTTTGTGACGTTGAGTATTTTGTGACGTCATTTATTTTTGTGACGTTATGTATTTTGTGACGTTATGTATTTTGTGACGTTATGTATTTTGTGACTTCATTTATTTTTGTGACGTTATGTATTTTGTGACGTCATTTATTTTTGTGACGTTGAGTATTTTGTGACGTCATTTATTTTTGTGACGTTATGTATTTTGTGACGTCATTTATTTTTGTGACGTTATGTATCTTGTGACGTAATTAATTTTGTGACGTCATTTATTTTTGTGACGTTATGTATTTTGTGACGTCATTAATTTTTTTGACGTTATGTATTTTGTGACGTCATTTATTTTTGTGACGTTATGTATTTTGTGACGTTATGTATTTTGTGACGTTATGTATTTTGTGACGTAATTAATTTTTGTGTCGTCATTTATTTTTGTGAAGTTATGTATTTTGTGACGTTATGTATTTTGTGACGTTATGTATTTTGTGACGTAATTAATTTTTTGACGTAATTTATTTTTGTGACGTCATTTATTTTTGTGACGTTATGTATTTTGTGACGTCATTAATTTTTGTGACGTTATGTATTTTGTGACGTCATTAATTTTTGTGACGTTATGTATTTTGTGACGTAATTAATTTTTGTGACGTCATTTATTTTTGTGACGTTATGTATTTTGTGACTTCATTTATTTTTGTGACGTTATGTATTTTGTGACGTCATTTTTTTGTGACGTTGAGTATTTTGTGACGTCATTTATTTTTGTGACGTTATGTATTTTGTGACGTTATGTATTTTGTGACGTTATGTATTTTGTGACGTCATTTATTTTTGTGACGTTATGTATCTTGTGACGTAATTAATTTTGTGACGTCATTTATTTTTGTGACGTTATGTATTTTGTGACGTCATTAATTTTTTTGACGTTATGTATTTTGTGACGTCATTTATTTTTGTGACGTTATGTATTTTGTGACGTCATTTATTTTTGTGACGTTATGTATTTTTTGACGTCATTTATTTTTGTGACGTTATGTATTTTGTGATGTAATTAATATTTTGTGACGTCATTTATTTTTGTGACGTTATGTATTTTGTGACGTTATGTATTTTGTGACGTTATGTATTTTGTGACGTAATTAATTTTTTGACGTAATTTATTTTTGTGACGTCATTTATTTTTGTGACGTTATGTATTTTGTGACGTCATTAATTTTTGTGACGTTATGTATTTTGTGACGTCATTTATTTTTGTGACGTTATGTATTTTGTGACGTAATTAATTTTTGTGACGTCATTTATTTTTGTGACGTTATGTATTTTGTGACTTCATTTATTTTTGTGACGTTATGTATTTTGTGACGCTATTTATTTTTGTGACGTTATGTATTTTTTGACGTCATTTATTTTTGTGACGTTATGTTTTTTGTGACGTTATGTATTTTGTGACGTTATGTATTTTGTGACGTCATTTATTTTTGTGACGTTATGTATTTTGTGATGTAATTAATATTTTTTGACGTCATTTATTTTTGTGACGTTATGTATTTTGTGACGTTATGTATTTTGTGACGTTATGTATTTTGTGATGTCATTTATTTTTGTGACGTTATGTATCTTGTGACGTAATTAATTTTGTGACGTCATTTATTTTTGTGACGTTATGTATTTTGTGACGTCATTAATTTTTTTGACGTTATGTATATTGTGACGTCATTTATTTTTGTGACGTTATGTATTTTGTGACGTCATTTATTTTTGTGACGTTATGTATTTTTTGACGTCATTTATTTTTGTGACGTTATGTATTTTGTGACGTTATGTATTTTGTGACGTTATGTATTTTGTGACGTCATTTATTTTTGTGACGTTATGTATTTTGTGATGTAATTAATATTTTTTGACGTCATTTATTTTTGTGACGTTATGTATTTTACGACGTAATAATTATTTTGTGACGTCATTTATTTTTGTGACGTTATGTATTTTGTGATGTCATTTATTTTTGTGACGTTATGTATTTTGTGACGTAATTAATTTTTGTGACATCATTTATTTTTGTGAAGTTATGTATTTTGTGACTTAATTAATTTTTGTGACGTCATTTATTTTTGTGACGTTATGTATGTTGTGACGTCATTTATTTTTGTGACGTTATGTATTTTGTGACGTCATTTATTTTTGTGACGTTATGTATTTTGTGACGTTATGTATTTTGTGACGTTATGTATTTTGTGACGTAATTAATTTTTGTAAAGTTATGAATTTTGTGACTTAATTAATTTTTGTGACGTCATTTATTTTTGTGACGTTATGTATTTTGTGACGTCATTTATTTTTGTGCCGTTTTGTATTTTGTGACCTCATTTATTTTTGTGACGTTATGTATTTTGTGACGTGATTAATATTTTGTGACGTCATTTATTTTTTTGACGTTATGTATTTTGTGACGTCTTTTTTTGTGACGTTATGTATTTTGTGACGTCATTTTTTTGTGACGTTATGTATTTTGTGACGTAATTTTTTTTGTGACGTTATGTATTTTGTGACGTCATTTTTTTTGTGACGTTATGTATTTTGTGACGTTATGTATTTTGTGACGTCATTTATTTTTGTGACGATATGTATTTTGTGACGTTATGTATTTTGTGACGTCATTAATTTTTGTGACTTAATTAAATTTTTTGACGTCATTTATTTTTGTGACGTTATGTATTTTGTGACTTCATTTATTTTTGTTACGTTATGTATTTTGTGACGTCATTTATTTTTGTGACGTTATGTATTTTGTGACGTCATTTATTTTTGTGATGTTATGTATTTTGTGACGTTATATATTTTGTGACGTCATTTATTTTTGTGACGTTATGTATTTTGTGACGTCATTTATTTTTGTGATGTTATGTATTTTGTGACGTTATATATTTTGTGACGTCATTTATTTTTGTGACGTTATGTATTTTGTGACGTAATTAATTTTTGTGACGTCATTTATTTTTGTGACGTTATGTATTTTGTGACTTCATTTATTTTTGTGACGTTATGTATTTTGTGACGTCATTAATTTTTGTGACGTTATGTATTTTGTGACTTCATTTATTTTTGTGACGTTATGTATTTTGTGACGTCATTTATTTTTGTGACGTTATGTATTTTGTGACGTCATTTATTTTTGTGACGTTATGTATTTTGTGACGTTATGTATTTTGTGACGGCATTTATTTTTTTGACGTTATGTATTTTGTGACGTCTTTTTTTGTGACGTTATGTATTTTGTGACGTCATTTTTTTGTGACGTTATGTATTTTGTGACGTAATTAATTTTTGTGACGTCATTTATTTTTGTGACGTTATGTATTTTGTGACTTCATTTATTTTTGTGACGTTATGTATTTTGTGACGTCATTTTTTTTGTGACGTTGAGTATTTTGTGACGTCATTTATTTTTGTGACGTTATGTATTTTGTGACGTTATGTATTTTGTGACGTTATGTATTTTGTGACGTTATGTATTTTGTGACTTCATTTATTTTTGTGACGTTATGTATTTTGTGACGTCATTTATTTTTGTGACGTTGAGTATTTTGTGACGTCATTTATTTTTGTGACGTTATGTATTTTGTGACGTCATTTATTTTTGTGTCGTTATGTATCTTGTGACGTAATTAATTTTGTGACGTCATTTATTTTTGTGACGTTATGTATTTTGTGACGTCATTAATTTTTTTGACGTTATGTATTTTGTGACGTCATTTATTTTTGTGACGTTATGTATTTTGTGACGTTATGTATTTTGTGACGTTATGTATTTTGTGACGTAATTAATTTTTGTGTCGTCATTTATTTTTGTGAAGTTATGTATTTTGTGACTTAGATAATTTTTGTGACTTCATTTATTTTTGTGACGTCATGTATTTTGTGACGTCATTTATTTTTGTGACGTTTTGTATTTTGTGACGTCATTTATTTTTGTGACGTTATGTATTTTGTGACGTGATTAATATTTTGTGACGTCATTTATTTTTTTGACGTTATGTATTTTGTGACGTCTTTTTTTGTGACGTTATGTATTTTGTGACGTCATTTTTTTGTGACGTTATGTATTTTGTGACGTAATTAATTTTTGTGACGTCATTTATTTTTGTGACGTTATGTATTTTGTGACTTCATTTATTTTTGTGACGTTATGTATTTTGTGACGTCATTTTTTTTGTGACGTTGAGTATTTTGTGACGTCATTTATTTTTGTGACGTTATGTATTTTGTGACGTTATGTATTTTGTGACGTTATGTATTTTGTGACGTTATGTATTTTGTGACGTAATTAATTTTTTGACGTAATTTATTTTTGTGACGTCATTTATTTTTGTGACGTTATGTATTTTGTGACGTCATTAATTTTTGTGACGTTATGTATTTTGTGACGTCATTAATTTTTGTGACGTTATGTATTTTGTGACGTAATTAATTTTTGTGACGTCATTTATTTTTGTGACGTTATGTATTTTGTGACTTCATTTATTTTTGTGACGTTATGTATTTTGTGACGTCATTTTTTTGTGACGTTGAGTATTTTGTGACGTCATTTATTTTTGTGACGTTATGTATTTTGTGACGTTATGTATTTTGTGACGTTATGTATTTTGTGACGTCATTTATTTTTGTGACGTTATGTATCTTGTGACGTAATTAATTTTGTGACGTCATTTATTTTTGTGACGTTATGTATTTTGTGACGTCATTAATTTTTTTGACGTTATGTATTTTGTGACGTCATTTATTTTTGTGACGTTATGTATTTTGTGACGTCATTTATTTTTGTGACGTTATGTATTTTTTGACGTCATTTATTTTTGTGACGTTATGTATTTTGTGACGTTATGTATTTTGTGACGTTATGTATTTTGTGACGTCATTTATTTTTGTGACGTTATGTATTTTGTGATGTAATTAATATTTTTTGACGTCATTTATTTTTGTGACGTTATGTATTTTACGACGTAATTAATATTTTGTGACGTCATTTATTTTTGTGACGTTATGTATTTTGTGATGTCATTTATTTTTGTGACGTTATGTATTTTGTGACGTAATTAATTTTTGTGACATCATTTATTTTTGTGAAGTTATGTATTTTGTGACTTAATTTATTTTTGTGACGTCATTTATTTTTGTGACGTTATGTATCTTGTGACGTAATTAATTTTGTGACGTCATTTATTTTTGTGACGTTATGTATTTTGTGACGTCATTAATTTTTTTGACGTTATGTATTTTGTGACGTCATTTATTTTTGTGACGTTATGTATTTTGTGACGTTATGTATTTTGTGACGTTATGTATTTTGTGACGTAATTAATTTTTGTGTCGTCATTTATTTTTGTGAAGTTATGTATTTTGTGACTTAGATAATTTTTGTGACTTCATTTATTTTTGTGACGTCATGTATTTTGTGACGTCATTTATTTTTGTGACGTTTTGTATTTTGTGACGTCATTTATTTTTGTGACGTTATGTATTTTGTGACGTGATTAATATTTTGTGACGTCATTTATTTTTTTGACGTTATGTATTTTGTGACGTCTTTTTTTGTGACGTTATGTATTTTGTGACGTCATTTTTTTGTGACGTTATGTATTTTGTGACGTAATTAATTTTTGTGACGTCATTTATTTTTGTGACGTTATGTATTTTGTGACTTCATTTATTTTTGTGACGTTATGTATTTTGTGACGTCATTTTTTTTGTGACGTTGAGTATTTTGTGACGTCATTTATTTTTGTGACGTTATGTATTTTGTGACGTTATGTATTTTGTGACGTTATGTATTTTGTGACGTTATGTATTTTGTGACGTAATTAATTTTTTGACGTAATTTATTTTTGTGACGTCATTTATTTTTGTGACGTTATGTATTTTGTGACGTCATTAATTTTTGTGACGTTATGTATTTTGTGACGTCATTAATTTTTGTGACGTTATGTATTTTGTGACGTAATTAATTTTTGTGACGTCATTAATTTTTTTGACGTTATGTATTTTGTGACGTCATTTATTTTTGTGACGTTATGTATTTTGTGACGTCATTTATTTTTGTGACGTTATGTATTTTTTGACGTCATTTATTTTTGTGACGTTATGTATTTTGTGACGTTATGTATTTTGTGACGTTATGTATTTTGTGACGTCATTTATTTTTGTGACGTTATGTATTTTGTGATGTAATTAATATTTTTTGACGTCATTTATTTTTGTGACGTTATGTATTTTACGACGTAATTAATATTTTGTGACGTCATTTATTTTTGTGACGTTATGTATTTTGTGATGTCATTTATTTTTGTGACGTTATGTATTTTGTGACGTAATTAATTTTTGTGACATCATTTATTTTTGTGAAGTTATGTATTTTGTGACTTAATTTATTTTTGTGACGTCATTTATTTTTGTGACGTTATGTATTTTGTGACGTTATGTATTTTGTGACGTCATTTATTTTTGTGACGTTATGTATTTTGTGACGTTATGTATTTTGTGACGTTATGTATTTTGTGACGTAATTAATTTTTGTGAAGTTATGTATTTTGTGACTTAATTAATTTTTGTGACGTCATTTATTTTTGTGACGTTATGTATTTTGTGACGTCATTTATTTTTGTGCCGTTTTGTATTTTGTGACGTCATTTATTTTTGTGACGTTATGTATTTTGTGACGTGATTAATATTTTGTGACGTCATTTATTTTTTTGACGTTATGTATTTTGTGACGTCTTTTTTTGTGACGTTATGTATTTTGTGACGTCATTTTTTTGTGACGTTATGTATTTTGTGACGTAATTTTTTTGTGACGTTATGTATTTTGTGACGTCATTTTTTTGTGACGTTATGTATTTTGTGACGTTATGTATTTTGTGACGTCATTTATTTTTGTGACGATATGTATTTTGTGACGTTATGTATTTTGTGACGTCATTAATTTTTGTGACGTTATGTATTTTGTGACGTCATTTATTTTTGTGACGTTATATGTTTTGTGACTTAATTAAATTTTTTGACGTCATTTATTTTTGTGACGTTATGTATTTTGTGACTTCATTTATTTTTGTTACGTTATGTATTTTGTGACGTCATTTATTTTTGTGACGTTATGTATTTTGTGACGTCATTTATTTTTGTGATGTTATGTATTTTGTGACGTTATATATTTTGTGACGTCATTTATTTTTGTGACGTTATGTATTTTGTGACGTAATTAATTTTTTGACGTAATTAATTTTTGTGATGTCATTTATTTTTGTGACGTTATGTATTTTGTGACGTCATTAATTTTTGTGACGTTATGTATTTTTTGACGTCATTTATTTTTGTGACGTTATGTATTTTGTGACGTCATTTATTTTTGTGACGTTATGTATTTTGTGACGTCATTTATTTTTGTGATGTTATGTATTTTGTGACGTTATATATTTTGTGACGTAATTAATTTTTGTGACGTTATGTATTTTTTGACGTCATTTATTTTTGTGACGTTATGTATTTTGTGACGTTATGTATTTTGTGACGTTATGTATTTTGTGACGTCATTTATTTTTGTGACGTTATGTATTTTGTGATGTAATTAATATTTTTGACGTCATTTATTTTTGTGACGTTATGTATTTTGTGACGTTATGTATTTTGTGACGTTATGTATTTTGTGACGTCATTTATTTTTGTGATGTTATGTATCTTGTGACGTAATTAATTTTGTGACGTCATTTATTTTTGTGACGTTATGTATTTTGTGACGTCATTAATTTTTTTGACGTTATGTATTTTGTGACGTCATTTATTTTTGTGACGTTATGTATTTTGTGACGTCATTTATTTTTGTGACGTTATGTATTTTTTGACGTCATTTATTTTTTTGACGTTATGTATTTTGTGACGTTATGTATTTTGTGACGTTATGTATTTTGTGACGTCATTTATTTTTGTGACGTTATGTATTTTGTGATGTAATTAATATTTTTTGACGTCATTTATTTTTGTGACGTTATGTATTTTACGACGTAATTAATATTTTGTGACGTCATTTATTTTTGTGACGTTATGTATTTTGTGATGTCATTTATTTTTGTGACGTTATGTATTTTGTGACGTAATTAATTTTTGTGACATCATTTATTTTTGTGAAGTTATGTATTTTGTGACTTAATTTATTTTTGTGACGTCATTTATTTTTGTGACGTTATGTATTTTGTGACGTCATTTATTTTTGTGACGTTATGTATTTTGTGACGTCATTTATTTTTGTGACGTTATGTATTTTGTGACGTTATGTATTTTGTGACGTTATGTATTTTGTGACGTAATTAATTTTTGTGAAGTTATGTATTTTGTGACTTAATTAATTTTTGTGACGTCATTTATTTTTGTGACGTTATGTATTTTGTGACGTCATTTATTTTTGTGCCGTTTTGTATTTTGTGACGTCATTTATTTTTGTGACGTTATGTATTTTGTGACGTGATTAATATTTTGTGACGTCATTTTTTTTTTGACGTTATGTATTTTGTGACGTCTTTTTTTGTGACGTTATGTATTTTGTGACGTCATTTTTTTGTGACGTTATGTATTTTGTGACGTAATTTTTTTGTGACGTTATGTATTTTGTGACGTCATTTTTTTGTGACGTTATGTATTTTGTGACGTTATGTATTTTGTGACGTCATTTATTTTTGTGACGATATGTATTTTGTGACGTTATGTATTTTGTGACGTCATTAATTTTTGTGACGTTATGTATTTTGTGACGTCATTTATTTTTGTGACGTTATATGTTTTGTGACTTAATTAAATTTTTTGACGTCATTTATTTTTGTGACGTTATGTATTTTGTGACTTCATTTATTTTTGTTACGTTATGTATTTTGTGACGTCATTTATTTTTGTGACGTTATGTATTTTGTGACGTCATTTATTTTTGTGATGTTATGTATTTTGTGACGTTATATATTTTGTGACGTCATTTATTTTTGTGACGTTATGTATTTTGTGACGTAATTAATTTTTTGACGTAATTAATTTTTGTGATGTCATTTATTTTTGTGACGTTATGTATTTTGTGACGTCATTAATTTTTGTGACGTTATGTATTTTTTGACGTCATTTATTTTTGTGACGTTATGTATTTTGTGACGTAATTAATTTTTGTGACGTCATTTATTTTTGTGACGTTATGTATTTTGTGACGTCATTTATTTTTGTGACGTTATGTATTTTGTGACGTAATTAATTTTTGTGACGTTATGTATTTTTTGACGTCATTTATTTTTGTGACGTTATGTATTTTGTGACGTTATGTATTTTGTGACGTTATGTATTTTGTGACGTCATTTATTTTTGTGACGTTATGTATTTTGTGATGTAATTAATATTTTTGACGTCATTTATTTTTGTGACGTTATGTATTTTGTGACGTTATGTATTTTGTGACGTTATGTATTTTGTGACGTCATTTATTTTTGTGACGTTATGTATCTTGTGACGTAATTAATTTTGTGACGTCATTTATTTTTGTGACGTTATGTATTTTGTGACGTCATTAATTTTTTTGACGTTATGTATATTGTGACGTCATTTATTTTTGTGACGTTATGTATTTTGTGACGTCATTTATTTTTGTGACGTTATGTATTTTTTGACGTCATTTATTTTTGTGACGTTATGTATTTTGTGATGTTATGTATTTTGTGACGTTATGTATTTTGTGACGTCATTTATTTTTGTGACGTTATGTATTTTGTGATGTAATTAATATTTTTTGACGTCATTTATTTTTGTGACGTTATGTATTTTGTGACGTTATGTATTTTGTGACGTTATGTATTTTGTGACGTAATTAATTTTTGTGAAGTTATGTATTTTGTGACTTAATTAATTTTTGTGACGTCATTTATTTTTGTGACGTTATGTATTTTGTGACGTCATTTATTTTTGTGCCGTTTTGTATTTTGTGACGTCATTTATTTTTGTGACGTTATGTATTTTGTGACGTGATTAATATTTTGTGACGTCATTTATTTTTTTGACGTTATGTATTTTGTGACGTCTTTTTTTGTGACGTTATGTATTTTTAGTGACGTCATTTTTTTGTGACGTTATGTATTTTGTGACGTAATTTTTTTGTGACGTTATGTATTTTGTGACGTCATTTTTTTGTGACGTTATGTATTTTGTGACGTTATGTATTTTGTGACGTCATTTATTTTTGTGACGATATGTATTTTGTGACGTTATGTATTTTGTGACGTCATTAATTTTTGTGACGTTATGTATTTTGTGACGTCATTTATTTTTGTGACGTTATATGTTTTGTGACTTAATTAAATTTTTTGACGTCATTTATTTTTGTGACGTTATGTATTTTGTGACTTCATTTATTTTTGTTACGTTATGTATTTTGTGACGTCATTTATTTTTGTGACGTTATGTATTTTGTGACGTCATTTATTTTTGTGATGTTATGTATTTTGTGACGTTATATATTTTGTGACGTCATTTATTTTTGTGACGTTATGTATTTTGTGACGTAATTAATTTTTTGACGTAATTAATTTTTGTGATGTCATTTATTTTTGTGACGTTATGTATTTTGTGACGTCATTAATTTTTGTGACGTTATGTATTTTTTGACGTCATTTATTTTTGTGACGTTATGTATTTTGTGACGTAATTAATTTTTGTGACGTCATTTATTTTTGTGACGTTATGTATTTTGTGACGTCATTTATTTTTGTGACGTTATGTATTTTGTGACGTAATTAATTTTTGTGACGTTATGTATTTTGTGACGTCATTTATTTTTGTGATGTTATGTATTTTGTGACGTTATATATTTTGTGACGTCATTTATTTTTGTGATGTTATGTATTTTGTGACGTTATATATTTTGTGACGTCATTTATTTTTGTGACGTTATGTATTTTGTGACGTAATTAATTTTTTGACGTAATTAATTTTTGTGATGTCATTTATTTTTGTGACGTTATGTATTTTGTGACGTCATTAATTTTTGTGAAGTTATGTATTTTGTGACTTAATTTATTTTTGTGACGTCATTTATTTTTGTGACGTTATGTATTTTGTGACGTCATTTATTTTTGTGACGTTATGTATTTTGTGACGTCATTTATTTTTGTGACGTTATGTATTTTGTGACGTTATGTATTTTGTGACGTTATGTATTTTGTGACGTAATTAATTTTTGTGAAGTTATGTATTTTGTGACTTAATTAATTTTTGTGACGTCATTTATTTTTGTGACGTTATGTATTTTGTGACGTCATTTATTTTTGTGCCGTTTTGTATTTTGTGACGTCATTTATTTTTGTGACGTTATGTATTTTGTGACGTGATTAATATTTTGTGACGTCATTTTTTTTTTGACGTTATGTATTTTGTGACGTCTTTTTTTGTGACGTTATGTATTTTGTGACGTCATTTTTTTGTGACGTTATGTATTTTGTGACGTAATTTTTTTGTGACGTTATGTATTTTGTGACGTCATTTTTTTGTGACGTTATGTATTTTGTGACGTTATGTATTTTGTGACGTCATTTATTTTTGTGACGATATGTATTTTGTGACGTTATGTATTTTGTGACGTCATTAATTTTTGTGACGTTATGTATTTTGTGACGTCATTTATTTTTGTGACGTTATATGTTTTGTGACTTAATTAAATTTTTTGACGTCATTTATTTTTGTGACGTTATGTATTTTGTGACTTCATTTATTTTTGTTACGTTATGTATTTTGTGACGTCATTTATTTTTGTGACGTTATGTATTTTGTGACGTCATTTATTTTTGTGATGTTATGTATTATGTGACGTTATATATTTTGTGACGTCATTTATTTTTGTGACGTTATGTATTTTGTGACGTAATTAATTTTTTGACGTAATTAATTTTTGTGATGTCATTTATTTTTGTGACGTTATGTATTTTGTGACGTCATTAATTTTTGTGACGTTATGTATTTTTTGACGTCATTTATTTTTGTGACGTTATGTATTTTGTGACGTAATTAATTTTTGTGACGTCATTTATTTTTGTGACGTTATGTATTTTGTGACGTCATTTATTTTTGTGACGTTATGTATTTTGTGACGTAATTAATTTTTGTGACGTTATGTATTTTTTGACGTCATTTATTTTTGTGACGTTATGTATTTTGTGACGTTATGTATTTTGTGACGTTATGTATTTTGTGACGTCATTTATTTTTGTGACGTTATGTATTTTGTGATGTAATTAATATTTTTGACGTCATTTATTTTTGTGACGTTATGTATTTTGTGACGTTATGTATTTTGTGACGTTATGTATTTTGTGACGTCATTTATTTTTGTGACGTTATGTATCTTGTGACGTAATTAATTTTGTGACGTCATTTATTTTTGTGACGTTATGTATTTTGTGACGTCATTAATTTTTTTGACGTTATGTATATTGTGACGTCATTTATTTTTGTGACGTTATGTATTTTGTGACGTCATTTATTTTTGTGACGTTATGTATTTTTTGACGTCATTTATTTTTGTGACGTTATGTATTTTGTGATGTTATGTATTTTGTGACGTTATGTATTTTGTGACGTCATTTATTTTTGTGACGTTATGTATTTTGTGATGTAATTAATATTTTTTGACGTCATTTATTTTTGTGACGTTATGTATTTTGTGACGTTATGTATTTTGTGACGTTATGTATTTTGTGACGTAATTAATTTTTGTGAAGTTATGTATTTTGTGACTTAATTAATTTTTGTGACGTCATTTATTTTTGTGACGTTATGTATTTTGTGACGTCATTTATTTTTGTGCCGTTTTGTATTTTGTGACGTCATTTATTTTTGTGACGTTATGTATTTTGTGACGTGATTAATATTTTGTGACGTCATTTATTTTTTTGACGTTATGTATTTTGTGACGTCTTTTTTTGTGACGTTATGTATTTTTAGTGACGTCATTTTTTTGTGACGTTATGTATTTTGTGACGTAATTTTTTTGTGACGTTATGTATTTTGTGACGTCATTTTTTTGTGACGTTATGTATTTTGTGACGTTATGTATTTTGTGACGTCATTTATTTTTGTGACGATATGTATTTTGTGACGTTATGTATTTTGTGACGTCATTAATTTTTGTGACGTTATGTATTTTGTGACGTCATTTATTTTTGTGACGTTATATGTTTTGTGACTTAATTAAATTTTTTGACGTCATTTATTTTTGTGACGTTATGTATTTTGTGACTTCATTTATTTTTGTTACGTTATGTATTTTGTGACGTCATTTATTTTTGTGACGTTATGTATTTTGTGACGTCATTTATTTTTGTGATGTTATGTATTTTGTGACGTTATATATTTTGTGACGTCATTTATTTTTGTGACGTTATGTATTTTGTGACGTAATTAATTTTTTGACGTAATTAATTTTTGTGATGTCATTTATTTTTGTGACGTTATGTATTTTGTGACGTCATTAATTTTTGTGACGTTATGTATTTTTTGACGTCATTTATTTTTGTGACGTTATGTATTTTGTGACGTAATTAATTTTTGTGACGTCATTTATTTTTGTGACGTTATGTATTTTGTGACGTCATTTATTTTTGTGACGTTATGTATTTTGTGACGTAATTAATTTTTGTGACATTATGTATTTTTTGACGTCATTTATTTTTGTGACGTTATGTATTTTGTGACGTTATGTATTTTGTGACGTTATGTATTTTGTGACGTCATTTATTTTTGTGACGTTATGTATTTTGTGATGTAATTAATATTTTTGACGTCATTTATTTTTGTGACGTTATGTATTTTGTGACGTTATGTATTTTGTGACGTTATGTATTTTGTGACGTCATTTATTTTTGTGACGTTATGTATCTTGTGACGTAATTAATTTTGTGACGTCATTTATTTTTGTGACGTTATGTATTTTGTGACGTCATTAATTTTTTTGACGTTATGTATATTGTGACGTCATTTATTTTTGTGACGTTATGTATTTTGTGACGTCATTTATTTTTGTGACGTTATGTATTTTTTGACGTCATTTATTTTTGTGACGTTATGTATTTTGTGATGTAATGTATTTTGTGACGTTATGTATTTTGTGACGTCATTTATTTTTGTGACGTTATGTATTTTGTGATGTAATTAATATTTTTTGACGTCATTTATTTTTGTGACGTTATGTATTTTACGACGTAATTAATATTTTGTGACGTCATTTATTTTTGTGACGTTATGTATTTTGTGATGTCATTTATTTTTGTGACGTTATGTATTTTGTGACGTAATTAATTTTTGTGACATCATTTATTTTTGTGAAGTTATGTATTTTGTGACGTAATTAATTTTTGTGAAGTTATGTATTTTGTGACTTAATTAATTTTTGTGACGTCATTTATTTTTGTGACGTTATGTATTTTGTGACGTCATTTATTTTGTGCCGTTTTGTATTTTGTGACGTCATTTATTTTTGTGACGTTATGTATTTTGTGACGTGATTAATATTTTGTGACGTCATTTATTTTTTTGACGTTATGTATTTTGTGACGTCTTTTTTTGTGACGTTATGTATTTTGTGACGTCATTTTTTTGTGACGTTATGTATTTTGTGACGTAATTTTTTTTGTGACGTTATGTATTTTGTGACGTCATTTTTTTTGTGACGTTATGTATTTTGTGACGTTATGTATTTTGTGACGTCATTTATTTTTGTGACGATATGTATTTTGTGACGTTATGTATTTTGTGACGTCATTAATTTTTGTGACTTAATTAAATTTTTTGACGTCATTTATTTTTGTGACGTTATGTATTTTGTGACTTCATTTATTTTTGTTACGTTATGTATTTTGTGACGTCATTTATTTTTGTGACGTTATGTATTTTGTGACGTCATTTATTTTTGTGATGTAATGTATTTTGTGACGTTATATATTTTGTGACGTCATTTATTTTTGTGACGTTATGTATTTTGTGACGTAATTAATTTTTTGACGTAATTAATTTTTGTGATGTCATTTATTTTTGTGACGTTATGTATTTTGTGACGTCATTAATTTTTGTGACGTTATGTATTTTTTGACGTCATTTATTTTTGTGACGTTATGTATTTTGTGACGTAATTAATTTTTGTGACGTCATTTATTTTTGTGACGTTATGTATTTTGTGACTTCATTTATTTTTGTGACGTTATGTATTTTGTGACGTCATTTATTTTTGTGACGTTATGTATTTTGTGACGTTATGTATTTTGTGACGTAATTAATTTTTGTGAAGTTATGTATTTTGTGACTTAATTAATTTTTGTGACGTCATTTATTTTTGTGACGTTATGTATTTTGTGACGTCAATTATTTTTGTGACGTTATGTATTTTGTGACGTCATTTATTTTTGTGACGTTATGTATTTTGTGACGTTATGTATTTTGTGACGGCATTTATTTTTTTGACGTTATGTATTTTGTGACGTCTTTTTTTGTGACGTTATGTATTTTGTGACGTCATTTTTTTGTGACGTTATGTATTTTGTGACGTAATTAATTTTTGTGATGTCATTTATTTTTGTGACGTTATGTATTTTGTGACTTCATTTATTTTTGTGACGTTATGTATTTTGTGACGTCATTTTTTTTGTGACGTTGAGTATTTTGTGACGTCATTTATTTTTGTGACGTTATGTATTTTGTGACGTTATGTATTTTGTGACGTTATGTATTTTGTGACTTCATTTATTTTTGTGACGTTATGTATTTTGTGACGTCATTTATTTTTGTGACGTTGAGTATTTTGTGACGTCATTTATTTTTGTGACGTTATGTATTTTGTGACGTCATTTATTTTTGTGACGTTATGTATCTTGTGACGTAATTAATTTTGTGACGTCATTTATTTTTGTGACGTTATGTATTTTGTGACGTCATTAATTTTTTTGACGTTATGTATTTTGTGACGTCATTTATTTTTGTGACGTTATGTATTTTGTGACGTTATGTATTTTGTGACGTTATGTATTTTGTGACGTAATTAATTTTTGTGTCGTCATTTATTTTTGTGAAGTTATGTATTTTGTGACTTAGATAATTTTTGTGACTTCATTTATTTTTGTGACGTTATGTATTTTGTGACGTCATTTATTTTTGTGACGTTTTGTATTTTGTGACGTCATTTATTTTTGTGACGTTGTGTATTTTGTGACGTGATTAATATTTTGTGACGTCATTTATTTTTTTGACGTTATGTATTTTGTGACGTCTTTTTTTGTGACGTTATGTATTTTGTGACGTCATTTTTTTGTGACGTTATGTATTTTGTGACGTAATTAATTTTTGTGACGTCATTTATTTTTGTGACGTTATGTATTTTGTGACTTCATTTATTTTTGTGACGTTATGTATTTTGTGACGTCATTTTTTTGTGACGTTGAGTATTTTGTGACGTCATTTATTTTTGTGACGTTATGTATTTTGTGACGTAATTAATTTTTTGACGTAATTTATTTTTGTGACGTCATTTATTTTTGTGACGTTATGTATTTTGTGACGTCATTAATTTTTGTGACGTTATGTATTTTGTGACGTCATTTATTTTTGTGACGTTATGTATTTTGTGACGTAATTAATTTTTGTGACGTCATTTATTTTTGTGACGTTATGTATTTTGTGACTTCATTTATTTTTGTGACGTTATGTATTTTGTGACGTCATTTTTTTGTGACGTTGAGTATTTTGTGACGTCATTTATTTTTGTGACGTTATGTATTTTGTGACGTTATGTATTTTGTGACGTTATGTATTTTGTGACGTCATTTATTTTTGTGACGTTATGTATCTTGTGACGTAATTAATTTTGTGACGTCATTTATTTTTGTGACGTTATGTATTTTGTGACGTCATTAATTTTTTTGACGTTATGTATTTTGTGACGTCATTTATTTTTGTGACGTTATGTTTTTTGTGACGTCATTTATTTTTGTGACGTTATGTATTTTTTGACGTCATTTATTTTTGTGACGTTATGTATTTTGTGACGTTATGTATTTTGTGACGTTATGTATTTTGTGACGTCATTTATTTTTGTGACGTTATGTATTTTGTGATGTAATTAATATTTTTTGACGTCATTTATTTTTGTGACCTTATGTATTTTACGACGTAATTAATATTTTGTGACGTCATTTATTTTTGTGACGTTATGTATTTTGTGATGTCATTTATTTTTGTGACGTTATGTATTTTGTGACGTAATTAATTTTTGTGACATCATTTATTTTTGTGAAGTTATGTATTTTGTGACTTAATTAATTTTTGTGACGTCATTTATTTTTGTGACGTTATGTATTTTGTGACGTCATTTATTTTTGTGACGTTATGTATTTTGTGACGTCATTTATTTTTGTGACGTTATGTATTTAGTGACGTTATGTATTTTGTGACGTTATGTATTTTGTGACGTAATTAATTTTTGTGAAGTTATGTATTTTGTGACTTAATTAATTTTTGTGACGTCATTTATTTTTGTGACGTTATGTATTTTGTGACGTCATTTATTTTTGTGCCGTTTTGTATTTTGTGACGTCATTTATTTTTGTGACGTTATGTATTTTGTGACGTGATTAATATTTTGTGACGTCATTTATTTTTTTGACGTTATGTATTTTGTGACGTCTTTTTTTGTGACGTTATGTATTTTGTGACGTCATTTTTTTGTGACGTTATGTATTTTGTGACGTAATTTTTTTTGTGACGTTATGTATTTTGTGACGTCATTTTTTTGTGACGTTATGTATTTTGTGACGTTATGTATTTTGTGACGTCATTTATTTTTGTGACGATATGTATTTTGTGACGTTATGTATTTTGTGACGTCATTAATTTTTGTGACGTTATGTATTTTGTGACGTCATTTATTTTTGTGACGTTATATGTTTTGTGACTTAATTAAATTTTTTGACGTCATTTATTTTTTTGACGTTATGTATTTTGTGACTTCATTTATTTTTGTTACGTTATGTATTTTGTGACGTCATTTATTTTTGTGACGTTATGTATTTTGTGACGTCATTTATTTTTGTGATGTTATGTATTTTGTGACGTTATATATTTTGTGACGTCATTTATTTTTGTGACGTTATGTATTTTGTGACGTAATTAATTTTTTGACGTAATTAATTTTTGTGATGTCATTTATTTTTGTGACGTTATGTATTTTTTGACGTCATTAATTTTTGTGACGTTATGTATTTTTTGACGTCATTTATTTTTGTGACGTTATGTATTTTGTGACGTAATTAATTTTTGTGACGTCATTTATTTTTGTGACGTTATGTATTTTGTGACTTCATTTATTTTTGTGACGTTATGTATTTTGTGACGTCATTTATTTTTGTGACGTTGAGTATTTTGTGACGTCTTTATTTTTGTGACGTTATGTATTTTGTGACGTTATGTATTTTGTGACGTCATTTTTTTTTGTGACGTTATGTATCATGTGACGTAATTAATTTTGTGACGTCATTTATTTTTGTGACGTTATGTATTTTGTGACGTCATTAATTTTTTTGACGTTATGTATTTTGTGACGTCATTTATTTTTGTGACGTTATGTATTTTGTGACGTCATTTATTTTTGTGACGTTATGTATTTTTTGACGTCATTTATTTTTGTGACGTTATGTATTTTGTGCCGTTATGTATTTTGTGACGTTATGTATTTTATGACGTCATTTATTTTTGTGACGTTATGTATTTTGTGATGTAATTAATATTTTGTGACGTCATTTATTTTTGTGACGTTATGTATTTTGTGACGTAATTAATATTTTGTGACGTCATTTATTTTTGTGACGTTATGTATTTTGTGACGTCTTTTTTTGTGACGTTAGGTATTTTGTGACGTCATTTTTTTGTGACGTTATGTATTTTGTGACGTCATTTATTTTTGTGACGTTATGTATTTTGTGACGTAATTAATTTTTGTGACGTCATTTATTTTTGTGACGTTATGTATTTTGTGACGTCATTTATTTTTGTGACGTTATGTATTTTGTGACAACATTTATTTTTGTGACGTTATGTATTTTGTGACGCCATTTATTTTTGTGACGTTATGTATTTTGTGACGTCATTTATTTTTGTGACGTTATGTATTTTGTGACTTCATTTATTTTTGTGACGTTATGTATTTTGTGACGTCATTTTTTTGTGACGTTGAGTATTTTGTGACGTCATTTATTTTTGTGACGTTATGTATTTTGTGACGTTATGTATTTTGTGACGTTATGTATTTTGTGACGTCATTTATTTTTGTGACGTTATGTATCTTGTGACGTAATTAATTTTGTGACGTCATTTATTTTTGTGACGTTATGTATTTTGTGACGTCATTAATTTTTTTGACGTTATGTATTTTGTGACGTCATTTATTTTTGTGACGTTATGTATTTTGTGACGTCATTTATTTTTGTGACGTTATGTATTTTTTGACGTCATTTATTTTTGTGACGTTATGTATTTTGTGACGTTATGTATTTTGTGACGTTATGTATTTTGTGACGTTATGTATTTTGTGACGTAATTAATTTTTGTGACATCATTTATTTTTGTGAAGTTATGTATTTTGTGACTTAATTAATTTTTGTGACGTCATTTATTTTTGTGACGTTATGTATTTTGTGACGTCATTTATTTTTGTGACGTTATGTATTTTGTGACGTCATTTATTTTTGTGACGTTATGTATTTTGTGACGTAATGTATTTTGTGACGTTATGTATTTTGTGACGTAATTAATTTTTGTGAAGTTATGTATTTTGTGACTTAATTAATTTTTGTGACGTCATTTATTTTTGTGACGTTATGTATTTTGTGACGTCATTTCTTTTTGTGACGTTTTGTATTTTGTGACGTTATGTATTTTGTGACTTCATTTATTTTTGTGACGTTATGTATTTTGTGACGTCATTTATTTTTGTGACGTTGAGTATTTTGTGACGTCATTTATTTTTGTGACGTTATGTATTTTGTGACGTCATTTATTTTTGTGACGTTATGTATCTTGTGACGTAATTAATTTTGTGACGTCATTTATTTTTGTGACGTTATGTATTTTGTGACGTCATTAATTTTTTTGACGTTATGTATTTTGTGACGTCATTTATTTTTGTGACGTTATGTATTTTGTGACGTTATGTATTTTGTGACGTTATGTATTTGGTGACGTAATTTTTTTGTGACGTTATGTATTTTGTGACGTAATTAATTTTTGTGACGTCATTTATTTTTGTGACGTTATGTATTTTGTGACTTCATTTATTTTTGTGACGTTATGTATTTTGTGACGTCATTTTTTTTGTGACGTTGAGTATTTTGTGACGTCATTTATTTTTGTGACGTTATGTATTTTGTGACGTTATGTATTTTGTGACGTTATGTATTTTGTGACGTAATTAATTTTTTGACGTAATTTATTTTTGTGACGTCATTTATTTTTGTGACGTTATGTATTTTGTGACGTCATTAATTTTTGTGACGTTATGTATTTTGTGACGTCATTTATTTTTGTGACGTTATGTATTTTGTGACGTCATGTATTTTTTTAACGTCATTTATTTTTGTGACGTTATGTATTTTGTGACTTCATTTATTTTTGTGACGTTATGTATTTTGTGACGTCATTTTTTTGTGACGTTGAGTATTTTGTGACGTCATTTATTTTTGTGACGTTATGTATTTTGTGACGTTATGTATTTTGTGACGTTATGTATTTTGTGACGTCATTTATTTTTGTGACGTTATGTATCTTGTGACGTAATTAATTTTGTGACGTCATTTATTTTTGTGACGTTATGTATTTTGTGACGTCATTTATTTTTGTGCCGTTTTGTATTTTGTGACGTCATTTATTTTTGTGACGTTATGTATTTTGTGACGTGATTAATATTTTGTGACGTCATTTATTTTTTTGACGTTATGTATTTTGTGACGTCTTTTTTTGTGACGTTATGTATTTTGTGACGTCATTTTTTTGTGACGTTATGTATTTTGTGACGTAATTTTTTTTGTGACGTTATGTATTTTGTGACGTCATTTTTTTGTGACGTTATGTATTTTGTGACGTTATGTATTTTGTGACGTCATTTATTTTTGTGACGATATGTATTTTGTGACGTTATGTATTTTGTGACGTCATTAATTTTTGTGACGTTATGTATTTTGTGACGTCATTTATTTTTGTGACGTTATATGTTTTGTGACTTAATTAAATTTTTTGACGTCATTTATTTTTGTGACGTTATGTATTTTGTGACTTCATTTATTTTTGTTACGTTATGTATTTTGTGACGTCATTTATTTTTGTGACGTTATGTATTTTGTGACGTCATTTATTTTTGTGATGTTATGTATTTTGTGACGTTATATATTTTGTGACGTCATTTATTTTTGTGACGTTATGTATTTTGTGACGTAATTAATTTTTTGACGTAATTAATTTTTGTGATGTCATTTATTTTTGTGACGTTATGTATTTTGTGACGTCATTAATTTTTGTGACGTTATGTATTTTTTGACGTCATTTATTTTTGTGACGTTATGTATTTTGTGACGTAATTAATTTTTGTGACGTCATTTATTTTTGTGACGTTATGTATTTTGTGACTTCATTTATTTTTGTGACGTTATGTATTTTGTGACGTCATTTATTTTTGTGACGTTGAGTATTTTGTGACGTCTTTATTTTTGTGACGTTATGTATTTTGTGACGTTATGTATTTTGTGACGTCATTTATTTTTGTGACGTTATGTATCATGTGACGTAATTAATTTTGTGACGTAATTAATTTTTTGACGTAATTAATTTTTGTGATGTCATTTATTTTTGTGACGTTATGTATTTTGTGACGTCATTAATTTTTGTGACGTTATGTATTTTGTGACGTCATTTATTTTTGTGACGTTATGTATTTTGTGACGTCATTTATTTTTGTGACGTTATGTATTTTGTGACGTCATTTATTTTTGTGACGTTATGTATTTTTTGACGTCATTTATTTTTGTGACGTTATGTATTTTGTGCCGTTATGTATTTTGTGACGTTATGTATTTTATGACGTCATTTATTTTTGTGACGTTATGTATTTTGTGATGTAATTGATATTTTGTGACGTCATTTATTTTTGTGACGTTATGTATTTTGTGACGTAATTAATATTTTGTGACGTCATTTATTTTTGTGACGTTATGTATTTTGTGACGTAATTAATTTTTGTGACGTCATTTATTTTTGTGACGTTATGTATTTTGTGACGTCATTTATTTTTGTGACGTTATGTATTTTGTGACAACATTTATTTTTGTGACGTTATGTATTTTGTGACGCCATTTATTTTTGTGACGTTATGTATTTTGTGACGTCATTTATTTTTGTGACGTTATGTATTTTGTGACTTCATTTATTTTTGTGACGTTATGTATTTTGTGACGTCATTTTTTTGTGACGTTGAGTATTTTGTGACGTCATTTATTTTTGTGACGTTATGTATTTTGTGACGTTATGTATTTTGTGACGTTATGTATTTTGTGACGTCATTTATTTTTGTGACGTTATGTATCTTGTGACGTAATTAATTTTGTGACGTCATTTATTTTTGTGACGTTATGTATTTTGTGACGTCATTAATTTTTTTGACGTTATGTATTTTGTGACGTCATTTATTTTTGTGACGTTATGTATTTTGTGACGTCATTTATTTTTGTGACGTTATGTATTTTTTGACGTCATTTATTTTTGTGACGTTATGTATTTTGTGACGTTATGTATTTTGTGACGTTATGTATTTTGTGACGTTATGTATTTTGTGACGTAATTAATTTTTGTGACATCATTTATTTTTGTGAAGTTATGTATTTTGTGACTTAATTAATTTTTGTGACGTCATTTATTTTTGTGACGTTATGTATTTTGTGACGTCATTTATTTTTGTGACGTTATGTATTTTGTGACGTCATTTATTTTTGTGACGTTATGTATTTTGTGACGTAATGTATTTTGTGACGTTATGTATTTTGTGACGTAATTAATTTTTGTGAAGTTATGTATTTTGTGACTTAATTAATTTTTGTGACGTCATTTATTTTTGTGACGTTATGTATTTTGTGACGTCATTTCTTTTTGTGACGTTTTGTATTTTGTGACGTTATGTATTTTGTGACTTCATTTATTTTTGTGACGTTATGTATTTTGTGACGTCATTTATTTTTGTGACGTTGAGTATTTTGTGACGTCATTTATTTTTGTGACGTTATGTATTTTGTGACGTCATTTATTTTTGTGACGTTATGTATCTTGTGACGTAATTAATTTTGTGACGTCATTTATTTTTGTGACGTTATGTATTTTGTGACGTCATTAATTTTTTTGACGTTATGTATTTTGTGACGTCATTTATTTTTGTGACGTTATGTATTTTGTGACGTTATGTATTTTGTGACGTTATGTATTTGGTGACGTAATTTTTTTGTGACGTTATGTATTTTGTGACGTAATTAATTTTTGTGACGTCATTTATTTTTGTGACGTTATGTATTTTGTGACTTCATTTATTTTTGTGACGTTATGTATTTTGTGACGTCATTTTTTTTGTGACGTTGAGTATTTTGTGACGTCATTTATTTTTGTGACGTTATGTATTTTGTGACGTTATGTATTTTGTGACGTTATGTATTTTGTGACGTAATTAATTTTTTGACGTAATTTATTTTTGTGACGTCATTTATTTTTGTGACGTTATGTATTTTGTGACGTCATTAATTTTTGTGACGTTATGTATTTTGTGACGTCATTTATTTTTGTGACGTTATGTATTTTGTGACGTCATGTATTTTTTTAACGTCATTTATTTTTGTGACGTTATGTATTTTGTGACTTCATTTATTTTTGTGACGTTATGTATTTTGTGACGTCATTTTTTTGTGACGTTGAGTATTTTGTGACGTCATTTATTTTTGTGACGTTATGTATTTTGTGACGTTATGTATTTTGTGACGTTATGTATTTTGTGACGTCATTTATTTTTGTGACGTTATGTATCTTGTGACGTAATTAATTTTGTGACGTCATTTATTTTTGTGACGTTATGTATTTTGTGACGTCATTTATTTTTGTGCCGTTTTGTATTTTGTGACGTCATTTATTTTTGTGACGTTATGTATTTTGTGACGTGATTAATATTTTGTGACGTCATTTATTTTTTTGACGTTATGTATTTTGTGACGTCTTTTTTTGTGACGTTATGTATTTTGTGACGTCATTTTTTTGTGACGTTATGTATTTTGTGACGTAATTTTTTTTGTGACGTTATGTATTTTGTGACGTCATTTTTTTGTGACGTTATGTATTTTGTGACGTTATGTATTTTGTGACGTCATTTATTTTTGTGACGATATGTATTTTGTGACGTTATGTATTTTGTGACGTCATTAATTTTTGTGACGTTATGTATTTTGTGACGTCATTTATTTTTGTGACGTTATATGTTTTGTGACTTAATTAAATTTTTTGACGTCATTTATTTTTGTGACGTTATGTATTTTGTGACTTCATTTATTTTTGTTACGTTATGTATTTTGTGACGTCATTTATTTTTGTGACGTTATGTATTTTGTGACGTCATTTATTTTTGTGATGTTATGTATTTTGTGACGTTATATATTTTGTGACGTCATTTATTTTTGTGACGTTATGTATTTTGTGACGTAATTAATTTTTTGACGTAATTAATTTTTGTGATGTCATTTATTTTTGTGACGTTATGTATTTTGTGACGTCATTAATTTTTGTGACGTTATGTATTTTTTGACGTCATTTATTTTTGTGACGTTATGTATTTTGTGACGTAATTAATTTTTGTGACGTCATTTATTTTTGTGACGTTATGTATTTTGTGACTTCATTTATTTTTGTGACGTTATGTATTTTGTGACGTCATTTATTTTTGTGACGTTGAGTATTTTGTGACGTCTTTATTTTTGTGACGTTATGTATTTTGTGACGTTATGTATTTTGTGACGTCATTTATTTTTGTGACGTTATGTATCATGTGACGTAATTAATTTTGTGACGTCATTTATTTTTGTGACGTTATGTATTTTGTGACGTCATAAATTTTTTTGACGTTATGTATTTTTTGACGTCATTTATTTTTGTGACGTTATGTATTTTGTGATGTCATTTATTTTTGTGACGTTATGTATTTTTTGACGTCATTTATTTTTGTGACGTTATGTATTTTGTGCCGTTATGTATTTTGTGACCTTATGTATTTTATGACGTCATTTATTTTTGTGACGTTATGTATTTTGTGATGTAATTAATATTTTGTGACGTCATTTATTTTTGTGACGTTATGTATTTTGTGACTTCATTTATTTTTGTGACGTTATGTATTTTGTGACGTCATTTATTTTTGTGACGTTGAGTATTTTGTGACGTCTTTATTTTTGTGACGTTATGTATTTTGTGACGTTATGTATTTTGTGACGTCATTTATTTTTGTGACGTTATGTATCATGTGACGTAATTAATTTTGTGACGTCATTTATTTTTGTGACGTTATGTATTTTGTGACGTCATTAATTTTTTTGACGTTATGTATTTTGTGACGTCATTTATTTTTGTGACGTTATGTATTTTGTGACGTCATTTATTTTTGTGACGTTATGTATTTTTTGACGTCATTTATTTTTGTGACGTTATGTATTTTGTGCCGTTATGTATTTTGTGACGTTATGTATTTTATGACGTCATTTATTTTTGTGACGTTATGTAATTTGTGATGTAATTAATATTTTGTGACGTCATTTATTTTTGTGACGTTATGTATTTTGTGACGTAATTAATATTTTGTGACGTCATTTATTTTTGTGACGTTATGTATTTTGTGACGTCTTTTTTTGTGACGTTAGGTATTTTGTGACGTCATTTTTTTGTGACGTTATGTATTTTGTGACGTCATTTATTTTTGTGACGTTATGTATTTTGTGACGTAATTAATTTTTGTGACGTCATTTATTTTTGTGACGTTATGTATTTTGTGACGTCATTTATTTTTGTGACGTTATGTATTTTGTGACAACATTTATTTTTGGGACGTTATGTATTTTGTGACGCCATTTATTTTTGTGACGTTATGTATTTTGTGACGTCATTTATTTTTGTGACGTTATGTATTTTGTGACTTCATTTATTTTTGTGACGTTATGTATTTTGTGACGTCATTTTTTTGTGACGTTGAGTATTTTGTGACGTCATTTATTTTTGTGACGTTATGTATTTTGTGACGTTATGTATTTTGTGACGTTATGTATTTTGTGACGTCATTTATTTTTGTGACGTTATGTATCTTGTGACGTAATTAATTTTGTGACGTCATTTATTTTTGTGACGTTATGTATTTTGTGACGTCATTAATTTTTTTGACGTTATGTATTTTGTGACGTCATTTATTTTTGTGACGTTATGTATTTTGTGACGTCATTTATTTTTGTGACGTTATGTATTTTTTGACGTCATTTATTTTTGTGACGTTATGTATTTTGTGACGTTATGTATTTTGTGACGTTATGTATTTTGTGACGTTATGTATTTTGTGACGTAATTAATTTTTGTGACATCATTTATTTTTGTGAAGTTATGTATTTTGTGACTTAATTAATTTTTGTGACGTCATTTATTTTTGTGACGTTATGTATTTTGTGACGTCATTTATTTTTGTGACGTTATGTATTTTGTGACGTCATTTATTTTTGTGACGTTATGTATTTTGTGACGTAATGTATTTTGTGACGTTATGTATTTTGTGACGTAATTAATTTTTGTGACGTTATGTATTTTGTGACTTAATTAATTTTTGTGACGTCATTTATTTTTGTGACGTTATGTATTTTGTGACGTCATTTCTTTTTGTGACGTTTTGTATTTTGTGACGTTATGTATTTTGTGACTTCATTTATTTTTGTGACGTTATGTATTTTGTGACGTCATTTATTTTTGTGACGTTGAGTATTTTGTGACGTCATTTATTTTTGTGACGTTATGTATTTTGTGACGTCATTTATTTTTGTGACGTTATGTATCTTGTGACGTAATTAATTTTGTGACGTCATTTATTTTTGTGACGTTATGTATTTTGTGACGTCATTAATTTTTTTGACGTTATGTATTTTGTGACGTCATTTATTTTTGTGACGTTATGTATTTTGTGACGTTATGTATTTTGTGACGTTATGTATTTGGTGACGTAATTTTTTTGTGACGTTATGTATTTTGTGACGTAATTAATTTTTGTGACGTCATTTATTTTTGTGACGTTATGTATTTTGTGACTTCATTTATTTTTGTGACGTTATGTATTTTGTGACGTCATTTTTTTTTTGACGTTGAGTATTTTGTGACGTCATTTATTTTTGTGACGTTATGTATTTTGTGACGTTATGTATTTTGTGACGTTATGTATTTTGTGACGTAATTAATTTTTTGACGTAATTTATTTTTGTGACGTCATTTATTTTTGTGACGTTATGTATTTTGTGACGTCATTAATTTTTGTGACGTTATGTATTTTGTGACGTCATTTATTTTTGTGACGTTATGTATTTTGTGACGTCATGTATTTTTTTAACGTCATTTATTTTTGTGACGTTATGTATTTTGTGACTTCATTTATTTTTGTGACGTTATGTATTTTGTGACGTCATTTTTTTGTGACGTTGAGTATTTTGTGACGTCATTTATTTTTGTGACGTTATGTATTTTGTGACGTTATGTATTTTGTGACGTTATGTATTTTGTGACGTCATTTATTTTTGTGACGTTATGTATCTTGTGACGTAATTAATTTTGTGACGTCATTTATTTTTGTGACGTTATGTATTTTGTGACGTCATTTATTTTTGTGCCGTTTTGTATTTTGTGACGTCATTTATTTTTGTGACGTTATGTATTTTGTGACGTGATTAATATTTTGTGACGTCATTTATTTTTTTGACGTTATGTATTTTGTGACGTCTTTTTTTGTGACGTTATGTATTTTGTGACGTCATTTTTTTGTGACGTTATGTATTTTGTGACGTAATTTTTTTTGTGACGTTATGTATTTTGTGACGTCATTTTTTTGTGACGTTATGTATTTTGTGACGTTATGTATTTTGTGACGTCATTTATTTTTGTGACGATATGTATTTTGTGACGTTATGTATTTTGTGACGTCATTAATTTTTGTGACGTTATGTATTTTGTGACGTCATTTATTTTTGTGACGTTATATGTTTTGTGACTTAATTAAATTTTTTGACGTCATTTATTTTTGTGACGTTATGTATT
Source organism: Flexamia atlantica (assembly GCA_035578135.1). NCBI lineage: Eukaryota > Metazoa > Arthropoda > Insecta > Hemiptera > Cicadellidae > Flexamia > Flexamia atlantica. The sequence goes on from JAQJVK010000035.1 coordinate 555,499, forward strand.
TTGTGACTTCATTTATTTTTGTTACGTTATGTATTTTGTGACGTCATTTATTTTTGTGACGTTATGTATTTTGTGACGTCATTTATTTTTGTGATGTTATGTATTTTGTGACGTTATATATTTTGTGACGTCATTTATTTTTGTGACGTTATGTATTTTGTGACGTAATTAATTTTTTGACGTAATTAATTTTTGTGATGTCATTTATTTTTGTGACGTTATGTATTTTGTGACGTCATTAATTTTTGTGACGTTATGTATTTTTTGACGTCATTTATTTTTGTGACGTTATGTATTTTGTGACGTAATTAATTTTTGTGACGTCATTTATTTTTGTGACGTTATGTATTTTGTGACTTCATTTATTTTTGTGACGTTATGTATTTTGTGACGTCATTTATTTTTGTGACGTTGAGTATTTTGTGACGTCTTTATTTTTGTGACGTTATGTATTTTGTGACGTTATGTATTTTGTGACGTCATTTATTTTTGTGACGTTATGTATCATGTGACGTAATTAATTTTGTGACGTCATTTATTTTTGTGACGTTATGTATTTTGTGACGTCATTAATTTTTTTGACGTTATGTATTTTGTGACGTCATTTATTTTTGTGACGTTATGTATTTTGTGACGTCATTTATTTTTGTGACGTTATGTATTTTTTGACGTCATTTATTTTTGTGACGTTATGTATTTTGTGCCGTTATGTATTTTGTGACGTTATGTATTTTATGACGTCATTTATTTTTGTGACGTTATGTATTTTGTGATGTAATTAATATTTTGTGACGTCATTTATTTTTGTGACGTTATGTATTTTGTGACGTAATTAATATTTTGTGACGTAATTTATTTTTGTGACGTTATGTATTTTGTGACGTCTTTTTTTGTGACGTTATGTATTTTGTGACGTCATTTTTTTGTGACGTTATGTATTTTGTGACGTCATTTATTTTTGTGACGTTATGTATTTTGTGACGTAATTAATTTTTGTGACGTCATTTATTTTTGTGACGTTATGTTTTTTGTGACGTCATTTATTTTTGTGACGTTATGTATTTTGTGACAACATTTATTTTTGTGACGTTATGTATTTTGTGACGCCATTTATTTTTGTGACGTTATGTATTTTGTGACGTCATTTATTTTTGTGACGTTATGTATTTTGTGACTTCATTTATTTTTGTGACGTTATGTATTTTGTGACGTCATTTTTTTGTGACGTTGAGTATTTTGTGACGTCATTTATTTTTGTGTCGTTATGTATTTTGTGACGTTATGTATTTTGTGACGTTATGTATTTTGTGACGTCATTTATTTTTGTGACGTTATGTATCTTGTGACGTAATTAATTTTGTGACGTCATTTATTTTTGTGACGTTATGTATTTTGTGACGTCATTAATTTTTTTGACGTTATGTATTTTGTGACGTCATTTATTTTTGTGACGTTATGTATTTTGTGACGTCATTTATTTTTGTGACGTTATGTATTTTTTGACGTCATTTATTTTTGTGACGTTATGTATTTTGTGACGTTATGTATTTTGTGACGTTATGTATTTTTTGACGTTATGTATTTTGTGACGTAATTAATTTTTGTGACATCATTTATTTTTGTGAAGTTATGTATTTTGTGACTTAATTAATTTTTGTGACGTCATTTATTTTTGTGACGTTATGTATTTTGTGACGTCATTTATTTTTGTGACGTTATGTATTTTGTGACGTCATTTATTTTTGTGACGTTATGTATTTTGTGACGTAATGTATTTTGTGACGTTATGTATTTTGTGACGTAATTAATTTTTGTGAAGTTATGTATTTTGTGACTTAATTAATTTTTGTGACGTCATTTATTTTTGTGACGTTATGTATTTTGTGACGTCATTTCTTTTTGTGACGTTTTGTATTTTGTGACGTTATGTATTTTGTGACTTCATTTATTTTTGTGACGTTATGTATTTTGTGACGTCATTTATTTTTGTGACGTTGAGTATTTTGTGACGTCATTTATTTTTGTGACGTTATGTATTTTGTGACGTCATTTATTTTTGTGACGTTATGTATCTTGTGACGTAATTAATTTTGTGACGTCATTTATTTTTGTGACGTTATGTATTTTGTGACGTCATTAATTTTTTTGACGTTATGTATTTTGTGACGTCATTTATTTTTGTGACGTTAAGTATTTTGTGACGTTATGTATTTTGTGACGTTATGTATTTGGTGACGTAATTTTTTTGTGACGTTATGTATTTTGTGACGTAATTAATTTTTGTGACGTCATTTATTTTTGTGACGTTATGTATTTTGTGACTTCATTTATTTTTGTGACGTTATGTATTTTGTGACGTCATTTTTTTTGTGACGTTGAGTATTTTGTGACGTCATTTATTTTTGTGACGTTATGTATTTTGTGACGTTATGTATTTTGTGACGTTATGTATTTTGTGACGTAATTAATTTTTTGACGTAATTTATTTTTGTGACGTCATTTATTTTTGTGACGTTATGTATTTTGTGACGTCATTAATTTTTGTGACGTTATGTATTTTGTGACGTCATTTATTTTTGTGACGTTATGTATTTTGTGACGTAATTAATTTTTGTGACGTCATTTATTTTTGTGACGTTATGTATTTTGTGACTTCATTTATTTTTGTGACGTTATGTATTTTGTGACGTCATTTTTTTGTGACGTTGAGTATTTTGTGACGTCATTTATTTTTGTGACGTTATGTATTTTGTGACGTTATGTATTTTGTGACGTTATGTATTTTGTGACGTCATTTATTTTTGTGACGTTATGTATCTTGTGACGTAATTAATTTTGTGACGTCATTTATTTTTGTGACGTTATGTATTTTGTGACGTCATTAATTTTTTTGACGTTATGTATTTTGTGACGTCATTTATTTTTGTGACGTTATGTATTTTGTGACGTCATTTATTTTTGTGACGTTATGTATTTTTTGACGTCATTTATTTTTGTAACGTTATGTATTTTGTGACGTTATGTATTTTGTGACGTTATGTATTTTGTGACGTCATTTATTTTTGTGACGTTATGTATTTTGTGATGTAATTAATATTTTTTGACGTCATTTATTTTTGTGACGTTATGTATTTTACGACGTAATTAATATTTTGTGACGTCATTTATTTTTGTGACGTTATGTATTTTGTGATGTCATTTATTTTTGTGACGTTATGTATTTTGTGACGTAATTAATTTTTGTGACATCATTTATTTTTGTGAAGTTATGTATTTTGTGACTTAATTAATTTTTGTGACGTCATTTATTTTTGTGACGTTATGTATTTTGTGACGTCATTTATTTTTGTGACGTTATGTATTTTGTGACGTCATTTATTTTTGTGACGTTATGTATTTTGTGACGTCATTTATTTTTGTGACGTTATGTATTTTGTGACGTCATTTATTTTTGTGATGTTATGTATTTTGTGACGTAATTAATTTTTGTGACGTCATTTATTTTTGTGACGTTATGTATTTTGTGACGTTATGTATTTTGTGACGTTATGTATTTTGTGACGTCATTTATTTTTGTGACGTTATGTATCTTGTGACGTAATTAATTTTGTGACGTCATTTATTTTTGTGACGTTATGTATTTTGTGACGTCATTTATTTTTGTGCCGTTTTGTATTTTGTGACGTCATTTATTTTTGTGACGTTATGTATTTTGTGACGTGATTAATATTTTGTGACGTCATTTATTTTTTGACGTTATGTATTTTGTGACGTCTTTTTTTGTGACGTTATGTATTTTGTGACGTCATTTTTTTGTGACGTTATGTATTTTGTGACGTAATTTTTTTTGTGACGTTATGTATTTTGTGACGTCATTTTTTTGTGACGTTATGTATTTTGTGACGTTATGTATTTTGTGACGTCATTTATTTTTGTGACGATATGTATTTTGTGACGTTATGTATTTTGTGACGTCATTAATTTTTGTGACGTTATGTATTTTGTGACGTCATTTATTTTTGTGACGTTATATGTTTTGTGACTTAATTAAATTTTTTGACGTCATTTATTTTTGTGACGTTATGTATTTTGTGACTTCATTTATTTTTGTTACGTTATGTATTTTGTGACGTCATTTATTTTTGTGACGTTATGTATTTTGTGACGTAATTTATTTTTGTGATGTTATGTATTTTGTGACGTTATATATTTTGTGACGTCATTTATTTTTGTGACGTTATGTATTTTGTGACGTAATTAATTTTTTGACGTAATTAATTTTTGTGATGTCATTTATTTTTGTGACGTTATGTATTTTGTGACGTCATTAATTTTTGTGACGTTATGTATTTTTTGACGTCATTTATTTTTGTGACGTTATGTATTTTGTGACGTAATTAATTTTTGTGACGTCATTTATTTTTGTGACGTTATGTATTTTGTGACTTCATTTATTTTTGTGACGTTATGTATTTTGTGACGTCATTTATTTTTGTGACGTTGAGTATTTTGTGACGTCTTTATTTTTGTGACGTTATGTATTTTGTGACGTTATGTTTTTTGTGACGTCATTTATTTTTGTGACGTTATGTATCATGTGACGTAATTAATTTTGTGACGTCATTTATTTTTGTGACGTTATGTATTTTGTGACGTCATTAATTTTTTTGACGTTATGTATTTTGTGACGTCATTTATTTTTGTGACGTTATGTATTTTGTGACGTCATTTATTTTTGTGACGTTATGTATTTTTTGACGTCATTTATTTTTGTGACGTTATGTATTTTGTGCCGTTATGTATTTTGTGACGTTATGTATTTTATGACGTCATTTATTTTTGTGACGTTATGTATTTTGTGATGTAATTAATATTTTGTGACGTCATTTATTTTTGTGACGTTATGTATTTTGTGACGTAATTAATATTTTGTGACGTCATTTATTTTTGTGACGTTAGGTATTTTGTGACGTCTTTTTTTGTGACGTTATGTATTTTGTGACGTCATTTTTTTGTGACGTTATGTATTTTGTGACGTCATTTATTTTTGTGACGTTATGTATTTTGTGACGTAATTAATTTTTGTGACGTCATTTATTTTTGTGACGTTATGTATTTTGTGACGTCATTTATTTTTGTGACGTTATGTATTTTGTGACAACATTTATTTTTGTGACGTTATGTATTTTGTGACGCCATTTATTTTTGTGACGTTATGTATTTTGTGACGTCATTTATTTTTGTGACGTTATGTATTTTGTGACTTCATTTATTTTTGTGACGTTATGTATTTTGTGACGTCATTTTTTTGTGACGTTGAGTATTTTGTGACGTCATTTATTTTTGTGACGTTATGTATTTTGTGACGTTATGTATTTTGTGACGTTATGTATTTTGTGACGTCATTTATTTTTGTGACGTTATGTATCTTGTGACGTAATTAATTTTGTGACGTCATTTATTTTTGTGACGTTATGTATTTTGTGACGTCATTAATTTTTTTGACGTTATGTATTTTGTGACGTCATTTATTTTTGTGACGTTATGTATTTTGTGACGTAATTAATTTTTGTGACGTCATTTATTTTTGTGACGTTATGTTTTTTGTGACGTCATTTATTTTTGTGACGTTATGTATTTTGTGACAACATTTATTTTTGTGACGTTATGTATTTTGTGACGCCATTTATTTTTGTGACGTTATGTATTTTGTGACGTCATTTATTTTTGTGACGTTATGTATTTTGTGACTTCATTTATTTTTGTGACGTTATGTATTTTGTGACGTCATTTTTTTGTGACGTTGAGTATTTTGTGACGTCATTTATTTTTGTGTCGTTATGTATTTTGTGACGTTATGTATTTTGTGACGTTATGTATTTTGTGACGTCATTTATTTTTGTGACGTTATGTATCTTGTGACGTAATTAATTTTGTGACGTCATTTATTTTTGTGACGTTATGTATTTTGTGACGTCATTAATTTTTTTGACGTTATGTATTTTGTGACGTCATTTATTTTTGTGACGTTATGTATTTTGTGACGTCATTTATTTTTGTGACGTTATGTATTTTTTGACGTCATTTATTTTTGTGACGTTATGTATTTTGTGACGTTATGTATTTTGTGACGTTATGTATTTTTTGACGTTATGTATTTTGTGACGTAATTAATTTTTGTGACATCATTTATTTTTGTGAAGTTATGTATTTTGTGACTTAATTAATTTTTGTGACGTCATTTATTTTTGTGACGTTATGTATTTTGTGACGTCATTTATTTTTGTGACGTTATGTATTTTGTGACGTCATTTATTTTTGTGACGTTATGTATTTTGTGACGTAATGTATTTTGTGACGTTATGTATTTTGTGACGTAATTAATTTTTGTGAAGTTATGTATTTTGTGACTTAATTAATTTTTGTGACGTCATTTATTTTTGTGACGTTATGTATTTTGTGACGTCATTTCTTTTTGTGACGTTTTGTATTTTGTGACGTTATGTATTTTGTGACTTCATTTATTTTTGTGACGTTATGTATTTTGTGACGTCATTTATTTTTGTGACGTTATGTATTTTGTGACGTCATTTATTTTTGTGACGTTATGTATCTTGTGACGTAATTAATTTTGTGACGTCATTTATTTTTGTGACGTTATGTATTTTGTGACGTCATTAATTTTTTTGACGTTATGTATTTTGTGACGTCATTTATTTTTGTGACGTTAAGTATTTTGTGACGTTATGTATTTTGTGACGTTATGTATTTGGTGACGTAATTTTTTTGTGACGTTATGTATTTTGTGACGTAATTAATTTTTGTGACGTCATTTATTTTTGTGACGTTATGTATTTTGTGACTTCATTTATTTTTGTGACGTTATGTATTTTGTGACGTCATTTTTTTTGTGACGTTGAGTATTTTGTGACGTCATTTATTTTTGTGACGTTATGTATTTTGTGACGTTATGTATTTTGTGACGTTATGTATTTTGTGACGTAATTAATTTTTTGACGTAATTTATTTTTGTGACGTCATTTATTTTTGTGACGTTATGTATTTTGTGACGTCATTAATTTTTGTGACGTTATGTATTTTGTGACGTCATTTATTTTTGTGACGTTATGTATTTTGTGACGTAATTAATTTTTGTGACGTCATTTATTTTTGTGACGTTATGTATTTTGTGACTTCATTTATTTTTGTGACGTTATGTATTTTGTGACGTCATTTTTTTGTGACGTTGAGTATTTTGTGACGTCATTTATTTTTGTGACGTTATGTATTTTGTGACGTTATGTATTTTGTGACGTTATGTATTTTGTGACGTCATTTATTTTTGTGACGTTATGTATCTTGTGACGTAATTAATTTTGTGACGTCATTTATTTTTGTGACGTTATGTATTTTGTGACGTCATTAATTTTTTTGACGTTATGTATTTTGTGACGTCATTTATTTTTGTGACGTTATGTATTTTGTGACGTCATTTATTTTTGTGACGTTATGTATTTTTTGACGTCATTTATTTTTGTAACGTTATGTATTTTGTGACGTTATGTATTTTGTGACGTTATGTATTTTGTGACGTCATTTATTTTTGTGACGTTATGTATTTTGTGATGTAATTAATATTTTTTGACGTCATTTATTTTTGTGACGTTATGTATTTTACGACGTAATTAATATTTTGTGACGTCATTTATTTTTGTGACGTTATGTATTTTGTGATGTCATTTATTTTTGTGACGTTATGTATTTTGTGACGTAATTAATTTTTGTGACATCATTTATTTTTGTGAAGTTATGTATTTTGTGACTTAATTAATTTTTGTGACGTCATTTATTTTTGTGACGTTATGTATTTTGTGACGTCATTTATTTTTGTGACGTTATGTATTTTGTGACGTCATTTATTTTTGTGACGTTATGTATTTTGTGACGTCATTTATTTTTGTGATGTTATGTATTTTGTGACGTAATTAATTTTTGTGACGTCATTTATTTTTGTGACGTTATGTATTTTGTGACGTTATGTATTTTGTGACGTTATGTATTTTGTGACGTCATTTATTTTTGTGACGTTATGTATCTTGTGACGTAATTAATTTTGTGACGTCATTTATTTTTGTGACGTTATGTATTTTGTGACGTCATTTATTTTTGTGCCGTTTTGTATTTTGTGACGTCATTTATTTTTGTGACGTTATGTATTTTGTGACGTGATTAATATTTTGTGACGTCATTTATTTTTTTGACGTTATGTATTTTGTGACGTCTTTTTTTGTGACGTTATGTATTTTGTGACGTCATTTTTTTGTGACGTTATGTATTTTGTGACGTAATTTTTTTTGTGACGTTATGTATTTTGTGACGTCATTTTTTTGTGACGTTATGTATTTTGTGACGTTATGTATTTTGTGACGTCATTTATTTTTGTGACGATATGTATTTTGTGACGTTATGTATTTTGTGACGTCATTAATTTTTGTGACGTTATGTATTTTGTGACGTCATTTATTTTTGTGACGTTATATGTTTTGTGACTTAATTAAATTTTTTGACGTCATTTATTTTTGTGACGTTATGTATTTTGTGACTTCATTTATTTTTGTTACGTTATGTATTTTGTGACGTCATTTATTTTTGTGACGTTATGTATTTTGTGACGTAATTTATTTTTGTGATGTTATGTATTTTGTGACGTTATATATTTTGTGACGTCATTTATTTTTGTGACGTTATGTATTTTGTGACGTAATTAATTTTTTGACGTAATTAATTTTTGTGATGTCATTTATTTTTGTGACGTTATGTATTTTGTGACGTCATTAATTTTTGTGACGTTATGTATTTTTTGACGTCATTTATTTTTGTGACGTTATGTATTTTGTGACGTAATTAATTTTTGTGACGTCATTTATTTTTGTGACGTTATGTATTTTGTGACTTCATTTATTTTTGTGACGTTATGTATTTTGTGACGTCATTTATTTTTGTGACGTTGAGTATTTTGTGACGTCTTTATTTTTGTGACGTTATGTATTTTGTGACGTTATGTATTTTGTGACGTCATTTATTTTTGTGACGTTATGTATCATGTGACGTAATTAATTTTGTGACGTCATTTATTTTTGTGACGTTATGTATTTTGTGACGTCATTAATTTTTTTGACGTTATGTATTTTGTGACGTCATTTATTTTTGTGACGTTATGTATTTTGTGACGTCATTTATTTTTGTGACGTTATGTATTTTTTGACGTCATTTATTTTTGTGACGTTATGTATTTTGTGCCGTTATGTATTTTGTGACGTTATGTATTTTATGACGTCATTTATTTTTGTGACGTTATGTATTTTGTGATGTAATTAATATTTTGTGACGTCATTTATTTTTGTGACGTTATGTATTTTGTGACGTAATTAATATTTTGTGACGTCATTTATTTTTGTGACGTTAGGTATTTTGTGACGTCTTTTTTTGTGACGTTATGTATTTTGTGACGTCATTTTTTTGTGACGTTATGTATTTTGTGACGTCATTTATTTTTGTGACGTTATGTATTTTGTGACGTAATTAATTTTTGTGACGTCATTTATTTTTGTGACGTTATGTATTTTGTGACGTCATTTATTTTTGTGACGTTATGTATTTTGTGACAACATTTATTTTTGTGACGTTATGTATTTTGTGACGCCATTTATTTTTGTGACGTTATGTATTTTGTGACGTCATTTATTTTTGTGACGTTATGTATTTTGTGACTTCATTTATTTTTGTGACGTTATGTATTTTGTGACGTCATTTTTTTGTGACGTTGAGTATTTTGTGACGTCATTTATTTTTGTGACGTTATGTATTTTGTGACGTTATGTATTTTGTGACGTTATGTATTTTGTGACGTCATTTATTTTTGTGACGTTATGTATCTTGTGACGTAATTAATTTTGTGACGTCATTTATTTTTGTGACGTTATGTATTTTGTGACGTCATTAATTTTTTTGACGTTATGTATTTTGTGACGTCATTTATTTTTGTGACGTTATGTATTTTGTGACGTCATTTATTTTTGTGACGTTATGTATTTTTTGACGTCATTTATTTTTGTGACGTTATGTATTTTGTGACGTTATGTATTTTGTGACGTTATGTATTTTGTGACGTTATGTATTTTGTGACGTAATTAATTTTTGTGACATCATTTATTTTTGTGAAGTTATGTATTTTGTGACTTAATTAATTTTTGTGACGTCATTTATTTTTGTGACGTTATGTATTTTGTGACGTCATTTATTTTTGTGACGTTATGTATTTTGTGACGTCATTTATTTTTGTGACGTTATGTATTTTGTGACGTAATGTATTTTGTGACGTTATGTATTTTGTGACGTAATTAATTTTTGTGAAGTTATGTATTTTGTGACTTAATTAATTTTTGTGACGTCATTTATTTTTGTGACGTTATGTATTTTGTGACGTCATTTCTTTTTGTGACGTTTTGTATTTTGTGACGTTATGTATTTTGTGACTTCATTTATTTTTGTGACGTTATGTATTTTGTGACGTCATTTATTTTTGTGACGTTGAGTATTTTGTGACGTCATTTATTTTTGTGACGTTATGTATTTTGTGACGTCATTTATTTTTGTGACGTTATGTATCTTGTGACGTAATTAATTTTGTGACGTCATTTATTTTTGTGACGTTATGTATTTTGTGACGTCATTAATTTTTTTGACGTTATGTATTTTGTGACGTCATTTATTTTTGTGACGTTATGTATTTTGTGACGTTATGTATTTTGTGACGTTATGTATTTGGTGACGTAATTTTTTTGTGACGTTATGTATTTTGTGACGTAATTAATTTTTGTGACGTCATTTATTTTTGTGACGTTATGTATTTTGTGACTTCATTTATTTTTGTGACGTTATGTATTTTGTGACGTCATTTTTTTTGTGACGTTGAGTATTTTGTGACGTCATTTATTTTTGTGACGTTATGTATTTTGTGACGTTATGTATTTTGTGACGTTATGTATTTTGTGACGTAATTAATTTTTTGACGTAATTTATTTTTGTGACGTCATTTATTTTTGTGACGTTATGTATTTTGTGACGTCATTAATTTTTGTGACGTTATGTATTTTGTGACGTCATTTATTTTTGTGACGTTATGTATTTTGTGACGTAATTAATTTTTGTGACGTCATTTATTTTTGTGACGTTATGTATTTTGTGACTTCATTTATTTTTGTGACGTTATGTATTTTGTGACGTCATTTTTTTGTGACGTTGAGTATTTTGTGACGTCATTTATTTTTGTGACGTTATGTATTTTGTGACGTTATGTATTTTGTGACGTTATGTATTTTGTGACGTCATTTATTTTTGTGACGTTATGTATCTTGTGACGTAATTAATTTTGTGACGTCATTTATTTTTGTGACGTTATGTATTTTGTGACGTCATTAATTTTTTTGACGTTATGTATTTTGTGACGTCATTTATTTTTGTGACGTTATGTATTTTGTGACGTCATTTATTTTTGTGACGTTATGTATTTTTTGACGTCATTTATTTTTGTAACGTTATGTATTTTGTGACGTTATGTATTTTGTGACGTTATGTATTTTGTGACGTCATTTATTTTTGTGACGTTATGTATTTTGTGATGTAATTAATATTTTTTGACGTCATTTATTTTTGTGACGTTATGTATTTTACGACGTAATTAATATTTTGTGACGTCATTTATTTTTGTGACGTTATGTATTTTGTGATGTCATTTATTTTTGTGACGTTATGTATTTTGTGACGTAATTAATTTTTGTGACATCATTTATTTTTGTGAAGTTATGTATTTTGTGACTTAATTAATTTTTGTGACGTCATTTATTTTTGTGACGTTATGTATTTTGTGACGTCATTTATTTTTGTGACGTTATGTATTTTGTGACGTCATTTATTTTTGTGACGTTATGTATTTTGTGACGTTATGTATTTTGTGACGTTATGTATTTTGTGACGTAATTAATTTTTGTGAAGTTATGTATTTTGTGACTTAATTAATTTTTGTGACGTCATTTATTTTTGTGACGTTATTTATTTTGTGACGTCATTTATTTTTGTGCCGTTTTGTATTTTGTGACGTCATTTATTTTTGTGACGTTATGTATTTTGTGACGTGATTAATATTTTGTGACGTCATTTATTTTTTTGACGTTATGTATTTTGTGACGTTATGTATTTTGTGACGTCATTTTTTTGTGACGTTATGTATTTTGTGACGTAATTTTTTTTGTGACGTTATGTATTTTGTGACGTCATTTTTTTTGTGACGTTATGTATTTTGTGACGTTATGTATTTTGTGACGTCATTTATTTTTGTGACGATATGTATTTTGTGACGTTATGTATTTTGTGACGTCATTCATTTTGGTGACGTTATGTATTTTGTGACGTCATTTATTTTTGTGACGTTATATGTTTTGTGAATTAATTAAATTTTTTGACGTCATTTATTTTTGTGACGTTATGTATTTTGTGACTTCATTTATTTTTGTTACGTTATGTATTTTGTGACGTCATTTATTTTTGTGACGTTATGTATTTTGTGACGTCATTTATTTTTGTGATGTTATTTATTTTGTGACGTTATATTTTTTGTGACGTCATTTATTTTTGTGACGTTATGTATTTTGTGACGTAATTAATTTTTAGACGTAATTAATTTTTGTGATGTCATTTATTTTTGTGACGTTATGTATTTTGTGACGTCATTAATTTTTGTGACGTTATGTATTTTTTGACGTCATTTATTTTTGTGACGTTATGTATTTTGTGACGTAATTAATTTTTGTGACGTCATTTATTTTTGTGACGTTATGTATTTTGTGACTTCATTTATTTTTGTGACGTTATGTATTTTGTGACGTCATTTATTTTTGTGACGTTGAGTATTTTGTGACGTCATTTATTTTTGTGACGTTATGTATTTTGTGACGTTATGTATTTTGTGACGTCATTTATTTTTGTGACGTTATGTATCTTGTGACGTCATTAATTTTGTGACGTCATTTATTTTTGTGACGTTATGTATTTTGTGACGTCATTAATTTTTTTGACGTTATGTATTTTGTGACGTCATTTATTTTTGTGACGTTATGTATTTTGTGACGTCATTTATTTTTGTGACGTTATGTATTTTTTGACGTCATTTATTTTTGTGACGTTATGTATTTTGTGCCGTTATGTATTTTGTGACGTTATGTATTTTATGACGTCATTTATTTTTGTGACGTTATGTATTTTGTGATGTAATTAATATTTTGTGACGTCATTTATTTTTGTGACGTTATGTATTTTGTGACGTAATTAATATTTTGTGACGTCATTTATTTTTGTGACGTTATGTATTTTGTGACGTCTTTTTTTGTGACGTTATGTATTTTGTGACGTCATTTTTTTGTGACGTTATGTATTTTGTGACGTCATTTATTTTTGTGACGTTATGTATTTTGTGACGTAATTAATTTTTGTGACGTCATTTATTTTTGTGACGTTATGTATTTTGTGACGTCATTTATTTTTGTGACGTTATGTATTTTGTGACGCCATTTATTTTTGTGACGTTATGTATTTTGTGACGTTATGTATTTTGTAATACATTTTTATTTTGTATAAATACTAGTATCCGATAACCATTGTATACTTGTATGTTTGTTATGTATTTTGTGACGTCATTTATTTTTGTGACGTTATGTATTTTGTGACGTCATTTATTTTTGTGACGTTATGTATTTTGTGACGTCATTTATTTTTGTGACGTTATGTATTTTGTGACGTCATTTATTTTTGTGACGTTATGTTTTTGTGACGTTATGTATTTTGTGACGTCATTTATTTTTGTGACGTTATGTATTTTGTGACGTAATTAATAATTTGTGACGTCATTTATTTTTGTGACGTTATGTATTTTGTGACGTATTTTTGTGACGTTATGTATTTTTGTGACGTCATTTATTTTTGTGACGTTATGTATTTTGTGACGTCATTTATTTTTGTGACGTTTTGTATTTTGTGACGTCATTTATTTTTTGACGTTATGTATTTTGTGACGTCATTTATTTTTGTGACGTTATGTATTTTTTGACGTCATTAATTTTTATGACGTTATGCATTTTGTGACGTGATTAATATTTTGTGACATCATTTATTTTTGTGACGTTATATATTTTGTGACGTCATTTATTTTTGTGACGTTATCTATTTTGTGACGTCATTTATTTTTTTGACGTTATGTATTTTGTGACGCCATTTATTTTTGTGACGTTATGTATTTTGTGACGTCATTTATTTTTGTGACGTTATGTATTTTGTGACGTCATTTATTTTTTTGACGTTTTGTATTTTGTGACGTCATTTATTTTTGTGACGTCATTTATTTTTGTGACGTTATGTATTTTGTGACGTCATTTATTTTTGTGACGTTATGTATTTTGTGACGTAATTTATTTTTGTGACGTTATGTATTTTGTGACTTAATTAATTTTTGTGACGTCATTTATTTTTGTGACGTTATGTATTTTGTGACGTCATTTATTTTTGTGACGTTATGTATTTTGTGACGTCATTTATTTTTGTGACGTTATGTATTTTGTGACGTCATTTATTTTTGTGACGTTATGTATTTTGTGACATCATTTATTTTTGTGACGTTAAGTATTTTGTGACGTCATTTATTTTTGTGACGTTATGTATTTTGTTACGTCATTTATTTTTGTGACGTTATGTATTTTGTGACGTTTTGTATTTTGTGACGTCATTTATTTTTGTGACGTTACGTATTTTGTGACGTCATTTTTTTGTGACGTTATGTATTTTGTGACGTCATTTATTTTTGTGACGTTATGTATTTTGTGACGTCATTTATTTTTGTGACGTCATGTATTTTTTTAACGTCATTTATTTTTGTGACGTTATGTATTTTGTGACGTCATTTATTTTTGTGACGTTATGTTTTTGTGACGTTATGTATTTTGTGACGTCATTTATTTTTGTGACGTTATGTATTTTGTGACGTAATTAATATTTTGTGACGTCATTTATTTTTGTGACGTTATGTATTTTGTGACGTCTTTTTTGTGACGTTATGTATTTTGTGACGTCATTTTTTGTGACGTTATGTATTTTGTGACGTCATTTATTTTTGTGACGTTATGTATTTTGTGATGTCATTTATATTTGTGACGTTATGTATTTTGTGACGTCATTTATTTTTTTGACGTTATGTATTTTGTGACTAAATTAATTTTTGTGACGTCATTTATTTTTGTGACGTTTTGTATTTTGTGACGTCATTTATTTTTGTGACGTTATGTATTTTGTGACGTCATTTATTTTTGTGACGTTATGTATTTTGTGACGTCATTTTTTTGACGTTATGTATTTTGTGACGCCATTTATTTTTGTGACGTTATGTATTTTGTGACGTTATGTATTTTGTGACGTAATTTATTTTTGTGACGTTATGTATTTTGTTACGTCATTTATTTTTGTGACGTTATGTATTTTGTGACGTTTTGTATTTTGTGACGTCATTTATTTTTGTGACGTTATGTATTTTGTGACGTCATTTTTTTGTGACGTTATGTATTTTGTGACGTCATTTATTTTTGTGACGTTATGTATTTTGTGACGTCATTTATTTTTGTGACGTCATGTATTTTTTTAACGTCATTTATTTTTGTGACGTTATGTATTTTGTGACGTCATTTATTTTTGTGACGTTATGTTTTTGTGACGTTATGTATTTTGTGACGTCATTTATTTTTGTGACGTTATGTATTTTGTGACGTAATTAATATTTTGTGACGTCATTTATTTTTGTGACGTTATGTATTTTGTGACGTCTTTTTTTGTGACGTTATGTATTTTGTGACGTCATTTTTTGTGACGTTATATATTTTGTGACGTCATTTATTTTTGTGACGTTATGTATTTTGTGATGTCATTTATATTTGTGACGTTATGTATTTTGTGACGTCATTTATTTTTTTGACGTTATGTATTTTGTGACTAAATTAATTTTTGTGACGTCATTTATTTTTGTGACGTTTTGTATTTTGTGACGTCATTTATTTTTGTGACGTTATGTATTTTGTGACGTCATTTATTTTTGTGACGTTATGTATTTTGTGACGTCATTTTTTTGACGTTATGTATTTTGTGACGCCATTTATTTTTGTGACGTTATGTATTTTGTGACGTTATGTATTTTGTGACGTAATTTATTTTTGTGACGTTATGTATTTTGTGAATTAATTAATTTTTGTGACGTCATTTATTTTTGTGACGTTATGTATTTTTTGACGTCATTAATTTTTATGACGTTATGCATTTTGTGACGTGATTAATATTTTGTGACATCATTTATTTTTGTGACGTTATATATTTTGTGACGTCATTTATTTTTGTGACGTTATCTATTTTGTGACGTCATTTATTTTTTTGACGTTATGTATTTTGTGACGCCATTTATTTTTGTGACGTTATGTATTTTGTGACGTCATTTATTTTTGTGACGTTATGTATTTTGTGACGTCATTTATTTTTTTGACGTTATGTATTTTGTGACGTCATTTATTTTTGTGACGTTATGTATTTTGTGACGTCATTTATTTTTGTGACGTTATGTATTTTGTGACGTAATTTATTTTTGTGACGTTATGTATTTTGTGACTTAATTAATTTTTGTGACGTCATTTATTTTTGTGACGTTATGTATTTTGTGACGTCATTTATTTTTGTGACGTTATGTATTTTGTGACGTCATTTATTTTTGTGACGTTATGTATTTTGTGACGTCATTTATTTTTGTGACGTTATGTATTTTGTGACATCATTTATTTTTGTGACGTTAAGTATTTTGTGACGTCATTTATTTTTGTGACGTTATGTATTTTGTTACGTCATTTATTTTTGTGACGTTATGTATTTTGTGACGTTTTGTATTTTGTGACGTCATTTATTTTTGTGACGTTATATATTTTGTGACGTCATTTTTTTGTGACGTTATGTATTTTGTGACGTCATTTATTTTTGTGACGTTATGTATTTTGTGACGTCATTTATTTTTGTGACGTCATGTATTTTTTTAACGTCATTTATTTTTGTGACGTTATGTATTTTGTGACGTCATTTATTTTTGTGACGTTATGTTTTTGTGACGTTATGTATTTTGTGACGTCATTTATTTTTGTGACGTTATGTATTTTGTGATGTCATTTATATTTGTGACGTTATGTATTTTGTGACGTCATTTATTTTTTTGACGTTATGTATTTTGTGACTTAATTAATTTTTGTGACGTCATTTATTTTTGTGACGTTTTGTATTTTCTGACGTCATTTATTTTTGTGACGTTATGTATTTTGTGACGTCATTTATTTTTGTGACGTTATGTATTTTGTGACGTCATTTTTTTGACGTTATGTATTTTGTGACGCCATTTATTTTTGTGACGTTATGTATTTTGTGACGTTATGTATTTTGTGACGTAATTTATTTTTGTGACGTTATGTATTTTGTGAATTAATTAATTTTTGTGACGTCATTTATTTTTGTGACGTTATGTATTTTGTGACGTCATTTATTTTTGTGACGTTATGTATTTTGTGACGTCATTTATTTTTGTGACGTTATTATTTTGTGACGTCATTTATTTTTGTGACGTTATGTATTTTGTGACGTCATTTTTTTGACGTTATGTATTTTGTGACGCCTTTTATTTTTGTGACGTTATGTATTTTTTGACGTAATTAATATTTTGTGACGTCATTTATTTTTGTAACGTTATGTATTTTGTGACGTCATTTATTTTTGTGACGTTATGTATTTTGTGACGTCATTTATTTTTGTGACGTTATGTATTTTGTTACGTCATTTATTTTTGTGACGTTATGTATTTTGTGACGTCATTTATTTTTGTGACGTTATGTATTTTGTGACGTAATTAATAATTTGTGACGTCATTTATTTTTGTGACGTTATGTAATTTGTGACGTCTTTTTGTGACGTTATGTATTTTTGTGACGTCATTTATTTTTGTGACGTTATGTATTTTGTGACGTCATTTATTTTTGTGACGTTTTGTATTTTGTGACGTCATTTATTTTTTGACGTTATGTATTTTGTGACGTCATTTATTTTTGTGACGTTATGTATTTTTTGACGTCATTAATTTTTATGACGTTATGCATTTTGTGACGTGATTAATATTTTGTGACATCATTTATTTTTGTGGCGTTATATATTTTGTGACGTCATTTATTTTTGTGACGTTATCTATTTTGTGACGTCATTTATTTTTTTGACGTTATGTATTTTGTGACGTCATTTATTTTTTTGACGTTATGTATTTTGTGACGTCATTTATTTTTGTGACGTTATGTATTTTGTGACGTCATTTATTTTTGTGACGTTATGTATTTTGTGACGTAATTTATTTTTGTGACGTTATGTATTTTGTGACTTAATTAATTTTTGTGACGTCATTTATTTTTGTGACGTTATGTATTTTGTGACGTCATTTTTTTTTGTGACGTTATGTATTTTGTGACGTCATTTATTTTTGTGACGTTATGTATTTTGTGACGTCATTTATTTTTGTGACGTTATGTATTTTGTGACATCATTTATTTTTGTGACGTTAAGTATTTTGTGACGTTATGTATTTTGTGACGTCATTTATTTTTGTGACGTTATGTATTTTGTGACGTAATTTATTTTTTTGACGTTATGTATTTTGTGACTTAATTAATTTTTGTGACGTCATTTATTTTTGTGACGTTTTGTATTTTGTGACGTCATTTATTTTTGTGACGTTATGTATTTTGTGACGTCATTTATTTTTATGACGTTATGTATTTTGTGACGTCATTTTTTTGACGTTTTGTATTTTGTGACGCCATTTATTTTTGTGACGTTATGTATTTTGTGACGTTATGTATTTTGTGACGTAATTTATTTTTGTGACGTTATGTATTTTGTGAATTAATTAATTTTTGTGACGTCATTTATTTTTGTGACGTTATGTATTTTTTGACGTCATTAATTTTTATGACGTTATGCATTTTGTGACGTGATTAATATTTTGTGACATCATTTATTTTTGTGACGTTATATATTTTGTGACGTCATTTATTTTTGTGACGTTATCTATTTTGTGACGTCATTTATTTTTTTGACGTTATGTATTTTGTGACGCCATTTATTTTTGTGACGTTATGTATTTTGTGACGTCATTTATTTTTGTGACGTTATGTATTTTGTGACGTCATTTATTTTTTTGACGTTATGTATTTTGTGACGTCATTTATTTTTGTGACGTTATGTATTTTGTGACGTCATTTATTTTTGTGACGTTATGTATTTTGTGACGTAATTTATTTTTGTGACGTTATGTATTTTGTGACTTAATTAATTTTTGTGACGTCATTTATTTTTGTGACGTTATGTATTTTGTGACGTCATTTATTTTTGTGACGTTATGTATTTTGTGACGTCATTTATTTTTGTGACGTTATGTATTTTGTGACGTCATTTATTTTTGTGACGTTATGTATTTTGTGACATCATTTATTTTTGTGACGTTAAGTATTTTGTGACGTCATTTATTTTTGTGACGTTATGTATTTTGTTACGTCATTTATTTTTGTGACGTTATGTATTTTGTGACGTTTTGTATTTTGTGACGTCATTTATTTTTGTGACGTTATGTATTTTGTGACGTCATTTTTTTGTGACGTTATGTATTTTGTGACGTCATTTATTTTTGTGACGTTATGTATTTTGTGACGTCATTTATTTTTGTGACGTCATGTATTTTTTTAACGTCATTTATTTTTGTGACGTTATGTATTTTGTGACGTCATTTATTTTTGTGACGTTATGTTTTTGTGACGTTATGTATTTTTTGACGTCATTTATTTTTGTGACGTTATGTATTTTGTGACGTAATTAATATTTTGTGACGTCATTTATTTTTGTGACGTTATGTATTTTGTGACGTCTTTTTTTGTGACGTTATGTATTTTGTGACGTCATTTTTTGTGACGTTATGTATTTTGTGACGTCATTTATTTTTGTGACGTTATGTATTTTGTGATGTCATTTATATTTGTGACGTTATGTATTTTGTGACGTCATTTATTTTTTTGACGTTATGTATTTTGTGACTTAATTAATTTTTGTGACGTCATTTATTTTTGTGACGTTTTGTATTTTGTGACGTCATTTATTTTTGTGACGTTATGTATTTTGTGACGTCATTTATTTTTGTGACGTTATGTATTTTGTGACGTCATTTTTTTGACGTTATGTATTTTGTGACGCCATTTATTTTTGTGACGTTATGTATTTTGTGACGTTATGTATTTTGTGACGTAATTTATTTTTGTGACGTTATGTATTTTGTGAATTAATTAATTTTTGTGACGTCATTTATTTTTGTGACGTTATGTATTTTTGACGTCATTTATTTTTGTGACGTTATGTATTTTGTGACGTCTATTTTTGTGACGTTATGTATTTTGTGACGTCATTTTTTGTGACGTTATGCAATTTGTGACGTCATTTATTTTTGTGACGTTATGTATTTTGTGATGTCATTTATATTTGTGACGTTATGTATTTTGTGACGTCATTTATTTTTTTGACGTTATGTATTTTGTGACGTAATTAATATTTTGTGACGTCATTTATTTTTTTGACGTTATGTATTTTGTGACTTAATTAATTTTTGTGACGTCATTTATTTTTGTGACGTTATGTATTTTGTGACGTCATTTATTTTTGTGACGTTATTATTTTGTGACGTCATTTATTTTTGTGACGTTATGTATTTTGTGACGTCATTTTTTTGACGTTATGTATTTTGTGACGCCTTTTATTTTTGTGACGTTATGTATTTTTTGACGTAATTAATATTTTGTGACGTCATTTATTTTTGTAACGTTATGTATTTTGTGACGTCATTTATTTTTGTGACGTTATGTATTTTGTGACGTCATTTATTTTTGTGACGTTATGTATTTTGTTACGTCATTTATTTTTGTGACGTTATGTATTTTGTGACGTCATTTATTTTTGTGACGTTATGTTTTTGTGACGTTATGTATTTTGTGACGTCATTTATTTTTGTGACGTTATGTATTTTGTGACGTAATTAATAATTTGTGACGTCATTTATTTTTGTGACGTTATGTATTTTGTGACGTCTTTTTGTGACGTTATGTATTTTTGTGACGTCATTTATTTTTGTGACGTTATGTATTTTGTGACGTCATTTATTTTTGTGACGTTTTGTATTTTGTGACGTCATTTATTTTTTGACGTTATGTATTTTGTGACGTCATTTATTTTTGTGACGTTATGTATTTTTTGACGTCATTAATTTTTATGACGTTATGCATTTTGTGACGTTATTAATATTTTGTGACATCATTTATTTTTGTGACGTTATATATTTTGTGACGTCATTTATTTTTGTGACGTTATCTATTTTGTGACGTCATTTATTTTTTTGACGTTATGTATTTTGTGACGTCATTTATTTTTTTGACGTTATGTATTTTGTGACGTCATTTATTTTTGTGACGTTATGTATTTTGTGACGTCATTTATTTTTGTGACGTTATGTATTTTGTGACGTAATTTATTTTTGTGACGTTATGTATTTTGTGACTTAATTAATTTTTGTGAAGTCATTTATTTTTGTGACGTTATGTATTTTGTGACGTCATTTATTTTTGTGACGTTATGTATTTTGTGACGTCATTTATTTTTGTGACGTTATGTATTTTGTGACGTCATTTATTTTTGTGACGTTATGTATTTTGTGACATCATTTATTTTTGTGACGTTAAGTATTTTGTGACGTCATTTATTTTTGTGACGTTATGTATTTTGTTACGTCATTTATTTTTGTGACGTTATGTATTTTGTGACGTTTTGTATTTTGTGACGTCATTTATTTTTGTGACGTTATGTATTTTGTGACGTCATTTTTTTGTGACGTTATGTATTTTGTGACGTCATTTATTTTTGTGACGTTATGTATTTTGTGACGTCATTTATTTTTGTGACGTCATGTATTTTTTTTAACGTCATTTATTTTTGTGACGTTATGTATTTTGTGACGTCATTTATTTTTGTGACGTTATGTTTTTGTGACGTTATGTATTTTGTGACGTCATTTATTTTTGTGACGTTATGTATTTTGTGACGTAATTAATATTTTGTGACGTCATTTATTTTTGTGACGTTATGTATTTTGTGACGTCTTTTTTTGTGACGTTATGTATTTTGTGACGTCATTTTTTGTGACGTTATGTATTTTGTGATGTCATTTATTTTTGTGACGTTATGTATTTTGTGATGTCATTTATATTTGTGACTTTATGTATTTTGTGACATTTATTTTTTTGACGTTATGTATTTTGTGACTTAATTAATTTTTGTGACGTCTTTTATTTTTGTGACGTTTTGTATTTTGTGACGTCATTTATTTTTGTGACGTTATGTATTTTGTGACGTCATTTATTTTTGTGACGTTATGTATTTTGTGACGTCATTTTTTTGACGTTATGTATTTTGTGACGCCATTTATTTTTGTGACGTTATGTATTTTGTGACGTTATGTATTTTGTGACGTAATTTATTTTTGTGACGTTATGTATTTTGTGAATTAATTAATTTTTGTGACGTCATTTATTTTTGTGACGTTATGTATTTTGAGACGTAATTTTTTTTGTGACGTTATGTATTTTGTGACGTCATTTATTTTTGTGACGTTATGTATTTTTTGACGTCATTTATTTTTGTGACGTTATGCATTTTGTGACGTGATTAATATTTTGTGACGTCATTTATTATTGTGACGTTATGTATTTTGTGACGTAATTAATATTTTGTGACGTCATTTATTTTTGTAACGTTATGTATTTTGTGACGTCACTTATTTTTGTGACGTTGTGTATTTTGTGACGTCATTTATTTTTGTGACGTTATGTATTTTGTGACGTCATTTATTTTTGTGACGTTATGTATTTTGTGACGTCATTTATTTTTGTGACGTTATGTATTTTGTGACGTCATTTATTATTGTGAAGTTAAGTATTTTGTGACGTCATTTATTTTTGTGACGTTATGTATTTTGTGACGTCATTTATTTTTGTGACGTTATGTATTTTGTGACGTCATTTATATTGTGACGTTATGTATTTTGTGACTTAATTAATTTTTGTGACGTCATTTATTTTTGTGACGTTATGTATTTTGTGACGTCATTTATTTTTGTGACGTTATGTATTTTGTGACGCTATTTATTTTTGTGACGTTAGGAATTTTGTGACATCATTAATGTTTGTGACGTTATGTATATTGTGACGTCATTTATTTTTGTGACGTTATGTATTTTGAGACGTAATTTTTTTTGTGACGTTATGTATTTTGTGACGTCATTTATTTTTGTGACGTTATGTATTTTTTGACGTCATTTATTTTTGTTACGTTATGCATTTTGTGACGTGATTAATATTTTGTGACGTCATTTATTATTGTGACGTTATGTATTTTGTGACGTAATTAATATTTTGTGACGTCATTTATTTTTGTAACGTTATGTATTTTGTGACGTCACTTATTTTTGTGACGTTGTGTATTTTGTGACGTCATTTATTTTTGTGACGTTATGTATTTTGTGACGTCATTTATTTTTGTGACGTTATGTATTTTGTGACGTCATTTATTTTTGTGACGTTATGTATTTTGTGACGTCATTTATTATTGTGAAGTTAAGTATTTTGTGACGTCATTTATTTTTGTGACGTTATGTATTTTGTGACGTCATTTATTTTTGTGACGTTATGTATTTTGTGACGTCATTTATATTGTGACGTTATGTATTTTGTGACTTAATTAATTTTTGTGACGTCATTTATTTTTGTGACGTTATGTATTTTGTGACGTCATTTATTTTTGTGACGTTATGTATTTTGTGACGCTATTTATTTTTGTGACGTTAGGAATTTTGTGACGTCATTAATGTTTGTGACGTTATGTATTTTGTGACGTCATTTATTTTTGTGACATTATGTATTTTGTGACGTAATTTTTTTTGTGACGTTATGTATCTTGTGACGTCATTTATTTTTGTGACGTTACGTATTTTGTGACGTTATGTATTTTTTGACGTCATTAATTTTTGTGACGGTTTGTATTTTGTGACGTCATTTATTTATGTGACGTTATATGTTTTTTGACTTAATTAAATTTTTTGACGTCATTTATTTTTGTGACGTTATGTATTTTGTGACTTCATTTATTTTTGTGACGTTATGTATTTTGTGACGTCATTTTTTTTGTGACGTTATGTATTTTGTGACGTTATTTATTTTTGTGACGTTATGTATTTTGTTTCGTCATTTATTTTTGTGACGTTATGTATCTTGTGACGTCATTTATTTTTGTGACGTTATGTATTTTGTGACGTTATGTATTTTGTGACGTCATTTATTTTTGTGACGTTATGTATTTTGTGACGTCATTTATTTTTGGGACGTTATGTATTTTGTGACGTCATTTATTTTTGTGACTTTAATTATTTTGTGACGTCATTTATTTTTGTGACGTTATGTATTTTGTGACGTTATGTATTTTGTGACGTCATTAATTTTTGTGACGTTATGTATTTTGTCAAGTAATTAATATTTTGTGACGTCATTTATTTTTGTGACGTTATGTATTTTGTGACGTAATTAATATTTTGTGACGTCATTTATTTTTGTGACGTTATGTATTTTGTGACGTCTTTTTTTGTGACGTTATGTATTTTGTGACGTCATTTTTTGTGACGTTATGTAATTTGTGACGTTATTTATTTTTGTTACGTTATGTATTTTGTGACGTCATTTATTTTTTTGACGTTATGTATTTTGTGACTTAATTAATTTTTGTGACGTCATTTATTTTTGTGACGTTTTGTATTTTGTGACGTCATTTATTTTTGTGACGTTATGTATTTTGTGACGTCATTTATTTTTGTGACGTTATGTATTTTGTGACTTAATTAATTTTTGTGACGTCATTTATTTTTGTGACGTTTTGTATTTTGTGACGTCATTTATTTTTGTGACGTTATTTATTTTTTGACGTCATTTATTTTTGTGACGTTATGCATTTTGTGACGTGATTAATATTTTGTGACGTCATTTATTATTGTGACGTTATGTATTTTGTGACGTAATTAATATTTTGTGACGTCATTTATTTTTGTGACGTTATGTATTTTGTGACGTCATTTATTTTTGTGACGTTATGTATTTTGTGACGTAATTTATTTTTGTGACGTTATGTATTTTGTGACTTAATTAATTTTTGTGACGTCATTTATTTTTGTGACGTTATGTATTTTGTGACGTCATTTATTTTTGTGACGTTATGTATTTTGTGACGTCATTTATTTTTGTGACGTTATGTATTTTGTGACGTCATTTATTTTTGTGACGTTATGTATTTTGTGACATCATTTATTTTTGTGACGTTAAGTATTTTGTGACGTCATTTATTTTTGTGACGTTATGTATTTTGTTACGTCATTTATTTTTGTGACGTTATGTATTTTGTGACGTTTTGTATTTTGTGACGTCATTTATTTTTGTGACGTTATGTATTTTGTGACGTCATTTTTTTGTGACGTTATTATTTTGTGACGTCATTTATTTTTGTGACGTTATGTATTTTGTGACGTCATTTATTTTTGTGACGTCATGTATTTTTTTTAACGTCATTTATTTTTGTGACGTTATGTATTTTGTGACGTCATTTATTTTTGTGACGTTATGTTTTTGTGACGTTATGTATTTTGTGACGTCATTTATTTTTGTGACGTTATGTATTTTGTGACGTAATTAATATTTTGTGACGTCATTTATTTTTGTGACGTTATGTATTTTGTGACGTCTTTTTTTGTGACGTTATGTATTTTGTGACGTCATTTTTTGTGACGTTATGTATTTTGTGACGTCATTTATTTTTGTGACGTTATGTATTTTGTGATGTCATTTATATTTGTGACTTTATGTATTTTGTGACATTTATTTTTTTGACGTTATGTATTTTGTGACTTAATTAATTTTTGTGACGTCATTTATTTTTGTGACGTTTTGTATTTTGTGACGTCATTTATTTTTGTGACGTTATGTATTTTGTGACGTCATTTATTTTTGTGACGTTATGTATTTTGTGACGTAATTTTTTTGACGTTATGTATTTTGTGACGCCATTTATTTTTGTGACGTTATGTATTTTGTGACGTTATGTATTTTGTGACGTAATTTATTTTTGTGACGTTATGTATTTTGTGAATTAATTAATTTTTGTGACGTCATTTATTTTTGTGACGTTATGTATTTTGAGACGTAATTTTTTTTGTGACGTTATGTATTTTGTGACGTCATTTATTTTTGTGACGTTATGTATTTTTTGACGTCATTTATTTTTGTGACGTTATGCATTTTGTGACGTGATTAATATTTTGTGACGTCATTTATTATTGTGACGTTATGTATTTTGTGACGTAATTAATATTTTGTGACGTCATTTATTTTTGTAACGTTATGTATTTTGTGACGTCACTTATTTTTGTGACGTTGTGTATTTTGTGACGTCATTTATTTTTGTGACGTTATGTATTTTGTGACGTCATTTATTTTTGTGACGTTATGTATTTTGTGACTTAATTAATTTTTGTGACGTCATTTATTTTTGTGACGTTATGTATTTTGTGACGTCATTTATTTTTTTGACGTTATGTATTTTGTGACGCTATTTATTTTTGTGACGTTAGGAATTTTGTGACGTCATTAATGTTTGTGACGTTATGTATTTTGTGACGTCATTTATTTTTGTGACATTATGTATTTTGTGACGTAATTTTTTTTGTGACGTTATGTATCTTGTGACGTCATTTATTTTTGTGACGTTATGTATTTTGTGACGTTATGTATTTTGTGACGTCATTTATTTTTGTGACGATATGTATTTTGTGACGTTATGTATTTTTTGACGTCATTAATTTTTGTGACGGTTTGTATTTTGTGACGTCATTTATTTATGTGACGTTATATGTTTTTTGACTTAATTAAATTTTTTGACGTCATTTATTTTTGTGACGTTATGTATTTTGTGACTTCATTTATTTTTGTGACGTTATGTATTTTGTGACGTCATTTTTTTTGTGACGTTATGTATTTTGTGACGTTATTTATTTTTGTGACGTTATGTATTTTGTTTCGTCATTTATTTTTGTGACGTTATGTATCTTGTGACGTCATTTATTTTTGTGACGTTATGTATTTTGTGACGTTATGTATTTTGTGACGTCATTTATTTTTGTGACGTTATGTATTTTGTGACGTCATTTATTTTTGGGACGTTATGTATTTTGTGACGTCATTTATTTTTGTGACTTTAATTATTTTGTGACGTCATTTATTTTTGTGACGTTATGTATTTTGTGACGTTATGTATTTTGTGACGTCATTAATTTTTGTGACGTTATGTATTTTGTCAAGTAATTAATATTTTGTGACGTCATTTATTTTTGTGACGTTATGTATTTTGTGACGTAATTAATATTTTGTGACGTCATTTATTTTTGTGACGTTATGTATTTTGTGACGTCTTTTTTTGTGACGTTATGTATTTTGTGACGTCATTTTTTGTGACGTTATGTAATTTGTGACGTTATTTATTTTTGTTACGTTATGTATTTTGTGACGTCATTTATTTTTTTGACGTTATGTATTTTGTGACTTAATTAATTTTTGTGACGTCATTTATTTTTGTGACGTTTTGTATTTTGTGACGTCATTTATTTTTGTGACGTTATGTATTTTGTGACGTCATTTATTTTTGTGACGTTATGTATTTTGTGACGTCATTTTTTGACATTATGTATTTTGTGACGCCATTTATTTTTGTGACGTTATGTATTTTGTGACGTTATGTATTTTGTGACGTAATTTATTTTTGTGACGTTATGTATTTTGTGAATTAATTAATTTTTGTGACGTCATTTATTTTTGTGACGTTATGTATTTTGAGACGTAATTTTTTTTGTGACGTTATGTATTTTGTGACGTCATTTATTTTTGTGACGTTTTTTATTTTTTGACGTCATTTATTTTTGTGACGTTATGCATTTTGTGACGTGATTAATATTTTGTGACGTCATTTATTATTGTGACGTTATGTATTTTGTGACGTAATTAATATTTTGTGACGTCATTTATTTTTGTGACGTTATGTATTTTGTGACGTCATTTATTTTTGTGACGTTATGTATTTTGTGACGTAATTTATTTTTGTGACGTTATGTATTTTGTGACTTAATTAATTTTTGTGACGTCATTTATTTTTGTGACGTTATGTATTTTGTGACGTCATTTATTTTTGTGACGTTATGTATTTTGTGACGTCATTTATTTTTGTGACGTTATGTATTTTGTGACGTCATTTATTTTTGTGACGTTATGTATTTTGTGACATCATTTATTTTTGTGACGTTAAGTATTTTGTGACGTCATTTATTTTTGTGACGTTATGTATTTTGTTACGTCATTTATTTTTGTGACGTTATGTATTTTGTGACGTTTTGTATTTTGTGACGTCATTTATTTTTGTGACGTTATGTATTTTGTGACGTCATTTTTTTGTGACGTTATGTATTTTGTGACGTCATTTATTTTTGTGACGTTATGTATTTTGTGACGTCATTTATTTTTGTGACGTCATGTATTTTTTTTAACGTCATTTATTTTTGTGACGTTATGTATTTTGTGACGTCATTTATTTTTGTGACGTTATGTTTTTGTGACGTTATGTATTTTGTGACGTCATTTATTTTT
Organism: Flexamia atlantica; assembly: GCA_035578135.1. Taxonomy (NCBI): domain Eukaryota; kingdom Metazoa; phylum Arthropoda; class Insecta; order Hemiptera; family Cicadellidae; genus Flexamia; species Flexamia atlantica. Next base: position 584,478 of record JAQJVK010000035.1, read on the forward strand.
GTGACGTTATGTATTTTGTGACGTAATTAATATTTTGTGACGTCATTTATTTTTGTGACGTTATGTATTTTGTGACGTCTTTTTTTGTGACGTTATGTATTTTGTGACGTCATTTTTTGTGACGTTATGTATTTTGTGACGTCATTTATTTTTGTGACGTTATGTATTTTGTAATGTCATTTATATTTGTGACTTTATGTATTTTGTGACATTTATTTTTTTGACGTTATGTATTTTGTGACTTAATTAATTTTTGTGACGTCATTTATTTTTGTGACGTTTTGTATTTTGTGACGTCATTTATTTTTGTGACGTTATGTATTTTGTGACGTCATTTATTTTTGTGACGTTATGTATTTTGTGACGTCATTTTTTTGACGTTATGTATTTTGTGACGCCATTTATTTTTGTGACGTTATGTATTTTGTGACGTTATGTATTTTGTGACGTAATTTATTTTTGTGACGTTATGTATTTTGTGAATTAATTAATTTTTGTGACGTCATTTATTTTTGTGACGTTATGTATTTTGAGACGTAATTTTTTTTGTGACGTTATGTATTTTGTGACGTCATTTATTTTTGTGACGTTATGTATTTTTTGACGTCATTTATTTTTGTGACGTTATGCATTTTGTGACGTGATTAATATTTTGTGACGTCATTTATTATTGTGACGTTATGTATTTTGTGACGTAATTAATATTTTGTGACGTCATTTATTTTTGTAACGTTATGTATTTTGTGACGTCACTTATTTTTGTGACGTTGTGTATTTTGTGACGTCATTTATTTTTGTGACGTTATGTATTTTGTGACGTCATTTATTTTTGTGACGTTATGTATTTTGTGACGTCATTTATTTTTGTGACGTTATGTATTTTGTGACGTCATTTATTATTGTGAAGTTAAGTATTTTGTGACGTCATTTATTTTTGTGACGTTATGTATTTTGTGACGTCATTTATTTTTGTGACGTTATGTATTTTGTGACGTCATTTATATTGTGACGTTATGTATTTTGTGACTTAATTAATTTTTGTGACGTCATTTATTTTTGTGACGTTATGTATTTTGTGACGTCATTTATTTTTGTGACGTTATGTATTTTGTGACGCTATTTATTTTTGTGACGTTAGGAATTTTGTGACGTCATTAATGTTTGTGACGTTATGTATTTTGTGACGTCATTTATTTTTGTGACATTATGTATTTTGTGACGTAATTTTTTTTTGTGACGTTATGCATTTTGTGACGTGATTAATATTTTGTGACGTCATTTATTATTGTGACGTTATGTATTTTGTGACGTAATTAATATTTTGTGACGTCATTTATTTTTGTGACGTTATGTATTTTGTGACGTCATTTATTTTTGTGACGTTATGTATTTTGTGACGTAATTTATTTTTGTGACGTTATGTATTTTGTGAGTTAATTAATTTTTGTGACGTCATTTATTTTTGTGACGTTATGTATTTTGTGACTTCATTTATTTTTGTGACGTTATGTATTTTGTGACGTCATTTTTTTTGTGACGTTATGTATTTTGTGACGTCATTTATTTTTGTGACGTTATGTATTTTGTTTCGTCATTTATTTTTGTGACGTTATGTATCTTGTGACGTCATTTATTTTTGTGACGTTATGTATTTTGTGACGTCATTTATTTTTGTGACGTTATGTATTTTGTGACGTCATTTATTTTTGGGACGTTATGTATTTTGTGACGTCATTTATTTTTGTGACTTTATGTATTTTGTGACGTCATTTATTTTTGTGACGTTATGTACTTTGTGACGTTATGTATTTTGTGACGTCATTAATTTTTGTGACGTTATGTATTTTGTCAAGTAATTAATATTTTGTGACGTCATTTATTTTTGTGACGTTATGTATTTTGTGACGTAATTAATATTTTGTGACGTCATTTATTTTTGTGACGTTATGTATTTTGTGACGTCTTTTTTTGTGACGTTATGTATTTTGTGACGTCATTTTTTGTGACGTTATGTAATTTGTGACGTTATTTATTTTTGTTACGTTATGTATTTTGTGACGTCATTTATTTTTTTGACGTTATGTATTTTGTGACTTAATTAATTTTTGTGACGTCATTTATTTTTGTGACGTTTTGTATTTTGTGACGTCATTTATTTTTGTGACGTTATGTATTTTGTGACGTCATTTATTTTTGTGACGTTATGTATTTTGTCACGTCATTTTTTGACGTTATGTATTTTGTGACGCCATTTATTTTTGTGACGTTATGTATTTTGTGACGTTATGTATTTTGTGACGTAATTTATTTTTGTGACGTTATGTATTTTGTGAATTAATTAATTTTTGTGACGTCATTTATTTTTGTGACGTTATGTATTTTGAGACGTAATTTTTTTTGTGACGTTATGTATTTTGTGACGTCATTTATTTTTGTGACGTTATTTATTTTTTGACGTCATTTATTTTTGTGACGTTATGCATTTTGTGACGTGATTAATATTTTGTGACGTCATTTATTATTGTGACGTTATGTATTTTGTGACGTAATTAATATTTTGTGACGTCATTTATTTTTGTAACGTTATGTATTTTGTGACGTCACTTATTTTTGTGACGTTGTGTATTTTGTGACGTCATTTATTTTTGTGACGTTATGTATTTTGTGACGTCATTTATTTTTGTGACGTTATGTATTTTGTGACGTCATTTATTTTTGTGACGTTATGTATTTTGTGACGTCATTTATTATTGTGAAGTTAAGTATTTTGTGACGTCATTTATTTTTGTGACGTTATGTATTTTGTGACGTCATTTATTTTTGTGACGTTATGTATTTTGTGACGTCATTTATATTGTGACGTTATGTATTTTGTGACTTTATTAATTTTTGTGACGTCATTTATTTTTGTGACGTTATGTATTTTGTGACGTCATTTATTTTTGTGACGTTATGTATTTTGTGACGCTATTTATTTTTGTGACGTTAGGAATTTTGTGACGTCATTAATGTTTGTGACGTTATGTATTTTGTGACGTCATTTATTTTTGTGACATTATGTATTTTGTGACGTAATTTTTTTTTGTGACGTTATGTATCTTGTGACGTCATTTATTTTTGTGACGTTATGTATTTTGTGACGTTATGTATTTTGTGACGTCATTTATTTTTGTGACGATATGTATTTTGTGACGTTATGTATTTTTTGACGTCATTAATTTTTGTGACGGTTTGTATTTTGTGACGTCATTTATTTATGTGACGTTATATGTTTTTTGACTTAATTAAATTTTTTGACGTCATTTATTTTTGTGACGTTATGTATTTTGTGACGTTTTGTATTTTGTGACGTCATTTATTTTTGTGACGTTATGTATTTTGTGACGTCATTTTTTTGTGACGTTATGTATTTTGTGACGTCATTTATTTTTGTGACGTTATGTATTTTGTGACGTCATTTATTTTTGTGACGTCATGTATTTTTTTTAACGTCATTTATTTTTGTGACGTTATGTATTTTGTGACGTCATTTATTTTTGTGACGTTATGTTTTTGTGACGTTATGTATTTTGTGACGTCATTTATTTTTGTGACGTTATGTATTTTGTGACGTAATTAATATTTTGTGACGTCATTTATTTTTGTGACGTTATGTATTTTGTGACGTCTTTTTTTGTGACGTTATGTATTTTGTGACGTCATTTTTTGTGACGTTATGTATTTTGTGACGTCATTTATTTTTGTTACGTTATGTATTTTGTGATGTCATTTATATTTGTGACTTTATGTATTTTGTGACGTCATTTATTTTTTTGACGTTATGTATTTTGTGACTTAATTAATTTTTGTGACGTCATTTATTTTTGTGACGTTTTGTATTTTGTGACGTCATTTATTTTTGTGACGTTATGTATTTTGTGACGTCATTTATTTTTGTGACGTTATGTATTTTGTGACGTCATTTTTTTGACGTTATGTATTTTGTGACGCCATTTATTTTTGTGACGTTATGTATTTTGTGACGTTATGTATTTTGTGACGTAATTTATTTTTGTGACGTTATGTATTTTGTGAATTAATTAATTTTTGTGACGTCATTTATTTTTGTGACGTTATGTATTTTGAGACGTAATTTTTTTTGTGACGTTATGTATTTTGTGACGTCATTTATTTTTGTGACGTTATGTATTTTTTGACGTCATTTATTTTTGTGACGTTATGCATTTTGTGACGTGATTAATATTTTGTGACGTCATTTATTATTGTGACGTTATGTATTTTGTGACGTAATTAATATTTTGTGACGTCATTTATTTTTGTAACGTTATGTATTTTGTGACGTCACTTATTTTTGTGACGTTGTGTATTTTGTGACGTCATTTATTTTTGTGACGTTATGTATTTTGTGACGTCATTTATTTTTGTGACGTTATGTATTTTGTAACGTCATTTATTTTTGTGACGTTATGTATTTTGTGACGTCATTTATTATTTTGAAGTTAAGTATTTTGTGACGTCATTTATTTTTGTGACGTTATGTATTTTGTGACGTCATTTATTTTTGTGACGTTATGTATTTTGTGACGTCATTTATATTGTGACGTTATGTATTTTGTGACTTAATTAATTTTTGTGACGTCATTTATTTTTGTGACGTTATGTATTTTGTGACGTCATTTATTTTTGTGACGTTATGTATTTTGTGACGCTATTTATTTTTGTGACGTTAGGAATTTTGTGACGTCATTAATGTTTGTGACGTTATGTATTTTGTGACGTCATTTATTTTTGTGACATTATGTATTTTGTGACGTAATTTTTTTTTGTGACGTTATGTATCTTGTGACGTCATTTATTTTTGTGACGTTATGTATTTTGTGACGTTATGTATTTTGTGACGTCATTTATTTTTGTGACGATATGTATTTTGTGACGTTATGTATTTTTTGACGTCATTAATTTTTGTGACGGTTTGTATTTTGTGACGTCATTTATTTATGTGACGTTATATGTTTTTTGACTTAATTAAATTTTTTGATGTCATTTATTTTTGTGACGTTATGTATTTTGTGACTTCATTTATTTTTGTGACGTTATGTATTTTGTGACGTCATTTTTTTGTGACGTTATGTATTTTGTGACGTCATTTATTTTTGTGACGTTATGTATTTTGTGACGTCATTTATTTTTGTGACGTTATGTATCTTGTGACGTCATTTATTTTTGTGACGTTATGTATTTTGTGACGTTATGTATTTTGTGACGTCATTTATTTTTGTGACGTTATGTATTTTGTGACGTCATTTATTTTTGGGACGTTATGTATTTTGTGACGTCATTTATTTTTGTGACTTTATGTATTTTGTGACGTCATTTATTTTTGTGACGTTATGTATTTTGTGACGTTATGTATTTTGTGACGTCATTTATTTTTGTGACGTTATGTATTTTGTGACGTAATTAATATTTTGTGACGTCATTTATTTTTGTGACGTTATGTATTTTGTGACGTCTTTTTTTGTGACGTTATGTATTTTGTGACGTCATTTTTTGTGACGTTATGTATTTTGTGACGTTATTTATTTTTGTTACGTTATGTATTTTGTGACGTCATTTATTTTTTTGACGTTATGTATTTTGTGACTTAATTAATTTTTGTGACGTCATTTATTTTTGTGACGTTTTGTATTTTGTGACGTCATTTATTTTTGTGACGTTATGTATTTTGTGACGTCATTTATTTTTGTGACGTTATGTATTTTGTGACGTCATTTTTTTGACGTTATGTATTTTGTGACGCCATTTATTTTTGTGACGTTATGTATTTTGTGACGTTATGTATTTTGTGACGTAATTTATTTTTGTGACGTTATGTATTTTGTGAATTAATTAATTTTTGTGACGTCATTTATTTTTGTGACGTTATGTATTTTGAGACGTAATTTTTTTTGTGACGTTATGTATTTTGTGACGTCATTTATTTTTGTGACGTTATGTATTTTTTGACGTCATTTATTTTTGTGACGTTATGCATTTTGTGACGTGATTAATATTTTGTGACGTCATTTATTATTGTGACGTTATGTATTTTGTGACGTAATTAATATTTTGTGACGTCATTTATTTTTGTAACGTTATGTATTTTGTGACGTAACTTATTTTTGTGACGTTGTGTATTTTGTGACGTCATTTATTTTTGTGACGTTATGTATTTTGTGACGTCATTTATTTTTGTGACGTTATGTATTTTGTGACGTCATTTATTTTTGTGACGTTATGTATTTTGTGACGTCATTTATTATTGTGAAGTTAAGTATTTTGTGACGTCATTTATTTTTGTGACGTTATGTATTTTGTGACGTCATTTATTTTTGTGACGTTATGTATTTTGTGACGTCATTTATATTGTGACGTTATGTATTTTGTGACTTAATTAATTTTTGTGACGTCATTTATTTTTGTGACGTTATGTATTTTGTGACGTCATTTATTTTTGTGACGTTATGTATTTTGTGACGCTATTTATTTTTGTGACGTTAGGAATTTTGTGACGTCATTAATGCTTGTGACGTTATGTATTTTGTGACGTCATTTATTTTTGTGACATTATGTATTTTGTGACGTAATTTTTTTTGTGACGTTATGTATCTTGTGACGTCATTTATTTTTGTGACGTTATGTATTTTGTGACGTTATGTTTTTTGTGACGTCATTTATTTTTGTGACGATATGTATTTTGTGACGTTATGTATTTTTTGACGTCATTAATTTTTGTGACGGTTTGTATTTTGTGACGTCATTTATTTATGTGACGTTATATGTTTTTTGACTTAATTAAATTTTTTGACGTCATTTATTTTTGTGACGTTATGTATTTTGTGACTTCATTTATTTTTGTGACGTTATGTATTTTGTGACGTCATTTATTTTTGTGACGTTATGTATTTTGTGACGTCATTTATTTTGTGACGTTATGTATTTTGTGACGTCATTTATTTTTGTGACGTTATGTATCTTGTGACGTCATTTATTTTTGTGACGTTATGTATTTTGTGACGTTATGTATTTTGTGACGTCATTTATTTTTGTGACGTTATGTATTTTGTGACGTCATTTATTTTTGGGACGTTATGTATTTTGTGACGTCATTTATTTTTGTGACTTTATGTATTTTGTGACGTCATTTATTTTTGTGACGTTATGTATTTTGTGACGTTATGTATTTTGTGACGTCATTAATTTTTGTGACGTTATGTATTTTGTCAAGTAATTAATATTTTGTGACGTCATTTATTTTTGTGACGTTATGTATTTTGTGACGTAATTAATATTTTGTGACGTCATTTATTTTTGTGACGTTATGTATTTTGTGACGTCTTTTTTTGTGACGTTATGTATTTTGTGACGTCATTTTTTGTGACGTTATGTATTTTGTGACGTTATTTATTTTTGTTACGTTATGTATTTTGTGACGCCATTTATTTTTGTGACGTTATGTATTTTGTGACGTCATTTATTTTTGTGACGTTATGTATTTTGTGACGTAATTAATTTTTGTGACGTCATTTATTTTTGTGAAGTTATGTATTTTGTGACTTAATTAATTTTTGTGACGTCATTTATTTTTGTGACGTTATGTATTTTGTGACGTCATTTATTTTTGTGACGTTATGTATTTTGTGACGTCATTTATTTTTTTGACGTTATGTATTTTGTGACGTCATTTATTTTTGTGACGTTATGTATTTTGTGACGTCATTTATTTTTTTGACGTTATGTATTTTGTGACGCCATTTATTTTTGTGACGTTATGTATTTTGTGACGTTATGTATTTTGTGACGTCATTTATTTTTGTGACGTTATGTATTTTGTGACGTCATTTTGTGACGTTATGTATTTTGTGACGTCATTTATTTTTGTGACGTTATGTATTTTGTGACATCATTTATTTTTGTGACGTTAAGTATTTTGTGACGTCATTTATTTTTGTGACGTTATGTATTTTGTTACGTCATTTATTTTTGTGACGTTATGTATTTTGTGACGTTTTGTATTTTGTGACGTCATTTATTTTTGTGACGTTATGTATTTTGTGACGTCATTTTTTTGTGACGTTATGTATTTTGTGACGTCATTTATTTTTGTGACGTTATGTATTTTGTGACGTCATTTATTTTTGTGACGTCATGTATTTTTTTTAACGTCATTTATTTTTGTGACGTTATGTATTTTGTGACGTCATTTATTTTTGTGACGTTATGTTTTTGTGACGTTATGTATTTTGTGACGTCATTTATTTTTGTGACGTTATGTATTTTGTGACGTAATTAATATTTTGTGACGTCATTTATTTTTGTGACGTTATGTATTTTGTGACGTCTTTTTTTGTGACGTTATGTATTTTGTGACGTCATTTTTTGTGACGTTATGTATTTTGTGACGTCATTTATTTTTGTGACGTTATGTATTTTGTGATGTCATTTATATTTGTGACGTTATGTATTTTGTGACGTCATTTATTTTTTTGACGTTATGTATTTTGTGACTTAATTAATTTTTGTGACGTCATTTATTTTTGTGACGTTTTGTATTTTGTGACGTCATTTATTTTTGTGACGTTATGTATTTTGTGACGTCATTTTTTTTTGTGACGTTATGTATTTTGTGACGTCATTTTTTTGACGTTATGTATTTTGTGACGCCATTTATTTTTGTGACGTTATGTATTTTGTGACGTTATGTATTTTGTGACGTAATTTATTTTTGTGACGTTATGTATTTTGTGAATTAATTAATTTTTGTGACGTCATTTATTTTTTTGACGTTATGTATTTTGAGACGTAATTTTTTTTGTGACGTTATGTATTTTGTGACGTCATTTATTTTTGTGACGTTATGTTTTTGTGACGTTATGTATTTTGTGACGTCATTTATTTTTGTGACGTTATGTATTTTGTGACGTAATTAATATTTTGTGACGTCATTTATTTTTGTGACGTTATGTATTTTGTGACGTCTTTTTTTGTGACGTTATGTATTTTGTGACGTCATTTTTTGTGACGTTATGTATTTTGTGACGTCATTTATTTTTGTTACGTTATGTATTTTGTGATGTCATTTATATTTGTGACTTTATGTATTTTGTGACGTCATTTATTTTTTTGACGTTATGTATTTTGTGACTTAATTAATTTTTGTGACGTCATTTATTTTTGTGACGTTTTGTATTTTGTGACGTCATTTATTTTTGTGACGTTATGTATTTTGTGACGTCATTTATTTTTGTGACGTTATGTATTTTGTGACGTCATTTTTTTGACGTTATGTATTTTGTGACGCCATTTATTTTTGTGACGTTATGTATTTTGTGACGTTATGTATTTTGTGACGTAATTTATTTTTGTGACGTTATGTATTTTGTGAATTAATTAATTTTTGTGACGTCATTTATTTTTGTGACGTTATGTATTTTGAGACGTAATTTTTTTTGTGACGTTATGTATTTTGTGACGTCATTTATTTTTGTGACGTTATGTATTTTTTGACGTCATTTATTTTTGTGACGTTATGCATTTTGTGACGTGATTAATATTTTGTGACGTCATTTATTATTGTGACGTTATGTATTTTGTGACGTAATTAATATTTTGTGACGTCATTTATTTTTGTAACGTTATGTATTTTGTGACGTCACTTATTTTTGTGACGTTGTGTATTTTGTGACGTCATTTATTTTTGTGACGTTATGTATTTTGTGACGTCATTTATTTTTGTGACGTTATGTATTTTGTAACGTCATTTATTTTTGTGACGTTATGTATTTTGTGACGTCATTTATTATTTTGAAGTTAAGTATTTTGTGACGTCATTTATTTTTGTGACGTTATGTATTTTGTGACGTCATTTATTTTTGTGACGTTATGTATTTTGTGACGTCATTTATATTGTGACGTTATGTATTTTGTGACTTAATTAATTTTTGTGACGTCATTTATTTTTGTGACGTTATGTATTTTGTGACGTCATTTATTTTTGTGACGTTATGTATTTTGTGACGCTATTTATTTTTGTGACGTTAGGAATTTTGTGACGTCATTAATGTTTGTGACGTTATGTATTTTGTGACGTCATTTATTTTTGTGACATTATGTATTTTGTGACGTAATTTTTTTTTGTGACGTTATGTATCTTGTGACGTCATTTATTTTTGTGACGTTATGTATTTTGTGACGTTATGTATTTTGTGACGTCATTTATTTTTGTGACGATATGTATTTTGTGACGTTATGTATTTTTTGACGTCATTAATTTTTGTGACGGTTTGTATTTTGTGACGTCATTTATTTATGTGACGTTATATGTTTTTTGACTTAATTAAATTTTTTGATGTCATTTATTTTTGTGACGTTATGTATTTTGTGACTTCATTTATTTTTGTGACGTTATGTATTTTGTGACGTCATTTTTTTGTGACGTTATGTATTTTGTGACGTCATTTATTTTTGTGACGTTATGTATTTTGTGACGTCATTTATTTTTGTGACGTTATGTATCTTGTGACGTCATTTATTTTTGTGACGTTATGTATTTTGTGACGTTATGTATTTTGTGACGTCATTTATTTTTGTGACGTTATGTATTTTGTGACGTCATTTATTTTTGGGACGTTATGTATTTTGTGACGTCATTTATTTTTGTGACTTTATGTATTTTGTGACGTCATTTATTTTTGTGACGTTATGTATTTTGTGACGTTATGTATTTTGTGACGTCATTTATTTTTGTGACGTTATGTATTTTGTGACGTAATTAATATTTTGTGACGTCATTTATTTTTGTGACGTTATGTATTTTGTGACGTCTTTTTTTGTGACGTTATGTATTTTGTGACGTCATTTTTTGTGACGTTATGTATTTTGTGACGTTATTTATTTTTGTTACGTTATGTATTTTGTGACGTCATTTATTTTTTTGACGTTATGTATTTTGTGACTTAATTAATTTTTGTGACGTCATTTATTTTTGTGACGTTTTGTATTTTGTGACGTCATTTATTTTTGTGACGTTATGTATTTTGTGACGTCATTTATTTTTGTGACGTTATGTATTTTGTGACGTCATTTTTTTGACGTTATGTATTTTGTGACGCCATTTATTTTTGTGACGTTATGTATTTTGTGACGTCATTTATTTTTGTGACGTTATGTTTTTGTGACGTTATGTATTTTGTGACGTCATTTATTTTTGTGACGTTATGTATTTTGTGACGTAATTAATATTTTGTGACGTCATTTATTTTTGTGACGTTATGTATTTTGTGACGTCTTTTTTTGTGACGTTATGTATTTTGTGACGTCATTTTTTGTGACGTTATGTATTTTGTGACGTCATTTATTTTTGTTACGTTATGTATTTTGTGATGTCATTTATATTTGTGACTTTATGTATTTTGTGACGTCATTTATTTTTTTGACGTTATGTATTTTGTGACTTAATTAATTTTTGTGACGTCATTTATTTTTGTGACGTTTTGTATTTTGTGACGTCATTTATTTTTGTGACGTTATGTATTTTGTGACGTCATTTATTTTTGTGACGTTATGTATTTTGTGACGTCATTTTTTTGACGTTATGTATTTTGTGACGCCATTTATTTTTGTGACGTTATGTATTTTGTGACGTTATGTATTTTGTGACGTAATTTATTTTTGTGACGTTATGTATTTTGTGAATTAATTAATTTTTGTGACGTCATTTATTTTTGTGACGTTATGTATTTTGAGACGTAATTTTTTTTGTGACGTTATGTATTTTGTGACGTCATTTATTTTTGTGACGTTATGTATTTTTTGACGTCATTTATTTTTGTGACGTTATGCATTTTGTGACGTGATTAATATTTTGTGACGTCATTTATTATTGTGACGTTATGTATTTTGTGACGTAATTAATATTTTGTGACGTCATTTATTTTTGTAACGTTATGTATTTTGTGACGTCACTTATTTTTGTGACGTTGTGTATTTTGTGACGTCATTTATTTTTGTGACGTTATGTATTTTGTGACGTCATTTATTTTTGTGACGTTATGTATTTTGTAACGTCATTTATTTTTGTGACGTTATGTATTTTGTGACGTCATTTATTATTTTGAAGTTAAGTATTTTGTGACGTCATTTATTTTTGTGACGTTATGTATTTTGTGACGTCATTTATTTTTGTGACGTTATGTATTTTGTGACGTCATTTATATTGTGACGTTATGTATTTTGTGACTTAATTAATTTTTGTGACGTCATTTATTTTTGTGACGTTATGTATTTTGTGACGTCATTTATTTTTGTGACGTTATGTATTTTGTGACGCTATTTATTTTTGTGACGTTAGGAATTTTGTGACGTCATTAATGTTTGTGACGTTATGTATTTTGTGACGTCATTTATTTTTGTGACATTATGTATTTTGTGACGTAATTTTTTTTTGTGACGTTATGTATCTTGTGACGTCATTTATTTTTGTGACGTTATGTATTTTGTGACGTTATGTATTTTGTGACGTCATTTATTTTTGTGACGATATGTATTTTGTGACGTTATGTATTTTTTGACGTCATTAATTTTTGTGACGGTTTGTATTTTGTGACGTCATTTATTTATGTGACGTTATATGTTTTTTGACTTAATTAAATTTTTTGATGTCATTTATTTTTGTGACGTTATGTATTTTGTGACTTCATTTATTTTTGTGACGTTATGTATTTTGTGACGTCATTTTTTTGTGACGTTATGTATTTTGTGACGTCATTTATTTTTGTGACGTTATGTATTTTGTGACGTCATTTATTTTTGTGACGTTATGTATCTTGTGACGTCATTTATTTTTGTGACGTTATGTATTTTGTGACGTTATGTATTTTGTGACGTCATTTATTTTTGTGACGTTATGTATTTTGTGACGTCATTTATTTTTGGGACGTTATGTATTTTGTGACGTCATTTATTTTTGTGACTTTATGTATTTTGTGACGTCATTTATTTTTGTGACGTTATGTATTTTGTGACGTTATGTATTTTGTGACGTCATTTATTTTTGTGACGTTATGTATTTTGTGACGTAATTAATATTTTGTGACGTCATTTATTTTTGTGACGTTATGTATTTTGTGACGTCTTTTTTTGTGACGTTATGTATTTTGTGACGTCATTTTTTGTGACGTTATGTATTTTGTGACGTTATTTATTTTTGTTACGTTATGTATTTTGTGACGTCATTTATTTTTTTGACGTTATGTATTTTGTGACTTAATTAATTTTTGTGACGTCATTTATTTTTGTGACGTTTTGTATTTTGTGACGTCATTTATTTTTGTGACGTTATGTATTTTGTGACGTCATTTATTTTTGTGACGTTATGTATTTTGTGACGTCATTTTTTTGACGTTATGTATTTTGTGACGCCATTTATTTTTGTGACGTTATGTATTTTGTGACGTTATGTATTTTGTGACGTAATTTATTTTTGTGACGTTATGTATTTTGTGAATTAAATAATTTTTGTGACGTCATTTATTTTTGTGACGTTATGTATTTTGAGACGTAATTTTTTTTGTGACGTTATGTATTTTGTGACGTCATTTATTTTTGTGACGTTATGTATTTTTTGACGTCATTTATTTTTGTGACGTTATGCATTTTGTGACGTGATTAATATTTTGTGACGTCATTTATTATTGTGACGTTATGTATTTTGTGACGTAATTAATATTTTGTGACGTCATTTATTTTTGTAACGTTATGTATTTTGTGACGTAACTTATTTTTGTGACGTTGTGTATTTTGTGACGTCATTTATTTTTGTGACGTTATGTATTTTGTGACGTCATTTATTTTTGTGACGTTATGTATTTTGTGACGTCATTTATTTTTGTGACGTTATGTATTTTGTGACGTCATTTATTATTGTGAAGTTAAGTATTTTGTGACGTCATTTATTTTTGTGACGTTATGTATTTTGTGACGTCATTTATTTTTGTGACGTTATGTATTTTGTGACGTCATTTATATTGTGACGTTATGTATTTTGTGACTTAATTAATTTTTGTGACGTCATTTATTTTTGTGACGTTATGTATTTTGTGACGTCATTTATTTTTGTGACGTTATGTATTTTGTGACGCTATTTATTTTTGTGACGTTAGGAATTTTGTGACGTCATTAATGCTTGTGACGTTATGTATTTTGTGACGTCATTTATTTTTGTGACATTATGTATTTTGTGACGTAATTTTTTTTGTGACGTTATGTATCTTGTGACGTCATTTATTTTTGTGACGTTATGTATTTTGTGACGTTATGTTTTTTGTGACGTCATTTATTTTTGTGACGATATGTATTTTGTGACGTTATGTATTTTTTGACGTCATTAATTTTTGTGACGGTTTGTATTTTGTGACGTCATTTATTTATGTGACGTTATATGTTTTTTGACTTAATTAAATTTTTTGACGTCATTTATTTTTGTGACGTTATGTATTTTGTGACTTCATTTATTTTTGTGACGTTATGTATTTTGTGACGTCATTTATTTTTGTGACGTTATGTATTTTGTGACGTCATTTATTTTGTGACGTTATGTATTTTGTGACGTCATTTATTTTTGTGACGTTATGTATCTTGTGACGTCATTTATTTTTGTGACGTTATGTATTTTGTGACGTTATGTATTTTGTGACGTCATTTATTTTTGTGACGTTATGTATTTTGTGACGTCATTTATTTTTGGGACGTTATGTATTTTGTGACGTCATTTATTTTTGTGACTTTATGTATTTTGTGACGTCATTTATTTTTGTGACGTTATGTATTTTGTGACGTTATGTATTTTGTGACGTCATTAATTTTTGTGACGTTATGTATTTTGTCAAGTAATTAATATTTTGTGACGTCATTTATTTTTGTGACGTTATGTATTTTGTGACGTAATTAATATTTTGTGACGTCATTTATTTTTGTGACGTTATGTATTTTGTGACGTCTTTTTTTGTGACGTTATGTATTTTGTGACGTCATTTTTTGTGACGTTATGTATTTTGTGACGTTATTTATTTTTGTTACGTTATGTATTTTGTGACGCCATTTATTTTTGTGACGTTATGTATTTTGTGACGTCATTTATTTTTGTGACGTTATGTATTTTGTGACGTAATTAATTTTTGTGACGTCATTTATTTTTGTGAAGTTATGTATTTTGTGACTTAATTAATTTTTGTGACGTCATTTATTTTTGTGACGTTATGTATTTTGTGACGTCATTTATTTTTGTGACGTTATGTATTTTGTGACGTCATTTATTTTTTTGACGTTATGTATTTTGTGACGTCATTTATTTTTGTGACGTTATGTATTTTGTGACGTCATTTATTTTTTTGACGTTATGTATTTTGTGACGCCATTTATTTTTGTGACGTTATGTATTTTGTGACGTTATGTATTTTGTGACGTCATTTATTTTTGTGACGTTATGTATTTTGTGACGTCATTTTGTGACGTTATGTATTTTGTGACGTCATTTATTTTTGTGACGTTATGTATTTTGTGACATCATTTATTTTTGTGACGTTAAGTATTTTGTGACGTCATTTATTTTTGTGACGTTATGTATTTTGTTACGTCATTTATTTTTGTGACGTTATGTATTTTGTGACGTTTTGTATTTTGTGACGTCATTTATTTTTGTGACGTTATGTATTTTGTGACGTCATTTTTTTGTGACGTTATGTATTTTGTGACGTCATTTATTTTTGTGACGTTATGTATTTTGTGACGTCATTTATTTTTGTGACGTCATGTATTTTTTTTAACGTCATTTATTTTTGTGACGTTATGTATTTTGTGACGTCATTTATTTTTGTGACGTTATGTTTTTGTGACGTTATGTATTTTGTGACGTCATTTATTTTTGTGACGTTATGTATTTTGTGACGTAATTAATATTTTGTGACGTCATTTATTTTTGTGACGTTATGTATTTTGTGACGTCTTTTTTTGTGACGTTATGTATTTTGTGACGTCATTTTTTGTGACGTTATGTATTTTGTGACGTCATTTATTTTTGTGACGTTATGTATTTTGTGATGTCATTTATATTTGTGACGTTATGTATTTTGTGACGTCATTTATTTTTTTGACGTTATGTATTTTGTGACTTAATTAATTTTTGTGACGTCATTTATTTTTGTGACGTTTTGTATTTTGTGACGTCATTTATTTTTGTGACGTTATGTATTTTGTGACGTCATTTTTTTTTGTGACGTTATGTATTTTGTGACGTCATTTTTTTGACGTTATGTATTTTGTGACGCCATTTATTTTTGTGACGTTATGTATTTTGTGACGTTATGTATTTTGTGACGTAATTTATTTTTGTGACGTTATGTATTTTGTGAATTAATTAATTTTTGTGACGTCATTTATTTTTTTGACGTTATGTATTTTGAGACGTAATTTTTTTTGTGACGTTATGTATTTTGTGACGTCATTTATTTTTGTGACGTTATGTATTTTTTGACGTCATTTATTTTTGTGACGTTATGCATTTTGTGACGTGATTAATATTTTGTGACGTCATTTATTATTGTGACGTTATGTATTTTGTGACGTAATTAATATTTTGTGACGTCATTTATTTTTGTAACGTTATGTATTTTGTGACGTCACTTATTTTTGTGACGTTGTGTATTTTGTGACGTCATTTATTTTTGTGACGTTATGTATTTTGTGACGTCATTTATTTTTGTGACGTTATGTATTTTGTGACGTCATTTATTTTTGTGACGTTATGTATTTTGTGACGTCATTTATTATTGTGAAGTTAAGTATTTTGTGACGTCATTTATTTTTGTGACGTTATGTATTTTGTGACGTCATTTATTTTTGTGACGTTATGTATTTTGTGACGTCATTTATATTGTGACGTTATGTATTTTGTGACTTAATTAATTTTTGTGACGTCATTTATTTTTGTGACGTTATGTATTTTGTGACGTCATTTATTTTTGTGACGTTATGTATTTTGTGACGCTATTAATTTTTGTGACGTTAGGAATTTTGTGACGTCATTAATGTTTGTGACGTTATGTATTTTGTGACGTCATTTATTTTTGTGACATTATGTATTTTGTGACGTAATTTTTTTTTGTGACGTTATGTATCTTGTGACGTCATTTATTTTTGTGACGTTATGTATTTTGTGACGTTATGTATTTTGTGACGTCATTTATTTTTGTGACGATATGTATTTTGTGACGTTATGTATTTTTTGACGTCATTAATTTTTGTGACGGTTTGTATTTTGTGACATCATTTATTTATGTGACGTTATATGTTTTTTGACTTAATTAAATTTTTTGACGTCATTTATTTTTGTGACGTTATGTATTTTGTGACTTCATTTATTTTTGTGACGTTATGTATTTTGTGACGTCATTTATTTTTGTGACGTTATGTATTTTGTGACGTCATTTATTTTTGTGACGTTATGTATTTTGTTACGTCATTTATTTTTGTGACGTTATGTATTTTGTGACGTTTTGTATTTTGTGACGTCATTTATTTTTGTGACGTTATGTATTTTGTGACGTCATTTTTTGTGACGTTATGTATTTTGTGACGTCATTTATTTTTGTGACGTTATGTATTTTGTGACGTCATTTATTTTTGTGACGTCATGTATTTTTTTTAACGTCATTTATTTTTGTGACGTTATGTATTTTGTGACGTCATTTATTTTTGTGACGTTATGTTTTTGTGACGTTATGTATTTTGTGACGTCATTTATTTTTGTGACGTTATGTATTTTGTGACGTAATTAATATTTTGTGACGTCATTTATTTTTGTGACGTTATGTATTTTGTGACGTCTTTTTTTGTGACGTTATGTATTTTGTGACGTCATTTTTTGTGACGTTATGTATTTTGTGACGTCATTTATTTTTGTGACGTTATGTATTTTGTGATGTCATTTATATTTGTGACATTATGTATTTTGTGACGTCATTTATTTTTTTGACGTTATGTATTTTGTGACTTAATTAATTTTTGTGACGTCATTTATTTTTGTGACGTTTTGTATTTTGTGACGTCATTTATTTTTGTGACGTTATGTATTTTGTGACGTCATTTATTTTTGTGACTTTATGTATTTTGTGACGTCATTTTTTTGACGTTATGTATTTTGTGACGCCATTTATTTTTGTGACGTTATGTATTTTGTGACGTTATGTATTTTGTGACGTTATGTATTTTGTGACGTAATTTATTTTTGTGACGTTATGTATTTTGTGAATTAATTAATTTTTGTGACGTCATTTATTTTTGTGACGTTATGTATTTTGAGACGTAATTTTTTTTGTGACGTTATGTATTTTGTGACGTCATTTATTTTTGTGACGTTATGTATTTTTTGACGTCTTTTAGTTTTGTGACGTTATGCATTTTGTGACGTGATTAATATTTTGTGACGTCATTTATTATTGTGACGTTATGTATTTTGTGACGTAATTAATATTTTGTGACGTCATTTATTTTTGTAACGTTATGTATTTTGTGACGTCACTTATTTTTGTGACGTTGTGTATTTTGTGACGTCATTTATTTTTGTGACGTTATGTTTTTTGTGACGTCATTTATTTTTGTGACGTTATGTATTTTGTGACGTCATTTATTTTTGTGACGTTATGTATTTTGTGACGTCATTTATTATTGTGAAGTTAAGTATTTTGTGACGTCATTTATTTTTGTGACGTTATGTATTTTGTGACGTCATTTATTTTTGTGACGTTATGTATTTTGTGACGTCATTTATATTGTGACGTTATGTATTTTGTGACGTTATGTATTTTGTGACGTCATTTATTTTTGTGACGATATGTATTTTGTGACGTTATGTATTTTTTGACGTCATTAATTTTTGTGACGGTTTGTATTTTGTGACGTCATTTATTTATGTGACGTTATATGTTTTTTGACTTAATTAAATTTTTTGACGTCATTTATTTTTGTGACGTTATGTATTTTGTGACTTCATTTATTTTTGTGACGTTATGTATTTTGTGACGTCATTTATTTTTGTGACGTTATATATTTTGTGACGTCATTTATTTTTGTGACGTTATGTATTTTGTGACGTCATTTATTTTTGTGACGTTATGTATCTTGTGACGTCATTTATTTTTGTGACGTTATGTATTTTGTGACGTTATGTATTTTGTGACGTCATTTATTTTTGTGACGTTATGTATTTTGTGACGTCATTTATTTTTGGGACGTTATGTATTTTGTGACGTCATTTATTTTTGTGACTTTATGTATTTTGTGACGTCATTTATTTTTGTGACGTTATGTATTTTGTGACGTTATGTATTTTGTGACGTCATTAATTTTTGTGACGTTATGTATTTTGTCAAGTAATTAATATTTTGTGACGTCATTTATTTTTGTGACGTTATGTATTTTGTGACGTAATTAATATTTTGTGACGTCATTTATTTTTGTGACGTTATGTATTTTGTGACGTCTTTTTTTGTGACGTTATGTATTTTGTGACGTCATTTTTTGTGACGTTATGTATTTTGTGACGTTATTTATTTTTGTTACGTTATGTATTTTGTGACGTCATTTATTTTTTTGACGTTATGTATTTTGTGACTTAATTAATTTTTGTGACGTCATTTATTTTTTTGACGTTTTGTATTTTGTGACGTCATTTATTTTTGTGACGTTATGTATTTTGTGACGTCATTTATTTTTGTGACGTTATGTATTTTGTGACGTCATTTTTTGACGTTATGTATTTTGTGAAGCCATTTATTTTTGTGACGTTATGTATTTTGTGACGTTATGTATTTTGTGACGTAATTTATTTTTGTGACGTTATGTATTTTGTGAATTAATTAATTTTTGTGACGTCATTTATTTTTGTGACGTTATGTATTTTGAGACGTAATTTTTTTTGTGACGTTATGTATTTTGTGACGTCATTTATTTTTGTGACGTTATGTATTTTTTGACGTCATTTATTTTTGTGACGTTATGCATTTTGTGACGTGATTAATATTTTGTGACGTCATTTATTATTGTGACGTTATGTATTTTGTGACGTAATTAATATTTTGTGACGTCATTTATTTTTGTAACGTTATGTATTTTGTGACGTCACTTATTTTTGTGACGTTGTGTATTTTGTGACGTCATTTATTTTTGTGACGTTATGTATTTTGTGACGTCATTTATTTTTGTGACGTTATGTATTTTGTGACGTCATTTATTTTTGTGACGTTATGTATTTTGTGACGTCATTTATTATTGTGAAGTTAAGTATTTTGTGACGTCATTTATTTTTGTGACGTTATGTATTTTGTGACGTCATTTATTTTTGTGACGTTATGTATTTTGTGACGTCATTTATATTGTGACGTTATGTATTTTGTGACTTAATTAATTTTTGTGACGTCATTTATTTTTGTGACGTTATGTATTTTGTGTAGTCATTTATTTTTGTGACGTTATGTATTTTGTGACGCTATTTATTTTTGTGACGTTAGGAATTTTGTGACGTCATTAATGTTTGTGACGTTATGTATTTTGTGACGTCATTTATTTTTGTGACATTATGTATTTTGTGACGTAATTTTTTTTTGTGACGTTATGTATCTTGTGACGTCATTTATTTTTGTGACGTTATGTATTTTGTGACGTTATGTATTTTGTGACGTCATTTATTTTTGTGACGATATGTATTTTGTGACGTTATGTATTTTTTGACGTCATTAATTTTTGTGACGGTTTGTATTTTGTGACGTCATTTATTTATGTGACGTTATATGTTTTTTGACTTAATTAAATTTTTTGACGTCATTTATTTTTGTGACGTTATGTATTTTGTGACTTCATTTATTTTTGTGACGTTATGTATTTTGTGACGTCATTTATTTTTGTGACGTTATGTATTTTGTGACGTCATTTATTTTTGTGACGTTATGTATTTTGTGACGTCATTTATTTTTGTGACGTTATGTATCTTGTGACGTCATTTATTTTTGTGACGTTATGTATTTTGTGACGTTATGTATTTTGTGACGTCATTTATTTTTGTGACGTTATGTATTTTGTGACGTCATTTATTTTTGGGACGTTATGTATTTTGTGACGTCATTTATTTTTGTGACTTTATGTATTTTGTGACGTCATTTATTTTTGTGACGTTATGTATTTTGTGACGTTATGTATTTTGTGACGTCATTAATTTTTGTGACGTTATGTATTTTGTCAAGTAATTAATATTTTGTGACGTCATTTATTTTTGTGACGTTATGTATTTTGTGACGTAATTAATATTTTGTGACGTCATTTATGTTTGTGACGTTATGTATTTTGTGACGTCTTTTTTTGTGACGTTATGTATTTTGTGACGTCATTTTTTGTGACGTTATGTATTTTGTGACGTTATTTATTTTTGTTACGTTATGTATTTTGTGACGCCATTTATTTTTGTGACGTTATGTATTTTGTGACGTCATTTATTTTTGTGACGTTATGTATTTTGTGACGTAATTAATTTTTGTGACGTCATTTATTTTTGTGAAGTTATGTATTTTGTGACTTAATTAATTTTTGTGACGTCATTTATTTTTGTTACGTTATGTATTTTGTGACGTCATTTATTTTTGTGACGTTATGTATTTTGTGACGTCATTTATTTTTGTGACGTTATGTATTTTGTGACGTCATTTATTTTTGTGACGTTATGTATTTTGTGACGTCATTTATTTTTTTGACGTTATGTATTTTGTGACGCCATTTATTTTTGTGACGTTATGTATTTTGTGACGTTATGTATTTTGTGACGTAATTTATTTTTGTGACGTTATGTATTTTGTGACTTAATTAATTTTTGTGACGTCATTTATTTTTGTGACGTTATGTATTTTTTGACGTCATATATATTTGTGACGTTATGTATTTTGTGAAGTCATTTATTTTTGTGACGTTATGTATTTTTTGACGTCATTTATTTTTATGACGTTATGCATTTTGTGACGTGATTAATATTTTGTGACGTCATTTATTTTTGTGACGTTATATATTTTGTGACGTAAATTATATTTTGTGACGTCATTTATTTTTGTGACGTTATGTATTTTGTGACTTCATTTATTTTTGTGACGTTATGTATTTTGTGACGTCATTTATTTTTGTGACGTTATGTATTTTGTGACGTCATTTATTTTTGTGACGTTATGTATTTTGTGACGTCATTTATTTGTGTGACGTTATGTATTTTGTGACGTCATTTATTTTTGTGACGTTAAGTATTTTGTGACGTCATTTATTTTTGTGACGTTATGTATTTTGTTACGTCATTTATTTTTGTGACGTTATGTATTTTGTGACGTTTTGTATTTTGTGACGTCATTTATTTTTGTGACGTCATTTATTTTTGTGACGTCATGTATTTTGTAACGTCATTTATTTTTGTGACGTTATGTATTTTGTGACGTCATTTATTTTTGTGACGTTATGTATTTTGTGACGTAATTAATATTTTGTGACGTCATTTATTTTTGTGACGTTATGTATTTTGTGACGTCTTTTTTTTGTTACGTTATGTATTTTGTGACGTCATTTTTTGTGACGTTATGTATTTTGTGACGTCATTTATTTTTTTGACGTTATGTATTTTGTGACGTCATTTATTTTTGTGACGTTATGTATTTTGTGACGTAATTAATATTTTGTGACGTCATTTATTTTTGTGACGTTATGTATTTTGTGACGTCTTTTTTTTGTTACGTTATGTATTTTGTGACGTCATTTTTTGTGACGTTATGTATTTTGTGACGTCATTTATTTTTTTGACGTTATGTATTTTGTGACGTCATTTATTTTTGTGACGTTATGTATTTTGTGACGTCATTTATTTTTTTGACGTTATGTATTTTGTGACTTAATTAATTTTTGTGACGTCATTTATTTTTGTGACGTTATGTATTTTGTGACGTCATTTATTTTTGTGACGTTATGTATTTTTGACGTCATTTATTTTTGTGACGTTATGTATTTTGTGACGTCACTTTTTTTGACGTTATGTATTTTGTGACGCCTTTTATTTTTGTGACAATATGTATTTTGTGACGTTATGTATTTTGTGACGTAATTTATTTTTGTGACGTTATGTATTTTGTGACGTCATTTATTTTTGTGACGTTATGTATTTTTTGACGTCATTTATTTTTGTGACGTTATGCATTTTGTGACGTGATTAATATTTTGTGACGTCATTTATTTTTGTGACGTTATGTATTTTGTGACGTCATTTATTTTTTTGACGTTATGTATTTTGTGACGCCATTTATTTTTGTGACGTTATGTATTTTGTGACGTTATGTATTTTGTGACGTTATGTATTTTGTGACGTTATGTATTTTGTGACGTAATTTATTTTTGTGACGTTATGTATTTTGTGACGTCATTTATTTTTGTGACGTTATGTATTTTGTGACGTCATTTATTTTTGTGACGTTATGTATTTTGTGACGTCATTTATTTTTGTGACGTTATGTATCTTGTGACGTCATTTATTTTTGTGACGTTATGTATTTTGTGACGTTATGTATTTTGTGACGTCATTTATTTTTGTGACGTTATGTATTTTGTGACGTCATTTATTTTTGGGACGTTATGTATTTTGTGACGTCATTTATTTTTGTGACTTTATGTATTTTGTGACGTCATTTATTTTTGTGACGTTATGTATTTTGTGACGTTATGTATTTTGTGACGTCATTAATTTTTGTGACGTTATGTATTTTGTCAAGTAATTAATATTTTGTGACGTCATTTATTTTTGTGACGTTATGTATTTTGTGACGTTATTAATATTTTGTGACGTCATTTATTTTTGTGACGTTATGTATTTTGTGACGTCTTTTTTTGTGACGTTATGTATTTTGTGACGTCATTTTTTGTGACGTTATGTATTTTGTAACGTTATTTATTTTTGTTACGTTATGTATTTTGTGACGTCATTTATTTTTTTGACGTTATGTATTTTGTGACTTAATTAATTTTTGTGACGTCATTTATTTTTGCGACGTTTTGTATTTTGTGACGTCATTTATTTTTGTGACGTTATGTATTTTGTGACGTCATTTATTTTTGTGACGTTATGTATTATGTGACGTAATTTTTTTGACGTTATGTATTTTGTGACGCCATTTATTTTTGTGACGTTATGTATTTTGTGACGTTATGTATTTTGTGACGTAATTTATTTTTGTGACGTTATGTATTTTGTGAATTAATTAATTTTTGTGACGTCATTTATTTTTGTGACGTTATGTATTTTGAGACGTAATTTTTTTGTGACGTTATGTATTTTGTGACGTCATTTATTTTTGTGACGTTATGTATTTTTTGACGTCATTTATTTTTGTGACGTTATGCATTTTGTGACGTGATTAATATTTTGTGACGTCATTTATTATTGTGACGTTATGTATTTTGTGACGTAATTAATATTTTGTGACGTCATTTATTTTTGTAACGTTATCTATTTTGTGACGTCACTTATTTTTGTGACGTTGTGTATTTTGTGACGTCATTTATTTTTGTGACGTTATGTATTTTGTTACGTCATTTATTTTTTTGACGTTATGTATTTTGTGACGTCATTTATTTTTGTGACGTTATGTATTTTGTGACATCATTTATTATTGTGAAGTTAAGTATTTTTTGACGTCATTTATTTTTGTGACGTTAAGTATTTTGTGACGTCATTTATTTTTGTGACGTTATGTATTTTGTGACGTCATTTATATTGTGACGTTATGTATTTTGTGACTTAATTAATTTTTGTGACGTCATTTATTTTTGTGACGTTATGTATTTTGTGACGTCATTTATTTTTGTGACGTTATGTATTTTGTGACGCTATTTATTTTTGTGACGTTAGGAATTTTGTGACGTCATTAATGTTTGTGACGTTATGTATTTTGTGACGTCATTTATTTTTGTGACATTATGTATTTTGTGACGTAATTTTTTTTGTGACGTTATGTATCTTGTGACGTCATTTATTTTTGTGACGTTATTTATTTTGTGACGTTATGTATTTTGTGACGTCATTTATTTTTGTGACGATATGTATTTTGTGACGTTATGTATTTTTTGACGTCATTAATTTTTGTGACGGTTTGTATTTTGTGACGTCATTTATTTATGTGACGTTATATGTTTTTTGACTTAATTAAATTTTTTGACGTCATTTATTTTTGTGACGTTATGTATTTTGTGACTTCATTTATTTTTGTGACGTTATGTATTTTGTGACGTCATTTATTTTTGTGACGTTATGTATTTTGTGACGTCATTTATTTTTGTGACGTTATGTATTTTGTGACGTCATTTATTTTTGTGACGTTATGTATCTTGTGACGTCATTTATTTTTGTGACGTTATGTATTTTGTGACGTTATGTATTTTGTGACGTCATTTATTTTTGTGAAGTTATGTATTTTGTGACGTCATTTATTTTTGGGACGTTATGTATTTTGTGACGTCATTTATTTTTGTGACTTTATGTATTTTGTGACGTCATTTATTTTTCTGACGTTATGTATTTTGTGACGTTATGTATTTTGTGACGTCATTAATTTTTGTGACGTTATGTATTTTGTCAAGTAATTAATATTTTGTGACGTCATTTATTTTTGTGACGTTATGTATTTTGTGACGTAATTAATATTTTGTGACGTCATTTATTTTTGTGACGTTATGTATTTTGTGACGTCTTTTTTTGTGACGTTATGTATTTTGTGACGTCATTTTTTGTGACGTTATGTATTTTGTGACGTTATTTATTTTTGTTACGTTATGTATTTTGTGACGCCATTTATTTTTGTGACGTTATGTATTTTGTAACGTCATTTATTTTTGTGACGTTATGTATTTTGTGACGTAATTAATTTTTGTGACGTCATTTATTTTTGTGAAGTTATGTATTTTGTGACTTAATTAATTTTTGTGACGTCATTTATTTTTGTGACGTTATGTATTTTGTGACGTCATTTATTTTTGTGACGTTATGTATTTTGTGACGTCAATTATTTTTGTGACGTTATGTATTTTGTGACGTCATTTATTTTTGTGACGTTATGTATTTTGTGACGTCATTTATTTTTTTGACGTTATGTATTTTGTGACGCCATTTATTTTTGTGACGTTATGTATTTTGTGACGTTATGTATTTTGTGACGTAATTTATTTTTGTGACGTTATGTATTTTGTGACGTTATGTATTTTGTGACGTCATTTATTTTTGTGACGATATGTATTTTGTGACGTTATGTATTTTTTGACGTCATTAATTTTTGTGACGGTTTGTATTTTGTGACGTCATTTATTTATGTGACGTTATATGTTTTTTGACTTAATTAAATTTTTTGACGTCATTTATTTTTGTGACGTTATGTATTTTGTGACTTCATTTATTTTTGTGACGTTATGTATTTTGTGACGTCATTTATTTTTGTGACGTTATGTATTTTGTGACGTCATTTATTTTTGTGACGTTATGTATTTTGTGACGTCATTTATTTTTGTGACGTTATGTATCTTGTGACGTCATTTATTTTTGTGACGTTATGTATTTTGTGACGTTATGTATTTTGTGACGTCATTTATTTTTGTGACGTTATGTATTTTGTGACGTCATTTATTTTTGGGACGTTATGTATTTTGTGACGTCATTTATTTTTGTGACTTTATGTATTTTGTGACGTCATTTATTTTTGTGACGTTATGTATTTTGTGACGTTATGTATTTTGTGACGTCATTAATTTTTGTGACGTTATGTATTTTGTCAAGTAATTAATATTTTGTGACGTCATTTATTTTTGTGACGTTATGTATTTTGTGACGTAATTAATATTTTGTGACGTCATTTATGTTTGTGACGTTATGTATTTTGTGACGACTTTTTTTGTGACGTTATGTATTTTGTGACGTCATTTTTTGTGACGTTATGTATTTTGTGACGTTATTTATTTTTGTTACGTTATGTATTTTGTGACGCCATTTATTTTTGTGACGTTATGTATTTTGTTACGTCATTTATTTTTGTGACGTTATGTATTTTGTGACGTAATTAATTTTTGTGACGTCATTTATTTTTGTGAAGTTATGTATTTTGTGACTTAATTAATTTTTGTGACGTCATTTATTTTTGTGACGTTATGTATTTTGTGACGTCATTTATTTTTGTGACGTTATGTATTTTGTGACGTCATTTATTTTTGTGACGTTATGTATTTTGTGACGTCATTTATTTTTGTGACGTTATGTATTTTGTGACGTCATTTATTTTTTTGACGTTATGTATTTTGTGACGCCATTTATTTTTGTGACGCTATGTATTTTGTGACGTTATGTATTTTGTGACGTAATTTATTTTTGTGACGTTATGTATTTTGTGACTTAATTAATTTTTGTGACGTCATTTATTTTTGTGACGTTATGTATTTTGTGACGTCATTTATATTTGTGACGTTATGTATTTTGTGAAGTCATTTATTTTTGTGACGTTATGTATTTTGTGACTTCATTTATTTTTGTGACGTTATGTATTTTGTGACGTCATTTATTTTTGTGACGTTATGTATTTTGTGACGTCATTTATTTTTGTGACGTTATGTATTTTGTGACGTCATTTATTTGTGTGACGTTATGTATTTTGTGACGTCATTTATTTTTGTGACGTTAAGTATTTTGTGACGTCATTTATTTTTGTGACGTTATGTATTTTGTTACGTCATTTATTTTTGTGACGTTATGTATTTTGTGACGTTTTGTATTTTGTGACGTCATTTATTTTTGTGACGTCATTTATTTTTGTGACGTCATGTATTTTGTAACGTCATTTATTTTTGTGACGTTATGTATTTTGTGACGTCATTTATTTTTGTGACGTTATGTTTTTGTGACGTTATGTATTTTGTGACGTCATTTATTTTTGTGACGTTATGTATTTTGTGACGTAATTAATATTTTGTGACGTCATTTATTTTTGTGACGTTATGTATTTTGTGACGTCTTTTTTTTGTGACGTTATGTATTTTGTGACGTCATTTTTTGTGACGTTATGTATTTTGTGACGTCATTTATTTTTGTGACGTTATGTATTTTGTGACGTCATTTATTTTTGTGACGTTATGTATTTTGTGACGTCATTTATTTTTTTGACGTTATGTATTTTGTGACTTAATTAATTTTTGTGACGTCATTTATTTTTGTGACGTTATGTATTTTGTGACGTCATTTATTTTTGTGACGTTATGTATTTTGTGACGTCATTTATTTTTGTGACGTTATGTATCTTGTGACGTCATTTATTTTTGTGACGTTATGTATTTTGTGACGTTATGTATTTTGTGACGTCATTTATTTTTGTGAAGTTATGTATTTTGTGACGTCATTTATTTTTGGGACGTTATGTATTTTGTGACGTCATTTATTTTTGTGACTTTATGTATTTTGTGACGTCATTTATTTTTCTGACGTTATGTATTTTGTGACGTTATGTATTTTGTGACGTCATTAATTTTTGTGACGTTATGTATTTTGTCAAGTAATTAATATTTTGTGACGTCATTTATTTTTGTGACGTTATGTATTTTGTGACGTAATTAATATTTTGTGACGTCATTTATTTTTGTGACGTTATGTATTTTGTGACGTCTTTTTTTGTGACGTTATGTATTTTGTGACGTCATTTTTTGTGACGTTATGTATTTTGTGACGTTATTTATTTTTGTTACGTTATGTATTTTGTGACGCCATTTATTTTTGTGACGTTATGTATTTTGTAACGTCATTTATTTTTGTGACGTTATGTATTTTGTGACGTAATTAATTTTTGTGACGTCATTTATTTTTGTGAAGTTATGTATTTTGTGACTTAATTAATTTTTGTGACGTCATTTATTTTTGTGACGTTATGTATTTTGTGACGTCATTTATTTTTGTGACGTTATGTATTTTGTGACGTCAATTATTTTTGTGACGTTATGTATTTTGTGACGTCATTTATTTTTGTGACGTTATGTATTTTGTGACGTCATTTATTTTTTTGACGTTATGTATTTTGTGACGCCATTTATTTTTGTGACGTTATGTATTTTGTGACGTTATGTATTTTGTGACGTAATTTATTTTTGTGACGTTATGTATTTTGTGACGTTATGTATTTTGTGACGTCAT
Source organism: Flexamia atlantica (assembly GCA_035578135.1). NCBI lineage: Eukaryota > Metazoa > Arthropoda > Insecta > Hemiptera > Cicadellidae > Flexamia > Flexamia atlantica. Next base: position 613,792 of record JAQJVK010000035.1, read on the forward strand.
TTATTTTTGTGACGATATGTATTTTGTGACGTTATGTATTTTTTGACGTCATTAATTTTTGTGACGGTTTGTATTTTGTGACGTCATTTATTTATGTGACGTTATATGTTTTTTGACTTAATTAAATTTTTTGACGTCATTTATTTTTGTGACGTTATGTATTTTGTGACTTCATTTATTTTTGTGACGTTATGTATTTTGTGACGTCATTTATTTTTGTGACGTTATGTATTTTGTGACGTCATTTATTTTTGTGACGTTATGTATTTTGTGACGTCATTTATTTTTGTGACGTTATGTATCTTGTGACGTCATTTATTTTTGTGACGTTATGTATTTTGTGACGTTATGTATTTTGTGACGTCATTTATTTTTGTGACGTTATGTATTTTGTGACGTCATTTATTTTTGGGACGTTATGTATTTTGTGACGTCATTTATTTTTGTGACTTTATGTATTTTGTGACGTCATTTATTTTTGTGACGTTATGTATTTTGTGACGTTATGTATTTTGTGACGTCATTAATTTTTGTGACGTTATGTATTTTGTCAAGTAATTAATATTTTGTGACGTCATTTATTTTTGTGACGTTATGTATTTTGTGACGTAATTAATATTTTGTGACGTCATTTATGTTTGTGACGTTATGTATTTTGTGACGACTTTTTTTGTGACGTTATGTATTTTGTGACGTCATTTTTTGTGACGTTATGTATTTTGTGACGTTATTTATTTTTGTTACGTTATGTATTTTGTGACGCCATTTATTTTTGTGACGTTATGTATTTTGTTACGTCATTTATTTTTGTGACGTTATGTATTTTGTGACGTAATTAATTTTTGTGACGTCATTTATTTTTGTGAAGTTATGTATTTTGTGACTTAATTAATTTTTGTGACGTCATTTATTTTTGTGACGTTATGTATTTTGTGACGTCATTTATTTTTGTGACGTTATGTATTTTGTGACGTCATTTATTTTTGTGACGTTATGTATTTTGTGACGTCATTTATTTTTGTGACGTTATGTATTTTGTGACGTCATTTATTTTTTTGACGTTATGTATTTTGTGACGCCATTTATTTTTGTGACGCTATGTATTTTGTGACGTTATGTATTTTGTGACGTAATTTATTTTTGTGACGTTATTTATTTTGTGACTTAATTAATTTTTGTGACGTCATTTATTTTTGTGACGTTATGTATTTTGTGACGTCATTTATATTTGTGACGTTATGTATTTTGTGAAGTCATTTATTTTTGTGACGTTATGTATTTTGTGACTTCATTTATTTTTGTGACGTTATGTATTTTGTGACGTCATTTATTTTTGTGACGTTATGTATTTTGTGACGTCATTTATTTTTGTGACGTTATGTATTTTGTGACGTCATTTATTTGTGTGACGTTATGTATTTTGTGACGTCATTTATTTTTGTGACGTTAAGTATTTTGTGACGTCATTTATTTTTGTGACGTTATGTATTTTGTTACGTCATTTATTTTTGTGACGTTATGTATTTTGTGACGTTTTGTATTTTGTGACGTCATTTATTTTTGTGACGTCATTTATTTTTGTGACGTCATGTATTTTGTAACGTCATTTATTTTTGTGACGTTATGTATTTTGTGACGTCATTTATTTTTGTGACGTTATGTTTTTGTGACGTTATGTATTTTGTGACGTCATTTATTTTTGTGACGTTATGTATTTTGTGACGTAATTAATATTTTGTGACGTCATTTATTTTTGTGACGTTATGTATTTTGTGACGTCTTTTTTTTGTGACGTTATGTATTTTGTGACGTCATTTTTTGTGACGTTATGTATTTTGTGACGTCATTTATTTTTGTGACGTTATGTATTTTGTGACGTCATTTATTTTTGTGACGTTATGTATTTTGTGACGTCATTTATTTTTTTGACGTTATGTATTTTGTGACTTAATTAATTTTTGTGACGTCATTTATTTTTGTGACGTTATGTATTTTGTGACGTCATTTATTTTTGTGACGTTATGTATTTTTTGACGTCATTTATTTTTGTGACGTTATGTATTTTGTGACGTCATTTTTTTTGACGTTATGTATTTTGTGACGCCTTTTATTTTTGTGACGTTATGTATTTTGTGACGTTATGTATTTTGTGACGTAATTTATTTTTGTGACGTTATGTATTTTGTGACGTCATTTATTTTTGTGACGTTATGTATTTTTTGACGTCATTTATTTTTGTGACGTTATGCATTTTGTGACGTGATTAATATTTTGTGACGTCATTTATTTTTGTGACGTTATGTATTTTGTGACGTCATTTATTTTTTTGACGTTATGTATTTTGTGACGCCATTTATTTTTGTGACGTTATGTATTTTGTGACGTTATGTATTTTGTGACGTTATGTATTTTGTGACGTTATGTATTTTGTGACGTAATTTATTTTTGTGACGTTATGTATTTTGTGACTTAATTAATTTTTGTGACGTCATTTATTTTTGTGACGTTATGTATTTTGTGACGTCATTTATATTTGTGACGTTATGTATTTTGTGACGTCATTTATTTTTGTGACGTTATGTATTTTTTGACGTCATTTATTTTTATGACGTTATGCATTTTGTGACGTGATTAATATTTTGTGACGTCATTTATTTTTGTGACGTTATATATTTTGTGACGTAAATTATATTTTGTGACGTCATTTATTTTTGTGTCGTTATGTATTTTGTGAATTCATTTATTTTTGTGACGTTATGTATTTTGTGACGTCATTTATTTTTGTGACGTTATGTATTTTGTGACGTCATTTATTTTTGTGACGTTATGTATTTTGTGACGTCATTTATTTGTGTGACGTTATGTATTTTGTGACGTCATTTATTTTTGTGACGTTAAGTATTTTGTGACGTCATTTATTTTTGTGACGTTATGTATTTTGTTACGTCATTTATTTTTGTGACGTTATGTATTTTGTGACGTTTTGTATTTTGTGACGTCATTTATTTTTGTGACGTTATGTATTTTGTGACGTCATTTTTTTGTGACGTTATGTATTTTGTGACGTCATTTATTTTTGTGACGTTATGTATTTTGTGACGTAATTAATGTTTGTGACGTCATTTATTTTTGTGAAGTTATGTATTTTGTGACTTAATTAATTTTTGTGACGTCATTTATTTTTGTGACGTTATGTATTTTGTGACTTAATTAATTTTTGTGACGTCATTTATTTTTGTGACGTTATGTATTTTGTGACGTCATTTATTTTTGTGACGTTATGTATTTTGTGACGTCATTTATTTTTGTGACGTTATGTATTTTGTGACGTCATTTATTTTTGTGACGTTATGTATTTTGTGACGTCATTTATTTTTGTGACGTTATGTATTTTGTGACGTCATTTTTTTGTGACGTTATGTATTTTGTGACGTAATTTATTTTTGTGACGTTATGTATTTTGTGACTTAATTAATTTTTGTGACGTCATTTATTTTTGTGACGTTATGTATTTTGTGACGTCATTTATATTTGTGACGTTATGTATTTTGTGAAGTCATTTATTTTTGTGACGTTATGTATTTTGTGACTTCATTTATTTTTGTGACGTTATGTATTTTGTGACGTCATTTATTTTTGTGACGTTATGTATTTTGTGACGTCATTTATTTTTGTGACGTTATGTATTTTGTGACGTCATTTATTTGTGTGACGTTATGTATTTTGTGACGTCATTTATTTTTGTGACGTTAAGTATTTTGTGACGTCATTTATTTTTGTGACGTTATGTATTTTGTTACGTCATTTATTTTTGTGACGTTATGTATTTTGTGACGTTTTGTATTTTGTGACGTCATTTATTTTTGTGACGTCATTTATTTTTGTGACGTCATGTATTTTGTAACGTCATTTATTTTTGTGACGTTATGTATTTTGTGACGTCATTTATTTTTGTGACGTTATGTTTTTGTGACGTTATGTATTTTGTGACGTCATTTATTTTTGTGACGTTATGTATTTTGTGACGTAATTAATATTTTGTGACGTCATTTATTTTTGTGACGTTATGTATTTTGTGACGTCTTTTTTTTGTGACGTTATGTATTTTGTGACGTCATTTTTTGTGACGTTATGTATTTTGTGACGTCATTTATTTTTGTGACGTTATGTATTTTGTGACGTCATTTATTTTTGTGACGTTATGTATTTTGTGACGTCATTTATTTTTTTGACGTTATGTATTTTGTGACTTAATTAATTTTTGTGACGTCATTTATTTTTGTGACGTTATGTATTTTGTGACGTCATTTATTTTTGTGACGTTATGTATTTTTTGACGTCATTTATTTTTGTGACGTTATGTATTTTGTGACGTCATTTTTTTTGACGTTATGTATTTTGTGACGCCTTTTATTTTTGTGACGTTATGTATTTTGTGACGTTATGTATTTTGTGACGTAATTTATTTTTGTGACGTTATGTATTTTGTGACGTCATTTATTTTTGTGACGTTATGTATTTTTTGACGTCATTTATTTTTGTGACGTTATGCATTTTGTGACGTGATTAATATTTTGTGACGTCATTTATTTTTGTGACGTTATGTATTTTGTGACGTCATTTATTTTTTTGACGTTATGTATTTTGTGACGCCATTTATTTTTGTGACGTTATGTATTTTGTGACGTTATGTATTTTGTGACGTTATGTATTTTGTGACGTTATGTATTTTGTGACGTAATTTATTTTTGTGACGTTATGTATTTTGTGACTTAATTAATTTTTGTGACGTCATTTATTTTTGTGACGTTATGTATTTTGTGACGTCATTTATATTTGTGACGTTATGTATTTTGTGACGTCATTTATTTTTGTGACGTTATGTATTTTTTGACGTCATTTATTTTTATGACGTTATGCATTTTGTGACGTGATTAATATTTTGTGACGTCATTTATTTTTGTGACGTTATATATTTTGTGACGTAAATTATATTTTGTGACGTCATTTATTTTTGTGTCGTTATGTATTTTGTGAATTCATTTATTTTTGTGACGTTATGTATTTTGTGACGTCATTTATTTTTGTGACGTTATGTATTTTGTGACGTCATTTATTTTTGTGACGTTATGTATTTTGTGACGTCATTTATTTGTGTGACGTTATGTATTTTGTGACGTCATTTATTTTTGTGACGTTATGTATTTTGTGAATTCATTTATTTTTGTGACGTTATGTATTTTGTGACGTCATTTATTTTTGTGACGTTATGTATTTTGTGACGTCATTTATTTTTGTGACGTTATGTATTTTGTGACGTCATTTATTTGTGTGACGTTATGTATTTTGTGACGTCATTTATTTTTGTGACGTTATGTATTTTGTTACGTCATTTATTTTTGTGACGTTATGTATTTTGTGACGTTTTGTATTTTGTGACGTCATTTATTTTTGTGACGTTATGTATTTTGTGACGTCATTTTTTTGTGACGTTATGTATTTTGTGACGTCATTTATTTTTGTGACGTTATGTATTTTGTGACGTAATTAATGTTTGTGACGTCATTTATTTTTGTGAAGTTATGTATTTTGTGACTTAATTAATTTTTGTGACGTCATTTATTTTTGTGACGTTATGTATTTTGTGACTTAATTAATTTTTGTGACGCCATTTATTTTTGTGACGTTATGTATTTTGTGACGTCATTTATTTTTGTGACGTTATGTAATTTGTGACGCTATTTATTTTTGTGACGTTATGAATTTTTTGACGTCATTAATGTTTGTGACGTTATGAATTTTGTGACGTCATTTATTTTTGTGACATTATGTATTTTGTGACGTAATTAATTTTTGTGACGTTATTTATTTTTGTGAAGTTATGTATTTTGTGACTCCATTTATTTTTGTGATGTTATGTATTTTGTGACGTCATTTATTTTTGTGACGTTATGTATTTTGTGACGTCATTTATTTTTGTGACGTTATGTATTTTGTGACGTCATTTATTTGTGTGACGTTATGTATTTTGTGACGTCATTTATTTTTGTTACGTTATGTATTTTGTGACGCCATTTATTTTTGTGACGTTATGTATTTTGTTACGTCATTTATTTTTGTGACGTTATGTATTTTGTGACGTAATTAATTTTTGTGACGTCATTTATTTTTGTGAAGTTATGTATTTTGTGACTTAATTAATTTTTGTGACGTCATTTATTTTTGTGACGTTATGTATTTTGTGACGTCATTTATTTTTGTGACGTTATGTATTTTGTGACGTCATTTATTTTTGTGACGTTATGTATTTTGTGACGTCATTTATTTTTGTGACGTTATGTATTTTGTGACGTCATTTATTTTTTTGACGTTATGTATTTTGTGACGCCATTTATTTTTGTGACGCTATGTATTTTGTGACGTTATGTATTTTGTGACGTAATTTATTTTTGTGACGTTATGTATTTTGTGACTTAATTAATTTTTGTGACGTCATTTATTTTTGCGACGTTTTGTATTTTGTGACGTCATTTATTTTTGTGACGTTATGTATTTTGTGACGTCATTTATTTTTGTGACGTTATGTATTATGTGACGTAATTTTTTTGACGTTATGTATTTTGTGACGCCATTTATTTTTGTGACGTTATGTATTTTGTGACGTTATGTATTTTGTGACGTAATTTATTTTTGTGACGTTATGTATTTTGTGAATTAATTAATTTTTGTGACGTCATTTATTTTTGTGACGTTATGTATTTTGAGACGTAATTTTTTTGTGACGTTATGTATTTTGTGACGTCATTTATTTTTGTGACGTTATGTATTTTTTGACGTCATTTATTTTTGTGACGTTATGCATTTTGTGACGTGATTAATATTTTGTGACGTCATTTATTATTGTGACGTTATGTATTTTGTGACGTAATTAATATTTTGTGACGTCATTTATTTTTGTAACGTTATGTATTTTGTGACGTCACTTATTTTTGTGACGTTGTGTATTTTGTGACGTCATTTATTTTTGTGACGTTATGTATTTTGTTACGTCATTTATTTTTTTGACGTTATGTATTTTGTGACGTCATTTATTTTTGTGACGTTATGTATTTTGTGACATCATTTATTATTGTGAAGTTAAGTATTTTTTGACGTCATTTATTTTTGTGACGTTAAGTATTTTGTGACGTCATTTATTTTTGTGACGTTATGTATTTTGTGACGTCATTTATATTGTGACGTTATGTATTTTGTGACTTAATTAATTTTTGTGACGTCATTTATTTTTGTGACGTTATGTATTTTGTGACGTCATTTATTTTTGTGACGTTATGTATTTTGTGACGCTATTTATTTTTGTGACGTTAGGAATTTTGTGACGTCATTAATGTTTGTGACGTTATGTATTTTGTGACGTCATTTATTTTTGTGACATTATGTATTTTGTGACGTAATTTTTTTTGTGACGTTATGTATCTTGTGACGTCATTTATTTTTGTGACGTTATTTATTTTGTGACGTTATGTATTTTGTGACGTCATTTATTTTTGTGACGATATGTATTTTGTGACGTTATGTATTTTTTGACGTCATTAATTTTTGTGACGGTTTGTATTTTGTGACGTCATTTATTTATGTGACGTTATATGTTTTTTGACTTAATTAAATTTTTTGACGTCATTTATTTTTGTGACGTTATGTATTTTGTGACTTCATTTATTTTTGTGACGTTATGTATTTTGTGACGTCATTTATTTTTGTGACGTTATGTATTTTGTGACGTCATTTATTTTTGTGACGTTATGTATTTTGTGACGTCATTTATTTTTGTGACGTTATGTATCTTGTGACGTCATTTATTTTTGTGACGTTATGTATTTTGTGACGTTATGTATTTTGTGACGTCATTTATTTTTGTGAAGTTATGTATTTTGTGACGTCATTTATTTTTGGGACGTTATGTATTTTGTGACGTCATTTATTTTTGTGACTTTATGTATTTTGTGACGTCATTTATTTTTCTGACGTTATGTATTTTGTGACGTTATGTATTTTGTGACGTCATTAATTTTTGTGACGTTATGTATTTTGTCAAGTAATTAATATTTTGTGACGTCATTTATTTTTGTGACGTTATGTATTTTGTGACGTAATTAATATTTTGTGACGTCATTTATTTTTGTGACGTTATGTATTTTGTGACGTCTTTTTTTGTGACGTTATGTATTTTGTGACGTCATTTTTTGTGACGTTATGTATTTTGTGACGTTATTTATTTTTGTTACGTTATGTATTTTGTGACGCCATTTATTTTTGTGACGTTATGTATTTTGTAACGTCATTTATTTTTGTGACGTTATGTATTTTGTGACGTAATTAATTTTTGTGACGTCATTTATTTTTGTGAAGTTATGTATTTTGTGACTTAATTAATTTTTGTGACGTCATTTATTTTTGTGACGTTATGTATTTTGTGACGTCATTTATTTTTGTGACGTTATGTATTTTGTGACGTCAATTATTTTTGTGACGTTATGTATTTTGTGACGTCATTTATTTTTGTGACGTTATGTATTTTGTGACGTCATTTATTTTTTTGACGTTATGTATTTTGTGACGCCATTTATTTTTGTGACGTTATGTATTTTGTGACGTTATGTATTTTGTGACGTAATTTATTTTTGTGACGTTATGTATTTTGTGACGTTATGTATTTTGTGACGTCATTTATTTTTGTGACGATATGTATTTTGTGACGTTATGTATTTTTTGACGTCATTAATTTTTGTGACGGTTTGTATTTTGTGACGTCATTTATTTATGTGACGTTATATGTTTTTTGACTTAATTAAATTTTTTGACGTCATTTATTTTTGTGACGTTATGTATTTTGTGACTTCATTTATTTTTGTGACGTTATGTATTTTGTGACGTCATTTATTTTTGTGACGTTATGTATTTTGTGACGTCATTTATTTTTGTGACGTTATGTATTTTGTGACGTCATTTATTTTTGTGACGTTATGTATCTTGTGACGTCATTTATTTTTGTGACGTTATGTATTTTGTGACGTTATGTATTTTGTGACGTCATTTATTTTTGTGACGTTATGTATTTTGTGACGTCATTTATTTTTGGGACGTTATGTATTTTGTGACGTCATTTATTTTTGTGACTTTATGTATTTTGTGACGTCATTTATTTTTGTGACGTTATGTATTTTGTGACGTTATGTATTTTGTGACGTCATTAATTTTTGTGACGTTATGTATTTTGTCAAGTAATTAATATTTTGTGACGTCATTTATTTTTGTGACGTTATGTATTTTGTGACGTAATTAATATTTTGTGACGTCATTTATGTTTGTGACGTTATGTATTTTGTGACGACTTTTTTTGTGACGTTATGTATTTTGTGACGTCATTTTTTGTGACGTTATGTATTTTGTGACGTTATTTATTTTTGTTACGTTATGTATTTTGTGACGCCATTTATTTTTGTGACGTTATGTATTTTGTTACGTCATTTATTTTTGTGACGTTATGTATTTTGTGACGTAATTAATTTTTGTGACGTCATTTATTTTTGTGAAGTTATGTATTTTGTGACTTAATTAATTTTTGTGACGTCATTTATTTTTGTGACGTTATGTATTTTGTGACGTCATTTATTTTTGTGACGTTATGTATTTTGTGACGTCATTTATTTTTGTGACGTTATGTATTTTGTGACGTCATTTATTTTTGTGACGTTATGTATTTTGTGACGTCATTTATTTTTTTGACGTTATGTATTTTGTGACGCCATTTATTTTTGTGACGCTATGTATTTTGTGACGTTATGTATTTTGTGACGTAATTTATTTTTGTGACGTTATGTATTTTGTGACTTAATTAATTTTTGTGACGTCATTTATTTTTGTGACGTTATGTATTTTGTGACGTCATTTATATTTGTGACGTTATGTATTTTGTGAAGTCATTTATTTTTGTGACGTTATGTATTTTGTGACTTCATTTATTTTTGTGACGTTATGTATTTTGTGACGTCATTTATTTTTGTGACGTTATGTATTTTGTGACGTCATTTATTTTTGTGACGTTATGTATTTTGTGACGTCATTTATTTGTGTGACGTTATGTATTTTGTGACGTCATTTATTTTTGTGACGTTAAGTATTTTGTGACGTCATTTATTTTTGTGACGTTATGTATTTTGTTACGTCATTTATTTTTGTGACGTTATGTATTTTGTGACGTTTTGTATTTTGTGACGTCATTTATTTTTGTGACGTCATTTATTTTTGTGACGTCATGTATTTTGTAACGTCATTTATTTTTGTGACGTTATGTATTTTGTGACGTCATTTATTTTTGTGACGTTATGTTTTTGTGACGTTATGTATTTTGTGACGTCATTTATTTTTGTGACGTTATGTATTTTGTGACGTAATTAATATTTTGTGACGTCATTTATTTTTGTGACGTTATGTATTTTGTGACGTCTTTTTTTTGTGACGTTATGTATTTTGTGACGTCATTTTTTGTGACGTTATGTATTTTGTGACGTCATTTATTTTTGTGACGTTATGTATTTTGTGACGTCATTTATTTTTGTGACGTTATGTATTTTGTGACGTCATTTATTTTTTTGACGTTATGTATTTTGTGACTTAATTAATTTTTGTGACGTCATTTATTTTTGTGACGTTATGTATTTTGTGACGTCATTTATTTTTGTGACGTTATGTATTTTTTGACGTCATTTATTTTTGTGACGTTATGTATTTTGTGACGTCATTTTTTTTGACGTTATGTATTTTGTGACGCCTTTTATTTTTGTGACGTTATGTATTTTGTGACGTTATGTATTTTGTGACGTAATTTATTTTTGTGACGTTATGTATTTTGTGACGTCATTTATTTTTGTGACGTTATGTATTTTTTGACGTCATTTATTTTTGTGACGTTATGCATTTTGTGACGTGATTAATATTTTGTGACGTCATTTATTTTTGTGACGTTATGTATTTTGTGACGTCATTTATTTTTTTGACGTTATGTATTTTGTGACGCCATTTATTTTTGTGACGTTATGTATTTTGTGACGTTATGTATTTTGTGACGTTATGTATTTTGTGACGTTATGTATTTTGTGACGTAATTTATTTTTGTGACGTTATGTATTTTGTGACTTAATTAATTTTTGTGACGTCATTTATTTTTGTGACGTTATGTATTTTGTGACGTCATTTATATTTGTGACGTTATGTATTTTGTGACGTCATTTATTTTTGTGACGTTATGTATTTTTTGACGTCATTTATTTTTATGACGTTATGCATTTTGTGACGTGATTAATATTTTGTGACGTCATTTATTTTTGTGACGTTATATATTTTGTGACGTAAATTATATTTTGTGACGTCATTTATTTTTGTGTCGTTATGTATTTTGTGAATTCATTTATTTTTGTGACGTTATGTATTTTGTGACGTCATTTATTTTTGTGACGTTATGTATTTTGTGACGTCATTTATTTTTGTGACGTTATGTATTTTGTGACGTCATTTATTTGTGTGACGTTATGTATTTTGTGACGTCATTTATTTTTGTGACGTTAAGTATTTTGTGACGTCATTTATTTTTGTGACGTTATGTATTTTGTTACGTCATTTATTTTTGTGACGTTATGTATTTTGTGACGTTTTGTATTTTGTGACGTCATTTATTTTTGTGACGTTATGTATTTTGTGACGTCATTTTTTTGTGACGTTATGTATTTTGTGACGTCATTTATTTTTGTGACGTTATGTATTTTGTGACGTAATTAATGTTTGTGACGTCATTTATTTTTGTGAAGTTATGTATTTTGTGACTTAATTAATTTTTGTGACGTCATTTATTTTTGTGACGTTATGTATTTTGTGACTTAATTAATTTTTGTGACGTCATTTATTTTTGTGACGTTATGTATTTTGTGACGTCATTTATTTTTGTGACGTTATGTATTTTGTGACGTCATTTATTTTTGTGACGTTATGTATTTTGTGACGTCATTTATTTTTGTGACGTTATGTATTTTGTGACGTCATTTATTTTTGTGACGTTATGTATTTTGTGACGTCATTTTTTTGTGACGTTATGTATTTTGTGACGTAATTTATTTTTGTGACGTTATGTATTTTGTGACTTAATTAATTTTTGTGACGTCATTTATTTTTGTGACGTTATGTATTTTGTGACGTCATTTATATTTGTGACGTTATGTATTTTGTGAAGTCATTTATTTTTGTGACGTTATGTATTTTGTGACTTCATTTATTTTTGTGACGTTATGTATTTTGTGACGTCATTTATTTTTGTGACGTTATGTATTTTGTGACGTCATTTATTTTTGTGACGTTATGTATTTTGTGACGTCATTTATTTGTGTGACGTTATGTATTTTGTGACGTCATTTATTTTTGTGACGTTAAGTATTTTGTGACGTCATTTATTTTTGTGACGTTATGTATTTTGTTACGTCATTTATTTTTGTGACGTTATGTATTTTGTGACGTTTTGTATTTTGTGACGTCATTTATTTTTGTGACGTCATTTATTTTTGTGACGTCATGTATTTTGTAACGTCATTTATTTTTGTGACGTTATGTATTTTGTGACGTCATTTATTTTTGTGACGTTATGTTTTTGTGACGTTATGTATTTTGTGACGTCATTTATTTTTGTGACGTTATGTATTTTGTGACGTAATTAATATTTTGTGACGTCATTTATTTTTGTGACGTTATGTATTTTGTGACGTCTTTTTTTTGTGACGTTATGTATTTTGTGACGTCATTTTTTGTGACGTTATGTATTTTGTGACGTCATTTATTTTTGTGACGTTATGTATTTTGTGACGTCATTTATTTTTGTGACGTTATGTATTTTGTGACGTCATTTATTTTTTTGACGTTATGTATTTTGTGACTTAATTAATTTTTGTGACGTCATTTATTTTTGTGACGTTATGTATTTTGTGACGTCATTTATTTTTGTGACGTTATGTATTTTTTGACGTCATTTATTTTTGTGACGTTATGTATTTTGTGACGTCATTTTTTTTGACGTTATGTATTTTGTGACGCCTTTTATTTTTGTGACGTTATGTATTTTGTGACGTTATGTATTTTGTGACGTAATTTATTTTTGTGACGTTATGTATTTTGTGACGTCATTTATTTTTGTGACGTTATGTATTTTTTGACGTCATTTATTTTTGTGACGTTATGCATTTTGTGACGTGATTAATATTTTGTGACGTCATTTATTTTTGTGACGTTATGTATTTTGTGACGTCATTTATTTTTTTGACGTTATGTATTTTGTGACGCCATTTATTTTTGTGACGTTATGTATTTTGTGACGTTATGTATTTTGTGACGTTATGTATTTTGTGACGTTATGTATTTTGTGACGTAATTTATTTTTGTGACGTTATGTATTTTGTGACTTAATTAATTTTTGTGACGTCATTTATTTTTGTGACGTTATGTATTTTGTGACGTCATTTATATTTGTGACGTTATGTATTTTGTGACGTCATTTATTTTTGTGACGTTATGTATTTTTTGACGTCATTTATTTTTATGACGTTATGCATTTTGTGACGTGATTAATATTTTGTGACGTCATTTATTTTTGTGACGTTATATATTTTGTGACGTAAATTATATTTTGTGACGTCATTTATTTTTGTGTCGTTATGTATTTTGTGAATTCATTTATTTTTGTGACGTTATGTATTTTGTGACGTCATTTATTTTTGTGACGTTATGTATTTTGTGACGTCATTTATTTTTGTGACGTTATGTATTTTGTGACGTCATTTATTTGTGTGACGTTATGTATTTTGTGACGTCATTTATTTTTGTGACGTTATGTATTTTGTGAATTCATTTATTTTTGTGACGTTATGTATTTTGTGACGTCATTTATTTTTGTGACGTTATGTATTTTGTGACGTCATTTATTTTTGTGACGTTATGTATTTTGTGACGTCATTTATTTGTGTGACGTTATGTATTTTGTGACGTCATTTATTTTTGTGACGTTAAGTATTTTGTGACGTCATTTATTTTTGTGACGTTATGTATTTTGTTACGTCATTTATTTTTGTGACGTTATGTATTTTGTGACGTTTTGTATTTTGTGACGTCATTTATTTTTGTGACGTTATGTATTTTGTGACGTCATTTTTTTGTGACGTTATGTATTTTGTGACGTCATTTATTTTTGTGACGTTATGTATTTTGTGACGTAATTAATGTTTGTGACGTCATTTATTTTTGTGAAGTTATGTATTTTGTGACTTAATTAATTTTTGTGACGTCATTTATTTTTGTGACGTTATGTATTTTGTGACTTAATTAATTTTTGTGACGCCATTTATTTTTGTGACGTTATGTATTTTGTGACGTCATTTATTTTTGTGACGTTATGTAATTTGTGACGCTATTTATTTTTGTGACGTTATGAATTTTTTGACGTCATTAATGTTTGTGACGTTATGAATTTTGTGACGTCATTTATTTTTGTGACATTATGTATTTTGTGACGTAATTAATTTTTGTGACGTTATTTATTTTTGTGAAGTTATGTATTTTGTGACTCCATTTATTTTTGTGATGTTATGTATTTTGTGACGTCATTTATTTTTGTGACGTTATGTATTTTGTGACGTCATTTATTTTTGTGACGTTATGTATTTTGTGACGTCATTTATTTGTGTGACGTTATGTATTTTGTGACGTCATTTATTTTTGTTACGTTATGTATTTTGTGACGCCATTTATTTTTGTGACGTTATGTATTTTGTTACGTCATTTATTTTTGTGACGTTATGTATTTTGTGACGTAATTAATTTTTGTGACGTCATTTATTTTTGTGAAGTTATGTATTTTGTGACTTAATTAATTTTTGTGACGTCATTTATTTTTGTGACGTTATGTATTTTGTGACGTCATTTATTTTTGTGACGTTATGTATTTTGTGACGTCATTTATTTTTGTGACGTTATGTATTTTGTGACGTCATTTATTTTTGTGACGTTATGTATTTTGTGACGTCATTTATTTTTTTGACGTTATGTATTTTGTGACGCCATTTATTTTTGTGACGCTATGTATTTTGTGACGTTATGTATTTTGTGACGTAATTTATTTTTGTGACGTTATGTATTTTGTGACTTAATTAATTTTTGTGACGTCATTTATTTTTGTGACGTTATGTATTTTGTGACGTCATTTATATTTGTGACGTTATGTATTTTGTGAAGTCATTTATTTTTGTGACGTTATGTATTTTGTGACTTCATTTATTTTTGTGACGTTATGTATTTTGTGACGTCATTTATTTTTGTGACGTTATGTATTTTGTGACGTCATTTATTTTTGTGACGTTATGTATTTTGTGACGTCATTTATTTGTGTGACGTTATGTATTTTGTGACGTCATTTATTTTTGTGACGTTAAGTATTTTGTGACGTCATTTATTTTTGTGACGTTATGTATTTTGTTACGTCATTTATTTTTGTGACGTTATGTATTTTGTGACGTTTTGTATTTTGTGACGTCATTTATTTTTGTGACGTCATTTATTTTTGTGACGTCATGTATTTTGTAACGTCATTTATTTTTGTGACGTTATGTATTTTGTGACGTCATTTATTTTTGTGACGTTATGTTTTTGTGACGTTATGTATTTTGTGACGTCATTTATTTTTGTGACGTTATGTATTTTGTGACGTAATTAATATTTTGTGACGTCATTTATTTTTGTGACGTTATGTATTTTGTGACGTCTTTTTTTTGTGACGTTATGTATTTTGTGACGTCATTTTTTGTGACGTTATGTATTTTGTGACGTCATTTATTTTTGTGACGTTATGTATTTTGTGACGTCATTTATTTTTGTGACGTTATGTATTTTGTGACGTCATTTATTTTTTTGACGTTATGTATTTTGTGACTTAATTAATTTTTGTGACGTCATTTATTTTTGTGACGTTATGTATTTTGTGACGTCATTTATTTTTGTGACGTTATGTATTTTTTGACGTCATTTATTTTTGTGACGTTATGTATTTTGTGACGTCATTTTTTTTGACGTTATGTATTTTGTGACGCCTTTTATTTTTGTGACGTTATGTATTTTGTGACGTTATGTATTTTGTGACGTAATTTATTTTTGTGACGTTATGTATTTTGTGACGTCATTTATTTTTGTGACGTTATGTATTTTTTGACGTCATTTATTTTTGTGACGTTATGCATTTTGTGACGTGATTAATATTTTGTGACGTCATTTATTTTTGTGACGTTATGTATTTTGTGACGTCATTTATTTTTTTGACGTTATGTATTTTGTGACGCCATTTATTTTTGTGACGTTATGTATTTTGTGACGTTATGTATTTTGTGACGTTATGTATTTTGTGACGTTATGTATTTTGTGACGTAATTTATTTTTGTGACGTTATGTATTTTGTGACTTAATTAATTTTTGTGACGTCATTTATTTTTGTGACGTTATGTATTTTGTGACGTCATTTATATTTGTGACGTTATGTATTTTGTGACGTCATTTATTTTTGTGACGTTATGTATTTTTTGACGTCATTTATTTTTATGACGTTATGCATTTTGTGACGTGATTAATATTTTGTGACGTCATTTATTTTTGTGACGTTATATATTTTGTGACGTAAATTATATTTTGTGACGTCATTTATTTTTGTGTCGTTATGTATTTTGTGAATTCATTTATTTTTGTGACGTTATGTATTTTGTGACGTCATTTATTTTTGTGACGTTATGTATTTTGTGACGTCATTTATTTTTGTGACGTTATGTATTTTGTGACGTCATTTATTTGTGTGACGTTATGTATTTTGTGACGTCATTTATTTTTGTGACGTTAAGTATTTTGTGACGTCATTTATTTTTGTGACGTTATGTATTTTGTTACGTCATTTATTTTTGTGACGTTATGTATTTTGTGACGTTTTGTATTTTGTGACGTCATTTATTTTTGTGACGTTATGTATTTTGTGACGTCATTTTTTTGTGACGTTATGTATTTTGTGACGTCATTTATTTTTGTGACGTTATGTATTTTATGTCGTCATTTATTTTTGTGACGTCATGTATTTTGTAACGTCATTTATTTTTGTGACGTTGTGTATTTTGTGACGTCATTTATTTTTGTGACGTTATGTTTTTGTGACGTTATGTATTTTGTGACGTCATTTATTTTTGTGACGTTATGTATTTTGTGACGTCATTTATTTGTGTGACGTTATGTATTTTGTGACGTCATTTATTTTTGTTACGTTATGTATTTTGTGACGCCATTTATTTTTGTGACGTTATGTATTTTGTTACGTCATTTATTTTTGTGACGTTATGTATTTTGTGACGTAATTAATTTTTGTGACGTCATTTATTTTTGTGAAGTTATGTATTTTGTGACTTAATTAATTTTTGTGACGTCATTTATTTTTGTGACGTTATGTATTTTGTGACGTCATTTATTTTTGTGACGTTATGTATTTTGTGACGTCATTTATTTTTGTGACGTTATGTATTTTGTGACGTCATTTATTTTTGTGACGTTATGTATTTTGTGACGTCATTTATTTTTTTGACGTTATGTATTTTGTGACGCCATTTATTTTTGTGACGCTATGTATTTTGTGACGTTATGTATTTTGTGACGTAATTTATTTTTGTGACGTTATGTATTTTGTGACTTAATTAATTTTTGTGACGTCATTTATTTTTGTGACGTTATGTATTTTGTGACGTCATTTATATTTGTGACGTTATGTATTTTGTGAAGTCATTTATTTTTGTGACGTTATGTATTTTGTGACTTCATTTATTTTTGTGACGTTATGTATTTTGTGACGTCATTTATTTTTGTGACGTTATGTATTTTGTGACGTCATTTATTTTTGTGACGTTATGTATTTTGTGACGTCATTTATTTGTGTGACGTTATGTATTTTGTGACGTCATTTATTTTTGTGACGTTAAGTATTTTGTGACGTCATTTATTTTTGTGACGTTATGTATTTTGTTACGTCATTTATTTTTGTGACGTTATGTATTTTGTGACGTTTTGTATTTTGTGACGTCATTTATTTTTGTGACGTCATTTATTTTTGTGACGTCATGTATTTTGTAACGTCATTTATTTTTGTGACGTTATGTGTTTTGTGACGTCATTTATTTTTGTGACGTTATGTTTTTGTGACGTTATGTATTTTGTGACGTCATTTATTTTTGTGACGTTATGTATTTTGTGACGTAATTAATATTTTGTGACGTCATTTATTTTTGTGACGTTATGTATTTTGTGACGTCTTTTTTTTGTGACGTTATGTATTTTGTGACGTCATTTTTTGTGACGTTATGTATTTTGTGACGTCATTTATTTTTGTGACGTTATGTATTTTGTGACGTCATTTATTTTTGTGACGTTATGTATTTTGTGACGTCATTTATTTTTTTGACGTTATGTATTTTGTGACTTAATTAATTTTTGTGACGTCATTTATTTTTGTGACGTTATGTATTTTGTGACGTCATTTATTTTTGTGACGTTATGTATTTTTTGACGTCATTTATTTTTGTGACGTTATGTATTTTGTGACGTCATTTTTTTTGACGTTATGTATTTTGTGACGCCTTTTATTTTTGTGACGTTATGTATTTTGTGACGTTATGTATTTTGTGACGTAATTTATTTTTGTGACGTTATGTATTTTGTGACGTCATTTATTTTTGTGACGTTATGTATTTTTTGACGTCATTTATTTTTGTGACGTTATGCATTTTGTGACGTGATTAATATTTTGTGACGTCATTTATTTTTGTGACGTTATGTATTTTGTGACGTCATTTATTTTTTTGACGTTATGTATTTTGTGACGCCATTTATTTTTGTGACGTTATGTATTTTGTGACGTTATGTATTTTGTGACGTTATGTATTTTGTGACGTAATTTATTTTTGTGACGTTATGTATTTTGTGACTTAATTAATTTTTGTGACGTCATTTATTTTTGTGACGTTATGTATTTTGTGACGTCATTTATATTTGTGACGTTATGTATTTTGTGACGTCATTTATTTTTGTGACGTTATGTATTTTTTGACGTCATTTATTTTTATGACGTTATGCATTTTGTGACGTGATTAATATTTTGTGACGTCATTTATTTTTGTGACGTTATATATTTTGTGACGTAAATTATATTTTGTGACGTCATTTATTTTTGTGTCGTTATGTATTTTGTGAATTCATTTATTTTTGTGACGTTATGTATTTTGTGACGTCATTTATTTTTGTGACGTTATGTATTTTGTGACGTCATTTATTTTTGTGACGTTATGTATTTTGTGACGTCATTTATTTGTGTGACGTTATGTATTTTGTGACGTCATTTATTTTTGTGACGTTAAGTATTTTGTGACGTCATTTATTTTTGTGACGTTATGTATTTTGTTACGTCATTTATTTTTGTGACGTTATGTATTTTGTGACGTTTTGTATTTTGTGACGTCATTTATTTTTGTGACGTTATGTATTTTGTGACGTCATTTTTTTGTGACGTTATGTATTTTGTGACGTCATTTATTTTTGTGACGTTATGTATTTTATGTCGTCATTTATTTTTGTGACGTCATGTATTTTGTAACGTCATTTATTTTTGTGACGTTGTGTATTTTGTGACGTCATTTATTTTTGTGACGTTATGTTTTTGTGACGTTATGTATTTTGTGACGTCATTTATTTTTGTGACGTTATGTATTTTGTGACGTAATTAATATTTTGTGACGTCATTTATTTTTGTGACGTTATGTATTTTGTGACGTCTTTTTTGTGACGTTATGTATTTTGTGACGTCATTTTTTGTGACGTTATGTATTTTGTGACGTCATTTATTCTTGTGACGTTATGTATTTTGTGACGTCATTTATTTTTGTGACGTTATGTATTTTGTGACGTCATTTATTTTTTTGACGTTATGTATTTTGTGACTTAATTAATTTTTGTGACGTCATTTATTTTTGTGACGTTATGTATTTTTTGACGTCTTTTTTTTGTGACGTTATGTATTTTGTGACGTCATTTATTTTTGTGACGTTATGTATTTTGTGACGTCATTTTTTTGACGTTATGTATTTTGTGACGCCTTTTATTTTTGTGACGTTATGTATTTTGTGACGTTATGTATTTTGTGACGTAAATTATATTTTGTGACGTCATTTATTTTTGTGACATTATGTATTTTGTGACGTTATGTATTTTGTGACGTTATGTATTTTGTGACGTAAATTATATTTTGTGACGTCATTTATTCTTGTGACGTTATGTATTTTGTGACGTCATTTATTTTTGTGACGTTATGTATTTTGTGACGTCATTTATTTTTTTGACGTTATGTATTTTGTGACTTAATTAATTTTTGTGACGTCATTTATTTTTGTGACGTTATGTATTTTGTGACGTCATTAATTTTTGTGACGTTATGTATTTTGTCAAGTAATTAATATTTTGTGACGTCATTTATTTTTGTGACGTCATGTATTTTGTAACGTCATTTATTTTTGTGACGTTGTGTATTTTGTGACGTCATTTATTTTTGTGACGTTATGTTTTTGTGACGTTATGTATTTTGTGACGTCATTTATTTTTGTGACGTTATGTATTTTGTGACGTAATTAATATTTTGTGACGTCATTTATTTTTGTGACGTTATGTATTTTGTGACGTCTTTTTTGTGACGTTATGTATTTTGTGACGTCATTTTTTGTGACGTTATGTATTTTGTGACGTCATTTATTCTTGTGACGTTATGTATTTTGTGACGTCATTTATTTTTGTGACGTTATGTATTTTGTGACGTCATTTATTTTTTTGACGTTATGTATTTTGTGACTTAATTAATTTTTGTGACGTCATTTATTTTTGTGACGTTATGTATTTTTTGACGTCTTTTTTTTGTGACGTTATGTATTTTGTGACGTCATTTATTTTTGTGACGTTATGTATTTTGTGACGTCATTTTTTTGACGTTATGTATTTTGTGACGCCTTTTATTTTTGTGACGTTATGTATTTTGTGACGTTATGTATTTTGTGACGTAAATTATATTTTGTGACGTCATTTATTTTTGTGACATTATGTATTTTGTGACGTTATGTATTTTGTGACGTTATGTATTTTGTGACGTAAATTATATTTTGTGACGTCATTTATTCTTGTGACGTTATGTATTTTGTGACGTCATTTATTTTTGTGACGTTATGTATTTTGTGACGTCATTTATTTTTTTGACGTTATGTATTTTGTGACTTAATTAATTTTTGTGACGTCATTTATTTTTGTGACGTTATGTATTTTGTGACGTCATTAATTTTTGTGACGTTATGTATTTTGTCAAGTAATTAATATTTTGTGACGTC
Source organism: Flexamia atlantica (assembly GCA_035578135.1). Lineage (NCBI taxonomy): Eukaryota > Metazoa > Arthropoda > Insecta > Hemiptera > Cicadellidae > Flexamia > Flexamia atlantica. Next base: position 635,316 of record JAQJVK010000035.1, read on the forward strand.
ATTTATTTTTGTGACGTTATGTATTTTGTGACGTAATTAATATTTTGTGACGTCATTTATTTTTGTGACGTTATGTATTTTGTGACTTAATTAATTTTTGTGACGTCATTTATTTTTGTGACGTTATGTATTTTGTGACGTCATTTATATTTGTGACGTTATGTATTTTGTGAAGTCATTTATTTTTGTGACGTTATGTATTTTTTGACGTCATTTATTTTTATGACGTTATGCATTTTGTGACGTGATTAATATTTTGTGACGTCGTTTATTTTTGTGACGTTATATATTTTGTGACGTAAATTATATTTTGTGACGTCATTTATTTTTGTGACGTTATGTATTTTGTGACTTCATTTATTTTTGTGACGTTATGTATTTTGTGACGTCATTTATTTTTGTGACGTTATGTATTTTGTGACGTCATTTATTTTTGTGACGTTATGTATTTTGTGACGTCATTTATTTGTGTGACGTTATGTATTTTGTGACGTCATTTATTTTTGTGACGTTAAGTATTTTGTGACGTCATTTATTTTTGTGACGTTATGTATTTTGTTACGTCATTTATTTTTGTGACGTTATGTATTTTGTGACGTTTTGTATTTTGTGACGTCATTTATTTTTGTGACGTCATTTATTTTTGTGACGTCATGTATTTTGTAACGTCATTTATTTTTGTGACGTTATGTATTTTGTGACGTCATTTATTTTTGTGACGTTATGTTTTTGTGACGTTATGTATTTTGTGACGTCATTTATTTTTGTGACGTTATGTATTTTGTGACGTAATTAATATTTTGTGACGTCATTTATTTTTGTGACGTTATGTATTTTGTGACGTCTTTTTTTTGTGACGTTATGTATTTTGTGACGTCATTTTTTGTGACGTTATGTATTTTGTGACGTCATTTATTTTTGTGACGTTATGTATTTTGTGACGTCATTTATTTTTGTGACGTTATGTATTTTGTGACGTCATTTATTTTTTTGACGTTATGTATTTTGTGACTTAATTAATTTTTGTGACGTCATTTATTTTTGTGACGTTATGTATTTTGTGACGTCATTTATTTTTGTGACGTTATGTATTTTTTGACGTCATTTATTTTTGTGACGTTATGTATTTTGTGACGTCATTTTTTTTGACGTTATGTATTTTGTGACGCCTTTTATTTTTGTGACGTTATGTATTTTGTGACGTTATGTATTTTGTGACGTAATTTATTTTTGTGACGTTATGTATTTTGTGACGTCATTTATTTTTGTGACGTTATGTATTTTTTGACGTCATTTATTTTTGTGACGTTATGCATTTTGTGACGTGATTAATATTTTGTGACGTCATTTATTTTTGTGACGTTATGTATTTTGTGACGTCATTTATTTTTTTGACGTTATGTATTTTGTGACGCCATTTATTTTTGTGACGTTATGTATTTTGTGACGTTATGTATTTTGTGACGTTATGTATTTTGTGACGTTATGTATTTTGTGACGTAATTTATTTTTGTGACGTTATGTATTTTGTGACTTAATTAATTTTTGTGACGTCATTTATTTTTGTGACGTTATGTATTTTGTGACGTCATTTATATTTGTGACGTTATGTATTTTGTGACGTCATTTATTTTTGTGACGTTATGTATTTTTTGACGTCATTTATTTTTATGACGTTATGCATTTTGTGACGTGATTAATATTTTGTGACGTCATTTATTTTTGTGACGTTATATATTTTGTGACGTAAATTATATTTTGTGACGTCATTTATTTTTGTGTCGTTATGTATTTTGTGAATTCATTTATTTTTGTGACGTTATGTATTTTGTGACGTCATTTATTTTTGTGACGTTATGTATTTTGTGACGTCATTTATTTTTGTGACGTTATGTATTTTGTGACGTCATTTATTTGTGTGACGTTATGTATTTTGTGACGTCATTTATTTTTGTGACGTTAAGTATTTTGTGACGTCATTTATTTTTGTGACGTTATGTATTTTGTTACGTCATTTATTTTTGTGACGTTATGTATTTTGTGACGTTTTGTATTTTGTGACGTCATTTATTTTTGTGATGTTATGTATTTTGTGACGTCATTTTTTTGTGACGTTATGTATTTTGTGACGTCATTTATTTTTGTGACGTTATGTATTTTATGTCGTCATTTATTTTTGTGACGTCATGTATTTTGTAACGTCATTTATTTTTGTGACGTTGTGTATTTTGTGACGTCATTTATTTTTGTGACGTTATGTTTTTGTGACGTTATGTATTTTGTGACGTCATTTATTTTTGTGACGATATGTATTTTGTGACGTAATTAATATTTTGTGACGTCATTTATTTTTGTGACGTTATGTATTTTGTGACGTCTTTTTTGTGACGTTATGTATTTTGTGACGTCATTTTTTGTGACGTTATGTATTTTGTGACGTCATTTATTCTTGTGACGTTATGTATTTTGTGACGTCATTTATTTTTGTGACGTTATGTATTTTGTGACGTCATTTATTTTTTTGACGTTATGTATTTTGTGACTTAATTAATTTTTGTGACGTCATTTATTTTTGTGACGTTATGTATTTTTTGACGTCTTTTTTTTGTGACGTTATGTATTTTGTGACGTCATTTATTTTTGTGACGTTATGTATTTTGTGACGTCATTTTTTTGACGTTATGTATTTTGTGACGCCTTTTATTTTTGTGAAGTTATGTATTTTGTGACGTTATGTATTTTGTGACGTAATTTATTTTTGTGACGTTATGTATTTTGTGACGTCATTTATTTTTGTGACGTTATGTATTTTTTGACGTCATTTATTTTTGTGACGTTATGCATTTTGTGACGTGATTAATATTTTGTGACGTAATTTATTTTTGTGACGTTATGTATTTTGTGACGCCATTTATTTTTGTGACGTTATGTATTTTGTGACGTCATTTATTTTTGTGACGTTATGTATTTTGTGACGTAATTAATTTTTGTGACGTCATTTATTTTTGTGAAGTTATGTATTTTGTGACTTAATTAATTTTTGTGACGTCATTTATTTTTGTGACGTTATGTATTTTGTGACGTCATTAATTTTTGTGACGTTATGTATTTTGTCAAGTAATTAATATTTTGTGACGTCATTTATTTTTGTGACGTTATGTATTTTGTGACGTAATTAATATTTTGTGACGTCATTTATTTTTGTGACGTTATGTATTTTGTGACGTCTTTTTTTGTGACGTTATGTATTTTGTGACGTCATTTTTTGTGACGTTATGTATTTTGTGACGTTATTTATTTTTGTTACGTTATGTATTTTGTGACGCCATTTATTTTTGTGACGTTATGTATTTTTTGACGTCATTTATTTTTGTGACGTTATGTATTTTGTGACGTAATTGATTTTTGACGTAATTTATTTTTGTGAAGTTATGTATTTTGTGACTTAATTAATTTTTGTGACGTCATTTATTTTTGTGACGTTATGTATTTTGTGACGTCATTTATTTTTGTGACGTTATGTATTTTGTGACGTCATTTATTTTTGTGACGTTATGTATTTTGTGACGTCATTTATTTTTGTGACGTTATGTATTTTGTGACGTCATTTATTTTTTTGACGTTATGTATTTTGTGACGCCATTTATTTTTGTGACGTTATGTATTTTGTGACGTTATGTATTTTGTGACGTAATTTATTTTTGTGACGTTATGTATTTTGTGACTTAATTAATTTTCGTGACGTCATTTATTTTTGTGACGTTATGTATTTTGTGACGTCATTTATATTTGTGACGTTATGTATTTTGTGACGTCATTTATTTTTGTGACGTTATGTATTTTTTGACGTCATTTATTTTTATGACGTTATGCATTTTGTGACGTGATTAATATTTTGTGACGTCATTTATTTTTTGACGTTATATATTTTGTGACGTAAATTATATTTTGTGACGTCATTTATTTTTGTGACGTTATGTATTTTGTGACTTCATTTATTTTTGTGACGTTTTGTATTTTGTGACGTCATTTATTTTTGTGACGTTATGTATTTTGTGACGTCATTTATTTTTGTGACGTTATGTATTTTGTGACGTCATTTATTTGTGTGACGTTATGTATTTTGTGACGTCATTTATTTTTGTGACGTTAAGTATTTTGTGGAGTCATTTATTTTTGTGACGTTATGTATTTTGTTACGTCATTTATTTTTGTGACGTTATGTATTTTGTGACGTTTTGTATTTTGTGACGTCATTTATTTTTGTGACGTCATTTATTTTTGTGACGTCATGTATTTTGTAACGTCATTTATTTTTGTGACGTTATGTATTTTGTGACGTCATTTATTTTTGTGACGTTATGTTTTTGTGACGTTATGTATTTTGTGACGTCATTTATTTTTGTGACGTTATGTATTTTGTGACGTAATTAATATTTTGTGACGTCATTTATTTTTGCGACGTTATATATTTTGTGACGTCTTTTTTTTGTGACGTTATGTATTTTGTGACGTAATTTTTTGTGACGTTATGTATTTTGTGACGTCATTTATTTTTGTGACGTTATGTATTTTGTGACGTCATTTTTTTTGACGTTATGTATTTTGTGACGCCTTTTATTTTTGTGACGTTATGTATTTTGTGACGTTATGTATTTTGTGACGTAATTTATTTTTGTGACGTTATGTATTTTGTGACCTCATTTATTTTTGTGACGTTATGTATTTTTTGACGTCATTTATTTTTGTGACGTTATGCATTTTGTGACGTGATTAATATTTTGTGACGTCATTTATTTTTGTGACGTTATGTATTTTGTGACGTCATTTATTTTTTTGACGTTATGTATTTTGTGACGCCATTTATTTTTGTGACGTTATGTATTTTGTGACGTTATGTATTTTGTGACGTTATGTATTTTGTGACGTAATTTATTTTTGTGACGTTATGTATTTTGTGACTTAATTAATTTTTGTGACGTCATTTATTTTTGTGACGTTATGTATTTTGTGACGTCATTTATACTTGTGAAGTTATGTATTTTGTGACGTCATTTATTTTTGTGACGTTATGTATTTTTTGACGTCATTTATTTTTATGACGTTATGCATTTTGTGACGTGATTAATATTTTGTGACGTCATTTATTTTTGTGACGTTATATATTTTGTGACGTAAATTATATTTTGTGACGTCATTTATTTTTGTGTCGTTATGTATTTTGTGAATTCATTTATTTTTGTGACGTTATGTATTTTGTGACGTCATTTATTTTTGTGACGTTATGTATTTTGTGACGTCATTTATTTTTATGACGTTATGTATTTTGTGACGTCAATTATTTGTGTGACGTTATGTATTTTGTGACGTCATTTATTTTTGTGACGTTAAGTATTTTGTTAGGTCATTTATTTTTGTGACGTTATGTATTTTGTTACGTCATTTATTTTTGTGACGTTATGTATTTTGTGACGTTTTGTATTTTGTGACGTCATTTATTTTTGTGACGTTATGTATTTTGTGACGTCATTTTTTTGTGACGTTATGTATTTTGTGACGTCATTTATTTTTGTGACGTTATGTATTTTATGTCGTCATTTATTTTTGTGACGTCATGTATTTTGTAACGTCATTTATTTTTGTGACGTTGTGTATTTTGTGACGTCATTTATTTTTGTGACGTTATGTTTTTGTGACGTTATGTACTTTGTGACGTCATTTATTTTTGTGACGTTATGTATTTTGTGACGTTATTAATATTTTGTGACGTCATTTATTTTTGTGACGTTATGTATTTTGTGACGTCTTTTTTTTGTGACGTTATGTATTTTGTGACGTCATTTTTTGTGACGTTATGTATTTTGTGACGTCATTTATTTTTGTGACGTTATGTATTTTGTGACGTCATTTATTTTTGTGACGTTATGTATTTTGTGACGTCATTTATTTTTTTGACGTTATGTATTTTGTGACTTAATTAATTTTTGTGACGTCATTTATTTTTGTGACGTTATGTATTTTTTGACGTCTTTTTTTTTGTGACGTTATGTATTTTGTGACGTCATTTATTTTTGTGACGTTATGTATTTTGTGACGTCATTTTTTTGACGTTATGTATTTTGTGACGCCTTTTATTTTTGTGACGTTATGTATTTTGTGACGTTATGTATTTTGTGACGTAATTTATTTTTGTGACGTTATGTATTTTGTGACGTCATTTATTTTTGTGACGTTATGTATTTTTTGACGTCATTTATTTTTGTGACGTTATGCATTTTGTGACGTGATTAATATTTTGTGACGTCATTTATTTTTGTGACGTTATGTATTTTGTGACGTCATTTATTTTTGTGACGTTATGTATTTTGTGACGTCATTTATTTTTGTGACGTTATGTATTTTGTGACGTCATTTATTTTTGTGACGTTATGTATTTTGTGACGTCATTTATTTTTGTGACGTTATGTTTTTGTGACGTTATGTATTTTGTGACGTCATTTATTTTTGTGACGTTATGTATTTTGTGACGTAATTAATAATTTGTGATGTCATTTATTTTTGTGACGTTATGTATTTTGTGACGTCTTTTTTTGTGACGTTATGTATTTTGTGACGTCATATTTTGTGACGTTATGGATTTTGTGACGTCATTTATTTTTGTGACGTTATGTATTTTGTTACGTCATTTATTTTTGTGACGTTATGTATTTTGTGACGTCATTTATTTTTGTGACGTTATGTATTTTGTGACGTAATTATTTTTTGTGACGTCATTTATTTTTGTGAAGTTATGTATTTTGTGACTTAATTAATTTTTGTGACGTCATTTATTTTTGTGACGTTATGTATTTTGTGACTTAATTAATTTTTGTGACGTCATTTATTTTTGTGACGTTATGTATTTTGCGACGTCATTTATTTTTGTGACGTTATGTATTTTGTGACGCTATTTATTTTTGTGACGTTATGAATTTTGTGACGTCATTAATGTTTTTGACGTTATGTATTTTGTGACGTAATTAATTTTTGTGACGTCATTTATTTTTGTGACGTTATGTATTTTGTGACGTCATTTATTTTTGTGACGTTATGTATTTTGTGCCGTCATTTATTTTTGTGACGTTATGTATTTTGTGACGTCATTTATTTTTGTGACGTTTTGTATTTTTTGACGTGATTTATTTTTGTGACGTTATGTATTTAGTGACGTCATTTTTTTGTGACGTTATGTATTTTGTGACGTAATTTTTTTTGTGACGTTATGTATTTTGTGACTTCATTTATTTTTGTGACGTTATGTATTTTGTGACGTCATTTTTATTTGACGTTATGTATTTTGTGACGTCATTTATTTTTGTGACGTTATGTATTTTGTAACGTCATTTTTTTGTGACGTTATGTATTTTGTGACGTAATTAATCTTTTGTGACGTCATTTATTTTTGTGACGTTATGTATTTTGTGACGTCATTTATTTTTGTGACGTAACGTATTTTGTGACGTCATTTATTTTTGTGACGTTATGTATTTTGTGACTTAATTAATTTTTGTGACGTCATTTATTTTTGTGACGTTATGTATTTTGTGACGTCATTTATTTTTGTGACGTTTTGTATTTTGTGACGTCATTTATTTTTGTGACGTTATGTATTTTTGTGGCGTTATGTATTTTGTGACGTAATTTATTTTTGTGACGTTAAGTATTTTGTGACGTCATTTATTTTTGTGACGTTATGTATTTTGTTACGTCATTTATTTTTGTGACGTTATGTATTTTGTGACGTTTTGTATTTTGTGACGTCATTTATTTTTGTGACGTTATGTATTTTGTGACGTCATTTATTTTTGTGACGTCATGTATTTTGTAACGTCATTTATTTTTGTGACGTTATGTATTTTGTGACGTCATTTATTTTTGTGACGTTATGTTTTTGTGACGTTATGTATTTTGTGACGTCATTTATTTTTGTGACGTTATGTATTTTGTGACGTAATTAATATTTTGTGACGTCATTTATTTTTGTGACGTTATGTATTTTGTGACGTCTTTTTTTGTGACGTTATGTATTTTGTGACGTCATTTTTTGTGACGTTATGTATTTTGTGACGTCATTTATTTTTGTGACGTTATGTATTTTGTGACGTCATTTATTTTTTTGACGTTATGTATTTTGTGACTTAATTAATTTTTGTGACGTCATTTATTTTTGTGACGTTATGTATTTTGTGACGTCACTTATTTTTGTGACGTTGTGTATTTTGTGACGTCATTTATTTTTGTGACGTTATGTATTTTGTGACGTCATTTATTTTTGTGACGTTATGTATTTTGTGACGTCATTTATTTTTGTGACGTTATGTATTTTGTGACGTCATTTATTATTGTGAAGTTAAGTATTTTGTGACGTCATTTATTTTTGTGACGTTATGTATTTTGTGACGTCATTTATTTTTGTGACGTTATGTATTTTGTGACGTCATTTATATTGTGACGTTATGTATTTTGTGACTTAATTAATTTTTGTGACGTCATTTATTTTTGTGACGTTATGTATTTTGTGACGTCATTTATTTTTGTGACGTTATGTATTTTGTGACGCTATTTATTTTTGTGACGTTAGGAATTTTGTGACGTCATTAATGTTTGTGACGTTATGTATTTTGTGACGTCATTTATTTTTGTGACATTATGTATTTTGTGACGTATTTTTTTGTGACGTTATGTATTTTGTGACGTCATTTATTTTTTTGACGTTATGTATTTTGTGACGTTATGTATTTTGTGACGTCATTTATTTTTGTGACGATATGTATTTTGTGACGTTATGTATTTTTTGACGTCATTAATTTTTGTGACGGTTTGTATTTTGTGACGTCATTTATTTATGTGACGTTATATGTTTTTTGACTTAATTAAATTTTTTGACGTCATTTATTTTTGTGACGTTATGTATTTTGTGACTTCATTTATTTTTGTGACGTTATGTATTTTGTGACGTCATTTATTTTTGTGACGTTATGTATTTTGTGACGTCATTTATTTTTGTGACGTTATGTATTTTGTATAAATGTATAAATGTATGTATAAATGACGTCACAAAATACATAACGTCACAAAAATAAATGAATTCACAAAATACATAACGACACAAAAATAAATGACGTCACTAAATATAATTTACGTCACAAAATATATAACGTCACAAAAATAAATGACGTCACAAAATATTAATCACGTCACAAAATGCATAACGTCATAAAAATAAATGACGTCAAAAAATACATAACGTCACAAAAATAAATGACGTCACAAAATACATAACTTCACAAATATAAATGACGTCACAAAATACATAACGTCACAAAAATAAATGACGTCACAAAAATTAATTAAGTCACAAAATACATAACGTCACAAAAATAAATTACGTCACAAAATACATAACGTCACAAAATACATAACGTCACAAAATACATAACGTCACAAAATACATAACGTCACAAAAATAAATGGCGTCACAAAATACATAACGTCAAAAAAATAAATGACGTCACAAAATACATAACGTCACAAAAATAAATGACGTCACAAAATATTAATCACGTCACAAAATGCATAACGTCACAAAAATAAATGACGTCAAAAAATACCTAACGTCACAAAAATAAATGACGTCACAAAATACATAACGTCACAAAAATAAATTACGTCACAAAATACATAACGTCACAAAATACATAAGGTCACAAAAATAAAAGGCGTCACAAAATACATAACGTCAAAAAAAATGACGTCACAAAATACATAACGTCACAAAAATAAATGACGTCACAAAATACATAACGTCACAAAAATAAATGACGTCAAAAAATACATAACGTCACAAAAATAAATGACGTCACAAAAATTAATTAAGTCACAAAATACATAACGTCAAAAAAATAAATGACGTCACAAAATACATAACGTCACAAAAATAAATGACGTCACAAAATACATAACGTCACAAAAATAAATGACGTCACAAAATACATAACGTCACAAAAAATGACGTCACAAAATACATAACGTCACAAAAAAAAGACGTCACAAAATACATAACGTCACAAAAATAAATGACGTCACAAAATATTAATTACGTCACAAAATACATAACGTCACAAAAATAAATGACGTCACAAAATACATAACGTCACAAAAACATAACGTCACAAAAATAAATGACGTCACAAAATACATAACGTCACAAAAATAAATGACGTTACAAAATACATGACGTCACAAAAATAAATGACGTCACAAAAATAAATGACGTCACAAAATACAAAACGTCACAAAATACATAACGTCACAAAAATAAATGACGTAACAAAATACATAACGTCACAAAAATAAATGACTTCACAAAATACTTAACGTCACAAAAATAAATGACGTCACAAAATACATAACGTCACACAAATAAATGACGTCACAAAATACATAACGTCACAAAAATAAATGACGTCACAAAATACATAACGTCACAAAAATAAATGACGTCACAAAATACATAACGTCACAAAAATAAATGAAGTCACAAAATACATAACGTCACAAAAATAAATGACGTCACAAAATACATAACGTCACAAAAATAAATGACGTCAAAAAATTTAATTAAGTCAAAAAACATATAACGTCACATAAATAAATGACGTCACAAAATACAAACCGTCACAAAAATTAATGACGTCACAAAATTCCTAACGTCACAAAAATAAATAGCGTCACAAAATACATAACTCACAAAAATAAATGACGTCACAAAATACATAACGTCACAAAAATAAATGACGTCACAAAAATTAATTAAGTCACAAAATACATAACGTCACAATATAAATGACGTCACAAAATACATAACGTCACAAAAATAAATGACGTCACAAAATACATAACGTCACAAAAATAAATGACGTCACAAAATACATAACGTCACAAACATTAATGACGTCACAAAATTCCTAACGTCACAAAAATAAATAGCGTCACAAAATACATAACGTCACAAAAATAAATGACGTCACAAAATACATAACGTCACAAAAATAAATGACGTAACAAAATACATAACGTCACAAAAAAAATACGTCACAAAATACATAATGTCACAAAAATAAATGACGTCACAAAATACATAACGTCACAAACATTAATGACGTCACAAAATTCCTAACGTCACAAAAATAAATAGCGTCACAAAATACATAACGTCACAAAAATAAATGACGTCACAAAATACATAACGTCACAAAAATAAATGACGTCACAAAAATTAATTAAGTCACAAAATACATAACGTCACAATATAAATGACGTCACAAAATACATAACGTCACAAAAATAAATGACGTCACAAAATACATAACGTCACAAAAATAAATGACGTCACAAAATACTTAACTTCACAATAATAAATGACGTCACAAAATACATAACGTCACAAAAATAAATGACGTCACAAAATACATAACGTCACAAAAATAAATGACGTCACAAAATACATAACGTCACAAAAATAAATGACGTCACAAAATACACAACGTCACAAAAATAAGTGACGTCACAAAATACATAACGTCACAAAAATAAATGACGTCACAAAAATTAATTAAGTCACAAAATACATAACGTCAAAAAAATAAATGACGTCACAAAATACATAACGTCACAAAAATAAATGACGTCACAAAATACATAACGTCACAAAAAATGACGTCACAAAATACATAACGTCACAAAAAAAGACGTCACAAAATACATAACGTCACAAAAATAAATGACGTCACAAAATATTAATTACGTCACAAAATACATAACGTCACAAAAATAAATGACGTCACAAAATACATAACGTCACAAAAATAAATGACGTCACAAAATACATAACGTCACAAAAATAAATGACGTTACAAAATACATGACGTCACAAAAATAAATGACGTCACAAAATACATAACGTCACAAAAATAAATGACGTCACAAAATACAAAACGTCACAAAATACATAACGTCACAAAAATAAATGACGTAACAAAATACATAACGTCACAAAAATAAATGACGTCACAAAATACTTAACGTCACAAAAATAAATTACGTCACAAAATACATAACGTCACAAAAATACATAACGTCACAAAAATAAATGACGTCACAAAATACAAAACGTCACAAAAATAAATGACGTCACAAAATACATAACGTCACAAAAATAAATGACGTCACAAAAATTAATTAAGTCACAAAATACATAACGTCACAAAAATAAATGACGTCACAAAATACGTTACGTCACAAAAATAAATGACGTCACAAAATACATAACGTCACAAAAATAAATGACGTCACAAAAGATTAATTACGTCACAAAATACATAACGTCACAAAAAAATGACGTTACAAAATACATAACGTCACAAAAATAAATGACGTCACAAAATACATAACGTCAAATAAAAATGACGTCACAAAATACATAACGTCACAAAAATAAATGAAGTCACAAAATACATAACGTCACAAAAAAAATTACGTCACAAAATACATAACGTCACAAAAAAATGACGTCACTAAATACATAACGTCACAAAAATAAATGACGTCACAAAATACATAACGTCACAAAAATAAATGACGTCACAAAAAATAATTACGTCACAAAATACATAACGTCACAAAAATAAAAGACGTCACAAAATACATAACGTCACAAAAATAAATGACGTAACAAAATACGTAACGTCACAAAAATAAATGACGTCACAAAATCCATAACGTCACAAAATATGACGTCACAAAATACATAACGTCACAAAAAAAGACGTCACAAAATACATAACGTCACAAAAATAAATGACATCACAAATTATTAATTACGTCACAAAATACATAACGTCACAAAAATAAATGACGTCACAAAATACATAACGTCACAAAAAATGACGTCACAAAATACATAACGTCACAAAAAAAAGACGTCACAAAATACATAACGTCACAAAAATAAATGACGTCACAAAATATTAATAACGTCACAAAATACATAACGTCACAAAAATAAATGACGTCACAAAGTACATAACGTCACAAAAACATTATGTCACAAAAATAAATGACGTCACAAAATACACAACGTCACAAAAATAAATGACGTTACAAAATACATGACGTCACAAAAATAAATGACGACATAAAATACATAACGTCACAAAAATAAATGACGTCACAAAATACATAACGTCACAAAAAAATGACGTCACAAAATACATAACGTCACAAAAATAAATGACGTCACAAAATACAAAACGTCACAAAATACATAACGTCACAAAAATAAATGACGTAACAAAATACATAACGTCACAAAAATAAATGACGTCACAAAATACTTAACGTCACAAAAATAAATGACGTCACAAAATACATAACGTCACACAAATAAATGACGTCACAAAATACATAACGTCACAAAAATAAATGACGTCACAAAATACATAACGTCACAAAAATAAATGACGTCACAAAATACATAACGTCACAAAAATAAATGACGTCACAAAATACACAACGTCACAAAAATAAGTGACGTCACAAAATACATAACGTCACAAAAATAAATGACGTCACAAAAATTAATTAAGTCACAAAATACATAACGTCAAAAAAATAAATGACGTCACAAAATACATAACGTCACAAAAATAAATGACGTCACAAAATACATAACGTCACAAAAAATGACGTCACAAAATACATAACGTCACAAAAAAAGACGTCACAAAATACATAACGTCACAAAAATAAATGACGTCACAAAATATTAATTACGTCACAAAATACATAACGTCACAAAAATAAATGACGTCACAAAATACATAACGTCACAAAAATAAATGACGTCACAAAATACATAACGTCACAAAAATAAATGACGTTACAAAATACATGACGTCACAAAAATAAATGACGTCACAAAATACATAACGTCACAAAAATAAATGACGTCACAAAATACAAAACGTCACAAAATACATAACGTCACAAAAATAAATGACGTAACAAAATACATAACGTCACAAAAATAAATGACGTCACAAAATACTTAACGTCACAAAAATAAATTACGTCACAAAATACATAACGTCACAAAAATACATAACGTCACAAAAATAAATGACGTCACAAAATACAAAACGTCACAAAAATAAATGACGTCACAAAATACATAACGTCAAAAAAATAAATGACGTCACAAAAATTAATTAAGTCACAAAATACATAACGTCACAAAAATAAATGACGTCACAAAATACGTTACGTCACAAAAATAAATGACGTCACAAAATACATAACGTCACAAAAATAAATGACGTCACAAAAGATTAATTACGTCACAAAATACATAACGTCACAAAAAAATGACGTTACAAAATACATAACGTCACAAAAATAAATGACGTCACAAAATACATAACGTCAAATAAAAATGACGTCACAAAATATATAACGTCACAAAAATAAATGAAGTCACAAAATACATAACGTCACAAAAAAAATTACGTCACAAAATACATAACGTCACAAAAAAATGACGTCACTAAATACATAACGTCACAAAAATAAATGACGTCACAAAATACATAACGTCACAAAAATAAATGACGTCACAAAAAATAATTACGTCACAAAATACATAACGTCACAAAAATAAATGACGTCACAAAATACATAACGTCACAAAAATAAATGACGTAACAAAATACGTAACGTCACAAAAATAAATGACGTCACAAAATCCATAACGTCACAAAATATGACGTCACAAAATACATAACGTCACAAAAAAAGACGTCACAAAATACATAACGTCACAAAAATAAATGACATCACAAATTATTAATTACGTCACAAAATACATAACGTCACAAAAATAAATGACGTCACAAAATACATAACGTCACAAAAACATAACGTCACAAAAATAAATGACGTCACAAAATACATAACGTCACAAAAATAAATGACGTCACAAAATATTAATCACGTCACAAAATGCATAACGTCACAAAAATAAATGACGTCAAAAAATACATAACGTCACAAAAATAAATGACGTCACAAAATACATAACGTCACAAAAATAAATTACGTCACAAAATACATAACGTCACAAAATACATAACGTCACAAAAATAAAAGGCGTCACAAAATACATAACGTCAAAAAAATGACGTCACAAAATACATAACGTCACAAAAATAAATGACGTCACAAAATACATAACGTCACAAAAAAAAGACGTCAAAAAATACATAACGTCACAAAAATAAATGACGTCACAAAAATTAATTAAGTCACAAAATACATAACGTCAAAAAAATAAATGACGTC
Source organism: Flexamia atlantica (assembly GCA_035578135.1). NCBI lineage: Eukaryota > Metazoa > Arthropoda > Insecta > Hemiptera > Cicadellidae > Flexamia > Flexamia atlantica. The sequence goes on from JAQJVK010000035.1 coordinate 650,751, forward strand.
ACAAAATACATAACGTCACAAAAATAAATGACGTCACAAAATACATAACGTCACAAAAATAAATGACGTCACAAAATACATAACGTCACAAAAAATGACGTCACAAAATACATAACGTCACAAAAAAAAGACGTCACAAAATACATAACGTCACAAAAATAAATGACGTCACAAAATATTAATAACGTCACAAAAAACATAACGTCACAAAAATAAATGACGTCACAAAGTACATAACGTCACAAAAACATAACGTCACAAAAATAAATGACGTCACAAAATACACAACGTCACAAAAATAAATGACGTTACAAAATACATGACGTCACAAAAATAAATGACGACATAAAATACATAACGTCACAAAAATAAATGACGTCATAAAATACATAACGTCACAAAAAAATGACGTCACAAAATACATAACGTCACAAAAATAAATGACGTCACAAAATACAAAACGTCACAAAATACATAACGTCACAAAAATAAATGACGTAACAAAATACATAACGTCACAAAAATAAATGACGTCACAAAATACTTAACGTCACAAAAATAAATGACGTCACAAAATACATAACGTCACACAAATAAATGACGTCACAAAATACATAACGTCACAAAAATAAATGACGTCACAAAATACATAACGTCACAAAAATAAATGACGTCACAAAATACATAACGTCACAAAAATAAATGAATTCACAAAATACATAACGACACAAAAATAAATGACGTCACAAAATATAATTTACGTCACAAAATATATAACGTCACAAAAATAAATGACGTCACAAAATATTAATCACGTCACAAAATGCATAACGTCATAAAAATAAATGACGTCAAAAAATACATAACGTCACAAAAATAAATGACGTCACAAAATACATAACGTCACAAAATACATAACGTCACAAAAATAAATGACGTCACAAAATATTAATAACGTCACAAAATACATAACGTCACAAAAATAAATGACGTCACAAAGTACATAACGTCACAAAAACATTATGTCACAAAAATAAATGACGTCACAAAATACACAACGTCACAAAAATAAATGACGTTACAAAATACATGACGTCACAAAAATAAATGACGACATAAAATACATAACGTCACAAAAATAAATGACGTCACAAAATACATAACGTCACAAAAAAATGACGTCACAAAATACATAACGTCACAAAAATAAATGACGTCACAAAATACAAAACGTCACAAAATACATAACGTCACAAAAATAAATGACGTAACAAAATACATAACGTCACAAAAATAAATGACGTCACAAAATACTTAACGTCACAAAAATAAATGACGTCACAAAATACATAACGTCACACAAATAAATGACGTCACAAAATACATAACGTCACAAAAATAAATGACGTCACAAAATACATAACGTCACAAAAATAAATGACGTCACAAAATACATAACGTCACAAAAATAAATGACGTCACAAAATACACAACGTCACAAAAATAAGTGACGTCACAAAATACATAACGTCACAAAAATAAATGACGTCACAAAAATTAATTAAGTCACAAAATACATAACGTCAAAAAAATAAATGACGTCACAAAATACATAACGTCACAAAAATAAATGACGTCACAAAATACATAACGTCACAAAAAATGACGTCACAAAATACATAACGTCACAAAAAAAGACGTCACAAAATACATAACGTCACAAAAATAAATGACGTCACAAAATATTAATTACGTCACAAAATACATAACGTCACAAAAATAAATGACGTCACAAAATACATAACGTCACAAAAATAAATGACGTCACAAAATACATAACGTCACAAAAATAAATGACGTTACAAAATACATGACGTCACAAAAATAAATGACGTCACAAAATACATAACGTCACAAAAATAAATGACGTCACAAAATACAAAACGTCACAAAATACATAACGTCACAAAAATAAATGACGTAACAAAATACATAACGTCACAAAAATAAATGACGTCACAAAATACTTAACGTCACAAAAATAAATTACGTCACAAAATACATAACGTCACAAAAATACATAACGTCACAAAAATAAATGACGTCACAAAATACAAAACGTCACAAAAATAAATGACGTCACAAAATACATAACGTCAAAAAAATAAATGACGTCACAAAAATTAATTAAGTCACAAAATACATAACGTCACAAAAATAAATGACGTCACAAAATACGTTACGTCACAAAAATAAATGACGTCACAAAATACATAACGTCACAAAAATAAATGACGTCACAAAAGATTAATTACGTCACAAAATACATAACGTCACAAAAAAATGACGTTACAAAATACATAACGTCACAAAAATAAATGACGTCACAAAATACATAACGTCAAATAAAAATGACGTCACAAAATATATAACGTCACAAAAATAAATGAAGTCACAAAATACATAACGTCACAAAAAAAATTACGTCACAAAATACATAACGTCACAAAAAAATGACGTCACTAAATACATAACGTCACAAAAATAAATGACGTCACAAAATACATAACGTCACAAAAATAAATGACGTCACAAAAAATAATTACGTCACAAAATACATAACGTCACAAAAATAAATGACGTCACAAAATACATAACGTCACAAAAATAAATGACGTAACAAAATACGTAACGTCACAAAAATAAATGACGTCACAAAATCCATAACGTCACAAAATATGACGTCACAAAATACATAACGTCACAAAAAAAGACGTCACAAAATACATAACGTCACAAAAATAAATGACATCACAAATTATTAATTACGTCACAAAATACATAACGTCACAAAAATAAATGACGTCACAAAATACATAACGTCACAAAAACATAACGTCACAAAAATAAATGACGTCACAAAATACATAACGTCACAAAAATAAATGACGTCACAAAATATTAATCACGTCACAAAATGCATAACGTCACAAAAATAAATGACGTCAAAAAATACATAACGTCACAAAAATAAATGACGTCACAAAATACATAACGTCACAAAAATAAATTACGTCACAAAATACATAACGTCACAAAATACATAACGTCACAAAAATAAAAGGCGTCACAAAATACATAACGTCAAAAAAATGACGTCACAAAATACATAACGTCACAAAAATAAATGACGTCACAAAATACATAACGTCACAAAAAAAAGACGTCAAAAAATACATAACGTCACAAAAATAAATGACGTCACAAAAATTAATTAAGTCACAAAATACATAACGTCAAAAAAATAAATGACGTCACAAAATACATAACGTCACAAAAATAAATGACGTCACAAAATACATAACGTCACAAAAATAAATGACGTCACAAAATACATAACGTCACAAAAAATGACGTCACAAAATACATAACGTCACAAAAAAAAGACGTCACAAAATACATAACGTCACAAAAATAAATGACGTCACAAAATATTAATAACGTCACAAAAAACATAACGTCACAAAAATAAATGACGTCACAAAGTACATAACGTCACAAAAACATAACGTCACAAAAATAAATGACGTCACAAAATACACAACGTCACAAAAATAAATGACGTTACAAAATACATGACGTCACAAAAATAAATGACGACATAAAATACATAACGTCACAAAAATAAATGACGTCATAAAATACATAACGTCACAAAAAAATGACGTCACAAAATACATAACGTCACAAAAATAAATGACGTCACAAAATACAAAACGTCACAAAATACATAACGTCACAAAAATAAATGACGTAACAAAATACATAACGTCACAAAAATAAATGACGTCACAAAATACTTAACGTCACAAAAATAAATGACGTCACAAAATACATAACGTCACACAAATAAATGACGTCACAAAATACATAACGTCACAAAAATAAATGACGTCACAAAATACATAACGTCACAAAAATAAATGACGTCACAAAATACATAACGTCACAAAAATAAATGAATTCACAAAATACATAACGACACAAAAATAAATGACGTCACAAAATATAATTTACGTCACAAAATATATAACGTCACAAAAATAAATGACGTCACAAAATATTAATCACGTCACAAAATGCATAACGTCATAAAAATAAATGACGTCAAAAAATACATAACGTCACAAAAATAAATGACGTCACAAAATACATAACGTCACAAAATACATAACGTCACAAAAATAAATGGCGTCACAAAATACATAACGTCAAAAAAATAAATGACGTCACAAAATACATAACGTCACAAAAATAAATGACGTCACAAAATATTAATCACGTCACAAAATGCATAACGTCACAAAAATAAATGACGTCAAAAAATACATAACGTCACAAAAATAAATGACGTCACAAAATACATAACGTCACAAAAATAAATTACGTCACAAAATACATAACATCACAAAATACATAACGTCACAAAAATAAAAGGCGTCACAAAATACATAACGTCAAAAAAAATGACGTCACAAAATACAAAACGTCACAAAAATAAATGACGTCACAAAATACATAACGTCACAAAAATAAATGACGTCACAAAATACATAACGTCACAAAAACAAATGACGTCACAAAAATTAATTAAGTCACAAAATACATAACGTCAAAAAAATAAATGACGTCACAAAATACATAACGTCACAAAAATAAATGACGTCACAAAATACATAACGTCACAAAAATAAATGACGTCACAAAATACATAACGTCACAAAAAATGACGTCACAAAATACATAACGTCACAAAAAAAAGACGTCACAAAATACATAACGTCACAAAAATAAATGACGTCACAAAATATTAATTACGTCACAAAATACATAACGTCACAAAAATAAATGACGTCACAAAATACATAACGTCACAAAAACATAACGTCACAAAAATAAATGACGTCACAAAATACATAACGTCACAAAAATAAATGACGTTACAAAATACATGACGTCACAAAAATAAATGACGTCACAAAAATAAATGACGTCACAAAATACAAAACGTCACAAAATACATAACGTCACAAAAATAAATGACGTAACAAAATACATAACGTCACAAAAATAAATGACTTCACAAAATACTTAACGTCACAAAAATAAATGACGTCACAAAATACATAACGTCACACAAATAAATGACGTCACAAAATACATAACGTCACAAAAATAAATGACGTCACAAAATACATAACGTCACAAAAATAAATGACGTCACAAAATACATAACGTCACAAAAATAAATGAAGTCACAAAATACATAACGTCACAAAAATAAATGACGTCACAAAATATAATTTACGTCACAAAATATATAACGTCACAAAAATAAATGACGTCACAAAATATTAATCACGTCACAAAATGCATAACGTCATAAAAATAAATGACGTCAAAAAATACATAACGTCACAAAAATTAATTAAGTCACAAAATACATAACGTCACAAATATAAATGACGTCACAAAATACATAACGTCACAAAATACATAACGTCACAAAAATAAATGGCGTCACAAAATACATAACGTCAAAAAAATAAATGACGTCACAAAATACATAACGTCACAAAAATAAATGACGTCACAAATACATAACGTCACAAAAATAAATGACGTCACAAAATACATAACGTCACAAAAATAAATGACGTCACAAAATACATAACGTCACAAAAATAAATGACGTCACAAAAATTAATTAAGTCACAAAATACATAACTTCACAAAAATAAATGACGTCACAAAAATTAATTACGTCACAAAATACATAACGTCACAAAAATAAATGACGTCACAAAATACATAACGTCACAAAAATAAATGGCGTCACAAAATACATAACGTAACAAAAATAAATAACGTCACAAAATACATAACGTCACAAAAAATGACGTCACAAAATACATAACGTCACAAAAAAAGACGTCACAAAATACAAACGTCACAAAAATAAATGAAGTCACAAAATATTAATTACGTCACAAAATACATAAGGTCACAAAATAAATGACGTCACAAAATATTAATTACTTGACAAAATACATAACGTCACAAAAATTAATGACGTCACAAAATACATAACGTCACAAAAATAAATGACGTCACAAAAATTAATTAAGTCACAAAATACATAACTTCATAAAAATAAATGACGTCACAAAAATTAATTACATCACAAAATACATAACGTCACAAAAATAAATGACGTCACAAAATACATAACGTCACAAAAATAAATGGCGTCACAAAATACATAACGTCACAAAAATAAATGACGTCACAAAATATTAATCACGTCACAAAATGCATAACGTCACAAAAATAAATGACGTCAAAAAATACATAACGTCACAAAAATAAATGACGTCACAAAATACATAACGTCACAAAAATAAATTACGTCACAAAATACATAACGTCACAAAATACATAACGTCACAAAAATAAAAGGCGTCACAAAATACATAACGTCAAAAAAATGACGTCACATAATACATAACGTCAAAAAAATGACGTCACAAAATACATAACGTCACAAAAATAAATGACGTCACAAAATACATAACGTCACAAAAAAAAGACGTCAAAAAATACATAACGTCACAAAAATAAATGACGTCACAAAAATTAATTAAGTCACAAAATACATAACTTCACAAAAATAAATGACGTCACAAAAATTAATTACGTCACAAAATACATAACGTCACAAAAATAAATGACGTCACAAAATACATAACGTCACAAAAATAAATGGCGTCACAAAATACATAACGTCACAAAAATAAATGACGTCACAAAATATTAATCACGTCACAAAATGCATAACGTCACAAAAATAAATGACGTCAAAAAATACATAACGTCACAAAAATAAATGACGTCACAAAAAACATAACGTCACAAAAATAAATGACGTCACAAAGTACATAACGTCACAAAAACATAACGTCACAAAAATAAATGACGTCACAAAATACATGACGTCACAAAAATAAATGACGACATAAAATACATAACGTCACAAAAATAAATGACGTCATAAAATACATAACGTCACAAAAAAATGACGTCACAAAATACATAACGTCACAAAAATAAATGACGTCACAAAATACAAAACGTCACAAAATACATAACGTCACAAAAATAAATGACGTAACAAAATACATAACGTCACAAAAATAAATGACGTCACAAAATACTTAACGTCACAAAAATAAATGACGTCACAAAATACATAACGTCACACAAATAAATGACGTCACAAAATACATAACGTCACAAAAATAAATGACGTCACAAAATACATAACGTCACAAAAATAAATGACGTCACAAAATACATAACGTCACAAAAATAAATGAATTCACAAAATACATAACGACACAAAAATAAATGACGTCACAAAATATAATTTACGTCACAAAATATATAACGTCACAAAAATAAATGACGTCACAAAATATTAATCACGTCACAAAATGCATAACGTCATAAAAATAAATGACGTCAAAAAATACATAACGTCACAAAAATAAATGACGTCACAAAATACATAACGTCACAAAATACATAACGTCACAAAAATAAATGGCGTCACAAAATACATAACGTCAAAAAAATAAATGACGTCACAAAATACATAACGTCACAAAAATAAATGACGTCACAAAATATTAATCACGTCACAAAATGCATAACGTCACAAAAATAAATGACGTCAAAAAATACATAACGTCACAAAAATAAATGACGTCACAAAATACATAACGTCACAAAAATAAATTACGTCACAAAATACATAACATCACAAAATACATAACGTCACAAAAATAAAAGGCGTCACAAAATACATAACGTCAAAAAAAATGACGTCACAAAATACAAAACGTCACAAAAATAAATGACGTCACAAAATACATAACGTCACAAAAATAAATGACGTCACAAAATACATAACGTCACAAAAACAAATGACGTCACAAAAATTAATTAAGTCACAAAATACATAACGTCAAAAAAATAAATGACGTCACAAAATACATAACGTCACAAAAATAAATGACGTCACAAAATACATAACGTCACAAAAATAAATGACGTCACAAAATACATAACGTCACAAAATATGACGTCACAAAATACATAACGTCACAAAAAAAGACGTCACAAAATACATAACGTCACAAAAATAAATGACGTCACAAAATATTAATTACGTCACAAAATACATAACGTCACAAAAATAAATGACGTCACAAAATACATAACGTCACAAAAACATAACGTCACAAAAATAAATGACGTCACAAAATACATAACGTCACAAAAATAAATGACGTTACAAAATACATGACGTCACAAAAATAAATGACGTCACAAAAATAAATGACGTCACAAAATACAAAACGTCACAAAATACATAACGTCACAAAAATAAATGACGTAACAAAATACATAACGTCACAAAAAAAAATGACTTCACAAAATACTTAACGTCACAAAAATAAATGACGTCACAAAATACATAACGTCACACAAATAAATGACGTCACAAAATACATAACGTCACAAAAATAAATGACGTCACAAAATACATAACGTCACAAAAATAAATGACGTCACAAAATACATAACGTCACAAAAATAAATGAAGTCACAAAATACATAACGTCACAAAAATAAATGACGTCACAAAATATAATTTACGTCACAAAATATATAACGTCACAAAAATAAATGACGTCACAAAATATTAATCACGTCACAAAATGCATAACGTCATAAAAATAAATGACGTCAAAAAATACATAACGTCACAAAAATTAATTAAGTCACAAAATACATAACGTCAAAAAAATAAATGACGTCACAAAATACATAACGTCACAAAAATAAATGACGTCACAAAATACATAACGTCACAAGAATAAATGACGTCACAAAATACATAACGTCACAAAAAATGACGTCACAAAATACATAACGTCACAAAAAAAAGACGTCACAAAATACATAACGTCACAAAAATAAATGCCGTCACAAAATATTAATTACGTCACAAAATACATAACGTCACAAAAATAAATGACGTCACAAAATACATAACGTCACAAAAACATAACGTCACAAAAATAAATGACGTCACAAAATACACAACGTCACAAAAATAAATGACGTTACAAAATACATGACGTCACAAAAATAAATGACGACATAAAATACATAACGTCACAAAAATAAATGACGTCACAAAATACATAACGTCACAAAAAAATGACGTCACAAAATACATAACGTCACAAAAATAAATGACGTCACAAAATACAAAACGTCACAAAATACATAACGTCACAAAAATAAATGACGTAACAAAATACATAACGTCACAAAAATAAATGACGTCACAAAATACTTAACGTCACAAAAATAAATGACGTCACAAAATACATAACGTCACACAAATAAATGACGTCACAAAATACATAACGTCACAAAAATAAATGACGTCACAAAATACATAACGTCACAAAAATAAATGACGTCACAAAATACATAACGTCACAAAAATAAATGAATTCACAAAATACATAACGACACAAAAATAAATGACATCACAAAATATAATTTACGTCACAAAATATATAACGTCACAAAAATAAATGACGTCACAAAATATTAATCACGTCACAAAATGCATAACGTCATAAAAATAAATGACGTCAAAAAATACATAACGTCACAAAAATAAATGACGTCACAAAATACATAACGTCACAAATATAAATGACGTCACAAAATACATAACGTCACAAAAATAAATGACGTCACAAAAATTAATTAAGTCACAAAATACATAACGTCACAAAAATAAATTACGTCACAAAATACATAACGTCACAAAATACATAACGTCACAAAATACATAACGTCACAAAATACATAACGTCACAAAAATAAATGGCGTCACAAAATACATAACGTCAAAAAAATAAATGACGTCACAAAATACATAACGTCACAAAAATAAATGACGTCACAAAATATTAATCACGTCACAAAATGCATAACGTCACAAAAATAAATGACGTCAAAAAATACATAACGTCACAAAAATAAATGACGTCACAAAATACATAACGTCACAAAAATAAATTACGTCACAAAATACATAACGTCACAAAATACATAACGTCACAAAAATAAAAGGCGTCACAAAATACATAACGTCAAAAAAAATGACGTCACAAAATACATAACGTCACAAAAATAAATGACGTCAAAAAATACATAACGTCACAAAAATAAATGACGTCACAAAATACATAACGTCACAAAAATAAATGACGTCACAAAAATTAATTAAGTCACAAAATACATAACGTCAAAAAAATAAATGACGTCACAAAATACATAACGTCACAAAAATAAATGACGTCACAAAATACATAACGTCATAAAAATAAATGACGTCACAAAATACATAACGTCACAAAAAATGACGTCACAAAATACATAACGTCACAAAAAAAGACGTCACAAAATATATAACGTCACAAAAATAAATGACGTCACAAAATATTAATTACGTCACAAAATACATAACGTCACAAAAATAAATGACGTCACAAAATACATAACGTCACAAAAACATAACGTCACAAAAATAAATGACGTCACAAAATACATAACGTCACAAAAATAAATGACGTTACAAAATACATGACGTCACAAAAAAAAATGACGTCACAAAATTAAATGACGTCACAAAATACAAAACGTCACAAAATACATAACGTCACAAAAATAAATGACGTAACAAAATACATAACGTCACAAAAATAAATGACGTCACAAAATACTTAACGTCACAAAAATAAATGACGTCACAAAATACATAACGTCACACAAATAAATGACGTCACAAAATACATAACGTCACAAAAATAAATGACGTCACAAAATACATAACGTCACAAAAATAAATGACGTCACAAAATACATAACGTCACAAAAATAAATGAAGTCACAAAATACATAACGTCACAAAAATAAATGACGTCACAAAATATAATTTACGTCACAAATTATATAACGTCACAAAAATAAATGACGTCACAAAATATTAATCACGTCACAAAATGCATAACGTCATAAAAATAAATGACGTCAAAAAATACATAACGTCACAAAAATAAATGACTTCACAAAATACATAACGTCACAAATATAAATGACGTCACAAAATACATAACGTCACAAAAATAAATGACGTCACAAAAATTAATTAAGTCACAAAATACATAACGTCACAAAAATTAATTACGTCACAAAATACATAACGTCACAAAATACATAACGTCACAAAAATAAATGGCGTCACAAAATACATAACGTCAAAAAAATAAATGACCTCACAAAATACATAACGTCCCAAAAATAAATGACGTCACAAAATACATAACGTCACAAAAATAAATGACGTCACAAAATACATAACGTCACAAAATACATAACGTCACAAAAATAAATGACGTCACAAGAGACATAACGTCACAAAAATAAATGACGTCACAAAATACATAACGTCACAAAAATAAATGACGTCACAAAATACATAACGTCACAAAATTAAATGACGTCACAAAATACATAACGTCACAAAAATAAATGAAGTCACAAAATACATAACATCACAAAAATAAATGACGTCAAAAAATTTAATTAAGTCAAAATACATATAACGTCACATAAATAAATGACGTCACAAAATACAAACCGTCACAAAAATTAATGACGTCAAAAAATACATAACGTCACAAAATACATATCGTCACAAAAATAAATGACGTCACAAAATACATAACGTCACAAAATACATAACGTCACAAAAATAAATGACGTCACAAAATACATAACGTCACAAAAATAAATGACGTCACAAAAATTAATTAAGTCACAAAATACATAACGTCACAAAAATAAATTACGTCACAAAATACATAACGTCACAAAATACATAACGTCACAAAAATAAATGGCGTCACAAAATACATAACGTCAAAAAAATAAATGACGTCACAAAATACATAACGTCACAAAAATAAATGACGTCACAAAATACATAACGTCACAAAAATAAATGACGTCACAAAATACATAACGTCACAAAAATAAATGACGTCACAAAATACATAACGTCACAAAAATAAATGACGTCACAAAAATTAATTAAGTCACAAAATACATAACTTCACAAAAATAAATGACGTCACAAAAATTAATTACGTCACAAAATACATAACGTCACAAAAATAAATGACGTCACAAAATACATAACGTCACAAAAATAAATGGCGTCACAAAATACATAACGTAACAAAAATAAATAACGTCACAAAATACATAACGTCACAAAAAATGACGTCACAAAATACATAACGTCACAAAAAAAGACGTCACAAAATACATAACGTCACAAAAATAAATGACGTCACAAAATATTAATTACGTCACAAAATACATAACGTCACAAAAATAAATGACGTCACAAAATATTTATTACTTGACAAAATACATAACGTCCCAAAAATAAATGACGTCACAAAATACATAACGTCACAAAAATAAATGACGTCACAAAATACATAACGTCACAAAATACATAACGTCACAAAAATAAATGACGTCACAAGATACATTACGTCACAAAAATAAATGACGTCACAAAATACATAACGTCACAAAAATAAATGACGTCACAAAATACATAACGTCACAAAAATAAATGACGTCACAAAATACATAACGTCACAAAAATAAATGAAGTCACAAAATACATAACGTCACAAAAATAAATGACGTCAAAAAATTTAATTAAGTCAAAAAACATATAACGTCACATAAATAAATGACGTCACACAATACAAACCGTCACAAAAATTAATGACGTCAAAAAATACATAACGTCACAAAATACATATCGTCACAAAAATAAATGACGTCACAAAATACATAACGTCACAAAATACATAACGTCACAAAAATAAATGACGTCACAAGATACATAACGTCACAAAAAAAATTACGTCACAAAATACATAATGTCACAAAAATAAATGACGTCACAAAATACATAACGTCACAAACATTAATGACGTCACAAAATTCCTAACGTCACAAAAATAAATAGCGTCACAAAATACACAACGTCACAAAAATAAATGACGTCACAAAATACATAACGTCACAAAAATAAATGACGTCACAAAAATTAACTAAGTCACAAAATACATAACGTCACAATATAAATGACGTCACAAAATACATAACGTCACAAAAATAAATGACGTCACAAAATACATAACGTCACAAAAATAAATGACGTCACAAAATACTTAACTTCACAATAATAAATGATGTCACAAAATACATAACGTCAAAAAAATAAATGACGTCACAAAATACATAACGTCACAAAAATAAATGACGTCACAAAATACATAACGTCACAAAAATAAATGACGTCACAAAATACATAACGTCACAAATATAAATGACGTCACAAAATACATAACGTCACAAAAATAAATGACGTCACAAAAATTAATTAAGTCACAAAATACATAACGTCACAAAAATAAATTACGTCACAAAATACATAACGTCACAAAATACATAACGTCACAAAAATAAATGGCGTCACAAAATACATAACGTCAAAAAAATAAATGACGTCACAAAATACATAACGTCACAAAAATAAATGACGTCACAAAATACATAACGTCACAAAAATAAATGACGTCACAAAATACATAACGTCACAAAAATAAATGACGTCACAAAATACATAACGTCACAAAAATAAATGACGTCACAAAAATTAATTAAGTCACAAAATACATAACTTCACAAAAATAAATGACGTCACAAAAATTAAATACGTCACAAAATACATAACGTCACAAAAATAAATGACGTCACAAAATACATAACGTCACAAAAATAAATGACGTCACAAAATACATAACGTCACAAAAATAAATGACGTCACAAAAATTAATTAAGTCACAAAATACATAACTTCACAAAAATAAATGACGTCACAAAAATTAATTACGTCACAAAATACATAACGTCACAAAAATAAATGACGTCACAAAATACATAACGTCACAAAAATAAATGGCGTCACAAAATACATAACGTAACAAAAATAAATAACGTCACAAAATACATAACGTCACAAAAAATGACGTCACAAAATACATAACGTCACAAAAAAAGACGTCACAAAATACAAACGTCACAAAAATAAATGACGTCACAAAATATTAATTACGTCACAAAATACATAACGTCACAAAAATAAATGACGTCACAAAATATTAATTACTTGACAAAATACATAACGTCACAAAAATTAATGACGTCACAAAATACATAACGTCACAAAAATAAATGACGTCACAAAAATTAATTAAGTCACAAAATACATAACTTCACAAAAATAAATGACGTCACAAAAATTAATTACGTCACAAAATACATAACGTCACAAAAATAAATGACGTCACAAAATACATAACGTCACAAAAATAAATGGCGTCACAAAATACATAACGTCACAAAAATAAATGACGTCACAAAATATTAATCACGTCACAAAATGCATAACGTCACAAAAATAAATGACGTCAAAAAATACATAACGTCACAAAAATAAATGACGTCACAAAATACATAACGTCACAAAAATAAATTACGTCACAAAATACATAACGTCACAAAAATAAAAGGCGTCACAAAATACATAACGTCAAAAAAATGACGTCACAAAATACATAACGTCACAAAAATAAATGACGTCACAAAATACATTACGTCACAAAAAAAAGACGTCAAAAAATACATAACGTCACAAAAATAAATGACGTCAAAAAATACATAACGTCACAAAAATAAATGACGTCACAAAATACATAACGTCACAAAAATAAATTAAGTCACAAAATACATAACGTCAAAAAAATAAATGACGTCACAAAATACATAACGTCACAAAAATAAATGACGTCACAAAATACATAACGTCACAAGAATAAATGACGTCACAAAATACATAACGTCACAAAAAATGACGTCACAAAATACATAACGTCACAAAAAAAAGACGTCACAAAATACATAACGTCACAAAAATAAATGACGTCACAAAATATTAATTACGTCACAAAATACATAACGTCACAAAAATAAATGACGTCACAAAATACATAACGTCACAAAAACATAACGTCACAAAAATAAATGACGTCACAAAATACACAACGTCACAAAAATAAATGACGTTACAAAATACATGACGTCACAAAAATAAATGACGACATAAAATACATAACGTCACAAAAATAAATGACGTCACAAAATACATAACGTCACAAAAAAATGACGTCACAAAATACATAATGTCACAAAAATAAATGACGTCACAAAATACAAAACGTCACAAAATACATAACGTCACAAAAATAAATGACGTAACAAAATACATAACGTCACAAAAATAAATGACGTCACAAAATACTTAACGTCACAAAAATAAATGACGTCACAAAATACATAACGTCACATAAATAAATGACGTCACAACATACATAACGTCACAAAAATAAATGACGTCACAAAATACATAACGTCACAAAAATAAATGACGTCACAAAATACATAACGTCACAAAAATAAATGAATTCACAAAATACATAACGACACAAAAATAAATGACATCACAAAATATAATTTACGTCACAAAATATATAACGTCACAAAAATAAATGACGTCACAAAATATTAATCACGTCACAAAATGCATAACGTCATAAAAATAAATGACGTCAAAAAATACATAACGTCACAAAAATAAATGACGTCACAAAATACATAACGTCACAAATATAAATGACGTCACAAAATACATAACGTCACAAAAATAAATGACGTCACAAAAATTAATTAAGTCACAAAATACATAACGTCAAAAAAATAAATGACGTCACAAAATACATAACGTCACAAAAATAAATGACGTCACAAAATACATAACGTCACAAAAATAAATGACGTCACAAAATACATAACGTCACAAAAAATGACGTCACAAAATACATAACGTCACAAAAAAAAGACGTCACAAAATACATAACGTCACAAAAATAAATGACGTCACAAAATATTAATTACGTCACAAAATACATAACGTCACAAAAATAAATGACGTCACAAAATACATAACGTCACAAAAACATAACGTCACAAAAATAAATGACGTCACAAAATACATAACGTCACAAAAATAAATGACGTTACAAAATACGTGACGTCACAAAAATAAATGACGTCACAAAAATAAATGACGTCACAAAATACAAAACGTCACAAAATACATAACGTCACAAAAATAAATGACGTAACAAAATACATAACGTCACAAAATACATAACGTCACAAAAATAAAAGGCGTCACAAAATACATAACGTCAAAAAAAATGACGTCACAAAATACATAACGTCACAAAAATAAATGACGTCAAAAAATACATAACGTCACAAAAATAAATGACGTCACAAAATACATAACGTCACAAAAATAAATTACGTCACAAAATACATAACGTCACAAAATACATAACGTCACAAAAATAAAAGGCGTCACAAAATACATAACGTCAAAAAAAATGACGTCACAAAATACATAACGTCACAAAAATAAATGACGTCAAAAAATACATAACGTCACAAAAATAAATGACGTCACAAAATACATAACGTCACAAAAATAAATGACGTCACAAAAATTAATTAAGTCACAAAATACATAACGTCAAAAAAATAAATGACGTCACAAAATACATAACGTCACAAAAATAAATGACGTCACAAAATACATAACGTCACAAAAATAAATGACGTCACAAAATACATAACGTCACAAAAAATGACGTCACAAAATACATAACGTCACAAAAAAAAGACGTCACAAAATACATAACGTCACAAAAATAAATGACGTCACAAAATATTAATTACGTCACAAAATACATAACGTCACAAAAATAAATGACGTCACAAAATACATAACGTCACAAAAACATAACGTCACAAAAATAAATGACGTCACAAAATACATAACGTCACAAAAATAAATGACGTTACAAAATACGTGACGTCACAAAAATAAATGACGTCACAAAAATAAATGACGTCACAAAATACAAAACGTCACAAAATACATAACGTCACAAAAATAAATGACGTAACAAAATACATAACGTCACAAAAATAAATGACGTCACAAAATACTTAAATTCACAAAAATAAATGACGTCACAAAATACATAACGTCACACAAATAAATGACGTCACAAAATACATAACGTCACAAAAATAAATGACGTCACAAAATACATAACGTCACAAAAATAAATGACGTCACAAAATACAAAACGTCACAAAATACATAACGTCACAAAAATAAATGACGTCACAAAATACATAACGTCACAAAAATAAATTAAGTCACAAAATACATAACGTCAAAAAAATAAATGACGTCACAAAATACATAACGTCACAAAAATAAATGACGTCACAAAATACATAACGTCACAAGAATAAATGACGTCACAAAATACATAACGTCACAAAAAATGACGTCACAAAATACATAACGTCACAAAAAAAAGACGTCACAAAATACATAACGTCACAAAAATAAATGACGTCACAAAATATTAATTACGTCACAAAATACATAACGTCACAAAAATAAATGACGTCACAAAATACATAACGTCACAAAAACATAACGTCACAAAAATAAATGACGTCACAAAATACACAACGTCACAAAAATAAATGACGTTACAAAATACATGACGTCACAAAAATAAATGACGACATAAAATACATAACGTCACAAAAATAAATGACGTCACAAAATACATAACGTCACAAAAAAATGACGTCACAAAATACATAACGTCACAAAAATAAATGACGTCACAAAATACAAAACGTCACAAAATACATAACGTCACAAAAATAAATGACGTAACAAAATACATAACGTCACAAAAATAAATGACGTCACAAAATACTTAACGTCACAAAAATAAATGACGTCACAAAATACATAACGTCACATAAATAAATGACGTCACAACATACATAACGTCACAAAAATAAATGACGTCACAAAATACATAACGTCACAAAAATAAATGACGTCACAAAATACATAACGTCACAAAAATAAATGAATTCACAAAATACATAACGACACAAAAATAAATGACATCACAAAATATAATTTACGTCACAAAATATATAACGTCACAAAAATAAATGACGTCACAAAATATTAATCACGTCACAAAATGCATAACGTCATAAAAATAAATGACGTCAAAAAATACATAACGTCACAAAAATAAATGACGTCACAAAATACATAACGTCACAAATATAAATGACGTCACAAAATACATAACGTCACAAAAATAAATGACGTCACAAAAATTAATTAAGTCACAAAATACATAACGTCACAAAAATAAATTACGTCACAAAATACATAACGTCACAAAATACATAACGTCACAAAATACATAACGTCACAAAATACATAACGTCACAAAATACATAACGTCACAAAAATAAATGGCGTCACAAAATACATAACGTCAAAAAAATAAATGACGTCACAAAATACATAACGTCACAAAAATAAATGACGTCACAAAATATTAATCACGTCACAAAATGCATAACGTCACAAAAATAAATGACGTCAAAAAATACATAACGTCACAAAAATAAATGACGTCACAAAATACATAACGTCACAAAAATAAATTACGTCACAAAATACATAACGTCACAAAATACATAACGTCACAAAAATAAAAGGCGTCACAAAATACATAACGTCAAAAAAAATGACGTCACAAAATACATAACGTCACAAAAATAAATGACGTCAAAAAATACATAACGTCACAAAAATAAATGACGTCACAAAATACATAACGTCACAAAAATAAATGACGTCACAAAAATTAATTAAGTCACAAAATACATAACGTCAAAAAAATAAATGTCGTCACAAAATACATAACGTCACAAAAATAAATGACGTCACAAAATACATAACGTCACAAAAATAAATGACGTCACAAAATACATAACGTCACAAAAAATGACGTCACAAAATACATAACGTCACAAAAAAAAGACGTCACAAAATACATAACGTCACAAAAATAAATGACGTCACAAAATATTAATTACGTCACAAAATACATAACGTCACAAAAAAAAGACGTCACAAAATACATAACGTCACAAAAATAAATGACGTCACAAAATATTAATTACGTCACAAAATACATAACGTCACAAAAATAAATGACGTCACAAAATACATAACGTCACAAAAACATAACGTCACAAAAATAAATGACGTCACAAAATACACAACGTCACAAAAATAAATGACGTTACAAAATACATGACGTCACAAAAATAAATGACGACATAAAATACATAACGTCACAAAAATAAATGACGTCACAAAATACATAACGTCACAAAAAAATGACGTCACAAAATACATAACGTCACAAAAATAAATGACGTCACAAAATACAAAACGTCACAAAATACATAACGTCACAAAAATAAATGACGTAACAAAATACATAACGTCACAAAAATAAATGACGTCACAAAATACTTAACGTCACAAAAATAAATGACGTCACAAAATACATAACGTCACATAAATAAATGACGTCACAACATACATAACGTCACAAAAATAAATGACGTCACAAAATACATAACGTCACAAAAATAAATGACGTCACAAAATACATAACGTCACAAAAATAAATGAATTCACAAAATACATAACGACACAAAAATAAATGACATCACAAAATATAATTTACGTCACAAAATATATAACGTCACAAAAATAAATGACGTCACAAAATATTAATCACGTCACAAAATGCATAACGTCATAAAAATAAATGACGTCAAAAAATACATAACGTCACAAAAATAAATGACGTCACAAAATACATAACGTCACAAATATAAATGACGTCACAAAATACATAACGTCACAAAAATAAATGACGTCACAAAAATTAATTAAGTCACAAAATACATAACGTCACAAAAATAAATTACGTCACAAAATACATAACGTCACAAAATACATAACGTCACAAAATACATAACGTCACAAAATACATAACGTCACAAAATACATAACGTCACAAAAATAAATGGCGTCACAAAATACATAACGTCAAAAAAATAAATGACGTCACAAAATACATAACGTCACAAAAATAAATGACGTCACAAAATATTAATCACGTCACAAAATGCATAACGTCACAAAAATAAATGACGTCAAAAAATACATAACGTCACAAAAATAAATGACGTCACAAAATACATAACGTCACAAAAATAAATTACGTCACAAAATACATAACGTCACAAAATACATAACGTCACAAAAATAAAAGGCGTCACAAAATACATAACGTCAAAAAAAATGACGTCACAAAATACATAACGTCACAAAAATAAATGACGTCAAAAAATACATAACGTCACAAAAATAAATGACGTCACAAAATACATAACGTCACAAAAATAAATGACGTCACAAAAATTAATTAAGTCACAAAATACATAACGTCAAAAAAATAAATGTCGTCACAAAATACATAACGTCACAAAAATAAATGACGTCACAAAATACATAACGTCACAAAAATAAATGACGTCACAAAATACATAACGTCACAAAAAATGACGTCACAAAATACATAACGTCACAAAAAAAAGACGTCACAAAATACATAACGTCACAAAAATAAATGACGTCACAAAATATTAATTACATCACAAAATACATAACGTCACAAAAATAAATGACGTCACAAAATACATAACGTCACAAAAATAAATGACGTTACAAAATACGTGACGTCACAAAAATAAATGACGTCACAAAAATAAATGACGTCACAAAATACAAAACGTCACAAAATACATAACGTCACAAAAATAAATGACGTAACAAAATACATAACGTCACAAAAATAAATGACGTCACAAAATACTTAAATTCACAAAAATAAATGACGTCACAAAATACATAACGTCACACAAATAAATGACGTCACAAAATACATAACGTCACAAAAATAAATGACGTCACAAAATACATAACGTCACAAAAATAAATGACGTCACAAAATACATAACGTCACAAAAATAAATGAAGTCACAAAATACATAACGTCACAAAAATAAATGACGTCACAAAATATAATTTACGTCACAAAATATATAACGTCACAAAAATAAATGACGTCACAAAATATTAATCACGTCACAAAATGCATAACGTCATAAAAATAAATGACGTCAAAAAATACATAACGTCACAAAAATAAATGACTTCACAAAATACATAACGTCACAAATATAAATGACGTCACAAAATACATAACGTCACAAAAATAAATGACGTCACAAAAATTAATTAAGTCACAAAATACATAACGTCACAAAAATAAATTACGTCACAAAATACATAACGTCACAAAATACATAACGTCACAAAAATAAATGGCGTCACAAAATACATAACGTCAAAAAAATAAATGACGTCACAAAATACATAACGTCCCAAAAATAAATGACGTCACAAAATACATAACGTCACAAAAATAAATGACGTCACAAAATACATAACGTCACAAAATACATAACGTCACAAAAATAAATGACGTCACAAGATACATAACGTCACAAAAATAAATGACGTCACAAAATACATAACGTCACAAAAATAAATGACGTCACAAAATACATAACGTCACAAAAATAAATGACGTCACAAAATAAATAACGTCACAAAAATAAATGAAGTCACAAAATACATAACGTCACAAAAATAAATGACGTCAAAAAATTTAATTAAGTCAAAATACATATAACGTCACATAAATAAATGACGTCACAAAATACAAACCGTCACAAAAATTAATGACGTCAAAAAATACATAACGTCACAAAATACATATCGTCACAAAAATAAATGACGTCACAAAATACATAACGTCACAAAATACATAACGTCACAAAAATAAATGACGTCACAAAATACATAACGTCACAAAAATAAATGACGTCACAAAAATTAATTAAGTCACAAAATACATAACGTCACAAAAATAAATTACGTCACAAAATACATAACGTCACAAAATACATAACGTCACAAAAATAAATGGCGTCACAAAATACATAACGTCAAAAAAATAAATGACGTCACAAAATACATAACGTCACAAAAATAAATGACGTCACAAAATACATAACGTCACAAAAATAAATGACGTCACAAAATACATAACGTCACAAAAATAAATGACGTCACAAAATACATAACGTCACAAAAATAAATGGCGTCACAAAATACATAACGTAACAAAAATAAATAACGTCACAAAATACATAACGTCACAAAAAATGACGTCACAAAATACATAACGTCACAAAAAAGACGTCACAAAATACATAACGTCACAAAAATAAATGACGTCACAAAATATTAATTACGTCACAAAATACATAACGTCACAAAAATAAATGACGTCACAAAATATTAATTAAGTCACAAAATACATAACTTCACAAAAATAAATGACGTCACAAAAATTAATTACGTCACAAAATACATAACGTCACAAAAATAAATGACGTCACAAAATACATAACGTCACAAAAATAAATGGCGTCACAAAATACATAACGTAACAAAAATAAATAACGTCACAAAATACATAACGTCACAAAAAATGACGTCACAAAATACATAACGTCACAAAAAAAGACGTCACAAAATACATAACGTCACAAAAATAAATGACGTCACAAAATATTAATTACGTCACAAAATACATAACGTCACAAAAATAAATGACGTCACAAAATATTAATTACTTGACAAAATACATAACGTCACAAAAATTAATGACGTCACAAAATACATAACGTCACAAAATACATAACGTCAGAAAAATAAATGACGTCACAAAATACATAAAGTCACAAAAATAAATGACGTCACAAAATACATAACGTCCCAAAAATAAATGACGTCACAAAATACATAACGTCACAAAAATAAATGACGTCACAAAATACATAACGTCACAAAATACATAACGTCACAAAAATAAATGACGTCACAAGATACATAACGTCACAAAAATAAATGACGTCACAAAATACATAACGTCACAAAAATAAATGACGTCACAAAATACATAACGTCACAAAAATAAATGACGTCACAAAATACATAACGTCACAAAAATAAATGAAGTCACAAAATACATAACGTCACAAAAATAAATGACGTCAAAAAATTTAATTAAGTCAAAAAACATATAACGTCACATAAATAAATGACGTCACAAAATACAAACCGTCACAAAAATTAATGACGTCAAAAAATACATAACGTCACAAAATACATATCGTCACAAAAATAAATGACGTCACAAAATACATAACGTCACAAAATACATAACGTCACAAAAATAAATGACGTCACAAGATACATAACGTCACAAAAAAAATTACGTCACAAAATACATAATGTCACAAAAATAAATGACGTCACAAAATACATAACGTCACAAACATTAATGACGTCACAAAATTCCTAACGTCACAAAAATAAATAGCGTCACAAAATACATAACGTCACAAAAATAAATGACGTCACAAAATACATAACGTCACAAAAATAAATGACGTCACAAAAATTAATTAAGTCACAAAATACATAACGTCACAATATAAATGACGTCACAAAATACATAACGTCACAAAAATAAATGACGTCACAAAATACATAACGTCACAAAAATAAATGACGTCACAAAATACATAACGTCACAAAAATAAATGACGTCACAAAATACATAACGTCACAAAAATAAATGACGTCACAAAATACACAACGTCACAAAAATAAGTGACGTCACAAAATACATAACGTTACAAAAATAAATGACGTCACAAAATATTAATTACGTCACAAAATACATAACGTCACAATAATAAATGACGTCACAAAATATTAATCACGTCACAAAATGCATAACGTCACAAAAATAAATGACGTCAAAAAATACATAACGTCACAAAAATAAATGACGTCACAAAATACATAACGTCACAAAAAAAATTACGTCTCAAAATACATAACGTCACAAAAATAAATGACGTCACAAAAATTAATTAATTCACAAAATACATAACGTCACAAAAATAAATTACGTCACAAAATACATAACGTCACAAAATACATAACGTCACAAAAATAAATGGCGTCACAAAATACATAACGTCAAAAAATGACGTCACAAAATACATAACGTCACAAAAATAAATGACGTCACAAAATACATAACGTCACAAAAATAAATGACGTCACAAAATACAAAACGTCACAAAAATAAATGACGTCACAAAAATTAATTAAGTCACAAAATACATAACGTCAAAAAAATAAATGACGTCACAAAATACATAACGTAACAAAAATATATAACGTCACAAAATACATAACGTCACAAAAAATGACGTCACAAAATACATAACGTCACAAAAAAAGACGTCACAAAATACATAACGTCACAAAAATAAATGACGTCACAAAATATTAATAACGTCACAAAATACATAACGTCACAAAAATAAATGACGTCACAAAATATTAATTACTTGACAAAATACATAACGTCACAAAAATTAATGACGTCACAAAATACATAACGTCACAAAATACATAACGTCACAAAAATAAATGACGTCACAAAATACATAAAGTCACAAAAATAAATGACGTCACAAAATACATAACGTCCCAAAAATAAATGACGTCACAAAATACATAACGTCACAAAAATAAATGACGTCACAAAATACATAACGTCACAAAATACATAACGTCACAAAAATAAATGACGTCACAAGATACATAACGTCACAAAAATAAATGACGTCACAAAATACATAACGTCGAAAAAATAAATGACGTCACAAAATACATAACGTGACAAAAATAAATGACGTCACAAAATACATAACGTCACAAAAATAAATTACGTAACAAAATACATAACGTCACAAAATACATAACGTCACAAAATACATAACGTCACAAAAATAAATGACGTCACAAAATATTAATCACGTCACAAAATGCATAACGTCACAAAAATAAATGACGTCAAAAAATACATAACGTCACAAAAATAAATGACGTCACAAAATACATAACGTCACAAAAATAAATTACGTCACAAAATACATAACGTCACAAAATACATATTGTCACAAAAATAAAAGGCGTCACAAAATACATAACGTCAAAAAAAATGACGTCACAAAATACATAACGTCACAAAAATAAATGACGTCAAAAAATACATAACGTCACAAAAATAAATGACGTCACAAAATACATAACGTCACAAAAATAAATGACGTCACAAAAATTAATTAAGTCACAAAATACATAACGTCAAAAAAATAAATGACGTCACAAAATACATAACGTCACAAAAATAAATGACGTCACAAAATACATAACGTCACAAAAATAAATGACGTCACAAAATACATAACGTCACAAAAAATGACGTCACAAAATACATAACGTCACAAAAATAAATGACGTCACAAAATATTAATTACGTCACAAAACACATAACGTCACAAAAATAAATGACGTCACAAAATACATAACGTCACAAAAACATAACGTCACAAAAATAAATGACGTCACAAAATACATAACGTCACAAAAATAAATGACGTTACAAAATACATGACGTCACAAAAATAAATGACGTCACAAAAATAAATGACGTCACAAAATACAAAACGTCACAAAATACATAACGTCACAAAAATAAATGACGTAACAAAATACATAACGTCACAAAAATAAATGACGTCACAAAATACTTAACGTCACAAAAATAAATGACGTCACAAAATACATAACGTCACACAAATAAATGACGTCACAAAATACATAACGTCACAAAAATAAATGACGTCACAAAATACATAACGTCACAAAAATAAATGACGTCACAAAATACATAACGTCACAAAAATAAATGAAGTCACAAAATACATAACGTCACAAAAATAAATGACGTCACAAAATATAATTTACGTCACAAAATATATAACGTCACAAAAATAAATGACGTCACAAAATATTAATCACGTCACAAAATGCATAACGTCATAAAAATAAATGACGTCAAAAAATACATAACGTCACAAAAATAAATGACTTCACAAAATACATAACGTCACAAAAATAAATGACGTCACAAAATACATAACGTCACAAAAATAAATGACGTCACAAAAATTAATTAAGTCACAAAATACATAACGTCACAAAAATAAATTACGTCACAAAATACATAACGTCACAAAATACATAACGTCACAAAAATAAATGGCGTCACAAAATACATAACGTCAAAAAAATAAATGACGTCACAAAATACATAACGTCACAAAAATAAATGACGTCACAAAATACATAACGTCACAAAAATAAATGACGTCACAAAATACATAACGTCACAAAAATAAATGACGTCACAAAATACATAACGTAACAAAAATAAATGACGTCACAAAAATTAATTAAGTCACAAAATACATAACTTCACAAAAATAAATGACGTCACAAAAATTAATTACGTCACAAAATACATAACGTCACAAAAATAAATGACGTCACAAAATACATAACGTCACAAAAATAAATGGCGTCACAAAATACATAACGTAACAAAAATAAATAACGTCACAAAATACATAACGTCACAAAATACATAACGTCACAAAAATAAATGACGTCACAAGATACATAACGTCACAAAAATAAATGACGTCACAAAATACATAACGTCACAAAAATAAATGACGTCACAAAATACATAACGTCACAAAAATAAATGAAGTCACAAAATACATAACGTCACAAAAATAAATGACGTCACAAAATACATAACGTCACAAAATACATAACGTCACAAAAATAAATGACGTCACAAAATACATAACGTCACAAAAATAAATGAAGTCACAAAATACATAACGTCACAAAAATAAATGACGTCAAAAAATTTAATTAAGTCAAAAAACATATAACGTCACATAAATAAATGACGTCACAAAATACAAACCGTCACAAAAATTAATGACGTCAAAAAATACATAACGTCACAAAATACATATCGTCACAAAAATAAATGACGTCACAAAATACATAACGTCACAAAGTACATAACGTCACAAAAATAAATGACGTCACAAAATACATAACGTCACAAAAATAAATGACGTCACAAAAATTAATTAAGTCACAAAATACATAACGTCACAAAAATAAATTACGTCACAAAATACATAACGTCACAAAATACATAACGTCACAAAAATAAATGGCGTCACAAAATACATAACGTCAAAAAATAAATGACGTCACAAAATACATAACGTCACAAAAATAAATGACGTCACAAAATACATAACGTCACAAAAATAAATGACGTCACAAAATACATAACGTCACAAAAATAAATGACGTCACAAAATACATAACGTCACAAAAATAAATGACGTCACAAAAATTAATTAAGTCACAAAATACATAACTTCACAAAAATAAATGACGTCACAAAAATTAATTACGTCACAAAATACATAACGTCACAAAAATAAATGACGTCACAAAATACATAACGTCACAAAAATAAATGACGTCACAAAAATTAATTAAGTCACAAAATACATAACGTCACAATATAAATGACGTCACAAAATACATAACGTCACAAAAATAAATGACGTCACAAAATACATAACGTCACAAAAATAAATGACGTCACAAAATACTTAACTTCACAATAATAAATGATGTCACAAAATACATAACGTCACAAACATAAATGACGTCACAAAATACATAACGTCACAAAAATAAATGACGTCACAAAATACATAACGTCACAAAAATAAATGACGTCACAAAATACACAACGTCACAAAAATAAGTGACGTCACAAAATACATAACGTTACAAAAATAAATGACGTCACAAAATATTAATTACGTCACAAAATACATAACGTCACAATAATAAATGACGTCACAAAATATTAATCACGTCACAAAATGCATAACTTCACAAAAATAAATGACGTCAAAAAATACATAACGTCACAAAAATAAATGACGTCACAAAATACATAACGTCACAAAAAAAATTACGTCTCAAAATACATAACGTCACAAAAATAAATGACGTCACAAAAATTAATTAATTCACAAAATACATAACGTCACAAAAATAAATTACGTCACAAAATACATAACGTCACAAAATACATAACGTCACAAAAATAATTGGCGTCACAAAATACATAACGTCAAAAAAATGACGTCACAAAATACATAACGTCACAAAAATAAATGACGTCGCAAAATACATAACGTCACAAAAATAAATGACGTCACAAAATACAAAATGTCACAAAAATAAATGGCGTCACAAAATACATAACGTCAAAAAAATAAATGACGTCACAAAATACATAACGTCACAAAAATAAATGACGTCACAAAATATTAATCACGTCACAAAATGCATAACGTCACAAAAATAAATGACGTCAAAAAATACATAACGTCACAAAAATAAATGACGTCACAAAATACATAACGTCACAAAAATAAATTACGTCACAAAATACATAACGTCACAAAATACATATTGTCACAAAAATAAAAGGCGTCACAAAATACATAACGTCAAAAAAAATGACGTCACAAAATACATAACGTCACAAAAATAAATGACGTCAAAAAATACATAACGTCACAAAAATAAATGACGTCACAAAATACATAACGTCACAAAAATAAATGACGTCACAAAAATTAATTAAGTCACAAAATACATAACGTCAAAAAAATAAATGACGTCACAAAATACATAACGTCACAAAAATAAATGACGTCACAAAATACATAACGTCACAAAAATAAATGACGTCACAAAATACATAACGTCACAAAAAATGACGTCACAAAATACATAACGTAACAAAAAAAAGACGTCACAAAACACATAACGTCACAAAAATAAATGACGTCACAAAATATTAATTACGTCACAAAATACATAACGTCACAAAAATAAATGATGTCACAAAATACATAACGTCACAAAAACATAACGTCACAAAAATAAATGACGTCACAAAATACATAACGTCACAAAAATAAATGACGTTACAAAATACATGACGTCACAAAAATAAATGACGTCACAAAAATAAATGACGTCACAAAATACAAAACGTCACAAAATACATAACGTCACAAAAATAAATGACGTAACAAAATACATAACGTCACAAAAATAAATGACGTCACAAAATACTTAACGTCACAAAAATAAATGACGTCACAAAATACATAACGTCACACAAATAAATGACGTCACAAAATACATAACGTCACAAAAATAAATGACGTCACAAAATACATAACGTCACAAAAATAAATGACGTCACAAAATACATAACGTCACAAAAATAAATGAAGTCACAAAATACATAACGTCACAAAAATAAATGACGTCACAAAATATAATTTACGTCACAAAATATATAACGTCACAAAAATAAATGACGTCACAAAATATTAATCACGTCACAAAATGCATAACGTCATAAAAATAAATGACGTCAAAAAATACATAACGTCACAAAAATAAATGACTTCACAAAATACATAACGTCACAAATATAAATGACGTCACAAAATACATAACGTCACAAAAATAAATGACGTCACAAAAATTAATTAAGTCACAAAATACATAACGTCACAAAAATAAATTACGTCACAAAATACATAACGTCACAAAATACATAACGTCACAAAAATAAATGGCGTCACAAAATACATAACGTCAAAAAAATAAATGACGTCACAAAATACATAACGTCACAAAAATAAATGACGTCACAAAATACATAACGTCACAAAAATAAATGACGTCACAAAATACATAACGTCACAAAAATAAATGACGTCACAAAATACATAACGTAACAAAATACATATTGCCACAAAAATAAAAGGCGTCACAAAATACATAACGTCAAAAAAAATGACGTCACAAAATACATAACGTCACAAAAATAAATGACGTCAAAAAATACATAACGTCACAAAAATAAATGACGTCACAAAATACATAACGTCACAAAAATAAATGACGTCACAAAAATTAATTAAGTCACAAAATACATAACGTCAAAAAAATAAATGACGTCACAAAATACATAACGTCACAAAAATAAATGACGTCACAAAATACATAACGTCACAAAAATAAATGACGTCACAAAATACATAACGTCACAAAAAATGACGTCACAAAATACATAACGTAACAAAAAAAAGACGTCACAAAATACATAACGTCACAAAAATAAATGACGTCACAAAATATTAATTACGTCACAAAATACATAACGTCACAAAAATAAATGACGTCACAAAATACATAACGTCACAAAAATATAACGTCACAAAAATAAATGACGTCACAAAATACATAACGTCACAAAAATAAATGACGTTACAAAATACATGACGTCACAAAAATAAATGACGTCACAAAAATAAATGACGTCACAAAATACAAAACGTCACAAAATACATAACGTCACAAAAATAAATGACGTAACAAAATACATAACGTCACAAAAATAAATGACGCCACAAAATACTTAACGTCACAAAAATAAATGACGTCACAAAATACATAACGTCACACAAATAAATGACGTCACAAAATACATAACGTCACAAAAATAAATGACGTCACAAAATACATAACGTCACAAAAATAAATGACGTCACAAAATACATAACGTCACAAAAATAAATGAAGTCACAAAATACATAACGTCACAAAAATAAATGACGTCACAAAATATAATTTACGTCACAAAATATATAACGTCACAAAAATAAATGACGTCACAAAATATTAATCACGTCACAAAATGCATAACGTCATAAAAATAAATGACGTCAAAAAATACATAACGTCACAAAAATAAATGACTTCACAAAATACATAACGTCACAAAAATAAATGACGTCACAAAATACATAACGTCACAAAAATAAATGACGTCACAAAATACATAACGTCACAAAAATAAATTACGTCACAAAATACATAACGTCACAAAATACATATTGTCACAAAAATAAAAGGCGTCACAAAATACATAACGTCAAAAAAAATGACGTCACAAAATACATAACGTCACAAAAATAAATGACGTCAAAAAATACATAACGTCACAAAAATAAATGACGTCACAAAATACATAACGTCACAAAAATAAATCACGTCACAAAAATTAATTAAGTCACAAAATACATAACGTCAAAAAAATAAATGACGTCACAAAATACATAACGTCACAAAAATAAATGACGTCACAAAATACATAACGTCACAAAAATAAATGACGTCACAAAATACATAACGTCACAAAAAATGACGTCACAAAATACATAACGTCACAAAAATAAATGACGTCACAAAATATTAATTACGTCACAAAATACATAACGTCACAAAAATAAATGACGTCACAAAATACATAACGTCACAAAAACATAACGTCACAAAAATAAATGACGTCACAAAATACATAACGTCACAAAAATAAATGACGTTACAAAATACATGACGTCACAAAAATAAATGACGTCACAAAAATAAATGACGTCACAAAATACAAAACGTCACAAAATACATAACGTCACAAAAATAAATGACGTAACAAAATACATAACGTCACAAAAATAAATGACGTCACAAAATACTTAACGTCACAAAAATAAATGACGTCACAAAATACATAACGTCACACAAATAAATGACGTCACAAAATACATAACGTCACAAAAATAAATGACGTCACAAAATACATAACGTCACAAAAATAAATGACGTCACAAAATACATAACGTCACAAAAATAAATGAAGTCACAAAATACATAACGTCACAAAAATAAATGACGTCACAAAATATAATTTACGTCACAAAATATATAACGTCACAAAAATGAATGACGTAACAAAATATTAATCACGTCACAAAATGCATAACGTCATAAAAATAAATGACGTCAAAAAATACATAACGTCACAAAAATAAATGACTTCACAAAATACATAACGTCACAAAAATAAATGACGTCACAAAATACATAATGTCACAAAAATAAATGACGTCACAAAAATTAATTAAGTCACAAAATACATAACGTCACAAAAATAAATTACGTCACAAAATACATAACGTCACAAAATACATAACGTCACAAAAATAAATGGCGTCACAAAATACATAACGTCAAAAAAATAAATGACGTCACAAAATACATAACGTCACAAAAATAAATGATGTCACAAAATACATAACGTCACAAAAATAAATGACGTCACAAAATACATAACGTCACAAAAATAAATGACGTCACAAAATACATAACGTAACAAAAATAAATGACGTCACAAAAATTAATTAAGTCACAAAATACATAACTTCACAAAAATAAATGACGTCACAAAAATTAATTACGTCACAAAATACATAACGTCACAAAAATAAATGACGTCACAAAATACATAACGTCACAAAAATAAATGGCGTCACAAAATACATAACGTAACAAAAATAAATAACGTCACAAAATACATAACGTCACAAAATACATAACGTCACAAAAATAAATGACGTCACAAGATACATAACGTCACAAAAATAAATGACGTCACAAAATACATAACGTCACAAAAATAAATGACGTCACAAAATACATAACGTCACAAAAATAAATGAAGTCACAAAATACATAACGTCACAAAAATAAATGACGTCACAAAATATATAACGTCACAAAATACATAACGTCACAAAAATAAATGACGTCACAAAATACATAACGTCACAAAAATAAATGAAGTCACAAAATACATAACGTCACAAAAATAAATGACGTCAAAAAATTTAATTAAGTCAAAAAACATATAACGTCACATAAATAAATGACGTCACAAAATACAAACCGTCACAAAAATTAATGACGTCAAAAAATACATAACGTCACAAAATACATATCGTCACAAAAATAAATGACGTCACAAAATACATAACGTCACAAAATACATAACGTCACAAAAATAAATGACGTCACAAAATACATAACGTCACAAAAATAAATGACGTCACAAAAATTAATTAAGTCACAAAATACATAACGTCACAAAAATAAATTACGTCACAAAATACATAACGTCACAAAATACATAACGTCACAAAAATAAATGGCGTCACAAAATACATAACGTCAAAAAATAAATGACGTCACAAAATACATAACGTCACAAAAATAAATGACGTCACAAAATACATAACGTCACAAAAATAAATGACGTCACAAAATACATAACGTCACAAAAATAAATGACGTCACAAAATACATAACGTCACAAAAATAAATGACGTCACAAAAATTAATTAAGTCACAAAATACATAACTTCACAAAAATAAATGACGTCACAAAAATTAATTACGTCACAAAATACATAACGTCACAAAAATAAATGACGTCACAAAATACATAACGTCACAAAAATAAATGACGTCACAAAAATTAATTAAGTCACAAAATACATAACGTCACAATATAAATGACGTCACAAAATACATAACGTCACAAAAATAAATGACGTCACAAAATACATAACGTCACAAAAATAAATGACGTCACAAAATACTTAACTTCACAATAATAAATGATGTCACAAAATACATAACGTCACAAAAATAAATGACGTCACAAAATACATAACGTCACAAAAATAAATGACGTCACAAAATACATAACGTCACAAAAATAAATGACGTCACAAAATACACAACGTCACAAAAATAAGTGACGTCACAAAATACATAACGTTACAAAAATAAATGACGTCACAAAATATTAATTACGTCACAAAATACATAACGTCACAATAATAAATGACGTCACAAAATATTAATCACGTCACAAAATGCATAACTTCACAAAAATAAATGACGTCAAAAAATACATAACGTCACAAAAATAAATGACGTCACAAAATACATAACGTCACAAAAAAAATTACGTCTCAAAATACATAACGTCACAAAAATAAATGACGTCACAAAAATTAATTAATTCACAAAATACATAACGTCACAGAATTAATTACGTCACAAAATACATAACGTCACAAAATACATAACGTCACAAAAATAATTGGCGTCACAAAATACATAACGTCAAAAAAATGACGTCACAAAATACATAACGTCACAAAAATAAATGACGTCGCAAAATACATAACGTCACAAAAATAAATGACGTCACAAAATACAAAACGTCACAAAAATAAATGGCGTCACAAAATACATAACGTCAAAAAAATAAATGACGTCACAAAATACATAACGTCACAAAAATAAATGACGTCACAAAATATTAATCACGTCACAAAATGCATAACGTCACAAAAATAAATGACGTCAAAAAATACATAACGTCACAAAAATAAATGACGTCACAAAATACATAACGTCACAAAAATAAATTACGTCACAAAATACATAACGTCACAAAATACATATTGTCACAAAAATAAAAGGCGTCACAAAATACATAACGTCAAAAAAAATGACGTCACAAAATACATAACGTCACAAAAATAAATGACGTCAAAAAATACATAACGTCACAAAAATAAATGACGTCACAAAATACATAACGTCACAAAAATAAATGACGTCACAAAAATTAATTAAGTCACAAAAAACATAACGTCAAAAAAATAAATGACGTCACAAAATACATAACGTCACAAAAATAAATGACGTCACAAAATACATAACGTCACAAAAATAAATGAAGTCACAAAATACATAACGTCACAAAAAATGACGTCACAAAATACATAACGTAACAAAAAAAAGACGTCACAAAATACATAACGTCACAAAAATAAATGACGTCACAAAATATTAATTACGTCACAAAATACATAACGTCACAAAAATAAATGATGTCACAAAATACATAACGTCACAAAAACATAACGTCACAAAAATAAATGACGTCACAAAATACATAACGTCACAAAAATAAATGACGTTACAAAATACATGACGTCACAAAAATAAATGACGTCACAAAAATAAATGACGTCACAAAATACAAAACGTCACAAAATACATAACGTCACAAAAATAAATGACGTAACAAAATACATAACGTCACAAAAATAAATGACGTCACAAAATACTTAACGTCACAAAAATAAATGACGTCACAAAATACATAACGTCACACAAATAAATGACGTCACAAAATACATAACGTCACAAAAATAAATGACGTCACAAAATACATAACGTAACAAAAATAAATGACGTCACAAAATACATAACGTCACAAAAATAAATGAAGTCACAAAATACATAACGTCACAAAAATAAATGACGTCACAAAATATAATTTACGTCACAAAATATATAACGTCACAAACATAAATGACGTCACAAAATATTAATCACGTCACAAAATGCATAACGTCATAAAAATAAATGACGTCAAAAAATACATAACGTCACAAAAATAAATGACTTCACAAAATACATAACGTCACAAATATAAATGACGTCACAAAATACATAACGTCACAAAAATAAATGACGTCACAAAAATTAATTAAGTCACAAAATACATAACGTCACAAAAATAAATTACGTCACAAAATACATAACGTCACAAAATACATAACGTCACAAAAATAAATGGCGTCACAAAATACATAACGTCAAAAAAATAAATGACGTCACAAAATACATAACGTCACAAAAATAAATGACGTCACAAAATACATAACGTCACAAAAATAAATGACGTCACAAAATACATAACGTCACAAAAATAAATGACGTCAAAAAATACATAACGTCACAAAAATAAATGACGTCACAAAATATAATTTACGTCACAAAATATATAACGTCACAAACATAAATGACGTCACAAAATATTAATCACGTCACAAAATGCATAACGTCATAAAAATAAATGACGTCAAAAAATACATAACGTCACAAAAATAAATGACTTCACAAAATACATAACGTCACAAATATAAATGACGTCACAAAATACATAACGTCACAAAAATAAATGACGTCACAAAAATTAATTAAGTCACAAAATACATAACGTCACAAAAATAAATTACGTCACAAAATACATAACGTCACAAAATACATAACGTCACAAAAATAAATGGCGTCACAAAATACATAACGTCAAAAAAATAAATGACGTCACAAAATACATAACGTCACAAAAATAAATGACGTCACAAAATACATAACGTCACAAAAATAAATGACGTCACAAAATACATAACGTCACAAAAATAAATGACGTCACAAAATACATAACGTAACAAAATACATATTGCCACAAAAATAAAAGGCGTCACAAAATACATAACGTCAAAAAAATGACGTCACAAAATACATAACGTCACAAAAATAAATGACGTCAAAAAATACATAACGTCACAAAAATAAATGACGTCACAAAATACATAACGTCACAAAAATAAATGACGTCACAAAAATTAATTAAGTCACAAAATACATAACGTCAAAAAAATAAATGACGTCACAAAATACATAACGTCACAAAAATAAATGACGTCACAAAATACATAACGTCACAAAAATAAATGACGTCACAAAATACATAACGTCACAAAAAATGACGTCACAAAATACATAACGTAACAAAAAAAAAGACGTCACAAAATACATAACGTCACAAAAATAAATGACGTCACAAAATATTAATTACGTCACAAAATACATAACGTCACAAAAATAAATGACGTCACAAAATACATAACGTCACAAAAATATAACGTCACAAAAATAAATGACGTCACAAAATACATAACGTCACAAAAATAAATGACGTTACAAAATACATGACGTCACAAAAATAAATGACGTCACAAAAATAAATGACGTCACAAAATACAAAACGTCACAAAATACATAACGTCACAAAAATAAATGACGTAACAAAATACATAACGTCACAAAAATAAATGACGTCACAAAATACTTAACGTCACAAAAATAAATGACGTCACAAAATACATAACGTCACACAAATAAATGACGTCACAAAATACATAACGTCACAAAAATAAATGACGTCACAAAATACATAACGTCACAAAAATAAATGACGTCACAAAATACATAACGTCACAAAAATAAATGAAGTCACAAAATACATAACGTCACAAAAATAAATGACGTCACAAAATATAATTTACGTCACAAAATATATAACGTCACAAAAATAAATGACGTCAAAAAATACATAACGTCACAAAAATAAATGACGTCACAAAAATTAATTAAGTCACAAAAAACATAACGTCACAAAAATAAATGAAGTCACAAAATACATAACGTCACAAAAATAAATGACGTCACAAAAATAAATTACGTCACAAAATACATAACGTCACAAAATACATAACGTCACAAAAATAATTGGCGTCACAAAATACATAACGTCAAAAAAATGACGTCACAAAATACATAACGTCACAAAAATAAATGACGTCGCAAAATACATAACGTCACAAAAATAAATGACGTCACAAAATACAAAACGTCACAAAAATAAATGGCGTCACAAAATACATAACGTCAAAAAAATAAATGACGTCACAAAATACATAACGTCACAAAAATAAATGACGTCACAAAATATTAATCACGTCACAAAATGCATAACGTCACAAAAATAAATGACGTCAAAAAATACATAACGTCACAAAAATAAATGACGTCACAAAATACATAACGTCACAAAAATAAATTACGTCACAAAATACATAACGTCACAAAATACATATTGTCACAAAAATAAAAGGCGTCACAAAATACATAACGTCAAAAAAAATGACGTCACAAAATACATAACGTCACAAAAATAAATGACGTCAAAAAATACATAACGTCACAAAAATAAATGACGTCACAAAATACATAACGTCACAAAAATAAATGACGTCACAAAAATTAATTAAGTCACAAAAAACATAACGTCAAAAAAATAAATGAAGTCACAAAAAACATAACGTCACAAAAATAAATGACGTCACAAAATACATAACGTCACAAAAATAAATGACGTCACAAAATACATAACGTCACAAAAAATGACGTCACAAAAGACATAACGTAACAAAAAAAAGACGTCACAAAATACATAACGTCACAAAAATAAATGACGTCACAAAATATTAATTACGTCACAAAATACATAACGTCACAAAAATAAATGATGTCACAAAATACATAACGTCACAAAAACATAACGTCACAAAAATAAATGACGTCACAAAATACATAACGTCACAAAAATAAATGACGTTACAAAATACATGACGTCACAAAAATAAATGACGTCACAAAAATAAATGACGTCACAAAATACAAAACGTCACAAAATACATAACGTCACAAAAATAAATGACGTAACAAAATACATAACGTCACAAAAATAAATGACGTCACAAAATACTTAACGTCACAAAAATAAATGACGTCACAAAATACATAACGTCACACAAATAAATGACGTCACAAAATACATAACGTCACAAAAATAAATGACGTCACAAAATACATAACGTCACAAAAATAAATGACGTCACAAAATACATAACGTCACAAAAATAAATGAAGTCACAAAATACATAACGTCACAAAAATAAATGACGTCACAAAATATAATTTACGTCACAAAATATATAACGTCACAAACATAAATGACGTCACAAAATATTAATCACGTCACAAAATGCATAACGTCATAAAAATAAATGACGTCAAAAAATACATAACGTCACAAAAATAAATGACTTCACAAAATACATAACGTCACAAATATAAATGACGTCACAAAATACATAACGTCACAAAAATAAATGACGTCACAAAAATTAATTAAGTCACAAAATACATAACGTCACAAAAATAAATTACGTCACAAAATACATAACGTCACAAAATACATAACGTCACAAAAATAAATGGCGTCACAAAATACATAACGTCAAAAAAATAAATGACGTCACAAAATACATAACGTCACAAAAATAAATGACGTCACAAAATACATAACGTCACAAAAATAAATGACGTCACAAAATACATAACGTCACAAAAATAAATGACGTCACAAAATACATAACGTAACAAAATACATATTGCCACAAAAATAAAAGGCGTCACAAAATACATAACGTCAAAAAAATGACGTCACAAAATACATAACGTCACAAAAATAAATGACGTCAAAAAATACATAACGTCACAAAAATAAATGACGTCACAAAATACATAACGTCACAAAAATAAATGACGTCACAAAAATTAATTAAGTCACAAAATACATAACGTCAAAAAAATAAATGACGTCACAAAATACATAACGTCACAAAAATAAATGACGTCACAAAATACATAACGTCACAAAAATAAATGACGTCACAAAATACATAACGTCACAAAAAATGACGTCACAAAATACATAACGTAACAAAAAAAAAGACGTCACAAAATACATAACGTCACAAAAATAAATGACGTCACAAAATATTAATTACGTCACAAAATACATAACGTCACAAAAATAAATGACGTCACAAAATACATAACGTCACAAAAATATAACGTCACAAAAATAAATGACGTCACAAAATACATAACGTCACAAAAATAAATGACGTTACAAAATACATGACGTCACAAAAATAAATGACGTCACAAAAATAAATGACGTCACAAAATACAAAACGTCACAAAATACATAACGTCACAAAAATAAATGACGTAACAAAATACATAACGTCACAAAAATAAATGACGTCACAAAATACTTAACGTCACAAAAATAAATGACGTCACAAAATACATAACGTCACACAAATAAATGACGTCACAAAATACATAACGTCACAAAAATAAATGACGTCACAAAATACATAACGTCACAAAAATAAATGACGTCACAAAATACATAACGTCACAAAAATAAATGAAGTCACAAAATACATAACGTCACAAAAATAAATGACGTCACAAAATATAATTTACGTCACAAAATATATAACGTCACAAAAATAAATGACGTCAAAAAATACATAACGTCACAAAAATAAATGACGTCACAAAAATTAATTAAGTCACAAAAAACATAACGTCACAAAAATAAATGAAGTCACAAAATACATAACGTCACAAAAATAAATGACGTCACAAAAATAAATTACGTCACAAAATACATAACGTCACAAAATACATAACGTCACAAAAATAATTGGCGTCACAAAATACATAACGTCAAAAAAATGACGTCACAAAATACATAACGTCACAAAAATAAATGACGTCGCAAAATACATAACGTCACAAAAATAAATGACGTCACAAAATACAAAACGTCACAAAAATAAATGGCGTCACAAAATACATAACGTCAAAAAAATAAATGACGTCACAAAATACATAACGTCACAAAAATAAATGACGTCACAAAATATTAATCACGTCACAAAATGCATAACGTCACAAAAATAAATGACGTCAAAAAATACATAACGTCACAAAAATAAATGACGTCACAAAATACATAACGTCACAAAAATAAATTACGTCACAAAATACATAACGTCACAAAATACATATTGTCACAAAAATAAAAGGCGTCACAAAATACATAACGTCAAAAAAAATGACGTCACAAAATACATAACGTCACAAAAATAAATGACGTCAAAAAATACATAACGTCACAAAAATAAATGACGTCACAAAATACATAACGTCACAAAAATAAATGACGTCACAAAAATTAATTAAGTCACAAAAAACATAACGTCAAAAAAATAAATGAAGTCACAAAAAACATAACGTCACAAAAATAAATGACGTCACAAAATACATAACGTCACAAAAATAAATGACGTCACAAAATACATAACGTCACAAAAAATGACGTCACAAAAGACATAACGTAACAAAAAAAAGACGTCACAAAATACATAACGTCACAAAAATAAATGACGTCACAAAATATTAATTACGTCACAAAATACATAACGTCACAAAAATAAATGATGTCACAAAATACATAACGTCACAAAAACATAACGTCACAAAAATAAATGACGTCACAAAATACATAACGTCACAAAAATAAATGACGTTACAAAATACATGACGTCACAAAAATAAATGACGTCACAAAAATAAATGACGTCACAAAATACAAAACGTCACAAAATACATAACGTCACAAAAATAAATGACGTAACAAAATACATAACGTCACAAAAATAAATGACGTCACAAAATACTTAACGTCACAAAAATAAATGACGTCACAAAATACATAACGTCACACAAATAAATGACGTCACAAA
Source organism: Flexamia atlantica (assembly GCA_035578135.1). Taxonomy (NCBI): domain Eukaryota; kingdom Metazoa; phylum Arthropoda; class Insecta; order Hemiptera; family Cicadellidae; genus Flexamia; species Flexamia atlantica. The sequence goes on from JAQJVK010000035.1 coordinate 692,700, forward strand.
ATACATAACGTCACAAAAATAAATGACGTCACAAAATACATAACGTCACAAAAATAAATGACGTCACAAAATACATAACGTCACAAAAATAAATGAAGTCACAAAATACATAACGTCACAAAAATAAATGACGTCACAAAATATAATTTACGTCACAAAATATATAACGTCACAAACATAAATGACGTCACAAAATATTAATCACGTCACAAAATGCATAACGTCATAAAAATAAATGACGTCAAAAAATACATAACGTCACAAAAATAAATGACTTCACAAAATACATAACGTCACAAATATAAATGACGTCACAAAATACATAACGTCACAAAAATAAATGACGTCACAAAAATTAATTAAGTCACAAAATACATAACGTCACAAAAATAAATTACGTCACAAAATACATAACGTCACAAAATACATAACGTCACAAAAATAAATGGCGTCACAAAATACATAACGTCAAAAAAATAAATGACGTCACAAAATACATAACGTCACAAAAATAAATGACGTCACAAAATACATAACGTCACAAAAATAAATGACGTCACAAAATACATAACGTCACAAAAATAAATGACGTCACAAAATACATAACGTAACAAAATACATATTGCCACAAAAATAAAAGGCGTCACAAAATACATAACGTCAAAAAAATGACGTCACAAAATACATAACGTCACAAAAATAAATGACGTCAAAAAATACATAACGTCACAAAAATAAATGACGTCACAAAATACATAACGTCACAAAAATAAATGACGTCACAAAAATTAATTAAGTCACAAAATACATAACGTCAAAAAAATAAATGACGTCACAAAATACATAACGTCACAAAAATAAATGACGTCACAAAATACATAACGTCACAAAAATAAATGACGTCACAAAATACATAACGTCACAAAAAATGACGTCACAAAATACATAACGTAACAAAAAAAAAGACGTCACAAAATACATAACGTCACAAAAATAAATGACGTCACAAAATATTAATTACGTCACAAAATACATAACGTCACAAAAATAAATGACGTCACAAAATACATAACGTCACAAAAATATAACGTCACAAAAATAAATGACGTCACAAAATACATAACGTCACAAAAATAAATGACGTTACAAAATACATGACGTCACAAAAATAAATGACGTCACAAAAATAAATGACGTCACAAAATACAAAACGTCACAAAATACATAACGTCACAAAAATAAATGACGTAACAAAATACATAACGTCACAAAAATAAATGACGTCACAAAATACTTAACGTCACAAAAATAAATGACGTCACAAAATACATAACGTCACACAAATAAATGACGTCACAAAATACATAACGTCACAAAAATAAATGACGTCACAAAATACATAACGTCACAAAAATAAATGACGTCACAAAATACATAACGTCACAAAAATAAATGAAGTCACAAAATACATAACGTCACAAAAATAAATGACGTCACAAAATTTAATTTACGTCACAAAATATATAACGTCACAAAAATAAATGACGTCACAAAATATTAATCACGTCACAAAATGCATAACGTCATAAAAATAAATGACGTCAAAAAATACATAACGTCACAAAAATAAATGACTTCAAAAATACATAACGTCACAAAAATAAATGACGTCACAAAATACATAACGTCACAAAAATAAATGACGTCACAAAAATTAATTAAGTCACAAAATACATAACGTCACAAAAATAAATTACGTCACAAAATACATAACGTCACAAAATACATAACGTCACAAAAATAAATGGCGTCACAAAATACATAACGTCAAAAAAATAAATGACGTCACAAAATACATAACGTCACAAAAATAAATGACGTCACAAAATACATAACGTCACAAAAATAAATGACGTCACAAAATACATAACGTCACAAAAATAAATGACGTCACAAAATACATAACGTAACAAAAATAAATGACGTCACAAAAATTAATTAAGTCACAAAATACATAACTTCACAAAAATAAATGACGTCACAAAAATTAATTACGTCACAAAATACATAACGTCACAAAAATAAATGACGTCACAAAATACATAACGTCACAAAAATAAATGGCGTCACAAAATACATAACGTAACAAAAATAAATAACGTCACAAAATACATAACGTCACAAAAAATGACGTCACAAAATACATAACGTCACAAAAAAAGACGTCACAAAATACATAACGTCACAAACATAAATGACGTCACAAAATATTAATTACGTCACAAAATACATAACGTCACAAAAATAAATGACGTCACAAAATATTAATTACTTGACAAAATACATAACGTCACAAAAATTAATGACGTCACAAAATACATAACGTCACAAAATACATAACGTCACAAAAATAAATGACGTCACAAAATACTTAACGTCACAAAAATAAATGACGTCACAAAATACATAACGTCACACAAATAAATGACGTCACAAAATACATAACGTCACAAAAATAAATGACGTCACAAAATACATAACGTCACAAAAATAAATGACGTCACAAAATACATAACGTCACAAAAATAAATGAAGTCACAAAATACATAACGTCACAAAAATAAATGACGTCACAAAATATAATTTACGTCACAAAATATATAACGTCACAAAAATAAATGACGTCACAAAATATTAATCACGTCACAAAATGCATAACGTCATAAAAATAAATGACGTCAAAAAATACATAACGTCACAAAAATAAATGACTTCACAAAATACATAACGTCACAAAAATAAATGACGTCACAAAATACATAACGTCACAAAAATAAATGACGTCACAAAATATTAATTACGTCACAAAATACATAACGTCACAAAAATAAATGACGTCACAAAATACATAACGTCACAAAAACATAACGTCACAAAAATAAATGACGTCACAAAATACATAACGTCACAAAAATAAATGACGTTACAAAATACATGACGTCACAAAAATAAATGACGTCACAAAAATAAATGACGTCACAAAATACAAAACGTCACAAAATACATAACGTCACAAAAATAAATGACGTAACAAAATACATAACGTCACAAAAATAAATGACGTCACAAAATACTTAACGTCACAAAAATAAATGACGTCACAAAATACATAACGTCACACAAATAAATGACGTCACAAAATACATAACGTCACAAAAATAAATGACGTCACAAAATACATAACGTCACAAAAATAAATGACGTCACAAAATACATAACGTCACAAAAATAAATGAAGTCACAAAATACATAACGTCACAAAAATAAATGACGTCACAAAATATAATTTACGTCACAAAATATATAACGTCACAAAAATAAATGACGTCACAAAATATTAATCACGTCACAAAATGCATAACGTCACAAAAATAAATGACGTCACAAAATATTAATTACTTGACAAAATACATAACGTCACAAAAATTAATGACGTCACAAAATACATAACGTCACAAAATACATAACGTCACAAAAATAAATGACGTCACAAAATACTTAACGTCACAAAAATAAATGACGTCACAAAATACATAACGTCACACAAATAACGTCATAACGTCATAAAAATAAATGACGTCAAAAAATACATAACGTCACAAAAATAAATGACTTCACAAAATACATAACGTCACAAATATAAATGACGTCACAAAATACATAACGTCACAAAAATAAATGACGTCACAAAAATAAATAATGTCACAAAATACATAACGTCACAAAAATAAATAATGTCACAAAAATTAATTAAGTCAAAAAATACGTAACTTCACAAAAATAAATGACGTCACAAAAATTAATTACGTCACAAAATACATAACGTCACAAAAATAAATGACGTCACAAAATACATAACGTCACAAAAAAATAACGTCACAAAATACATAACGTCACAAAAATAAATGTTGTCACAAAATACATAACGTCACAAAATACATAACGTCACAAAAATAAATGACGTCACAAAAACTAATTAAGTCACAAAATACATAACGTCACAAAAAAAAATTACGTCACAAAATACATAACGTCACAAAATACATAACGTCACAAAAATAAATGGCGTCACAAAATACATAACGTCACAAAAATAAATGACGTCACAAAATACATAACGTCACAAAAATAAATGACGTCACAAAAATTAATTAAGTCACAAAATACATAACGTCACAAAAATAAAAGGCGTCACAAAATACATAACGTCAAAAAAATGACGTCAAAAAATACATAACGTCACAAAAATAAATGACGTCACAAAATACATAACGTCACAAAAATAAATGACGTCACAAAATACATAACGTCACAAAAATAAATGACGTCACAAAAATTAATTAAGTCACAAAATACATAACGTCAAAAAAATAAATGACGTCACAAAATATTAATTACGTCACAAAATACATAACGTCACAAAAATAAATGACGTCACAAAATACATAACGTCACAAAAATAAATGACGTCACAAAATACATAACGTCACAAAAAATGACGTCACAAAATACATAACGTCACAAAAAAAGACGTCACAAAATACATAACGTCACAAATATAAATGACGTCACAAAATACATAACGTCACAAAAATAAATGACGTCACAAAAATTAATTAAGTCACAAAATACATAACGTCACAAATATAAATTACGTCACAAAATACATAACGTCACAAAATACATAACGTCACAAAAGTAAATGGCGTCACAAAATACATAACGTCAAAAAAATAAATGACGTCACAAAATACATAACGTCACAAAAATAAATGACGTCACAAAATACATAAAGTCACAAAAATAAATGACGTCAAAAAATACATAACGTCACAAAAATAAATGACGTCACAAAATACATAACGTCACAAAAATAAATGACGTCACAAAATACATAACGTCACAAAAATAAATGACGTCACAAAAATTAATTAAGTCACAAAATACATAACTTCACAAAAATAAATGACGTCACAAAAATTAATTACGTCACAAAATACATAACGTCACAAAAATAAATGACGTAACAAAATACATAATGCCACAAAAATAAATGACGTCACAAAATACTTAACGTCACAAAAATAAATGATGTCACAAAATACATAACGTCACAAAAATAAATGACGTCACAAAATACATAACGTCACAAAAATAAATGCATCACAAAATACATAACGTCACAAAAATAAATGACGTCACAAAATACATAACGTCACAAAAATAAATGACGTCACAAAAATTAATTAAGTCACATAATACATAACGTCACAAAAATAAATTACGTCACAAAATACATAACGTCACAAAAATAAATGACGTCAAAAAATACATAACGTCACAAAAATAAATGACGTCACAAAATACATAACGTCAAAAAAAATAAATGACGTAACAAAATACATAACGTCACAAAAATAAATGACGTCACAAAATACATAACGTCACAAAGATAAATGGCGTCACAAAATACATAACGTCAAAAAAATAAATGACGTCACAAAATACATAACGTCACAAAAATAAATGACGTCACAAAATATATAACGTCACAAAAATAAATGACGTCACAAAATATTAATCACGTCACAAAATGCATAACGTCATAAAAATAAATGACGTCAAAAAATACATAACGTCACAAAAATAAATGACGTCACAAAATACATAACGTCAAAAAATAAATGACGTCTCAAAATACAAAACGTCACAAAAATAAATGACGTCACAAAATACATAACATCACAAAAATAAATAACGTCACAAAAATACATAACGTCACAAAAAAAGACGTCACAAAATACATAACGTCACAAAAATAAATGACGTAACAAATTATTAATTACGTCACAAAATACATAACGTCAGAAAAATAAATGACGTCACAAAATACATATCGTCACAAAAACATAACGTCACAAAAATAAATGACGTCACAAAATACATAACGTCACAAAAATAAATGACGTCACAAAATACATAACGTCACAAAAATAAATGACGTCACAAAATACATAACGTCACAAAAATAAATGACGTCACAAAATACATAACGTCACAAAAATAAATGATGTCACAAAATACATAACGTCACAAAAATAAATGACGTCACAAAATATTAATCACGTCACAAAATGCATAACGTTACAAAAATAAATGACGTCAAAAAATACATAACGTCACAAAAATAAATGACGTCACAAAATACATAACGTCACAAAAATAAATTACGTCACAAAATACATAACGTCACAAAATACATAACGTCACAAAAATAAAAGGCGTCACAAAATACATAACGTCAAAAAAATGACGTCACAAAATACATAACGTCACAAAAATAAATGACGTCACAAAATACATAACGTCACAAAAATAAATGACGTCACAAAATACATAACGTCACAAAAATAAATGACGTCACAAAAATTAATTAAGTCACAAAATACATAACGTCAAAAAAATAAATGACGTCACAAAATACATAACGTCGCAAAAATAAATGACGTCACAAAATACATAACGTCACAAAAATAAATGACGTCACAAAATACATAACGTCACAAAAAAATTACGTCACAAAATACATAACGTCACAAAACAAAGACGTCACAAAATACATAACGTCAAAAAAATAAATGACGTCACAAAATATTAATTACGTCACAAAATACATAACGTCACAAAAATAAATGACGTTACAAAATACATGACGTCACAAAAATAAATGACGTCACAAAATACATAACGTCACAAAAATAAATGACGTCACAAAATACATAACGTCACAAAAAAATGACGTCACAAAATACATAACGTCACAAAAATAAATGACGTCACAAAATACAAAACGTCACAAAATACATAACGTCACAAAAATAAATGACGTAACAAAATACATAACGTCACAAAAATAAATGACGTCACAAAAAAATTAACGTCACAAAAATAAATGACGTCACAAAATACATAACGTCACAAAAATAAATGACGTCACAAAATACATAACGTCACAAAAATAAATGACGTCACAAAAATTAATTAAGTCACAAAATAAATAACGTCACAAAAATAAATTACGTCACAAAATACATAACGTCAAAAAAATAAATGACGTCACAAAATACATAACGTCACAAAAATAAATGACGTCACAAAATACATAACGTCACAAAAATAAATGGCGTCACAAAATACATAACGTCAAAAAAATAAATGACGTCACAAAATACATAACGTCACAAAAATAAATGACGTCACAAAATATATAACGTCACAAAAATAAATGACGTCACAAAATATTAATCACGTCACAAAATGCATAACGTCATAAAAATAAATGACGTCAAAAAATACATAACGTCACAAAAATAAATGACGTCACAAAATACATAACGTCAAAAAAAAAATGACGTCACAAAATACAAAACGTCACAAAAATAAATGACGTCACAAAATACATAACGTCACAAAAATAAATGACGTCACAAAAATACATATAGTCACAAAAAAAGACGTCACAAAATACATAACGTCACAAAAATAAATGACGTAACAAATTATTAATTACGTCACAAAATACAAAACGTCACAAAAATAAATGACGTCACAAAATACATAACGTCACAAAAACATAACGTCACAAAAATAAATGACGTCACAAAATACATAACGTCACAAAAATAAATGACGTCACAAAATACATAACGTCACAAAAATAAATGACGTCACAAAATACATAACGTCACAAAAATAAATGACGTCACAAAATACATAACGTCACAAAAATAAATGACGTCACCAAATACATAACGTCACAAAAATAAATGACGTCACAAAATACATAACGTTACAAAAATAAATGACGTCACAAAATATTAATTACGTCACAAAATACATAACGTCACAAAAATAAATGACGTCACAAAATATTAATCACGTCACAAAATGCATAACGTCACAAAAATAAATGACGTCAAAAAATACATAACGTCACAAAAATAAATGACGTCACAAAATACATAACGTCACAAAAATAAATTACGTCACAAAATACATAACGTCACAAAATACATAACGTCACAAAAATAAAAGGCGTCACAAAATACATAACGTCAAAAAAAATGACGTCACAAAATACATAACGTCACAAAAATAAATGACGTCACAAAATACATAACGTCACAAAAATAAATGACGTCACAAAATACATAACGTCACAAAAATTAATGACGTCACAAAAATTAATTAAGTCACAAAATACATAACGTCAAAAAAATAAATGACGTCACAAAATACATAACGTCACAAAAATAAATGACGTCACAAAATACATAACGTCACAAAAATAAATGACGTCACAAAATACATAACGTCACAAAAAATGACGTCACAAAATACATAACGTCACAAAACAAAGACGTCACAAAATACATAACGTCACAAAAATAAATGACGTCACAAAATATTAATTACGTCACAAAATACATAACGTCACAAAAATAAATGACGTTACAAAATACATGACGTCACAAAAATAAATGACGTCACAAAATACATAACGTCACAAAAATAAATGACGTCACAAAATACATAACGTCACAAAAATAAATGACGTCACAAAATACAAAACGTCACAAAATACATAACGTCACAAAAATAAATGACGTATCAAAATACATAACGTCACAAAAATAAATGACGTCACAAAATACTTAACGTCACAAAAATAAATGACGTCACAAAATACATAACGTCACAAAAATAAATGACGTCACAAAATACATAACGTCACAAAAATAATTGACGTCACAAAATACATAACGTCACAAAAATAAATGACGTCACAAAATACATAACGTCAAAAAAATAAATGACGTCACAAAATACATAACGTCACAAAAATAAATGACGTCACAAAATATAATTTACGTCACAAAAAAAGACGTCACAAAATACATAACGTCACAAAAATAAATGACGTAACAAATTATTAATTACGTCACAAAATACATAACGTCACAAAAATAAATGACGTCAAAAAATACATAACGTCACAAAAACATAACGTCACAAAAATAAATGACGTCACAAAATACATAACGTCACAAAAATAAATGACGTCACAAAATACATAACGTCACAAAAATAAATGACGTCACAAAATACATAACGTCACAAAAATAAATGACGTCACAAAATACATAACGTCACAAAAATAAATGACGTCACAAAATACATAACGTCACAAAAATAAATGACGTCACAAAATACATAACGTTACAAAAATAAATGACGTCACAAAATATTAATTACATCACAAAATACATAACGTCACAAAAATAAATGACGTCACAAAATATTAATCACGTCACAAAATGCATTACGTCACAAAAATAAATGACGTCAAAAAATACATAACGTCACAAAAATAAATGACGTCACAAAATACATAACGTCACAAAAATAAATTACGTCACAAAATACATAACGTCACAAAATACATAACGTCACAAAAATAAAAGGCGTCACAAAATACATAACGTCAAAAAAAATGACGTCACAAAATACATAACGTCACAAAAATAAATGACGTCACAAAATACATAACGTCACAAAAATAAATTACGTCACAAAATACATAACGTCACAAAAATAAATGACGTCACAAAAATTAATTAAGTCACAAAATACATAACGTCAAAAAAATAAATGACGTCACAAAATACATAACGTCACAAAAATAAATGACGTCACAAATACATAACGTCACAAAAATAAATGACGTCACAAAATACATAACGTCACAAAAAATGACGTCACAAAATACATAACGTAACAAAACAAAGACGTCACAAAATACATAACGTCACAAAAATAAATGACGTCACAAAATATTAATTACGTCACAAAATACATATAGTCACAAAAATAAATGACGTTACAAAATACATGACGTCACAAAAATAAATGACGTCACAAAATACATAACGTCACAAAAATAAATGACGTCACAAAATACATAACGTCACAAAAATAAATGACGTCACAAAATACATAACGTCACAAAAATAAATGACGTCACAAAATACATAACGTCACAAAAATAAATGACGTCACAAAATACATAACGTCACAAAAATAAATGACGTCACAAAATACATAACGTCACAAAAATAAATGACGTCACAAAATACATAACGTCACAAAAATAAATGACGTCACAAAATACATAACGTTACAAAAATAAATGACGTCACAAAATATTAATTACGTCACAAAATACATAACGTCACAAAAATAAATGACGTCACAAAATATTAATCACGTCACAAAATGCATAACGTCACAAAAATTAATTAAGTCACAAAATACATAACGTCAAAAAAATAAATGACGTCACAAAATACATAACGTCACAAAAATAAATTACGTCACAAAATACATAACGTCACAAAAATAAATGACGTCACAAAAATTAATTAAGTCACAAAATACATAACGTCAAAAAAATAAATGACGTCACAAAATACATAACGTCACAAAAATAAATGACGTCACAAAATACATAACGTCACAAAAATAAATGACGTCACAAAATACATAACGTCACAAAAAATGACGTCACAAAATACATAACGTCACAAAACAAAGACGTCACAAAATACATAACGTCACAAAAATAAATGACGTCACAAAATATTAATTACGTCACAAAATACATAACGTCACAAAAATAAATGACGTTACAAAATACATGACGTCACAAAAATTAATGACGTCACAAAATACATAACGTCACAAAAATAAATGACGTCACAAAATACATAACGTCACAAAAATAAATGACGTCACAAATATACAAAACGTCACAAAATACATAACGTCACAAAAATAAATGACGTAACAAAATACATAACGTCACAAAAATAAATGACGTCACAAAATACTTAACGTCACAAAAATAAATGACGTCACAAAATACATAACGTCACAAAAATAAATGACGTCACAAAATACATAACGTCACAAAAATAAATGACGTCACAAAATACATAACGTCACAAAAATAAATGACGTCACAAAATACATAACGTCAAAAAAATAAATGACGTCACAAAATACATAACGTCACAAAAATAAATGACGTCACAAAATATAATTTACGTCACAAAATATATAACGTCACAGAAATAAATGACGTAACAAAATATTAATCACGTCACAAAATGCATAACGTCATAAAAATAAATGACGTCAAAAAATACATAACGTCACAAAAATAAATGACGTCACAAAATACATAACGTCACAAATATAAATGACGTCACAAAATACATAACGTCACAAAAATTAATGACGTCACAAAAATTAATTAAATCACAAAATACAAAACGTCACAACAATAAATTACGTCACAAAATACATAACGTCACAAAATACATAACGTCACAAAATAAATGGCGTCACAAAATACATAACGTCAAAAAAATAAATGACGTCACAAAATACATAACGTCACAAAAATAAATGACGTCACAAAATACATAACGTTACAAAAATAAATGACGTCACAAAATATTAATTACGTCACAAAATACATAACGTCACAAAAATAAATGACGTCACAAAATATTAATCACGTCACAAAATGCATAACGTCACTAAAATAAATGACGTCAAAAAATACATAACGTCACAAAAATAAATGACGTCACAAAATACATAACGTCACAAAAATAAATTACGTCACAAAATACATAACGTCACAAAATACATAACGTCACAAAAATAAAAGGCGTCACAAAATACATAACGTCAAAAAAATGACGTCACAAAATACATAACGTCACAAAAATAAATGACGTCACAAAATACATAACGTCACAAAAATAAATTACGTCACAAAATACATAACGTCACAAAAATAAATGACGTCACAAAAATTAATTAAGTCACAAAATACATAACGTCAAAAAAATAAATGACGTCACAAAATACATAACGTCACAAAAATAAATGACGTCACAAAATACATAACGTCACAAAAATAAATGACGTCACAAAATACATAACGTCACAAAAAATGACGTCACAAAATACATAACGTCACAAAACAAAGACGTCACAAAATACATAACGTCACAAAAATAAATGACGTCACAAAATATTAATTACGTCACAAAATACATAACGTCACAAAAATAAATGACGTTACAAAATACATGACGTCACAAAAATAAATGACGTCACAAAATACATAACGTCACAAAAATAAATGACGTCACAAAATACATAACGTCACAAAAATAAATGACGTCACAAAATACATAACGTCACAAAAATAAATGACGTCACAAAATACATAACGTCACAAAAATAAATGACGTCACAAAATACATAACGTCACAAAAATAAATGACGTCACAAAATACATAACGTCACAAAAATAAATGACGTCACAAAATACATAACGTCACAAAAATAAATGACGTCACAAAATACATAACGTTACAAAAATAAATGATGTCACAAAATATTAATTACGTCACAAAATACATAACGTCACAAAAATAAATGACGTCACAAAATATTAATCACGTCACAAAATGCATAACGTCACAAAAATTAATTAAGTCACAAAATACATAACGTCAAAAAAATAAATGACGTCACAAAATACATAACTTCACAAAAATAAATTACGTCACAAAATACATAACGTCACAAAATACATAACGTCACAAAAATAAAAGGCGTCACAAAATACATAACGTCAAAAAAAATGACGTCACAAAATACATAACGTCACAAAAATAAATGACGTCACAAAATACATAACGTCACAAAAATAAATTACGTCACAAAATACATAACGTCACAAAAATAAATGACGTCACAAAAATTAATTAAGTCACAAAATACATAACGTCAAAAAAATAAATGACGTCACAAAATACATAACGTCACAAAAATAAATGACGTCACAAAATACATAACGTCACAAAAATAAATGACGTCACAAAATACATAACGTCACAAAAAATGACGTCACAAAATACATAACGTCACAAAACAAAGACGTCACAAAATACATAACGTCACAAAAATAAATGACGTCAAAAAATATTAATTACGTCACAAAATACATAACGTCACAAAAATAAATGCCGTTACAAAATACATTACGTCACAAAAATAAATGACGTCACAAAATACATAACGTCACAAAAATAAATGACGTCACAAAATACATAACGTCACAAAAATAAATGACGTCACAAAATACATAACGTCACAAAAATAAATGACGTCACAAAATACATAACGTCACAAAAATAAATGACGTCACAAAATACATAACGTCAAAAAAATAAATGACGTCACAAAATACATAACGTCACAAAAATAAATGACGTCACAAAATATAATTTACGTCACAAAATATATAACGTCACAAAAATAAATGACGTCACAAAATATTAATCACGTCACAAAATGCATAACGTCATAAAAATAAATGACGTCAAAAAATACATAACGTCACAAAAATAAATGACGTCACAAAATACATAACGTCACAAATATAAATGACGTCACAAAATACATAACGTCACAAAAATTAATGACGTCACAAAAATTAATTAAATCACAAAATACATAACGTCACAAAAATAAATTACGTCACAAAATACATAACGTCACAAAATACATAACGTCACAAAATAAATGGCGTCACAAAATACATAACGTCAAAAAAATAAATGACGTCACAAAATACATAACGTCACAAAAATAAATGACGTCACAAAATACATAACGTCACAAAAGTAAATGACGTCACAAAATACATAACGTCACAAAAATAAATGACGTCACAAAAACATAACGTCACAAAAATAAATGACGTCACAAAATACATAACGTCACAAAAATAAATGACGTCACAAAATACATAACGTCACAAAAATAAATGACGTCACAAAATACATAACGTCACAAAAAATGAAGTCACAAAATACATAACGTCACAAAACAAAGACGTCACAAAATACATAACGTCACAAAAATAAATGACGTCACAAAATATTAATTACGTCACAAAATACATAACGTCACAAAAATAAATGACGTTACAAAATACATGACGTCACAAAAATAAATGACGTCACAAAATACATAACGTCACAAAAATAAATGACGTCACAAAATACATAACGTCACAAAAAAATGACGTCACAAAATACAAAACGTCACAAAATACATAACGTCACAAAAATAAATGACGTAACAAAATACATAACGTCACAAAAATAAATGACGTCACAAAATACTTAACGTCACAAAAATAAATGACGTCACAAAATACATAACGTCACAAAAATAAATGACGTCACAAAATACATAACGTCACAAAAATAAATGACGTCACAAAATACATAACGTCAAAAAAATAAATGACGTCACAAAATACATAACGTCACAAAAATAAATGACGTCACAAAATATAATTTACGTCACAAAATATATAACGTCACAAAAATAAATGACGTCACAAAATATTAATCACGTCACAATATGCATAACGTCATAAAAATAAATGACGTCAAAAAATACATAACGTCACAAAAATAAATGACGTCACAAAATACATAACGTCACAAATATAAATGACGTCACAAAATACATAACGTCACAAAAATAAATGACGTCACAAAAATTAATTAAGTCACAAAATACATAACGTCACAAAAATAAATTACGTCACAAAATACATAACGTCACAAAATACATAACGTCACAAAAATAAATGGCGTCACAAAATACATAACGTCAAAAAAATAAATGACGTCACAAAATACATAACGTCACAAAAATAAATGACGTCACAAAATACATAACTTCACAAAAATAAATGACGTCACAAAAATTAGTTACGTCACAAAATACATAACGTCACAAAAATAAATGACGTCACAAAATACATAACGTCACAAAAATAAATGGCGTCACAAAATACATAACGTAACAAAAATAAATAACGTCACAAAATACATAACGTCACAAAAAATGACGTCACAAAATACATAACGTCACAAAAAAAAGACGTCACAAAATACATAACGTCACAAAAATAAATGACGTCACAAAATATTAATTACGTCACAAAATATATAACGTCACAAAAATAAATGACGTCACAAAATATTAATTACATGACAAAATACATAACGTCACAAAAATAAATGACGTCACAAAATACATAACGTCACAAAAATAAATTGCGTCACAAAATACATAACGTAACAAAAATAAACAACGTCACAAAATACATAACGTCACAAAAATAAATGACGTCACAAAATACATAACGTCACAAAATACATAACGTCACAAAAATAAAAAACGTCACAAAATACATAACGTCACAAAAATAAATGACATCACAAAATACATAACGTCACAAAAATAAATGACGTCACAAAATACATAACGTAAAAAAATAAATGACGTCACAAAATACTTAACGTCACAAAAATAAATGACGGCACAAAATACATAACGTCACAAAAATAAATGACGTCACAAAATACGTAACGTCACAAAAATAAATGACGTCACAAAATACATAACGTCACAAAAATAAATGACGTCACAAAATACATAACGTCACAAAAATAAATGACGTCACAAAATATTAATAACGTCACAAAATACATAACGTCACAAAAATAAATGACGTTACAAAATATATAACGTCACAAAATACATAACATCACAAAAATAAATGACGTCACAAAATACATAACGTCACAAAAATAAATGACGTCACAAAATACATAACGTCACAAAAATAAATGAAGTCACAAAATACATAACGTCACAAAAATAAATGACGTCAAAAAATTTAATTAAGTCAAAAAACATATAACGTCACAAAAATAAATGACGTCACAAAATACAAACCGTCACAAAAATTAATGACGTCAAAAAATACATAACGTCACAAAATACATATCGTCACAAAAATAAATGACGTCACAAAATACATAACGTCACAAAATACATAACGTCACAAAAATAAATGACGTCACAAAATACATAACGTTACAAAAAAAAATTACGTCACAAAATACATAACATCACAAAAAAATGACGTCACAAAATACATAACGTCACAAAAATAAATGACGTCACAAAATACAAAACGTCACAAAAATAAATGACGTCACAAAATACATAACGTCACAAAAATAAATGACGTCACAAAAATTAATTAAGTCACAAAAAAAATAACGTCACAAAAATAAATGACGTCAAAAAATACATAACGTCACAAAAATAAATGACGTCACAAAATACATAACGTCACAAAAATAAATTACGTCACAAAATACATAACGTCACAAAATACATAACGTCACAAAAATAAAAGGCGTCACAAAATACATAACGTCACAAAAATAAATGACGTCACAAAATACATAACGTCACAAAAATAAATGACGTCACAAAATACATAACGTCACAAAAATAAATGACGTCACAAAAATTAATTATGTCACAAAATAAATAATGTCACAAAAATAAATGACGTCACAAAATACATAACGTCACAAACATTAATGACGTCACAAAATTCCTAACGTCACAAAAATAAATAGCGTCACAAAATACATAACGTCACAAAAATAAATGACGTCACAAAATACATAACGTCACAAAAATAAATGACGTCACAAAAATTAATTAAGTCACAAAATACATAACGTCACAATATAAATGACGTAACAAAATACATAACGTCACAAAAATAAATGACGTCACAAAATACATAACGTCACAAAAATAAATGACGTCACAAAATACTTAACGTCACAATAATAAATGACGTCACAAAATACATAACGTCACAAAAATAAATGACGTCACAAAATACAAAACGTCACAAAAATAAATGACGTCACAAAATACATAACGTCACAAAAATAAATGACGTCACAAAATACACAACGTCACAAAAATAAGTGACGTCACAAAATACATAACGTTACAAAAATAAATGACGTCACAAAATATTAATTACGTCACAAAATACATAACGTCACAAAAATAAATGACGTCACAAAATATTAATCACGTCACAAAATACTTAACGTCACAATAATAAATGACGTCACAAAATACATAACGTCACAAAAATAAATGGCGTCACAAAATACATAAAGTCAAAAAAAATGACGTCACAAAA